>OY804596.1:25210115-25865653 GCA_963680895.1 Fragum sueziense | reverse complement strand
GGGGGGCCAAGCTACCCCAGGCCTGGGTAGCTTGGCCCCCGCCCCTATTCTATGCCAAAAAAGGCGAAAAATTAATTTGACCAAAACACATTAAACTTTGGTTTTTCTTTTCATTTAACAGTAGGCGTAACATTTACAGACATTGTTTTGTATTTTGGGGGACTCTGGAAAAAGATTTTTAGGCGGGGGCCAAGCTACCCAGGCCTGGGTAGCTTGGCCCCCGCCCCTATTCTATGCCAAAAAAGGCGAAAAATTAATTTGACCAAAACACATTAAACTTTGGTTTTTCTTTTCATTTAACAGTAGGCGTAACATTTACAGTCATTGTTTTGTATTTTAGGGGACTCTGGAAAAAGATTTTAGGCGGGGGCCAAGCTACCCAGGCCTGGGTAGCTTTTCCCCGCCCCTATTCTATGCCAAAAAAGGCGAAAAATTAATTTGACCAAAACACATTAAACTTTGGTTTTTCTTTTCATTTAACAGTAGTTGTAACATTTACAGACATTGTTTTGTATTTTGGGGGACTCTGGAAAAAGATTTTAGGCGGGGGCCAAGCTACCCAGGCCTGGGTAGCTTGGCCCCCGCCCCCTATTCTATGCCAAAAAAGGCGAAAAATTAATTTGACCAAAACACATTAAACTTTGGTTTTTCTTTTCATTTAACAGTAGGCGTAACATTTACAGACATTGTTTTGTATTTTGGGGGACTCTGGAAAAAGATTTTAGGCAGGGGCCAAGCTACCCAGGCCTGGGTAGCTTGGCCCCTGCCCCTATTCTATGCCAAAAAAGGCGAAAAATTAATTTGACCAAAACACATTAAACTTTGGTTTTTCTTTTCATTTAACAGTAGGTGTAACATTTACAGTCATTGTTTTGTATTTTGGGGGGACTCTGAAAAAAGATTTTAGGCGGGGGCCAAGCTACCCAGGCCTGGGTAGCTTGGCCCCTGCCCCTATTCTGCGCCAAAAAAGGCGAAAAATTAATTTGACCAAAACACATTAAACTTTGGTTTTTCTTTTCATTTAACAGTAGGCGTAACATTTACAGACATTGTTTTTGTATTTTGGGGGACTCTGGAAAAAGATTTTAGGTGGGGGCCAAGCTACCCAGGCCTGGGTAGCTTGGCCCCCCGCCCCTATTCTATGCCAAAAAAGGCGAAAAATTAATTTGACCAAAACACATTAAACTTTGGTTTTTCTTTTCATTTAACAGTAGGCGTAACATTTACAGACATTGTTTTGTATTTTGGGGGGACTCTGGAAAAAGATTTTAGGTGGGGGCCAAGCTACCCAGGCCTGGGTAGCTTGGCCCCCCGCCCCCTATTCTATGCCAAAAAAGGCGAAAAATTAATTTGACCAAAACACATTAAACTTTGGTTTTTCTTTTCATTTAACAGTAGGCGTAACATTTACAGTCATTGTTTTGTATTTTAGGGGACTCTGGAAAAAGATTTTAGGTGGGGGCCAAGCTACCCAGGCCTGGGTAGCTTGGCCCCCGCCCCTATTCTATGCCAAAAAAGGCGAAAAATTAATTTGACCAAAACACATTAAACTTTGGTTTTTCTTTTCATTTAACAGTAGGCGTAACATTTACAGACATTGTTTTGTATTTTGGGGGACTCTGGAAAAAGATTTTAGGCGGGGGCCAAGCTACCCAGGCCTGGGTAGCTTGGCCCCCGCCCCTATTCTATGCCAAAAAAGGCGAAAAATTAATTTGACCAAAACACATTAAACTTTGGTTTTTCTTTTCATTTAACAGTAGGCGTAACATTTACAGACATTGTTTTGTATTTTGGGGGACTCTGGAAAAAGATATTTAGGCGGGGGCCAAGCTACCCAGGCCTGGGTAGCTTGGCCCCCGCCCCTATTCTATGCCAAAAAAGGCGAAAAATTAATTTGACCAAAACACATTAAACTTTGGTTTTTCTTTTCATTTAACAGTAGGCGTAACATTTACAGACATTGTTTTGTATTTTGGGGGACTCTGGAAAAAGATTTTAGGCGGGGGCCAAGCTACCCAGGCCTGGGTAGCTTGGCCCCCGCCCCTATTCTATGCCAAAAAAGGCGAAAAATTAATTTGACCAAAACACATTTAAACTTTGGTTTTTCTTTTCATTTAACAGTAGGTGTAACATTTACAGTCATTGTTTTGTATTTTAGGGGGACTCTGGAAAAAGATTTTAGGTGGGGGGCCAAGCTACCCAGGGTGGGGGCCAAGCTACCCGCGGGTAGCTTAGCCCCCGGGGGCCAAGCTGCCCAGGGGGGCCAAGATACACTGTTACAGCGGCACACCTATCACCCCTGGACGATGTCTGTTGACCTTTCCGCTTGGTCTGCTCTGCCGGGTCGAATCTTGCCGTCAATATCCCTATATAAATGAAATGGTCTATTGTTTATCTGCCATTCATTTTAGAAGTCCTATATTATGACACATGTTTACAAAATTTACCAATGTCAAAAACACAATATCGAACCCAAAACTACTGTAATTTTGCATGTGAACTCCCCTGCGAAAAAAAGTTCAAGAACGCATTTCTAGTTCTAGAACTGTTCTAGAAAAGATCTAGAACTACCATTTAACAATCTAGAACGTTTTAGAACAGTTCTTAAACTAAAATGAACTTTTTGCAGGTGATGTTTCGAATCTTACACTTGTCTCAAGATTCGAACCAGTGTATGCAAAACTGTATTGAGATTTTGAACGCCTTTACCGTTTTATATTTTTTAACAAGTGCCATAATATCGTAACCCCCACTATATAGTGTCCATTTCTCGTGTCTTTAAATTTGATCTAGATAAATATTTGTGTTTGGGTTTACCATTTTAATAGCTTTGAGAATTGACGTAGATCGACCTTAACATGCGTCGATAATTTCCTTTGTCGTTTCTATCATTTCTTGCACGACCCTCAATGTACGCGTTTTCTTCATCACTTGCTTTTTAAAATATGCACAACTTGAACAGCTTGTGTTTTCACACTAGCTCAGTCATTACTTTAAAGCTAACCACTATATTAATCAAAGTGCTGAGAGCACTGTAATTGGGACGTCTCTGATTGATTGAGCGGGGATTGTACATGAACGAAAGATATTTTATTCATTCTTCTGTGTTTATTTCTATAAGATCGGTTTCGGACATACGAAATCGGCTTTAAATACCAGAAAACCCTTCTCAGGCTTCAAATTGATTTGATTGCCGTTTCAAGACAACTGATTTGTCGCTATGAATAATCACTATTAATTTGATTACCAAATTCAATTATGGCCATGCGATTAGCACTTTTGTCTTCTTGTTTCGGTTTACTATGAGTATTGTCGCCAGTTATACTTTTCATTGATTTTATAAAGTACGCTACAAAAGCAATTTATTCAAAATGTAAGCCAATGCGCTACATAAATGAAAGCCGCGATAGCTCACTTAGCAGAGCACTCACCTTGTACTCTTTACACATGTTATATCCGGAAGGCCCCTGGGTTCGAATTCTACTCAGACATTGTTCTTTTTAATCATCTTTTTTTATACGCCGCCGGAGGCGGACGTATATTGGCGTCATCTTCTCCGTCTGTCCGTCCGTCCATCCGTCCGTCCATCCGTCCGTCCATCCGTACGTCCGTCCACTTTTCTTGTCAACGCAACTCCTCCTAAGTTTTCTGGCTGGATCTTCTTGAAACTTGGTCAATGTTATCACCTCAATTGGTAGATGTGCATGAAGGAAGGATTTTATGGTTCGTTGATCTTTGCCAGAGTTATGCCCCTTAAAAACTTAGTCTCTGGGGCTTATTGAAATTGCAGCCTTGTCAACACAACTCCTCCTAAGTTTCTGACTAGATCTTAATGAAACTTGGTCAATGTTATCACCTTAATTGGTAGATGTGCATGAAGGAAGAATTTTATGGTTCATTGATTTTTGCCAGAGGTATGCCCCCTTAAAACTTAGTCTGTGGGGCTTATTGAAATTGCAGCCTTGTCAACGCAAGTCCTCCTACGTTTATGGCTGGATATTAATGACACTTGGTCAATCACCTCAATTGGTAGATTTGCATGAAGGAAGGATTTTATGGTTCATTGATTTTTTCTAGAGTAATGCCCCCTTAAAACTTAGTCTCTGGGGCTGATTGAAATTGCAGCCTTGTCAACACAACTTCTTCTAAGATTCTGACTGGATCCTTATGAGACTTGGTGGATGTTATTACCTTAATTGGTAAATGTGCATGAAGTAAGGATTTTATGGTTCATTGATTTTTGCCTGAGTTATGCCCCCTTCAATCTTAGTCTCTAGGGCTTAATGAAAATTCAGTCTCGTGAACACAATTCCTTCCAGGTTTTTGACTGGATATTTATAAAAACCTTTTTGTGAACACAACTTTTTACAGGTTTTTGTGTGAATATTTATAAATCCTTGTCAATGTCATTTTTTGTCTCAAGTTTTATAAGTGGCGGCGTATATTGTGACCATGGAACTCTTGTTCGATTTCTATCTCCACCATCGTTGGCGAAAAAACGACCGCAGTGATTTAGAATCGATCTTAACACAAATTCAACGAAATAAAGTAATGAAACGCCGATCATTTACATACAATTCCGCTCAATCAATGAGAGGCGTCTAAATATAGTGCTCCAAGCACTTTGATTTTTATTCCTTTTTAGAGTAAAAAAAGAAAAGAACACGGTAGCAGTTTTCCCTGGTTGTGGTTACAAAACAAATTCAATACATACTTTTCCTGAAACAAAATACCAGATGAATTGGAGCACCTAACCATGGATTCCTCATACAAGTACTACCGCAGCATCCTTACATCTACAGATGTGCATAAAAAGAAGAAATTGGGAACGTGCCGTCGGGAAAATGGCAGTGGAGTACAATAAGCAATGTAAATCTTCATATCATTATCAACGAAAATTTGAGAATAGCAATGTCCCTATCTGTAAACATATTCATACGATCATCCAGGTACCATCTGTTGCAGACCCATTGCTTCATCTTCTTAGCTCAATACACGTAAACGGGTCTCTTAAACGAAATAAATACAGATCGCTGTCACTTAGTCTTATACTAGTAATAATCATTGTTGTCATGATCATCGATCAGTATGTAAATAGGTCATGATACTGTCGAATATCAGTGATACAGATGCTGGAGAAAAAAAAACTCGTAAGAGCAACTGTTTTTCTGAATAGGCGGATTTCACTAGTGTCTCATCTGAGGCGGTTCAGATGGAACCCCGATTTGCCATCGAGTCGAACCCGAGTTGCGAAATTAACTCACTCCCCGATAATCAATTTCAAAACCCTGGTTCCAAAGTGCGTCTCGTGGAAACCCCGTTCCTTTAAATATGTCAAAGACTTAAACAACAATGATCAAAGAAAAGGAACCTATCATACACAATACGTGCATTAAATTGGCTAATCATTCTAAAATGTGTGTTTTCAGTAAATACATCAAGAAAAACAAACGTTTTACAGAAGAAATAATCCGAACTGGTTTTGAACCAACGGCGTTCCAAATTTCAAACTGAAAAAAGGTTGCGAGGTTAATCCTTTCCCGTTTGAGCTATCGCTGCTGCTGATGATAAAGGGTGTCTGTTTACATTATAACCATAGTGTATGCATGTATCGCTTTCTAAAGATCTTACCCTTTACACAATAAATATTACGAAAGTCAAAAAAACTACAAGAAAATGATTAAATCGAAAAAAGATCGTAAAGTTGGTTAAGACGTGGCATGAATTGAATCGGCCAATGCATCTTATAGTATTTGTTAGAGAACATAGAAAGTAGGAAAAGATACGACAGTTTTCCTGTATGGTCGCAAAATCTATTTTGAATTTTGGTCAACTGGCAATTGAGTCTGAGAAAGGGTTTTTTGGTAATGAAAACCCATTTCGCCTGTCCAAAAGTGGTTATAAGAATTGTACGTCCTTTCGGACGTCCAATTAAAAATGAATATGACAGTGATATTTATTTTGGCTTTTCTGTTTGTTGCTATGGGCGAGGAGCCACAATGTTCCAAGTATCACTACGAAGAACAAACTTTGCGGAAAATGCTGAAAATGGAGCTAGATATGGAGAGAATGACGACTGACTTCACAAACCTGAAGTCGGATTTAGATGATAAAATCGCCCGTTTTCGTAACTCTCTCCAGGAATCCGCAGCCCTGTTGAAAGAAATGGAAGACAAAGTGATCCGCCTCTCAAACAAGCAGAGTTTATCCACGTACGTAAGATGGGGACGAGAAGATTGTCCTGGCAATGGTACAGAAATGTTATATAAAGGTTATATGGCTGGTAACAAATGGGACCATTATGGCGGCGGGACTACTTCTTTGTGTCTTCCTGACACGCCTTCATGGGCGGAGCATATTGATGGCCTTCAAAATGGCGCCGCAATTTACGGAACTGAAATTGAGGTTGAAGCCATCGTCTCTGATAAATTGTTTGGAACAAATGTCCGCGATAACGATCTATCGTGTGCTGTGTGTTCGTCAGTCCGTGCGTCAATGACCATGCTGCCGGGACAATCAAGCTGTCTGCCGGGTTGGACTGAAGAATACCAGGGCTATCTTGTTGCGTCACATCCGAGTTGCCAAGGCTCTTCAGATTATGTTTGTCTTGACGGAGATTTCTTACGTGGTCAGAATAGGGCGAATAATCAACATGTGATCAGGCCTGTAGAGGCTAGATGTGGTTCGCTACCTTGCCAATCGTATGTAGAAGGTCGAGAAATTGCCTGTGTTGTGTGCACGAAATAAAAGATGCAAACTTGCATAACTATATGAGTCGGAATCTGAAAAAAGTTCTGCTTATAGCATTTGAGGCAGCTGTGTTACAAAATCAACCTTTGCCTAAAATCAGTCTGGATCCATGATGCTACAAGTAACGCATATATGCAATTGGAGACCAGCATGATTTATAATCAGACTGCGTGTATACTATATACTAAAATTCTAGAAACATTGCGATGACAGAAGAAACGTAATAACCAATATTCTCTTCTTTTTACTCAATACTATTTGTCCAAAAAATTGTAAAATGGACATTTGTTATGTGTGTATGTGTGGTTTTCTGCAATATAAACCGTGCTCAAAAAAGTTGTTTTGTTTTTGTGCCGCCGTCATCAACCGACGAGAATAATCGTTTTTCCAAACAGCACTTTATAAAATGGTTCTAACATGAAGCTGCTGCAGATCGAATGTTAATTATAATCAAATGGACATCAGTTTTACACAAACTAGCACAATGAGCATTGAGAGAAAAGGAAGAAATGCTGGATATCCATATGCTCCTCTCTCCTCACAGTATTTTTCAGAACTTACCAAACTAAGAACTTCAATCTCCGGATTTGTTTGAAAAAGGGCTAGGCCTATGCCTTAAAACAATACAAAGTAAATAACAGCAACTTTTCAAAATGGAAAAATCTTTTGAATTCCATTTAAGAGGAATTGCGAATATAAAAAAGTACTAATACATGAAACCAACATTTATTGAATTGTATTCCGATGATTTCCATTGGCAAAACTTATTATTGTCGGTTTTAATAAACAAATTCGTATTGTCCAGCAAGATTAACCCGGGACATCTGCATTACGTAATGACCACATTTCGGCAATGTTTTGTTCAGACGCTCAACTAACGGACTTTGTTGTCCCGGGTTAATTTGGGTGGACAATAACTATAGCTCAAAGTTTATAACTGTAGACTTGTATACAAACACTATTTAAACCAATACATAGTTTATCCGTTATATACAAAATAATCCATCATGAGCTGTAACCGAGCGAATTAATGTCATAACTCGGTGTTTCAAAACAAAGACATCAATGAGGATAGTGTCCCTTTGTTAAAAGGCATTTTAGTATTTCATAGTTTTTATTGTAAAACCTGATAACTGCAGCTTAACTGGATTTACGAGGTTTTGCAGTAACACAAATGATTTGTGGTTTTGAAATT
Source organism: Fragum sueziense (assembly GCA_963680895.1). Lineage (NCBI taxonomy): Eukaryota > Metazoa > Mollusca > Bivalvia > Cardiida > Cardiidae > Fragum > Fragum sueziense. Next base: position 25,857,708 of record OY804596.1, on the reverse strand, counting down.
AGACTAAAGCTGCTGAAAAAGACATAATACGTGCAAGTGCTGCTTCAATATTCTTACGAAGAAAAATAAATCTGCGACTGAAACCAGATTTGCATGTAAAATCATTGGTTGTGCATTTCATGTATTTATTAATGAGGAATACATTTTTGAAGTTGGTAAAATTCCTCTAACCACTTGACTCTGATCTTAAAGCTTTTATTTGTTTGCCTTTTCATAGAAAAATATGCAATGTTCATTGCGTACACGCAAATTGACAAAAGCCTTTATACTGAATCAATAAGTGGCCGGGCCTACACGTCCGCCTCTATAGCTCAGTGGTAGAGCACTGGACTCGTAAACCAGGGGTCGCGATTTCAAATCTCACTGGAGGCATAGTTATTCTTATTTCAGAAATAATTTGTAGGCCTACATAAGTTATATGTCAATCTGTTGAAAAACAGATGCTTCATCTTATTTCATAAAGTAACATCTGACATTCACTACAGTTGGCGCCGCATCGTATGGCACGTGTTTATGTTTTGTTTAACGTTCAATTACATTTGAACAAAATATAAACATTGTACCATACGATGTGGCGCCAACTGTAGTTAGAGGTAATCTTCTGTGATACAGGGAAATCCAAAACATGTTCTTTATCATCATTTTTTTCGTCAACATTTTCCTAAGCTTTTCATATATGATACGTCCAACCAGGTCTTGTTTGTGAAAGGGTTATTTTTTAAACTAATACATTTAAAAATAGCCATTTGGGGGACATTTGTGTTTCACAAACACATCTTGTTTCATACCGAACACAAATACTTAAAAGTCCAACGGGCACTTATCATTCATATTTTGCTTGATACAATCACTACATAATTATGTCAATTATCTCAATTATGTCAATTATTTCAAGAAGAAGAAGAAGGAGAAGAAGAAGAAGAAGAAGAAGAAGAAGAAGAAGAAGAAGAAGAAGAAGAAGAAGAAGAAGAAGAAGAAGGAGAAGAAGAAGGAGAAGAAGAAGAACCCAATATCAAATATAAGAACGACTATAGGGAACGATTTAATCCACTTAACCATGACGTAATTTCGGACAAACAATACTATTCGGTATGTGTTGTTATGATATCTCTTAACTACTTCTTGATTCAAGCCGTAGTTACGAGATATTATAACAACACCAATGGTTCATCAATACATAACGGTAAACCAGTCTATTTTAGCACAAAATGCATTGCTATTGTGGCAGCAACAGGCACTTGAATGAACGAGGAAGTTGGACATTTATGTGTTCATGGTCTGTTCTAAATGTGTTTGTCCCATTTCAAAATTTATCCTGTCACTAGCTTAATATTCTGCCCAATAACAGGGGGTATGATAAACTTAGCTTTATCATACCCACTATCACGTGACATGCTTTATTGTGCTACACGATCACGTGGTCTGTCGAAACTACTTTTAATCTTATCCGAAGGTTAGCGTCGATCTCGAAATCCCTGTTTTCATAACAAAACTTACACATATTGTTCGCAAAGTCGCCTATTTTGAATAGCAAAAATCATCACAATATCAAATAATTCTGCGTATTCAATCAATATTCTGGGCCCAAACTTACAAAAAAAGGCCAAATTAAGTTCACTCGTAATCCGAGGCAAGTGGTCTACAGAAAACGAGAAACAGATAGCACAAATGACACCTTTTCTTTCCCTTGTCTGAAAAATGAACTAAATGCCCAACTAACAGAATCCGCACCTGGATTGTTGACCTAATTCTTAAAAATCGATGACGTAGTTTAAAGTTTCGATGACGTAATACATACCGCGGTTTCTGGGAATCGAAGCGATGTTTGTTTACAACAAGACAGTGCAGGAAAAACAAGGAAGGATTTGGTTTTGCAGGAGGAGGTCAGAGATCTGTGGTTTATTATCGTAATTCAAGACAACTTTAGTACCTGTTTTTATTCTCCAGGCTTTAGTTATTTTGAAATAATGCCTTCATTGCCACGCACATCACACGTTTACTTCGTTGGAGAGGGTCTTAAAATGGACGACATCGGAGAAAATACAGAACACGTTAGATTTTACAGCTAAATCCAGGATTGAGGAATTTAAAGTTGGGACGAATAATGAACTCAATGATTTGTGGTATGCGCATCATGTTCTCGTGGTACAGTTTAACCTTTTCGACTGAGTTTTAATTTTATATGTTTTTGTTCAATCCGAAATAGACCCTTCCAATTCAAATCCGTACACAAAGAAACGGCCATGACAAGACACAGTCGTCGACTCGAGTCTTTGCTATTTGAGTTTACACTTAATGGTTATCATATTTGGAAATCTAAATAGATCTATAACTAAAAATTGTTTGTTTTTACCTCGGTAAAATTATAAAATGTTGATGGAAAGAGATATTTTCCACGCGGATTACTTTCTGATGCTCACTTAACATTTGCGCATTCAAACATTTTGAAAAGGTGACATCGCCGGTGAAAATAATTAATTGATTGATTTCAAAGGATTATCAATATGTTTCATCGTTTTAAAATCGGAACAGGGTAAATAGAATAGATGTTTCATGTCTTGGATGAGTCAAGTTTATTTTGCTCGGCTGCGGAATTATCAAGGTTCGCCTTAGGCTCACCAGATAAATTCCTCCGCCTTGCCAAATAAACTTGACCCATCCAAGACATGAACCATCTATTCTCTATGTATCACGAAATAATAATAAAAGTCCATAACTTGAGGCTATAATGTATTTATGTGAGAAATTATGAATGATACATATGTATATACGTAAAGGGGGAAACGAGTAATTCAATGCCTTCCACCTTGATGTTTTGAGACTTGAAGCAGATCGATCTGTGTATGCTTCCAGTCCTCGATGTCCTATCGTTTTTATCATATTTTGGACGACCCTTAATGTGATATAGCGTTTTCGACATCACTTTGTTTAAATATCCTCCACTTGAACAGCCATTGTTTAACAGTTTCAGTTATAACTTTATGGTTAACCACACGTGTCAAAATGAATATGGTATTCACATTGATTTTAGCTTTTCTCTTTGCCGCTATGGGTGAGGAGCCACAATGTTCCAAGTATCATTACGAAGAACAAACATTGCGGAAAATGCTGAAAATGGAGTTAGATATGGAGAGAATGACGACTGACTTTACAAACCTCAAGTCGGAATTCGGTGATAAAGTCGATGGTTTTCGTAACTCTCTCCAGGAATCCGCAGCTCTGTTGAAAGAAATGGAAGACAAAGTGACCCGCCTCTCAAACAAGCAGAGTGTATCGACGTACGTAAGATGGGGACGAGAAGATTGTCCGGGCAATGGTACAGAAATGTTATATAAAGGTTATATGGCTGGTAACAAATGGGACCAATATGGTGGCGGGACTACTTCTTTGTGTCTTCCTGATACGCCTACATGGGCGGAGCATATTGACGGGTCTCAAGGTGGCGCTGCAATTTACGGAACTGAAATTGAGATTGACGCCTCCGTTTCTGCCAAATTATATGGAACCAACGTCAGGGACAACGATATCTCGTGTGCTGTGTGTTCGTCTGTCCGTTCATCAATGATCATGCTGCCGGGTCAATCAAGATGTCTGTCGGGTTGGGCGGAAGAATATCAGGGCTACCTTGTTGCGTCACATCCGAGCTGGAAAGGTTCTTCAGATTATGTATGTCTTGACGGAGATTTAGTAAGCGGTCAGAACAGGGGGAATAATGAACACGTGATCAAACCTGTGGAAGCTAATTGTGGTTCTCTTCCTTGTCCACCGTATGTACAAGGACGGGAGATTGCATGTGTTGTGTGCACAAAATAAAGGACGCAAACTTTCATAACCATTTAAGCCGGAATTTGGAAAAAAGTTCCGATTATTGCATTTGAGACAGCTGCGTCACACGGTCAACTGCAAGAGCAGCCAGACCTAGATCCATACTGCTACATGTATCTCACATTTGCTATTGGAGACCACCGTGGTTCATGATCAGATTGTGTGTATACGCAGGCTGATCTTGAACTATGATGGGCTCAAAGGCACCCATAAAGGACCTTTTTTCAGATCTTTTCTTATAAATTTATTTTCTCGAAAATGTTCAATAAACGAACAGTAATAATAATTGTATTACAATGTAGTATTTGAATGTAATTATAGATAACCTATTGTATATATATGTTGTGAACCGTTTTAGAACTTGAGCAGTTTTAAAACTGCGTATACGGAACTTTACTCAGTTTCAAAACTGGATGAGCAGTTTCAAAACTGCTCATCCAGTTTTAAAACTGCTTATGCATGAGTTCTGTATGTTATGCAGAACCATTCAGACTGTTTATTTTCACTGAATTATTGATATTCAAATCAAACAACGACCTGAAAGGACTTTTTACGGGTAAATTTTGATTTTTGATCGATTCACTTCTGACAAAGACATAATAATAACAACAGAAATTGAAAACTCCGCGAAATAACGCTGAGTCTCGTAAGCCGAGATTTTATTGCGCACCTGATTATCTATCTACCTGGCGTTACATTGCTAGGCAATGATCCTCAAGTCAGGATTGTTTGTTGATGAGATAGCTCGGAAAAAGTTAAACATCGTAGAAAATGAAGGAATTACTTCCGACCATGAGCATTTTCTTTATTTCTCACGATGATTTCTGTCCCAAAAGACAATATTTTTGTTCACTTAAAATTGTCGGTACAAAAAATTGTTACAAACGTTTGATAGATCTAGACAAGACACTGACATTGACAAGATTCAATATTAGCGGGATCGGGGAACAAAAATTCAGACGAATTTTTGTAGGCCCCAGTAATGGATCCAAAAAGTGTGAGGGGGCGAACATTTTATTTCAATTTCATGTAGAAATTCAGTAAAATGTGTGTGATAATTAGGAAAACGAACCTCCCCTCCTGTTTGTAGGCCTACGTTCGAACCCCGTCCACAGAAACCCTGGATCCGCAGCTGGGCCCAGATCTACCTAGGCCTATTTGTTCGCGTATACTGACCGACATTATAGGGTGAATGAATCAGTCCACCGAGTTGTCTGCATAAACTGACTTACATTATAAAATGAATGATTTAGCTCCACCGAGTGATTCGCGTATACTGATTGACATTATAGTATGAATGATTTAGCTCAACTGAGTGATTCGCGTATACTGACCGACATTATAGGATGAATGATTTAGCTCCAAGGAGTGATTCGCATATACTGACCGACATTATAGGATGAATGATTTAGCTCCACCGAGTGGTTCACATACACTGACCGACATTATAGGATGAATGATTTAGCTCCACCGAGTGGTTCGCGTACACTGACCGACATTATAGGATGAATGATTAAGCTACACTGAGTGGTTCGTGTATACTGACCGACATTATAGGATGAATGATTTAGCACCACTGAGTGATTCGTGTATACTGACTGACATTATAGAATGAATGATTTAGCTCCACGGGGTAGTTCGTGTATACTGACTGACATGATAGGATGAATGATTTAGCTCCACTGAGTGGTTCGTGTATACTGACAGACATTATAGGATGAATGATTTAGCTCCACCGAGTGGTTCACGAATAGGCTTCTGACCGACATTATAGTATGAATGATTTAGCTCCACCTAGTGATTCGCGTATACTGACCGACATTATAGGATGAATGATTTAGCTCCACCGAGTGGTTCGCATATACTAGTACTGACCGACATTATAGGATGAGTGATTTAGCTCCACAGGGTAGTTCGCGTACACTGACCAACATTATGGGATGAATGATTTAGCTCCACCGAGTGGTTCGCGTACACTGACCGACATTATAGGATGAAAGATTTAGCTCCACCGAGTGGTTCGCATAAACTGACCGACATTATAGGATGAATGATTTAGCTCCACCGAGTGGTTCGCGTACACTGACCAACATTATAGGATGAATGATTTAGCTCCACCGAGTGGTCCGCTTATACCGACCGACATTATAGGATGAATAATTTAGCTCCACAGGGTAGTTCGCGTACACTGACCGACATTACAGGATGAATGATTTAGCTCCACCGAATGATTCGCGTATACTGACTGACATTATAGGATGAATGATTTAGCTCCACTGAGTGGTTCGCATATGCTGACCGACATTATAGGATGAATGATTAAGCTCGACCGAGTGGTCCACGTATACTGACCTACATTATAGGATGAATGATTAAGCTCCACCAGGTAGTTCGCGTACACTGACCGACATTATAGTATGAATGATTTAGCTCCACCTAGTGATTCGCGTATACTGACTGACATTATAGGATGAATGATTTAGCTCCACCGAGTGGTTCGTGTATACTGACCGACATTATAGGATGAATGATTTAGCTCCACGGGGTAGTTCGTGTATACTGACTGACATTATAGGATGAATGATTAAGCACCACTGAGTGATTCGTGTATACTGACCGACATTATAGAATGAATGACTTAGCTCCACGGGGTAGTTCGTGTATACTGACTGACATGATAGGATGAATGATTTAGCTCCACTGAGTGGTTCCTGTATACTGACATACATTATAGGATGAATGATTTAGCTCCACCGAGTGGCTCACGTATATGCTTCTGACCGACATTATAGTATAAATGATTTAGCTCCACCTAGTGATTCGCGTATACTGACCGACATTATAGGATGAATGATTTAGCTCCACCGAGTGGTTCACATATACTGACCGACACTATAGGATGAATGATTTAGCTCCACCTAGTGGTTCGCATATACTGACCGACATTATAGGATGAATGATTTAGCTCCACAGGGTAATTCGCGTACACTCACCGACATTATAGGATGAATGATTTAGCTCCACCGAGTGGTTCTCGTACACTGACCGACATTATAGGATGAAAGATTTAGCTACACCGAGTTGTTCGCATAAACTGACCGACATTATAGGATGAATGATTTAGCTCCACCGAGTGGTTCGCGTACACTAACCGACATTATAGGATGAATGATTTAGCTCCATCGAGTGGTCCGCGTATACCGACCGACATTATAGGATGAATGATTTAGCTCCACAGGGTAGTTCGCGTACACTGACCGACATTATAGGATGAATGATTTAGCTCCACCAAATGATTCGCGTATACTGACTGACATTATAGGATGAATGATTTAGCTCCACTGAGTGGTTCGCGTATGCTGACCGACATTATAGGATGAATGATTAAGCTCTACCAAGTGGTCCGCGTATACTGACCTACATTATAGGATGAATGATTAAGCTCCACCGGGTAGTTCGCGTACACTGACCAACATTATAGGATGAATGATTTAGCTCCACCGAGTGCTTCGTGTATACTGACCGACATTATAGGATGAATGATTTAGCTCCACTGAGTGATTCGCGTATACTGACCGACATTATAGGATGAATGATTTAGCTGCACAGGGTAGTTCGCATACTCTGACCAACATTATAGGATGAATGATTTAGCTCCACCGAGTGGTTCACGTACACTACCCGACATAATAGGATGAATGATTAAGCTCCACTGAGTGGTTCGTGTATACTGACTAACATTATAGGATGAATGATTTAGCTCCACGGGGTAGTTCGTGTATACTGACTGACATTATAGGATGAATGATTTAGCACCAATGAGCGATTCGTGTATACTGACCGACATTATAGAATGAATGATTTAGCTCCACCGAGTGGTTCACGTATAGGCTGCTGACCGACATTATAGTATGAATGATTTAGCTCCAGCTAGTGATTCGCGTATACTGACCGACATTATAGGATGAATGATCTAGCTTTACCGAGTGGTTCGCATATACTGACCGACATTATAGGATGAATGATTTAGCTGCACCGAGCGGTTCGCCTATACTGACAGAAATTATAGGATGAATGATCTAGCTCCACTGAGTCGTTCGCGTATAGGCTACTGTCCGACATTATAGGATGAATGATTTAGCTCCACCGAGTGGTTCTCGTATACTGACCGACATTATAGGATGAATGATTTAGCTCCACCGGGTAGTTCGCGTACACTGACCGACATTATAGGATGAATGATTTAGCTCCACCGAGTGGTTCATGTATACTGACCGACATTATAGGATGAAAAAATTAGCTCCACCAAGTGGTTCGCGTATACTGAGCAATATTATAGGATGAATGATTTGTTTTCAATTAGTAATAACATGTTATTTCAACACACAAAATATAAATAAATTCTATTATTGGGAAAAGATTTAGGAATCTGGAGCATTCCCCCTTAAAGGGTGAAAGGTTCCGTAATAAAACTTGCCTACTTTCAAGGATTTTTTTTTTCAAAATGTCAACTTTGTCAACTAAAGACCTGATTACATAAATTTCAGCTTATTTGTAAAAAAAACATCCTATAGATAGGTGGTCAGGATGCTCATAACAATACATACAATCGTAGTTCACAAACAGAATAGGCCTACAGACATTTACGATCTGTAAATAATGTTACGAAATGGAATAGTACGAATTACTGCATCATTTTCCAAAATAATTAATCAGAATCGAGAAACCATATCACCATTATGACAATATTGTCTATAAATTTGACGATATGCATTGTTTTGTAAATGTAGACGAACTGGTAAAATTAAGGTACGAAATTTCTAGGGTACGAATCATTTTCGGTAAACCGGAAGCTGTTTTTCGGTTCGGTGCAGAACTTCGGCTGTTCGGTACCAAACTTGTTTTCAAATAAAAACAGCCTAATATGGTTTGTTTTGTGATCTGTTAAGTTTCCTTCTCAACAGGAATATGTTTAAGATGAGTTCTGCATCGAGAGAACGCCGTTATACGTCAAAATAACAATATGATCGCTATATTACGCAGTTTCGAAACTGCTCAAAATGAGTTCCGTAACATCAGCGCAGTCTTAAGACTGCATAGTTTCAAGATTGCTTCCGACATATACATGTACTTTAAACGATTTCAAAAAAAACTTCATATTTTAGACTATTCTACATGGACAGCATTTACAGTATGAAAATGATCAAACACATTTCCGAACAGTTAATAAGATGTAACATGACGAAAGTAAGGAAGAAAATAGGGGCGGTCAGAATTTTCTTAGTCCTAATTGGTAATGTTGTGTCTTCGTGTGAAAATTGGACTAGGAATTAAAGGGGGACAACTAAGGTGCGATCAAATCTGTAGAAGCAGAATATGGTTTTCTCCCTTGTCAAACGTGGGCCTGCGTTGCCTGATTGAAATATAGGATACTGTGAATACTGATACATTAAATTAACAACCAACCCATAGAACAAGGAAACATTTATGTTAATCGCTAGGGCGGGTCCAGGATTTTTTCCAGGAGGGGGGTCCAAGCCAAGGATTTTTTCCAGGGGGGGGGGTCTAAGCTCAAATTTCCAAATTTTGGCTTAAAAAGTAATAAATATGTAACGTAACACTAAATCTATATAGTGAACATTTAATGTTTGGCCAATGCCAGGGAAAGGCGGGGGGAGGGGGGTCCGGCCACCCCGACCCCCTCTAGATATGCCCATGAATCGCTATTCAGAATTTAATTTGCATGTTTCATCACGTTTTCCTGTGGCAATATATATGATTTTATTAGCAAAATATATTCTTTAAAATATAGTTACAACTTCGCAATAGAGACTATGGATAACAGACATAGTTAAATTGAATAAAGGAGCGATTGAGTGCTTGGTTCTCTTCTATATTTTCCTTGTGAAAGATGGAAGATACAGTAACTTGTTGTGGTTTCCCATTCTTGAAAACTAATTTTCATAACCATCATAAATCGGTTAACATTGATTCTGAAAAAAGATACCGTTATTAATTCATGTATTGAAAATGAAAAAGAAGAAATATCACAATTATTGATCTTTGTCATTATGTATGGTCATGGTACATGTACATATACATCGCTGGTGGGGAGTCAAAACCTCGTAACTACAGCTTGAATAAGCTGGAGTTACGAGTTTTGACTCCCCACCGACGACATGTACACGAATAATACCCAAATCAACAGGCAAGTTCGTTTACCCATTCACACATAATGACGCTTTTGACGTCTACATCAAAGCTATATTATACACACACCTTTTTTCATTATATACATCCAGTCTTATGAAAACATTATATCGCTGTTTTCAACGAAAACCTCGTAACTGCAGCTTAATATAACACAAACTGTAGGGGGTTTGTTGAAAATCATTTTCCTGACGAATATCAATTTACGTTCGAAGAATATCAAATTTCGATAAATAAATATAGTTGGACGAACATTTGAGCCGGGATCTGGAAAAACGTCCCTTATAGCATTTTTGAAAATTGAGTTTCAAGATTGTCCTGTTGTAAAATGAAGTCCAATATGCATCAATGCTGCTCTCTATAAGTTACTACAGGTCACGAAGAAGCCATTGGAGAACAATATGGATCCTGATCAGACTGTGCGTATGCACAGGCTGATCTGGATCTATGTTGGGCTCAAAAGCCTTAAGGGACGTTTTTCCAGATCCTGGCTCATTTATATTCGTTAAATAATAAATAATACTCGTACGACGATATATATATACTAAAGACCAAAAAGGTACACCATGCATTATAATTATCATCTGAATCAGCTCTCAATTTGAAACATTTTGATTACATGTATTGACGTTAGCATATTAGAGTTTTGCGTCTTACGTGGACTTCGACTGTGGACATCGGACGTGGACTTTTTATCGGGGGTCGTCTCAGCCTTTTTCTAATAACGGTACATGCACTGGTATGGGGTTTAAAGCAAAATCTTAATCTGGCTCTCAAATAGTGAAGATATCTTGAACTTGATAAATCTCTTATAATTGTTTATTGTTTTAACTCATTAGACTTTCTCTTGGCATTCTGTTTCGAATGGTGTCTTTAAAGTGACATTTCACAATAATTTTTACATAAATTTCACTTTTATTTAATCTGAGAGAGCATGGTTTCTTATGAAAATTCTGAAAATTTCAAGCCAAAATATTGAGCCGTTTACGAGAAATATACATTGTTGGGCTAAAATTTAACAAATTGTTGTGGACAACAGTTCAGATTTATATAGAATTAGTCATTTTTGTCCCAACTTTAAAGCGTATTTTTCGCTTATAAATAACAACTTCAAAAAACTGATAGCTTTTCTACGCATTAGAATAAACAATCTTTGCATCAAGATATACTTTTAAAAAATGAAATAAATGTGATATGTCACTTTAAGAAATTGGTTCGTCTCCACTGCAGAATCAGCTTGATCAGGGTGATCACGAGATGTCCCAAGGAAAACGGCCTAGGATTTGTCGCACTCCTACAAAGCACATCTAACTAATTCGTCGGATGAGCCAAATAACCTCTAAGAATTCAAAATTCTTCCTTTGTCGTTTTTTCTCTCTTTCTTTTCGATTGCAGAACAGCAGCTTTAAAGGACATACATCAACATGTACAGAAAAGGTTATGAATTTTGGGTTATGCATTTATCATGTTTACAAAATAAACTCGCTTATTAAGTAATCATTATTTCTGAAACGGGGTTCTTCTTGGCCATAAGATGTTTCTACAATTGTCTTACATAACTAACATTATATAAATGAATAACTCACCAGTTGCCATTACTCTAGGCGATGGTAACAAAATATGACCAAAATTACTTAGAAAATGAAGAGAGCATGATATTGAGCAAATTCAAATCGGTAACGTGTTATTAGATTTATTGAAGATTTTTGCGATTATGCTCCGGATAAAACGTAATATGAAAAATAGCAAAGGAAAATAACTAAAAGAAAGAAAAAAGGAAAGGGCAGACTTATGGTTCTTATGCGATACAGTTCTGCTTGGTGAGATCTATCCATCTATGAAATTTCGTAAACATAGCTATTATACTTCGAGAAATGTACTCCTGACAAAGTTGAAGAATGACAAACAACAAAGGGCAATAACTAAAAATGTTGCCAGGCAGAGTCATTGTTCTTATACACGGCACTTCCCTTTATCCATGAAGTTTCATTATCCTAGCTATTACACTTTTAAAAATATACTCCGGACAAGATACAAATATGAAAAACAACAAAGGGCAATAATTTAAAAAAATGGACCAGGTAGAGTCATTGTGCACTGCACTCCGCAATAATGAGAAGAATATAACTACAAAGTTTCAAGTCAATCGGACATAGGGTGACAGAGTTATGCTCCGGACAAAGAAGTAGACGCCACCCGGACACACGGACTCCGGACACCGGACGCCACGGGTTATCTCATGATACGTCCCGTCTTCGACGGGCGTACAAAAAGGAAAAGTAGTATGTCGTTACATACATTGTGTAATGAACCCATGTTAGTTTACGCAATCTGTATTTGTTTACAACTTTCAATAAATTAACTTGTAAATTAATAAAGTTCACTTTGTAAACGGTACAAATCAAACCAATCAAGTGGTTCTAAAACAATAAACACCAGTCTATTCGCTTTAGATTTTGACCGGTACATTTTTACATGTACCGTTATATGCAAAAGGCTGAGACGGTCCCCAATAAAAAGTCCGCGTCCGATGTCCATTGTCGAAGTCCACGTAAGACGCAAAACTCTATTAATAAGATATTCAACCCATTATTACATACAAAACACTTCTTAAAACTTTGTATGGCGCGCGAATAGGGTCTAAAGTCAATATAGCGCTAGACCTATAATTGAAATAAGGTAGACCGCTAAAAAGCGGTCTACCTTCAAATTTTTAGCGGTTCACCGATAAAATAGAGGTCTACCCTTTAAATAAGAGTAGATCGCTATTTCAATTAACGGTCTACCGCTAAATTAACGGTAGACCTACATTTTTATCGGTATGTCAATTTTATCGATAACCAATCACAGATCTTGTACTATATAATCCACTTATTTCCGTAATTTTGACTGATGTAACGAGTAATTTGATTGGCTAATGAGATTTCGAGCAGAAGGTTAAAAAATAATTAGCAGTCTACCCATGTTTGGGAAAGGGTTAAAGGCATACTACTGGATCCATATTGCTTTAGTTCGAGATTCATAGTAAACATCTCAAGTCAGAATGGAAATAAATATGTTTGTAATTATTTCATGCAGTGTCTTTATTGTCTTCGTTATATGTGAGGAGCCACAATGTTCCAAGTATCATTACGAAGAACAAACATTGCGGAAAATGACGAAGATGGAGTTTGATATGGAGAAAATGACGACGGATTTTGCGAAACTGAATTCTGATTTTGATGAAAAAATACAGAGTTTGCGGGATTCTCTCGTGAAATCTACAGCCTTGTGGAAAGAGATGGAAGACAAAGTGATCCGCCTCTCAAACAAGCAGAGTTTATCCACGTACGTGAGATGGGGACGAGAAGATTGTCCGGGCAATGGTACAGAAATGTTATATAAAGGTTATATGGCAGGAAATGCACATAGCAAACATGGCGGCGGGACTACTTCTTTGTGTCTTCCTGACACGCCTACTTGGGCGGAGCATATTGATGGCTATCAAAATGGCGCTACAATATACGGAACGGAAATTGAGGTTGACGCTACTGTCTCTGCTAAATTGTTTGGAACTAACGTTGTGAACAATGACATATCTTGTGCTATGTGTCGGTCCGCTCGTTCGTCAATGATTATACTGCCGGGTCAATCAAGATGTCTGCCGGGTTGGGCGGAAGAATACCAGGGCTATCTTGTTGCGTCACATCCGGATTGGAAAGGTTCTTCAGATTATGTGTGTCTTGACGGTGATTTCGTTAGTGGTCAGGATAGAGCAAACAACCAGCACATTATCAAACCTGTAGAAGCTCAGTGCGGTTCTCTTCCTTGCCCACCGTATGTACAAGGTCGAGAAATTGCCTGTGTTGTATGCACGATATAAATGATTGTATCCTACCATTTTGTATGGGGTTAATAAAGTTCACATTGATTCAATAAGTTAAGTGTTTCTGATATCTTATCCCTACACTGTGTTTTATTGAACTTCGTTTGGGTAACAACGGTGGTGAATCACGCCAATCAACAATTTCAGAAATCCTTGATAATTCTGTGACCAATTTGAATTCGACTTAAACCAGAGAAGGTAAAAAGTAAATAATAAATCAGCTGAATGATGCAGATATTTTAAAAATCAGAGATGATCAAAGTGTTATTGACGAACAAATAAAGTTTTACTATACCTAGAATAGACATCTCTAGAAGAAAAAGGCTATTGAAAGCATTGAGCCAAAAAGAAGAAATTGCTGATGATCAGCATTTTCTCCTTTAACATCAATATTTTCCTGACTACAGTTTGCATTTATTTTGTCATCCTCAACACGATTCCAGTTCGATCAGTCAACAGGGTTAACAATTTCATAAACGGCAACATTTTAGAATGTTCCAATTTTAAAGTTGCTGCAGACGACAAAATTAATACCGGCAAACATACTCATTCGGAGGTATGAACAATATAGCAAAAGGAAACATTTTGACAAAAGGAGAACATGCTGGTCACCAGCATTTTCTTCTTTTGTCTCGATGTTTTCCCGAGCCTTTTCTACCGGGGATGTGAAAATCAGATCTTGTTTGGAAAATAGTAAAAAAAATAAACTCCTTTTTTTGTACATTTCTTTTCTCGAAGTGCAGTCAGTTTTCGTGCTTCTGTTTGTGTTGTTGAGGGCGAACAGCTGGAGGCTCGGTTATGGGTTTGTGGTAGCGCCTGTATGTAATGAGAAACAACATGAATCCATGGTTATATGATCCAGCCGCCGCGATATGACAAAAACTGTTTAAAATAGCGTAAACCCCAATAAACCAAACCAAACATGTTTGTGTTGTCTCTATGTTATGTGGACAATGAATGATCAAAGATCGGCGGGTCTATAATGACGGGGGAAGAATGATTCCTGGATAACTTCGTCTCTGGATTTGGATGACTTCGGTTCCCGTTAAATATGCATTTTTCCATGTTACGCAATTGACCAAACGCCAATCGACAGATCGCTCCGCCCAACATAGAATTTAGGACAAACAAATGAAACAATGGGGATGTGATCGTTAATAGGGAATGATTTTATCAAGTTAATCGTGACGTAAATTCGGACAAACAAAATAGAATTTCGTAGGTGTTCTTATAACATCTCGTAACTACGGCTTGATTTAAGCCGTAGTTACGAGATTTTATGACAAAACCGACGGGTTATCAAAAGATAATGGTAAATCTAGTTTATTGTTAGCACAAAATTCTTTGCCATTGGCATGTCGATTGTTTTGATATTCAGTCGATAAATCGATACAATAACACGTGCAACGAAGAACAATTGGTGCATGACATTTTTCTGATCGTCCATTGGCTAATCAATGTTTTTGATTGACAGTCGGCGTTTGGTCAATTATATTGATAGCGCAATCGGTAACGGTTATAAACGATTCGAAATCTTCTACTAATGCGGGACTAGACCGATAACGGAAAATAGGGGTGACAGGACTTATATGTGACTATTTATAGTAACAACTTATACACATTGATACCTGTCCAACCTAAAATAAACCTCCTAGAATATTTGTGTCGATTCTCGTTTAATTTTGAATGTATAATAGCCCTGTGTTTTTGATTTGTTTAAATTAAATCTGTTGTCTGCAAGAGTTCGTATTCTACGTTATATACGTATATTTTTTTCTCGATGTATTTTTTTTATGTTTTATCAATTTGTTTTTGTTCGCTATTTCATTATTTTCCGATACTAATTATATTTCAGTACATTTTTGTCATTTTAAAGATATCACAACATTTCATATCAGACAATTCAGATCAGTCAACTACTTCAGCTTAAAAGCAACGGATTTTGATAAAGATATAAAGATAATTATACATCTATTCAATAGGGAACGATGTAAACAGTGACGTAATTTCGGACAAACAATGACATTTCATAGGTGATGTTACTACGGCTTGATTCAAGCCGTGTATATTCTGATTTTTTTCGGGAGACAGGGTGGAGCCTAGTAAACGGTTCATTACATTTAAGCTTGAGGAGAAACAGCCTTCTCGCTTAGCGGTACATCGTCGGTATTATTGCAAAACATTATAACTACAGTGTCAATCAGGCTATAGTTACGAGGTTTTATAACAACTCATTTTACAATAGAACGTCCTTTCAATTTCGAAATGTGTTCATGCTCGTGCCGCACGTTTTTCTCTTATATCAACCAAGATATTGAGAAGTAAACTCGTCGAATAACCTCTTCGCTTAGCCCCACCCTGTGAGGTGAATAAAAATGGATTATAAAGGCCGCACGATAATTTGATCATTTGTTTATTTACATTGACCTGTCCATGTTATTGAAAACAGTTCACAGGTTTTGATTTTAGAAAGTATTCGTTTATACAGACGCCTATTTGCAAGTCTGTGATAGCGCAGTGGAAAGGCGTAGGTCTTCTACCCGAACGGACCAAGTTCGATTCTACTACAAGACATATTTTTCAAGCATTTTCATTTTTTTATTTCTTTTTTTAATGTTTGCCGTTTAACCCATTTACAGACATCAATTATGTAGATATTCCCAATTTTATACAAGAAATGCGTTTGTAAAACTTGATAAGAAAAACGAGAAATCTTTGGGGAAAAAGAAGTAATCGCCTATTCATGCTTTTCTCTCGATGTTTTCTGTGTGAAATGTCAAAATCAAATATTTCTGGCAAAATTAAATGGCACATTTTCATAAATCAGATCTATATTGTTTGCATATTATCCATTTTCTCTAAACATAATTTGATGTATGAAAAATATGCGGCTTGTCATTTTTGTTGGAAGGCCGTTTACAATAAAACATATATGCATGCCCATATGCGCATATCATGTTCGACGAGCATAATGAAAAGTTTAGAAAACAAGAGGGCCAAGATGGCCCTGCATCGCTCACCTGAGAGGACTTTGAGACAAACAACTTGCAAACTTCAAACTCGCATGACCCACTTTTTACATGACCTAGATATCATCAAGATTAACATTCTGAACAATTTTACAATGATGAGTAAATATTTAGGTTCTTAAAGCAAAAACAAGATTTGACCGTTTGACCTAGTTTATGACCTTACATTAGCCACTTTCTACATGACCCATTTATCATCAAGATAAGCAATTCTGAACTATTTTCACAATGATGAATACAAATTTTGTTTTTTTAGAGCAAAAACAAAATTTGACCTAAGTTTTGACCTCCCATGACCCATTTTATATGTGCCCCAGATATTGTCAAAATAAACATTCTGAACAATTTTCACAATGATTCAGATATCATTATGGTTCTAAATGCAGAAACAAGATTTGACCCTGTGACCTAGTTTTTGACCTCACAAACCCCCCTTTTTACATTGACCAGATATCATCAAGATAAACATTCTGAACACTTTTCACAACCATAAATGATAAAGTAAATATTTTGGTTCCTAGAGCAAAAACAGAATTTGACCTAGTGACCTAGTTTTAGACCTCGCATGACCCACTTTTCACACCACCAAAATATAATCAAGATAAACATTCTGAACAATTTTCACAATGATAAAGTAAATATTTTGGTTCTTAGAGCAAAAACAAACTTTGACCTAGTGACCTAGTTTTTAACCTTGTATGACCTGCTATTCATATCATTAATATATCATCAAGATAAACATTCTGAATTTTCACAATGATTAAGTAAATATTTAGGTTCTTAGAGGAAAAACAAGATTTGACCTAGTGACCTAGTTTCTGACCTCACATGGCCCCCTTTTTACATTGACCAGATAACATCAAGATAAATATTCAGAACATTTTTCACAACCATAAAGTAAATATTTTGGTTCCTAGAGCAAAAACAAGATTTGACCTAGTGACCTAGTTTTAGACCTCGCATGACCCACTTTTCACATCACCAAGATATCATCAAGATAAACATTCTGAACAATTGTCTAAATGATAAAGTAAATATTTTAGTTCTTAGCGCAAAAACAAGATTTGACCTAGTGACCTACTTTTTAACCTCGAAAGACATGCTATTCATATCACCAAAATATCATCAAGATAACCATTCTGATATTTTCAGAATGATTGAGTGAATATTTTGGTTCTTAAAAGAAAAACAAGATTTGACCTAGTGACCTAGTTTCTGACCTCACATGACCCAATTTTAAAATGACCCAGATTTCATCAGACAAACATTCTGAACAATTTTTACAATGTTTAAGTATATATTACCGTTCTTAAAGCAAAACCAAGATTTGACCCAATGACCTAGTTTTTTACCTTACATGACCCATACTTTGTACATAACCTAGATATCAAGATAAGTATTTAGGATAGTTTTGACAAAGTTTTGGAGCAAAAATGGCATCTCTAGAGCAAAAGGAAGGATTCTGTTATATTTGAGCTTGTGACCTAGTTTTTGACCTTGCATGACCCACCTTTGATCGTGACCAAGATATCATCAAGATAAACATTTATGACAAATTTTACAAAGTTTGGACCAAAATTGGCACTTCCAGGGCAAAAGGGAGGATTTTCCAAGATTTGGCCTCGTGACCTAGTTTACGACCTGGCATGATCCACTTCTTGACATGACCTAGATATCATCAAGATAAACATTCAGGACAATTTTTAGAAAGTTTGGGCAAAAACTGGCATGTCCAGAGCAAAATGAAGGATTTTAAAAGATTTGACCTTGTGACCTAGTTTTTGACCTTGTGTGACCCACTTCAAATCATTTCATAGATATAATCAAGATAAATATTGAGGACAATTTTGACAAAGTTTGGACAAGAATTGGCACTTCCAGAGCAAAAGAAAGGATTTTGTAAGATTTGACCTCTTGACCTAGTTAATGACCTATCATGACCCACTTCTTGACTTGACCTTGATATCATCAAAACGAACATTCATGACAATTTCTACAAAGTTTGGACAAAAATTGCCACTTCCAGTGTAAAAAAATGGATTTTACAATAATTGACCTAGTGACCTAGTTTTTGACCTGGCTTGACCTATTTTTTTTCATGACCTTAATATCATCAAGACAAATATTCTGACCAATTTTCACAACGATTGGGCACCAAATGTGGCCCCTAGAGCAGAAAGAAGATTTGACCTAGTGACCTACTTTTTGACCCATTATGGCCCCGATTCAAATTCTTTGAAGTATTTTGAAAAAGCATGACCCATAGATCATATGTGTGAAATATGATTGAATTCTGCCCAGTACTTTAGGAGGAGAAGATTTTTTTGTGAAAAGTTGACGGATGGACAGATAGACAGATGGGCAGTTAGACAGATAGACAGACGCCGGACCACAGACCGATCACAATACCTCACCTCGAGCACTTTGTGCTCAGGTGAGCTAAAAAGTTGTAATCTTGGTGAAATAAAAAAGAGAAATAGAAATGAAAAGCATATAAAATCATAGACGACTGTGAGTATCGAACCCATACCGAAAGACAAAATTTGAATTCTATGTTTTTGACCGTTACCACTTGACCACTCTGACTTTATGTTTCGTGTGACAAAAAGTATTTTTATCCCTTATTAACATTAAATCAATCAACCATATCGGATAATTTACCTAGATTCCCGTACTTGACATCGACTCACCCGGGTCAGTGTGAAAAATATCGATTTCAGTTTATAGTTACGAAATTTTATAACAACACCGACGGTTTATCAAAACATAAATGTAACCCCAGTCAATTGTAAGCTCAAAATTTATTGCTATTTGAGTGTAACAATTGAAAATGATTATTCATTCCAATATTAATTAATATGCAATTATCTTTATGTTTTACATCAAAATAGTTGATTGGTTGAAACCAATTTCCATTCAAGATACGGTTTTGAAGTCCTCAATGGAGGTAAACTTTGGGACACATTGAATGGAAAGAAAAAAAAGATGATATGATGCAATTTCTCGCTTTCTCTCAACATTTTCCATTAAATAAGATACACGCTTTCTAACTTTGATATCATTATTTTTTTTTAATCTGCAACTCATTTCAAGGTGAAGTAAATATAATGTTGCAGTTTTGGAAAGAATATAAACGTATTGAATACGGGTCCACACCACTTTCATTGCTCGACGCCTGAAGCGTCGAGTATATTATGGTATACAAATTCAAGTTAGCTAATGAAGAGTCAGTTTGTACATGCAAAAGGGGTAATGAATAGTTTCATGTGCACAAGTGGTAATTAATAGTTTCATGTATAAAAAATGTCTCAGATTTATGTAAATGCCTACGCATATCAAAAGTTGTTAAAAACGTAAAATATACAAATATATCATTGCATTATGTAAAACAAGATAAGTAATAGCGTTTATTTATTGAATGAGCATCTGCTATAATAGCATTTTATCGTTTACAAAACATTGGTATAGTATTAATTTTCGTAGGAATCGTTGTCGTCTTAATATTTCCCAGTAAAACACACCAAAGTATGGCGAGTACATTATTACACATATTATGCGGGTTGATCAACTTGCATAATATCAGGAAGTCGTCTCAAACTGATCAGGCTGGTGTATTGGCGGTGGAACAGATGGGTTTCTCAAAATTTTCAACTTTATCGACTGCTAGTACTTTTTCTACTTCGTAAAACATTTTAAGGGGGAATGCTCCAGTTTTTCGGAACACTCGGACATTACTGTAGTAAATTAAATGTTTCGTACCAATATGTTTCGCTACCAGATTTTCAATAATATAACGCATCATTACAATTTACCTTTTTCGACGGTAAAAGTGTATTTATTATGCAAAACTGATTTTCTCAAGATGGAAGTCGATTATTTAGAGCAAGACAGTCGTAAGTGTGTATGCAGTTACCACTGTTTTGCGTCATTTTATTCATAAGTAGCTGATAAAAATTGCCGTAATTCACTAATTAGTGCGCTGACCTATACATTTTCTTTTTGAATTATTACCAGGACATGTTGCTTAATACAATGAGGGAGTTTTATCAAATTCTATTATGTAGAACTTGAAATATTTCCAAAAATATGCAAATTTTGACATAAAACACTCCAGCTTCGTTGATCTAACCGAACACGTGAGCATGTTGTTTTATACATTTACGCATTTATAATAGCACATATTTTGGGTTTTCTGTTCGTATTGAATGTAAGACGTTACTTTAAATCCGTTTTCGGGACTAAACGATGAATATACAGCTTTTTATTAGCATTTTAGTGAACTTGGACAGGTGCCAGAAATTGCGCATTTTTTTCGCTGTAGGGGTATGTGATACGAGTGCTTATAAAATTCAAACAAGATCGCTGACCACCCACTTTTATTTTATTTTTCAATTGGTGATAACATGTAATTTCAACATACAAAATATAAATAAATTCTATTATTGGGAAAAAAATTAGGAAACTGGAGCATTCCCCCTTAAGATGATTTGATTTCCAACCAGATCAAAGTCTACATTCTGGCAAATCAATTCGACGCCGAACATGACACTTGCATCACCAATTAGTCTTGTTTTAGCCCGGTAAGCATATAGAGTTTCGCCGAGGGCCACAGGATATCAGCTCGTGTCTTCTAAACGTCGCCTTTCATCGAAAACGTAACTGCAGCTTGTTTTGCAGTTACCAGGTTTTTGTTGCAAAACATCGACACAATGTTTAAGAAGACAATCAAGTGTTGTAGGAATTATCGTTTTAATTTTAATCTTGCAGGGTGTGGCTAAAGCAAAAGATTATTCGACAGGTGTACTGTTCAATTCTTTGATTGATGTAAGAGAAAAACATGCGTCACGAGCGTGAACTTATTTCCGAATTGAACCGTTTTCTATTCTCTGTCCTGCCTTCCGAAAAATAACACAGAATATGTACGGTTGATGAGGGAAAGAACCACGTTAACCTTCCACGAATTTGGTTACGTATTGGTTGTTTCCCTTTCCTAATGTCAGAGAAGTAATTTCACACCCACTATTTCGTGCACACAACACATGCAATCTCCCGACCTTGTACATACGGTGAACAAGGTAGATAACCACATTCAGCTTCTACAAGTCTAATAACATGTTGATTATTGCCCCTTTCCTGACCACTTAAGAAATGACCATCAAGACACACATAATCCGAGGATCCTTTCCAACTCGGATGTGACGCAACAAGGTAACCCTGGTATTCTTCCACCCAACCCGGCAGACATCTTGATTGTCCCGGCAGCATGATCATTGATGAACGGACAGAAGCACACACAGCACACGAAATTGTTGTGTAGATTGCTTCCAAACAATTTGGCAGAGACGGTAGCGTCAAGTTCAATTTGTGTTCCGTAGATTGTAGCACCATTTTGATAGCCATCAATATGCTCCGCCCATGTAGGCGTGTCAGGAAGACACAAAGAAGTAGTCCCACCGCCATATTTGTCCCATTTGTTACCAGCCATATAACCTTTATATAACATTTCTGTACCATGGCCCGGACAATCTTTTCGTCCCCATCTCACGTACGTGGATAAACTCTGCTTGTTTGTGAGGCGGATCACTTTGTCTTCCATTTCTTTCAACAAGGCTATTGATTTCTTAAGAGAATCCCGAAAATCAGTGATTTTATCATCGAACTCCGACTTCAGACTTTTAAAGTCATCTGATATTTTCTCCATATTCAACTCCATCTTCAGCATTTTCCTCAATGTTTGTTCTTCGTAGTGATATTTGGAACACTGTGGCTCCTCACAAAAAACTACGGTGAGTAAAGCACAACATATAATGAATGCCGACATTTTCATCTGCATCTTAAAGAGCATGTTAACGTATGCAGGTAAAATAGAAGATATCGGCTGACTTCTTTTAGGAATATCACTTAAGCTATAGCTCCCAGCAAACATATATAAATAGTATTGGCAATTTGACGTGATTTCCACAGCAATAGCCTGATCGTCCTAGTGGTCCTCATACATGTACCCATGGTCCTCTTATCCATGGTCAGATAACCGGACTATGGAGACATTTCAGAACGCGGAAGTGCTTGAACCGGGTCGTAGTCCTTAAAATGAGTTCCGGTGAAAAATAATATCATTTCTTTTTCTCAAGATGCTTGTATGATGATGTTTGCAGTGAAGAGAAAAAGTATTGAAATGCCGTTCTGCTAAATGGCAGACTACCAGTGCAGATTATAAATATGTGACCCGTCGCACTGAAAGGGACCTTATCCGAACTCCAAAAATCCAAATTTTGACAAACTTGTCGGACCCAGCACATATCAACCAGATCCCATATGTGAGAAATGAACATATAGTAAGATAGGGAAATCATTCCGGATTTAGAAAATTACATAAAAGTGAAAAGTGTTGGCCCTAGTCTGGCTGCGCGGACTGCGCAGACTGACTAGGATCGATATTTTTCACACGTCCTATAAGGCCCCTTTTAGCGGGATGAGCTACATATGTGTAAGCCCACTTACGGAGGAACTTTTTGTCATCAGGCTCGACCTTCTGACTGGCACGCTGTCCTGGAAGAGTAGTCGGAGGTTCTGAATTTAACGGGTAGTTGTGTTTAAAGGCAAATTTGCCAACGATCGAAATGGTCATGACCCGTTTCTTTGGGGTATATGCCCTATAATTAAAGGTCTAAGAACGTTCTTAAAATTCATTATGTAAACCATATAGTCCAACGAAACTTTTAAGATAAGATGTACATATAAAAAAATGTCCCTTATATATTTTTTTCAAATTTAATAAGTCTAAATAAATGTCCACCTTCTCTGCTTCAATCCGAATTCAAATCGGTCCCGTTTTAACAAAATTGTTGAACAATGATTTCGAATGCCACACTATGCGGGATAAATCGAATAGATCGAACAGCGAGCTTTTACCGAAGGATAGCACCAAGCGAAGTCAGCCATCGATTGCTGAGTTCTAGAATATCGTAACAATAGCTTGAAGAAGCTGTAGTTACGATATTTTTGAACGTAGATGATATGCTGATAAAATTTCATGTCTGCTACACATGAGCCGGGATCTGGAAAAATGAGTCATTAACCCTTTTCAAAACAAGACCTGAATTCAACGTCCGTTTTAGAATAGGCTTTGTAAAACATTGAGGCAAACGAAGAAAATGCTAATTAAAATAATGAAATAATGAAAATGATAATTAGCAATTTCTCCATTTGTTTCATTTTTACTGTATCATTATACACAACTCGTACCTTTTATTGATATCCATTTTGTGTTCTGCAGAAGCTTTGAGTTTAGATCATTATTATATTTCGACGTAGACAATCATGGATCCCAATCACTTTGTATTGAAGTGCAATTTAATCAAGATTCATAATTCTCTATGAGAGTTGTTACTGGTATAGGGAACGATTTGATCCAGTTAACCGTGACGTAATTTAAGACAAACAATGTCACTTCGTAGGTGTTGTTATAAAATCTCGTAACTACGGCTTGATTCAAGCCGTAGTTACGAGATTTTATAACAACACTGACGGTTAATCAAAATATAACTGTAAACGCGGTGTATTTTTAGCACAAAATTTATTGCTATTGAAGAAATCAATAAAGTACAGCATTGGTCCTGGGGCCTGTTTCATCAAAACATTTAAGACGCATTTTTGACTTACCGATGTCTTAAATATCGGCTAAAGCAACAACCGCATAACAGAGGTCTTGATAAAATGGTGATACGCGTTTCTTGCTCTAAACTTGTCGTAAGTAATCGGTAAGTCAAAAATGCGTCTTAAATGTTTTGATAAAACAGGCCCCTGATCAGATTTTTGCCATATACAGAGTGTCCAAAAAAACAGAACCCTAATTCAAAGTCAAATATTTCAAAGCGTAAGCAAAAAATCTAATTTTTGAATTTGCAGTACTGAAGATACATTATTTTTGCATTTGTGTTCCAAATATCACTTAAAGTGACATTTCACGATTATTTTTACATAAATTATACTTGTATTCTATCTGAAAGAGCATGTTTTCGTATGAAAATTCTGAAAATTTCAAGCCAAAATATTGAACCGTTTACGAGAAATATATATTTTTGTGCCAAAATTAAACAAATCGTTGTGGACAACAGTTCATAGAATTTGTCATTTCTGTCTCAACTTTAAAGGCGTATTTTTCGCTTATAAATAACAACTTCAAAAAACTGATAGCATTTCTATGCATAAGAATAATCAATATTTGCATCAAGACATACTTTTAAGAAATGAAATAAATGTGAAATGTCACTTTAAAAATATGCATCGGTTCAAAAATTATAAGCAAATTAATAATGACACTAAAAACCGATCTGACATGATATTGATTTTTGCGTCTTGTTTGTTCGTGAAAGCGCACTAACGGTCAGCTTATAAATGAATTCTGTACCGTTGTACATCATAACATGTATGTACCGATTTTCTCAAAATTTAATATGTACACGTTCTATACGTTCAAATTGAGTCCATAGGGTGGTTGTTTGAATTAATTTCAAATTATTATGTGATTCATTTCACATGGCGCAGTTTTAACTTTTATTTTCATAAATTACAAGCTTGGTATGCTTCCTAAATTAGTCCAGCCTTAATTTTCTTGCATAGTATACATTTCTGTGGACTATGATTTAATTCTTTTTTGGTGAATTTTGTGTTATTTGTGTTTTGCATAAAGATCAGTGTCAGGTTAAATGAAACCCGTAATACTTTAAATTGAGCGGTGACCGGCATGTTAGTCAGAAATAAAATAAGTGCCTATGATTATTATTCATGAGTATATGATGCACTTGGATATTTTGTTTGTATTTAGTTACATCGCAGCTCGCAGCATTAACAGTTCATTTATTAGCAAAAAAGATGAAATGAAAATGCACTATTCTGAATACAATGTTTCAAAATCATTTCTATATTGTATTGAATATATTAACCATTTGTATAGCGTCAATTTATTCAATGAGTGTATGCGCGCGCTGCAAAACGAAAAGATCGATATCGTGTTAAAATGGTTTTCCGGGTATATTCATTTTAATGTCAATATTTTCAAAACTAATTATCATTTTTCGACCAAATTTAAACTGCTAATAGAAAACTGTCGTTGCTATTGCATATGTAAATTTGGTGGAGAAATATTGCCTTATACATGAGAAATGTACTTTCAAAATGGGTTCCGTATTTTTTTTGGGACACTCTGTAGATGTACATGCTAATATGGATACATATTGGTCTCAATTGCTAAAGTATGCCTTTTTTCAGAGCCTAGCTCACAAAGAGTAGACCTAGAACCCTTATCTAGATGTACTAGATTAATTTTCTCAGACAGATGCGAAAATAGGTGCCGCTGGTCAGGCTCCCATAGCGTGATCTAGATTCATGTTTTTTCCTAAAGTAGCACGTCCCTTTACAAAACATGGAGCTATATAATCAAGTTTCCTATTTGATACCATTACCTAATGAATCTAACTGACGAACTAAACGTCTGGTCTCATTCAGCCAAAGGGCGTGGCCAGACTTGATTCGGTCAGTATAAATCTTCTTTTCTATAACACAATCCGTTATAACGTGAAACTCTATCCACAAATGGATGGTTAAAATAAGGATTGATTAACGTAACAGTCATTTCAAATCTAAATACATGTATATCCATTTGTTGCGATTCTAGTGCTTTATCAATGCACTAAATCCGACTCTAAATGCCTGTTCACATACGATTCATCTCGTCCATATCGCGTCCAAATTACGTCCAAAATTATGCTGTATAATTATACTCTCCTCTATTTTAGACCTGCCCAGGCCGTGATGGGGACGTAAAAGTGTGTATGTGACCAGACCATGAGAAAGGAATTCGTTTAACGAGAAAAATATCTTAAAAAATAGAAGAATGTTTATTCGCCACTTGAATGAGTGGGAAGTTTGAGGGTTTATAAGTAGTCATGGTCTGTTCAAAATGTGTTTGTCGCATTTCATACCGCATAAAAGATGAAATGTTATTCATGATTCGTGAAAACTCCAATTTCTTAGTCCGGTTACAATTGCATCGCATCAAACTACTGTAGTTTTTTTTTCATGCCAAGTAAATCATGCCTGTAGGAATCAAATCAATGCATGCAAAATTGTTTTGAAAATTAAGAAAGCACGTTTTCATATTTATATGATATGTAACTTTTGTAAACATGGGCCAAAAAATAGTTACTACATGATGGTTTACAGGAAGTAAATTTTATGCATGTGCCTTAATTTCGACTTAACCAAGATACTTAGTTTTTACTGAATAATGAACATTTGTTATTCCATTTGAAATTAAATCAAGACAAAGAATTTGACGAAGTTTCTAGTTGAATGTACACATATTGTGGAATTTACAGTGTATACAGGCTTTGATATAACCATTTCCCAAACAAGACCTGGTTTTGAAGTCCCTAAAAGAAAAAAGGTATGGGAAAACACTGAAACAAGAGAAGAAAAGTTCTGCTGAAAACCAGCAGTTTGTCCTTTTTTCTAAATATTGTTTGTGCCATATTTTACACAAATCCTACCTTTAATAACTTCCATTTTGTCATTTGTGGCAGTTTTTGAAGTAGATCACCCTTCTTTTCGTTTGAGAAAGAATTAAATTTGTGATGCAGCTTATCACCTACACGATTCACTTGGAATTCCATCCGAGAGATATCACATGAGATAAGACATACCAGTTGACTAATTGGTAAAGGGACAGTAAACGAGTATGACTTTCAGATTGTCCTTATTGACATTCTTTAATTTGACTTTGTGACCTATCCAAGTTGTCCCGATTTGTTGGGTCAAAAGGGGCGAATAAGCAAAAGCAAATAATGCAATATTTACTAAATAATAATGTTTATGATACAATGTACTTGTACAAGGGAATCGGTTTGATATAAAGTGTAAAAACATAATCAAATGTGTACCAGTTTGAGTGTCGTCAAAACAAATTAAACATCACATTCTCATAGTATTCCCTTCGCTGTTTCTTTTATTTCTTGTATGGCCCTCTATGCTATGTTCGTGTTTTCCACGCCACTTTGTTTAAATATGCGTCAAGTACTGGCACTTGAACAGCTAGTGTTTCACACTGCTTCAGTTATAACTTAACAGTTAGCCACTCTTGTCAAAATGAATATGAAAGTTACACTTATTTCAGCTTTTCTGATTATCGCTATGTGTGAGGAGCCACAATGTTCCAAGTATCATTACGAAGAACAAGCATTACGGAAAATGCTGAAAATGGAGCTAGATATGGAGAGAATGACGACTGACTTTACAGTCCTGAAGTCAGACTTCGATGATAAAATCACCGGTTATCGTAACTCTCTCCAGAAATCTGCAGTTTTGTTGAAAGAAATGGAAGACAAAGTGATCCGCCTCTCAAACAAGCAGAGTGTATCGACGTACGTAAGATGGGGACGAGAAGATTGTCCGGGAAATGGTACAGAAATGTTGTATAAAGGTTATATGGCTGGTAACAAATGGGACCAATACGGCGGCGGGACTACTTCTTTGTGTCTTCCCGATACACCTACATGGGCGGAGCATATTGACGGGTCTCAAGGTGGCGCTGCAATTTACGGAACTGAAATTGAGCTTGATGCTACTGTCTCTGCTAAATTGTTTGGAACTAATGTCGTCAACAACGATATTTCTTGTGCCATGTGTTCGTCCGTCCGTTCATCAATGATTATGCTGCCAGGTCAATCAATGTGTCTGCCGGGTTGGGCGGAAGAATACCAGGGCTACCTTGTTGCGTCACATCCGGATTGGAAAGGATCCTCGGATTACGTGTGTCTTGATGGAGAATTCTTAAGTGGTCAGGATAGAGCCAACGACCAACACGTGATCAGACCTGTTGAAGCTCAATGTGGTTCCCTACCTTGTCCGCCATATGTACAAGGACGGGAGATTGCGTGTGTTGTGTGTACGAAATAAGGAAAACAATATTCATACATAGTTGGCAATTATTGTGTTAACCTTACTTTATTCGAATTATGACGATGTCGAAATGGCTTGATATTTGTGCATGCTTGAGTATGAACAAGGCATTGTGAACGGAGGGTCAGACAGACTATTGGATGACATATGGAAAGTGACAAAGACAGCTTACTTTGAACACTTGATACTATGTTGGGTTAAAAAAGTAAATTGATCATCTACATTGAATTTCTTTGTCTTAAGGTATACATGTATAACCCATCATTAAAAACCACTTTTTAGTCATGCGACATGCATCAGATTGCACACACTTATAAATACACGTTTAATAAGTTGATTTACCGTGCCGGATTTCAAAATTATGCTTCAAGAAGAATTTAATTTACAATTATTTTTTTTACTCTATATTCATTTTCAAGAGAGGTAATTTTGAACATTTTGTCAATTTTTTTCATAAGTATGCACTTATTCAAAATTCTAAACCGTTCAAAAGGCTTATGGTTGTATTTGGAATGTAAACGTAACTCAGTTTAGGAATTATTGGCACTTTCCAAATTTCGCCTCTGGCTCTTTGGTGCTAATGATTGGTTGTATACGTTAAAATCAGACATATGAAAACATGATTATTTTGCTTTTCTATAGAGCTTTAGTAAATGAGATTTTAACAAGTTTTCGTGGAAAATGTACGATTAGTTTATTAAAAAGCATACGTTGTAATTAGTTCTTTGATATTCACATTTTTTTTCACGAAGATTCATCAAGCAAATGGGACCAAATTATAGATCAAAGTCAATTATGCAGTCAAGGCTAGTCCGGCCCGCCAAAATTAAGAGCTCGAATACACCCTTTAGAACTTTTTCTTAAAGGGGCCCATGCTAGATTTTTATGCTTCCGAACTATTCGGGAACTCATATTTGTACATGGAAAAACAATTTGCAATGCATAAAAACCTCAATCACGGCGAAAAGCCATCCTTTTTTTTTGCTATAGATCAATCCTTTACAAGCGTGTTTACAGGCACTATTTTTACTCCAATACGAACAAGGTTTAGCATTGAGGCAAACGAAGAAAATACTGATAATCAGCATTAATTTTTCTCCTTTTGCCTCAATTTTTTTCTGTATCATATTAGTTGTATACACAAATCATACCTTTTATCAATATCCATTTTGTTTTCTGCAAAAGCTTTCAAATTGAATCATTCTAATATTTTGACGTCTGGGAAAGGGTTTAACAATCATGGATCCGAATCAGTTTGTAGTGAAGTGCAATTTAATCAAGATTCATAATTCTCTATGAGAGTTTTTACTGGTATTGAAGAAGCCATTAGAGTATAGCATGGGTCTTGATCAGACCGTACCTATATACATATACATGTATACACATGCTTATAAGAATAGAGAACAATTTTATCTGGATAACCGTGAAGTAATTTCGGACAAACAATTCCATTTCGTAGGTGTTGTCATAAAATCTCGTAACTACGGCTTGAGTCAAGCCGTAGTTACCAGATTTTATAACAACACTGACGGTTAATCAAAATAAAACGGCAAAAGCAGTCTATTTTTAG
The DNA here is from genome assembly GCA_963680895.1 of Fragum sueziense. Classification (NCBI taxonomy): domain Eukaryota; kingdom Metazoa; phylum Mollusca; class Bivalvia; order Cardiida; family Cardiidae; genus Fragum; species Fragum sueziense. Next base: position 25,827,251 of record OY804596.1, on the reverse strand, counting down.
CACAAAATTCATTGCTATTGAAGAAATCAATAGAGTACAGCATTGACTCTGATCAGATTGTTCCTATATAGATGCACATGCTGATATGGATACATATTGGTCTCAATTGCTAAAGTGCCCATTTTTCCAGAGCCTAGCTCATAAAGAATAGGCCTAATACGAACCCTTGTCTATATATGTACTTGGTGAATTTTCCCAGACTAATGCGAAATGATTGTTTTCTTCCAGCCTACATTAACCCTTTCGAAGACAGCGACAATTTGGATCTTGCAAACACAAGTTGTTGCAGAAGACAAACTGTATATTGGTACATGTATTAGATGTGACTTGTGTATCTTACAGCCCAGAAATGTATAGACTGTAGGCCCGTTTGGTTGGCTCATGTCCCTTTGTCTGAATATGGGGGGGGGGGGGGGGCTTAATTAGATTATTAGATTTCCCCTAAAGTGGGGGAGGGGTCTCACCCTATCACAATTTCCCGTGGGGTTGTGCCCACGCTCGGAAATTTATGAAATTTGGTATTAAGTTATTTTTCTGTATTACGGCATTATTCCCGAAATACTTTTTTCAAAAATCTATTCCGGAAAATAATTTTCTAAGAAATTTAATATTTTTGTTTAAAATAGGGGGGGGGGGGTATCCTTACTAAAAGGGGCCATATACATACAGGTTTGTTGTAGGCCTATTCGAGCCATAGGCAGCAATCTCATATTTGGTGGGCTCATGCCCCTTTGGGTGAATATTGGGGGGGGGGGGGAAGGGCTTAATTAGATTTTCCATATTTTCAGTGTAAAATAAGAAAATTCAACATTGTTCCTAAAGGAATGAACCGTAATCAACATTTTTCCACAACTCTTCTCAAAGGATCATCAAATCTATGCTGTTTTTGGAAGTGGGGTGGGGAGGTGTGGGTGATATATATATGTGACCCGTCACGCTAAAAGGGACCTTATCCGAATACCCAAAATCCAAATTTTGACAAAATTGTCAGACTCATCACAGGTCAATCAGATCACGTATGCGAAAAATGAACATAAAGTATGATAGGGAAAACATTCCGGGTTTAGAAAATTACATAAAAGTGAAAAGTGTCGGCCCTAGTCTGGCTGCGCGGACTGCGCAGACTGACTAGGGTCGATATTTTTCACACACCCGATAGGTACCTTTTAGCGCGACGGGTCACATATATAAAAAAGATTTTCCGTATTTTTATTTTTTATCATTGTCATATTTTAACCAGTGGGCCTCTATAGCTCAGTGGTAGAGCACTGGTCTCGTAAACCAGGGGTCGTGAGTTCAAACCTCACTGGAGGCATGCTCTTTTCTTGATTTTACAAAGATGGTACATGAGATGGTACAGGGAACAACATGGATACTGATCAGTATGTGTTTATATGCGCAGTCTGATCTAGATTCATGTTGGTTCCTAAAGTAGCACGTCCCCTCTCAAGAAATTGAGCTTTATAATCAGGTTCCCCAAATACCATTACCTAATGAATCTAACTGATGAACTAAACGTCTAGACTGATTTAGCCAAAGGGCGTAACGAACTTGATTAGATATTCTTTTCTACAATACACAGGCTGTTATAAAGTGCATTTATATCCACAAATTGATATTAAAACAAGGATTGCTTTGTTTCGTAAAGAGTATTCAACCTGGCTCCAACACGGTGGGGATTGTGCATGATGGGATGGATAACAAATGCGGAGTATACGGACAAAATTTGCCTCGCTTCAGGTAAGAAATTGTGCAATAATTTTCTTATTTCTGCTTCAAATTTCAAGCGGTTTGTTGCATGTACCCCGCATTAGTGAGCTCTTTCCTCGGATATATGACTTGTTTGTAGTATCTGTGTACTTTGTCCAAAAAATTGATCCCAACCGACCAGAAAAACGACAAAAAATTCAGGCCCTTTTTCTAGTCGGTTGGGATCGGTTTTTGAGAAAAGTACAGGGAAGTTCCAGATAAATAATACATCTGAGAAAAGGGCTCAGTAAGACGGAGTACATGCAACAAACCGCATGAAAATTGACGCAGAATTAAGAAAGTTATTGCACAAATTCTTACCTGAAGCGTGGTTAATTTGGCTGTAGTCGTTACCATTTCGCTTTCTGGTCGGTTGGGACAATATTTCGGAAAAAGTATCATGAGTTATCTAATATGTCATACATCCGATGAAAGAGCTCGATAAGGCGGGGTATACTCCGTAAATATTGACCTGAACCCGATGAATATGAAATGAGTAATTGTGACACGGAATAATGATAGTCGCCAGCAGCCCTCACTGTCGAGCAGAGTCGATAGTTTCCACATGCATTATGACTTTATATTCTGCACATGCTTCTCGTGTCAACATATGTTGGAGAGCGGTTATTTCGCATTACAATTACTCATTGCATATTCAACAGGCTCAGGTCAATATTTACGGAGTATACATGCAGCAAACCGCTTGAAAATTGATACAGAAATAACAGAGTTATTGCAAAATGTCTTACCTGAAGTGAGGCGAGTTGGCATCAAATTTTGTGCAAAAAATAGACACAAGAGTTTACCGTTATGTTTTGATAAACCGTCGGTGTTGTTATAACATCTCGTAACTACGCTTTGATTCAAGCCGTAGTTACGAGATTTTATAACAACACCAACGAAATACTATCTATTTGTCCGAAATTACGTCACGGTTTACTTGATAAAATCGTTCCCTATTGTCGGTAGTCGTTATCCACCCCATCATGCACAATCCCCACCGTGTCCAAAGTATGGATCATTGTTTATAACGTTTTTACAATTCACCTAATGTATCTAGCTGATGAATTAAACGTCTAGACTAATTTAGCCAAAGGGCGTATTGTTTTGATCAAACTTGATTCCGTCACTAACAGATCTGTTCTAAAGCATAACCTATTTGGGTGAAGATACATGTTCGTTGGATATCATTTTTCAACAAAAACCTCGTAACTGCAGCTTAAAACGAGCTGCAGTCACAAGGCTTTTGTTTGGAAAGCATAGGTATTTTTTCCAATGCACAATTTGATTTGGTGAAGATACTTCTTCTTTGGATCTCGCTTTTCAGTTAAAACCTCGTAAATGCAGCTTAAACAGTCTGCAATTACGAGGTTTTCATAGAAAATCGACGGTTTGTCGTTTACATCAAAGTATATGTGCGTATGATACTAGTAATAAACATTTTACCTTTTCAATATTTTCCATACTGTTTCTGTATTTGTGTTGTTAACAAATCAAATCTTTATCAAAATTCATTTTGTCGCATGCAGCACATTTTAAATTTTAACAGTCTAAAAGTTCGTCGTTTGGTAGAGGGTTAATAATGTTTGACGATCGTTTGAAAATAGCCTAGTGAGGGCTAATCTTTTACCTTCGACATAATCGGCTTTGACATAAAATACTCGAATGATTGTTTGATACCACAATCGTGCCGTAGCAAGACGTCGTGTATTCAATTGTACTTTTTTGTTTTTTTCAATAAACTTCAAGGTTTCCTCTTATATACGGCTCCACATTAATATAAAAGACTATTTAAGGTATCCAAACCCTCAAACCCACCAAAGAGCAAGATTCGAAATTTGAAAAGTGCCAGTAATTCCTAAATCGTGTTACATTTCCATTCCAAATCCAAACATAAGCATTTTGTAAGGTTTAGAATTTTGAATTAATGCATACTTATGGAAATATTTGACAAAAATATTCAAAATTACCTCCCTTGCATATGAATATAGAGTAAAAAGATATTTGTAAATTATTTTCTTCTTTAAGCATAATCATAAAATCTGGCACGGTGAATCAACTTGTGTAAAGTACATATATACAAGTGTGTGTAATTTGATGCTTTTCGTATGGCTAGAAAGTGGTGATTGTTTGAGAGTCTGTAGACCTTAATAACATAATTCTCTCTTCAAAGTTTACGGGGGAGAGGGGGGGGGATCACTAGACCTCACCAGATATTATTTTAGATATTTTTCAGTTATTCTGTTGGTATGTTACATTTTTTTTTAAAAAAAAAAAAGATGTTTAAAAAAAGACAATGTTCTGGTTGCTCACCAAACACTTTTTATTGAGTGCTGTTTAAATGATAGTCCAAATACAAGAAATATCTGGCTTTCCCCCTGTTTTTGGCTTCTTGGCTGTTTTGACACTTATGAATGCAAATCGCTGCTTTCAACAAAATACTCGTAACTGCAGCTTAAAAAAGCTGCAGTTACGAGAGTTCTTTTGAAAAACGTCATTTCATAAAAATGAAATGACGTCACTTCTGACTTATTTGCTGGCATCGTCTGCTACTGTACACATTATAATGCATCCTTGCTTTTCAAGAAAAACCTCTTAAATGCAGCTTGTTTTAAGCTGCAGTTAGGAAGTTTTCGTTGAAAAGCAGGGATGTTGTTATACGTCGTCACTTTTTAACGAAAACCTCGTAACTGCAGCTTGTTTTAAGGTGCAGTTACGAAATTTGTCATTGAAAAGCAGAGACATGTATCTGGCGTTAGATGAAACACCTAATTGAAGAAACCTGCATTCGCTTCGCAATGACTTGTAAAAATTACCATGTTCTACGTACAGGTTAATTAAAGCCCATACTCTGATGATTTTCAATCACGAACAATTTTCATAAAAAACCATTAATACTTTCCCAACACAATTCTAGTACATGTATGATATAGTACAGTATGATTGGAACTAATATAAAATCTGGTTGTTCGGAAAGGTTTAACCCATTACCAGCCGGCAAAAATTTACAATCTTCCAATTTGAGAGGTGTTCCAAAAGACAATTTCAAGTTGGTGAAATTTTGGAAATAATTCCATTTTGGGTTTGAAAACATTATGGAAAATGAAGAAATTGCTTGTCACAAGCAATTTCTTCATTTTCCAGTGCTGTGTTTTCCAAAGCCTTTTCTTAAAATGGATTCATAAGGCGTCTCTGTGCAGTAATGGGTTAAGAACTCATTGAAGAAACCTGCATTCGCCACGTAATGACGCGTAATGACGAGTGGTAATCGTCATGTTCTCAATGGATGATAACCTTTTACAAGAAAAATAAACAATATATTTCTGGGATTCAAGTGTTGTAGTCGACAAAATTCAATGTTACACAAACTAGACTATGTACTTTGTATAGATCTAGTATGGTAAATAAAATAAGGCGAAATGACAACGGAAAATGAGAAATAGCTAATCAACAGCAAATTCTTCTTTTCTCTAAAAACTGTCTGTACTACGTAAACCAATACATGATGTCGTTCGAGAAAAGGGACAAATTAAAGTATGCTGTCTGATTACTTTCAAACACGAACAACTTCAATAAAACTTCATTAACCCTTTTCGAGTCAACACACCCGTGAAATAGTCTAAATTCGAAAACAATATACATGGAAATGAATAAAACCAATAGCAACATAAAACCTTAACATTAACTTATTATACATGTATAATTATTTTTACTTATGTAGTGAAATTAGAAATATCTTATTAATAGCGCTCACAAGCTGTTGAAATTAGAGGTCGCCGATAGTAGTTATTGTCTAGGAAAGGGTTCAACTGCATGATCTAATCACTTTACACCACAAAACAATTTTCATAAAAATCCATTAACTCTTTCAAATCCGAGTTTTAACCAGAAAGATTTTAATGACGTGTATCATAGGCCTACACAGTGTATCATTAATTGTGGTTTCTCAGAAGTATCCATGGTCGTTTTTGACTTTGTTTCACGAGCCTACCTTCAACCATTTCCTGCAAGAGGGTGCTTTCGTCATTTCCCATGATATTTTTTATCCATGAAGACCGCAGAATGTTAAAGGTCATCACCTTGAAAGTGCCGTCTGCAACATTTGTGAAATTAGACCAGTCTAGAATTTTTCCGTTTGGTAATTGGTAAAGAGAATAGGTCGAATCTCAACCCGGGCTAAGCCCGATCTTTATATGGTCGGTAATTACCGCCGTAAATGGACCACGGTTCTAAACCTCGTCAAACCTGTTTATATATATTTCATAAGTCTTTGTAATAACTGCAATTACCTTTGAAGTGCAATAATTAGGCTTTCTTGAGAAATATATTACTAGAAGTATCGGCCGTGGCCAACTTGCTTTTTACGCACAAACGTATACTTATCAGTTACACAAAAAGAAAAAAAAACTTAAACAACTCATTTAACACCAGACGGCGCAACTTTAGACTGTTCTAAATGGAAAGATGCTGAAGATGATAATAGGAAGAGGAAGAAATTAAACCAAGCTTTGTTCGTGAGGGACGTTAAAAGGCAGTTGCTCTCTTAAAACAGAGCACATTATCTCTTCATTCCATTTCTATACAATGATATGTCATATTTGATGGTTTTATCAATAGACCTCGGCTTTGGAGAGTAAAAGGCAGTATGCGGGAATGGATTAAAGCTGATCTAAGTTGTAGTAACGACGTGTTCGAAAGTATCAAACGACACCTACAAGTAAACTAATTCATAAACAACAAAATGTTATACGGACGAAAAGTCCGTCTATAGATTGAAATTTAAACGGAAATAAAAATGTCGGAAACCCTCTGATTTTTTCAATGTTAATTGAATGGAAAAAAACGAGGGTTTCCTTGAAATTTCGGGCGGGGGGGGGGGGGGGGGGGGCAGGGTAATTTCGCATTTTTGGACAAGTGCCCCCTCGGCTTTTAACGTCATTTTTACAGCAATAACATGATAATCCCCGTCCTAAACGGTATCAAAACGACCCGACAGAAGCAGTGGATCAATTAATATCGATATAAACAAAGCTCTTGAATTGTGTGTGAATTAAAGAAATACAACAACAAAGCTTAATTTTAACCAAAGACCTAAGCGAAGTCGACATAGGCTAGTTCACGTGCTGCCGTCCTTGGCTCTATGGATAATTTATGACAGATCAGCGGCCATCTTGTTTCGTCTGCACTAGCCAACAAGTATACCGGCAACAATTTCGGCGACATTCACGGACACCATGGATGAAAATTGTACAAAAGTTACATACTGCGCGATAATATGAAGTGGTGTGACACCAACGGAAGGAAGTGCGTTACCGGAAGTCATCAACAAAATCAACAAAGGGCCGCGTTAGAAATCGGCGCAAACGGTTTCGAGAGCTATGAGAACTATGTGTAAGTGTCATAATCTATGGATTTTCAATATGTCATTCATATTTCAAGACTACTGTATTGGTTTCCAGTGGCAAAGGAGTTTCGTACCAAAGAAATTTCGACCGATCAAGTTGTTTCTTCAGACGTTTACATCGATTGGGAAGCAAGTTTTTCAACTTTATTTAATCCGGAAGTTTCTAGTTAGCCGGTCCCCAAACTAAATGGTCGCCAGTAAAGTTACAAAATAGAGTAATTTTTCATCAATAAAAAAGAAAATAAGCGGGGCTGTGGGGGCAGCAGCCCCCATAAATAATTTCAAAATAAAATAAAGCGGGGGTATGGGGGCAGCAGCCCCCAAAAATAATTCCTAGAAAATAGGGACCGGTCTCGATTCAGCTTCCTGGAAATACACTGACCAGTACTCGCGCCGAATGTGTGGGCTAATGAGAAGCCTCGAACAACCTCCACTACCGGGGATCGAACTCGGAACCTCTTAGTCGCTAGGCCGACGCTCTACCTCTCGACTACGGACACCACACTTGTAGTTTGTAACTTGTAGTTTGGACATACCGCGTCTTTTACGGTACCGCGGTATTCGAAAAAGTGTTCATTTGCAAACGAAGCATCACCTATCAACTGCGTGCATTAGCAAAACTGAAAGCAAATTTAGTTAAACTATAATTATCGGTGATTATTTTTAACATCATTTTGTCTGCATTGGGTTGCTCTAGAAAAAGAAAACATGGAATGTTTTCATACATGTCTCCATTTATCATTTATTTTTTAGGACGCCATTAACTACCACGGTACCCAAGAGAACCACCCTAACATTAACAATGATAACCGAATACCTGTTCCTGTAAGCCGTTTATAGGCTTTCGCCTAGAGCTTTGGCCTTAGCAATTTTAATTGTATGAATCAGATCTAATTCTACATAATCTTAACTGTGATATGTATAGTAGTCTGCTTGGGTACCGCGTCTTTAACGGTACCGCGGTATTCAAAGCAGCGTTCATTTGCGGGCGAAGGATCGCCTACCAACTGTGTGCATTAGCAAAAATAAAAGCAAAATCATTTACTATAATCTCCGGTGATTACTTTTATTATATTTTCGACTGCATTTGATTTACTTTGAAAATAGAAATCATGGAATGTTTTCATGTCCCCCTTCATTATTGATTTTTCCGGACGCCATTAAGTACCGTTGTAGCCAAGAGGACCATCATATATATGTTGATGTCTGTCACTCATTTACATCAGAGCGCATTACACTTCAAAAACAACAGGAAGTTCGACACATGTTGTGGCGCTTTGTTCACCGTCCGATCTTGAACGCTATCCTTTAAAGACCTTATGATACGGTAGTAGAAATGTTGTTCTTACTCCACCTATACATTTGTGTGTGTAAAGGTAGAACACGCCCTCAACTTTAAGTGAATGCCTCATTATGCATGCAATTTGCCTAACACTGGTTGCGTATTGGAGACAATGCAAGCCACGCCTTTTGATTGTGATATAGGCAGATCAAACGCTTTTCCTTTCAAACATAAGTGTGAGTAACAGAGTAACCCCTTTAACCCTTTACCAAACAAGACTGGGTTTTGACGTGTCTTTTAGAAGACCATTGATAAAACATTGAGACAAAAGAAGAAAAAGCTGATGATCAGCAATTTCTCCTTTTGCCTCAATATTTTCTGTGCTATATTATACATATTTTCTCCTTTTGATATCATTTATTTTGTCGTCTGCAGCTGCTGTCAAATTGGATCATCCCAAAAATGTGTCGTTTGGGAAAGGGTTAAGATAATAGATATTCTATAATTGCAAGGTAGTAAATAAAGTGCTATTTACTCTTTTCAGTTAAGATTCTTGGCTTCGCTTTTGTATACGGGTTAAAATTAGTCGGACATATTTATGCCGACTGGAAAATGTCTGCAGCTCTTATGCATAATCGGGTGTAGTTCTAAGCGATTAACCCTGAGCTGAGTAGATCGAGAAATTTAGTTGGATAATACCAAGAAATTGTTAAGAACTAATTTTGCAATTATCAGTAGAAATTGTAAAGGGTGTTTGGATATTGTTTCATAGTGAATAAAGTTATTCAAATTGAAAGCCACAAAAAATGAATTAAAAAATATTGGAAAAATCAGGAAATTGCCGATCTTTCCCGGGTGCGCCGGTACGGCAAAGTCATATTGCGATTCGGTATTGCAGGCCCTCCCAATCGTGATCTACCATATACCGGTAATATTTGCGCACCCCTAATGATACCGATCAATGAACCATTTTTTGTCATGCCTGGTGAAAATTTAAGACCAAAAAGTATTTCTGAAAGGTTTATAGGCAATGTTTTGCAACAACCATCACTTTAACAGCCTTTGTTTACAATGACCTACCATAAATTTAACAAGAGGACCATGATGGTCCTTAATCGCTCACCTGATCCTAGATACCGGTAGAATGAAAGTCACAATGTTGTCAAGTTCAAGAGCACATAATTTAAGATGTGAGATTATGACCCATCTGAAAACTGCTTTTTTAGTCAAATCAAGCTGAAAGTTTCACTCATCTAGGATCTTATGGCCACCAACATTGTGGCCAAGTTTTGTCTTGATTAGTCAATAAATGTAGATGCTACAGTTTGAACAAAGTCGAAAACAGCAATTTTGTCAAATTCAAGGCCACATAACTCCAGACTTCCATGTCCGATCTGACAAAAAATCGAACTCATCTGAGAACTTATAGTTTCCAACATTGTGGCAAAGTTTTGTCTTGATCGGTCAATATTTGTAGATGCTAGAGTGGTAACAGAGTCAAAACTAGCCATTTTTGATGTTCAAAGGCACATAACTCCCAACTTCCATGTCCGATCTGACAAAAAATTGAACTCATCTGAGAACTTATAGTTACCAACATTGTGGCAAAGTTTTGTTTTGATCGGCCAATATTTGTAGATGCTAGAGTGGTAACAAAGTCAAAACTAGCCATTTTTGACGTTCAAGGGCACATAACTCCAGACTTCCTTGTCCGATCTGACTCAAAAACAAACTCATCCAAGAACTTATAGTGACCAACATTGTTGCAAAGTTTTGTTTTGATCGGTCAATATTTGTAGATGCTAGAGTGGTAACAAAGTCAAAACTAGCCATTTTTGACGTTCAAGGGCACATAACTCCAGACTTCCTTGTCTGATCTGACTCAAAATCGAACTCATCCAAGAACTTGTGGTCATACATATTTTGACCAAGTTTCTTTACGATTGGTCAATATTTGTAGATGCTAGAGTGGTAACAAAGTCAAAACTAGCCATTTTTGACATTCAAGGGCAGATAACTCCTGACTTCCAAGTCCGATCTGACTCAAAATCGAACTCATCCGAGATCTTATAATCATACATGTTTTGACCAAGTTTAGTTACGATTGGTCAATATTTGTGGGTGCTAGAGTGGTAACACCAAAATGTGCACAGACGGACGGACGGACAGACGGACAGACAGACAGACGGACAGACGGACGCCGACGGACAAAAAGCGACCACAATAGCTCACCTTGAGCACTTTGTGCTCAGGTGAGCTAAAAACCATGTGATCAACGCGGAATCTCGCTCTTTCCCTAGACTATGATGTAACGGTTTGGAATTTCAAAAAAAAGGATAACACTATTCTATTTCTCAAATTGAGGAGCCTTTTGGACATAATATAACAATAACCAGTTTAAAAAACTCTGATAATATGAATAAATAAATAAATGAAATGTATCAGAAACGTTTGGTAAAAGTTCCAAGCTAGAATTTGCACCAAAAATGTTTGCTACTAAGTTGGGTCAATTCCGTAACAAGCATGGAGAACAAAATAAACAGAATTTCACAGGAAAAGCAATACATTTTCAAGTGGCAAGCTTAAGGTAGCCGAATGCGATTCCATAACTAGAAAACTGCCCTAGAGAATTGACTCATACTGTCACATGTTATAAAGTGAATCCTTACTGACAAATTAAAATAATAAAAGAGATAAGTCACCGTCTAAGGAAAGAATGAGGGCCGTCTCAAAACCAGCACTGAAATTGCTATTTTTAACATGGAGGCCAATGGGAAATTTGAATATTTTTACACAAATGTTAAAAAATAGAGAATTTCTGCCCAAGAGAATTTGATAATATTTTGTAAATTGATGAACCTGGTCATGATCTGTAAAATAAAGAAATAAAAAACAAAAGTCACCGTAGTATATGAATGGGGGCTGTCTCAAAAGTGCCGGAACAGCACTGTTTCAGCTGATTTTTGACGCAAATGTTAAAATTTTAGGAATTTCTGCCCAAGAGAATTTGATAATATTTTGTAAATTGATGAACCTAGTCATGGTCTGTAAAATAAAGAAATAAAAAACAAAAGTCACCGTAGTATATGAATGGGGGGGCTGTCTCAAAAGTGCCGGAGCAGCACTGTTTCAGCTGATTTTTGACGCAAATGTTAAAAATTTTAGGAATTTCTGCCCAAGAGAATTTGATAATATTTTGTAAATTGATGAACCTGGTCATGATCTGTAAAATAAAGAAATAAAAAACAAAAGTCACCGTAGTATATGAATGGGGGCTGTCTCAAAAGTGCCGGAACAGCAGTGTTTCAGCTGATCTTTGGCGCAAATGTTAAAAATTTAGGATTTTCTGCTTAAGAAAATTTGATAATGATTTGGTAATTGATGAATCTGCAAAATTAATGATCTGTAAAATAAAGAAATAAAACAAATGTCACCACTGTACATAAACGGGAGACCGTCTCAAACGTGTACTTTTCCAAAGAAAAAAGCAGCCTTTTAGCTCGATTTTTGTATAGCTATTAGTACATAGTTATAGGAAGTATTGACCAAAAACCGTCATAATCATGATCGTAATATGTTGCTTGTTTGATTAAAACATGAAAAAGATTTTAAGATAAATGTTTGACGTCTCAAAATTGTTTTATTCTATTGTGGGAAAGGGAAATTTTATGCCTAAGTGACTTTTGAATAAGCTGTATTTATCTAACATTGGTGTAATGTCTTGAAATGTAGTGTGAAAGAGGAACGTACTAGACAAAAGTCAGTAGATTCCGATATTTCGAACCAAATTTGGACTTTTCTAACGATAAATTCGTCAGAAATCGGCCGATTTTGTGTATCTTTCACTTTACCGTATTACCGACGTCGTTACTTTGAACGCCAAAACGCACGTGTTTAAATGACGTCATCAAAACATTTCAAATACGGCCTGATATTTATTCTTGTTCGATGAAAAACTGATGCAAAAGTTTGTATAGTTTAAGTAAAAAATGTAACGGATCTAACTTTCTACCTTTTTTTCTGAAACTTTAGGTCGCTATCTTATTTACGACAACATGCGCGTTTTGGATGCGCACTCGAATCGAATTCGGCCACCTTAATTATGCTACGGTCACAATGTGAAACTGCCACTGCGCGAATTTTTGACATCGTCGAACTTTTAAACTCGAATGCCACTGGGCGATTTTTTATGAATCGCCGCGAGTGGTCACAAATAATTGCCGGTAAAATGCCACCGGGCGATGGCAGGCGGTTTCAAAGGTCCCGAGGTGCGTGTGTCGTCACAAGGATGTCAGCTGTTGGCAGTCAGGTGGCAGGCCTGCCACCGTCAGCTTTAAACTGCCACCGCCCGGCGACCTGCAATATTTCACCTGCCACTAGCTGGCAATCGGGTGTTCTAACTGCAACCGCCTGATGCCCGCCCAATAATCTGACAGCGGCAGGCTAGTTTCCGATGAATTTAAAATCTAGACTTCTCTTAAAAGTTAACATTGTTCTCAAAATATCTAAAGCTTCCAGTAGATTCAATTGTGAATATGTCCCATAAATGCAACGAAAAGGGTAAAAGTAAGGTGCTAGCCCAAAAGCGCCTTAGACAAGAATCCGATCCCCAGGAACTACTACAATCGCCATGACTATAATATTGTATAGCAGCGAATGTTTCCTGATTTATATTCAGGTGCCCCAGTCTGCACTCGGTAGATCACCGTCCTGCCACCTACCAACACTAACGGCCGCCTCCCTGCTGCCGGCAGGCCCGGTGAAGGAAAGTGGCAGCTACGATTTTCGAAGGCCTTCAAGCACCAAAACCGAGTAAAAATCGCTCTGCAGCCCGCCTGCCACTTGACAGCAAATGCACCTGGCGGGTGACAGGGCGACTTGAAAAATGGGGGAAAATTGGGCGGTGGCAGTTAGAATTTTAACTTTGTGTTAAAATTCTAACTGCCACCTAGCGGCGTCCTAAATGCCAACTGCGGCCTGCCGATGTTGCCTGCCGCAGGGCTGCCACCGGCCGAATTTATACGATAACTGGCAGTTATCACGCTAGGTGGTGGCATTTAGTGATTTGTGACCGTAGCATTACAGATCGACATAAATTGATCTCTGCAACAAGAATGCTCTATAATTTCTAAATAAAGGCGGTCACGTGACTGGAAAAAAATTCAAAACAAGGCCGGTCATATGACAGTAACTGATTACCTAACTTCCGTTATATTTCCAAACGAGATCTGGTCAGGTGATCTACAATAACAATGCAGACGAAATTGGGGGTTGTTGAGTTTCGGAAGGTTATACTCTTCCAGCAGGCCAATTTGAATCAGAATTTTTGGTCAGGTATGACAAAAAATGATTAATTGTCGTGTGAATTTGATCTATACCCTACAGTTTTTTACCGAGTGATTGGATATAATACAAAAAAAAACAAAATGCTACATTTTGTGTCGGACTTTACCGTTGTTTTTGAAGTGTAATGCACTCTAATGTAAATAGGGAAATATCAAAGATTGACTCATCAGAGAAAACTCGGATTAAATGGTCATTAATTCTTTCCCAAATACGACATGGTTTTGTCGTTCCCAAACTGAAAATCTTTGGTAAACATTAATTTTGTATCCAGCATCTGGAGCGGATCCAGGATATTTGTGAGGGGGTGGGTGTGGAATAACTTGCAATAATTTAATTAATTAATAACGGAAACCTACCGATTATCAAGTTTGTGGCTATGATATGGCAGCGGTTACATCCCAGTTGGTCTAATCCCATTTCGTCTAATATATACAAATATTGGATTAGATGAAAAATTCCCATTTCGTCTAATACTTTTTCAGACCTTGTTTCATGTCCTAAAAATCTTAAATAAAAAGATATTATTAAACAATATAAATCTATATGCCTAATACATGCACAAATAAATATATTTTAGACAAACTGAGAAAACATTTTAGAAGAAAAGCAAATTTCTTGAAATAAGGGTTTTAGACGAAATGGGAAATTTGAATTTTAGACCAAATGGGATTAGACCAACTGGAATGTCCCCATGGCAGCTAGGTTCGAGCGGGTTGAGTTTATTGGGGTTTTACGCCATTTTCAACTGCCAGGGTCATATCGCGGTGGCTGGAGCACCTACCCATGGATTCCTGTTGTTTCTCAAACCTTTACTACCACAACACCTTTACCGAGCCTCCAGCTGCTCGCCCACTTAGGTAAACGATTTCTAACCCATTGGTGAGTGACAATTTTGTCAGAAAGGGTATAAGCCGCACCCGGGTATGGAACCCGGGACCTCTCGAATGAGAGGCAGATGCGCTACCAACTGCGCTAAGGACGCGGCGGGGGCTAGCAGGGGCTAAGCTTCCTCATGTTGGTCAAAAATGCCAAATTTTCTTTATTTAACACTGAATATTCAGTGAAAACCCAATTCAGCTCCCCCCTCCCCCCCAATAATTAGGCACTGGGGCTTAGCCACCCCAATATCAAATTGCTTTCTACTGGCCTGTCAAATGCAACAAAGGTTCCTTTTCTAGAACTCAGCTCAAATGATCATAAGGCCAAGATGTTAATCTATAGCTAATAGCACAGACTATATTGAGGAAAGCTGAAAATTGCATTTGTATTTGTAAATGTATTGAATTACCATGACTTAACATCATTTCTATATTCATTTCAGCAATAAAACAAGAATCTACATGGGTTCAAGATAGTTAATAGTAATTGTGAGTAGGCCTAATTGTGAGGCCAAGCACCAGACACATTTCAAGTGAGTTGATTTTGTTGTTTAACATTTTAGTGTATTATTCCTAAAATTATGTATAATTGAAAATTATAATTGCAATTGTAAGACAAGAAGGAAAGAGTGTTTGAAACGAAATATCACGTTAGATTAAAGATTATGGTATGTTAAATGCACAGGTTTGTTGCTAACCACTACATATGCTGATCACAAGTGATCAGGGAACATTTCGGTTGTTGTCAGTACATATTGGCTGTCTAATCTGCTTCTGTATTTCCTCCTACCCAAATATTTTTAGGTGTAATTCATAATGAAAAGGGTTATGTTGTGGGTACTTACTCATTAATCATATGTTGACTAAGACATTACTTTGCTGAAGCTATAATTGTGTAAAAGTTTTACTTTGCATTATGACGCTAGTAAGTATTGAAATACATATGCATTTGACAGTTTTGTACATTTTCATGTTATAAATTTGATATGCATATAAAATTAATTATAAATCATAAGATGTATACATGTATGTCAATAACCATTTTTGCAGACATGGTGAAAACAATGGTTTTACATGTGGTTCGGCCATATAAAGTCTGGTGGAATGGGTTGTGTTTCAAAATGGTATGCATTTACTCTTCATTCCTGAAACAATCTAGATTTTATTGCATCTTGTACAGAGTTGTTTTTTTCTAAATCACAATATATGACCAAAAAAAACTCTACTTTCTGAATGAAAATTGACTTCTGTTTTAAACATGATTGTTTTCCTCACCATTAAGTGCATATTGTCTGTACTGTAAGCTGTTTCAGCATAGATCAGTTTGAAATATTGCTGTTTAATAAAAAAGGCGTCACGTTTTGATCTATACATTTACATGTATGTGTCTGATTGGAATAATTTATGTCAATTTTAAAGATCAATTTACAGTTTACATGTTTTATTTACCCAGGCAAAAAAGCTTTGAATGAAAAACATAATGGACATGGTACACCAATTTACATTGTGTAAATTGTTTCTTCCAGTAGCATAAATTTTTCTATTTATTTTTCCTCTCCTTTACTTACGATTTTGATATATGTTAAGTTTTGTCAATGTTCAATAACTGAATACTGATTTATCATCAAATGTGAAGGGCCTTATTATACATATACATATTTGAACAGCACAGAATCCAGTATGGCTTGTTTTGTATGAAATGAGTTTTCACTGGTCTAAAAGATTGCCCTTTGGGGGAAAGAAGCAGAATGTAGAAATTAGAAACAAAATAATAACATAAATTTGTAATTTGTATCATTACAGATAAATGAAGTTAGCTGCTGAATACCATTGACAGAATGTTTTATAAAATGGACAAACTTGCTGTAACCCATGAAGGACTTTTTTATTTGTGCTTTTGTGATGTTAAGCACAACATAAATGAGCCAAGAAAAAGGTACTATAAACCTTCGAGGAATAAGAATTTTCTAGGCTGGTCCAAGTTCATAGCTAGCTGTTTTAGAACACAACAAAGACACTTTCCCAAACAATACCTGATTGTGACACTTAGAATTGGCTTGGAGAAATATTGAGACAAAAGAAAATGCTGATAACCAGTATTTTCTTCTTTTTCCTCATTTTTTTTCTAAGCTATATTAATCACAAATTTTACCTTTAGTTACATCTACCGGGTATTTTGTTGTCTGGAGCAGCTTTCACATTGGACCGCTTTAAAATTTCGTTGTTTGGGTATGGGTTAATTGGGAATGGGTTAACGCTTAACACTGTGTATAACCGTACAGTGAGCCAAACCGGAAGTGCCACCGACTGTACGCACAAATATCACTAGTTCACCTCGATAAACAAATGGGGTCACGTTTTCATATCGAGATTGATAAAAGCTCAGTAATCGAATCTACACGCGGTTTTCGATGTTGATGAGCGAAATTAAACGTTGTTCAGCCTGGGTGATGATTTTTGTGATAGTATGTATACTTTACCCATCAAACAGTAATTTCGGTTGCAAATCACTGACTTTTCATTTTCCCGGCCCATCAAATTTGTGTTTCCAATGTCATTTTTCGTTACTGAGTGCATGAATTTTGATGAAACACACACATAAAGACAGGCCAATCATTATTCTTGAAGCCCTATGTCATTGTTTTCGCCTAGTTATTATACACTTCTGAGTATTTAGCGAAGAATCACACCCCTGTCTTCCGACTGACTGTACGACTAGCGACAAGTGTACAGAATCACTAGTCACAACCTATCGTCAAACAACTGTACGACTAGTGTCACCATAACAATGTATTGATGGGCTGGATTTCGTTACTCTAGCTAATTGCTTTGTAGTTTTGTGTTTATTTTTTTTAGGAAATGTAAGCAAAGGGTATGAGGCATTTCATTAACAGCCATATACTTCATTTCAAGATGTGTTCTTTCTCCGTAAACCAGCAACCCTTTTGTTAATTGACGCTTTTTACATATACTCATTATATATCCCACGAGAAATGACCTGGCAGAGCAGCCCATGCTAATCGGATGGAAAGCTCTGCCAGGTCAATTCTCGTCCGTTATTCATGTATCAAGCAGGCATTCTGAGAATGAGTTATGACCAGACACTATGTCTCTAGGTCAAATAATCAGAGTGATCTTCTTTCAAATAATCAAGTCAGTATTTTTCGGTAAAAAAAACGAAAATGGATAGCGTTCACGTGCTCAGAATTTTTTTCGCTAGAATGTTAGAAGAAACCACTGGACTCGAGGCAAAGTCGAGTTACAACCTGGAATGGCCATCTCAAATGCACGTACGGCGAACTTTATCTCGTCTTAATCCATAGAGTATAAGCTGCGAAATTAAACAATGTAAAATCTTCCCATAAGTCACGTGTGTTATCCAAGTTGTTATTAATTTTAACATTAAGAGAAATATGCAGTTTTTTCCCCTCCTATAAAATCTGGGAAATGGGGGTACAATAGTTTCGCTCAGGCATTGCTACATGTTTAGAATAATTTTTCCGTGAAGGAGAGGTAGCGCGAGTACTGATGCAGTTACCAGGAAGCCGAATCGAGAAGAACCAATCTAAGCTTTAAGAACTTGATTCCCAATTGATGTAAAATAAATACGTAATTATGTAATACAATTTGGAAACATAATTATGATAATCCTAACTGTCCAAATTTATCTTGTTTCGTTTCAGCACAGATGAAGAATGACGTCTGAACACGGCTTCAAGTGTTATTTCTGCCCACTTACATTTACTAATCAAGAAATTGCTGATATTTGAATTAAGGTAGTCCAAGCCTAATGAGATTCATGCAACTTCAAAATTTTTCGAGCAACATCATTAACATTTATTACGTTATCGGAATTTATATATTCGACGTTGTAAACATTCCCCGGTGAAACGTTCCACAGCAACATGTTAACAACAATACCCAAATATTTCCAACGTCCCGTGAATCTCATTAGGGATGGACTTCCTTAAGAACATGTTGGAAATGTCGACCGTACTTTGTCAGATGAATGGCTGTATTCTGATATTCTGCTTTGATGACTTATGGCTTTGCTGAGGTATGGTAGAATGATACATAGGCCTATCCGCTTTGCAAACTTATCAAGAAATTGCTGATAATTGAATTAAGGTAGTCCAACCCTAATGAGATTCATACGACATCGTTAACATTTGTTACCTAATCAGAACTTCGTTAACATGAGGTGGTGGAACGTTGCACCCCTGCATGTTAACGACATTGCCGGAATAATTCTGATGTCACATGAATCTCATTAGGGATGGACTACATTAAGAACATGTCGACTGTGCTTTGTCAGATGAAAGACTGTATTCCGGGATTCTGCTTTGATGGCTTATGGCTTTGCCGACATATGGTAGAATGATAAAAGTGTATGTCGGATTTGCCAACTGATCAAAAAATTGCTCATTATTGCATTAATCTAATCCACCCCTAATGAGTTTCAAGCGCCTTCAAAAATTTTCGAGCGACGTCGTTAACCTTTGTAACGTATTTCCGAATTTATATGTGCGACTTTGTAGTGTGTGCGAACCCACGCAATTCGGTGGCCGCGTCATCCAAAAAGAACTCAATTGCAATTATTATAATTCAAATTGTAATCCTCGCATAACAATGGGTATATCCTTGGAGCAATGGAGATCTTCAATAGGCTGCTTTAGCATGCCGATCAAAAAACTGAAAGGATCCACAACGCACGATACTAACATTTCAATGAGCAGTTTGTCTATAAGTCTACGCATATTTCTATTCTTGTTACTAGCAGCACAGTGCATTGAACTGAATCCCGGACCTGGACGAGGAAGGGGGAGGGGAGGTAATCGCTCTCGAGGTGCTGGAAGGGGTAAAGATACTGAAATCCCTAGCAGCCAGAATTCACAGCTTGGTTTGCAGTCTCAGAGTATTCTCGAGCCTAGACAAACGAGGAGAAAGGATCCACAGCAGGTACAAATCGCTGACTGGTTAAACACTAATTCTCGATCCGGATCTAGGGGTAGGAGAAGTCGTAGTGAATCTGTGTCTACTACAGGAGACTACTCAGATAACGATTTTTTGACAAGCGACGAACAAATTACCACTGCAAATGAACATTCCCAATCTCGTCTAACAATGGAAGTACTGCTTGACATACAAAAAAATGTTAAGGGTTTGAACGGCAAATTTGACGATATGCGCAAAGAATTTAAATCGCTAAAAGAGGAAAATCGACAAATAAAAAAACAAAACAAAGTGCTGACCGAAAAGATTGACTCTCTCAACACCCAAGTTACTGATCTCTCAAATAAATGCAACAATCTAGAAAGTCAATCTAGAAGACAGAATCTTAAGTTCTTTAACATTGCCGAAGATCAGAATGAGACCTGGGATCAGACAGAGACCAAAGTAAAGGACTATCTTGATAATGAATCGATTCGAGTACAGTGAAAATAGAACGCGCACACCGACTACCCGGAAAGTATAGACCCCGCACGATTATCGTTAAGTTCTCTTTCTTTAAGGATAAAGACAAAGACAAAATTCTTTGTAATTATTCCGCTGTAAAACGTTCCACAGCTGCATGTTAACGACATTGCAGGAATAATTCATATGTTGCGTGAATCTCATTAGGGATGGACTACCTTAAGAACATGTTTGAAATGTCGACTGTACATTGTCAGATGAATGGTTGTATTCTGATATTCTGCTTTGATGGCTTATGGCTTTGCCGACATATGGTAGAATGATAACTTTGCCAACTTATCAAGAAATTGCTGATAATTGAATTAAGGTAGTCCAACCCTAATGAGATTCATGCAACATCGTTTACATATGTTACCTTATCAGAACTTATATGTGTGACGTCGTTAACATACGGTGGTGGAATGTTGCACCGCCGCATGTTAACCAAATTGACAGAATAATTCCTATGTCGTGTGAATCTCATTAGGGATGGACTGCCTTAAGAATATGTTGGAAATATCGACTGTGCTTAGTCAGATGAATGGCTGTATTCTGATATTCTGCTTTGATGGCTTATGGCTTTGCCGACGTATGGTAGAATGATACATGTTCGCTTTTCCAACTTATCAAGAAATTGCTGATAACTGAATCAAGGTGGGCCACCCTTATCGGGAATCATGCTACATTGAAATTTTTCGGTGGACATCGTTCAAATTTGTTACCTAATCCGAACTTATGCCTGCAACATTGTAAACATTCGGTTGTGGAACGTTCCACTGCCACATGTTAACGACATTGCCTGATTAATTCCGACGTCGCGTGAGTCTCATTAGGGATTGACTACCTTAAGAACATGTTGGAAATGTTGGCTGTTCATTGTCAGATGAATGGCTGTATGATGGCCAATTGTCTGTGAAAAGTATTTGACCCTTTACTAAATTCTTTATACATCTAACATGCCATTAGGGGGTCGCGAGTTGGAACCCCAGCTCGGCCAGTTTCCATTCTGCCATTTGACAAAACTCATTTGTCACTCACAAATGGGTGTCATCTACACGAGGGAGCAGCTGGAGGCTATGTTTGGAATTGTGATGGTACTGGTGAGAGAAATACCAGGAAACCATGGTTAGGTGCCCCGGCCTCTGTGATACGATCATAGCAGTTGAAAACGGCGTACAATCCAATAAAATCAAAATCTAACATGTCCCCAGTTGATCAGGTAGTTTTAATCTGGTGTTAAATTTGGTCGTTTTTTTCTCTTTTATCGGCGATTTAAAGGACGACACGACAAAAGAGATCAAACATGTTTGTGTATAATTGAAGTATTCAGTCCAATCGCCGGTGAGATGTCAACGTCAACGCTTTACCGACTAAAATGCCGTGGATTGCTTGTTTGATTTTGCTTGATCGGTTGCTGCTGTCATATGAACGCTCTGACGCGCCTGCAATGGGGTTTTGGTAATATCGGGCAAATTCTCGGCGATTAATCGGAGATGCATAGTCGATTGATCGTCGCATTGGCCGACAGAAATAGCAGTTTTTGTATGATCGGCGACTTGTCGGCTAATTTGCACCTCAAGTTAAAATCAACCGATCAATCAGTGGCATTTTGAATGTCTGAAGAAGTCGATGAAGCGTCGATGACTACACGATGACTACACGCCGACTATTTGACGGGATACTGTTTACTGTCTGACGGTGTACAGCTGACTTTTCACACATTGCTGAAGTGTCTGACTCATTTTTGCAATCATCAGTGACCTATCGTTGACATCTCGCTGGGTACCACTCTGATGCATTGCATATGCCCAACCAGTTTCATCCGATGACCTGCATACCAGTCTAATTGCAAAATAAACGTAACAGCCACTGCCAAGGCCCGGCTTTAATGTAGCTGATTGGAAAACCAATCACTTAAGTCAATATTTTCTACTGGTCTGACAGCAACAAAACGAGCGAAATCGCTGATAAAACGGCGCAACCAAATTTTATGTGATTTTTGCCTGGTAGAGTCACATAGGCATTGGCGGTATGGACATGTGTGCGGTTATATGCTCAAATTACAATGTAGAAGTATACCAAGGTAGTCACTTGACTGAGGAATGGTTTGGTCGAGCAGTCACATAAAAGCGACGTCCAAGCGATGGTGGCTAACTTCTTTGATACCGGCCGATTTACGAAAGTCGGTGTTACATGAAATTGCCTGGAAGTTGGAACGTCGGCGATGTTTTAAATATTTAGTTAGAGTCCGTTAGATATTCGGCAGAATCCCGACAGATTTTCAGCAACTAGTCAATGAGACTTCACCGACTTTTTCAAAACAGAGAAAATTCAGCCGATTGATCGGTTGTTTAAACTAGCAGAATATATTGGCAGACGCAGTGCCGATCATGAAAATATTCTGTTTTTGTTGACTGATGCCTCTATCAATCAATGACATACCGCCAACTAATTTTCAATAATATCTCCGATTCTACTAAAATATGCCAGTACCACATCTCCGGGTCGTCCGAACTTTTATGTGAAACCATCTGAAGACGCAAAGCAACACCTGCGCAGATACAAGGACTGTGACATTAACTCCCCGGACATGAAGTCCCGGCTCACTTGACCAGGCATCTCGGATTAATTGCTGTAAATTTCCATTTCCATAATATGACAAAAACAACGACAAAAATATCACCTGTGTCAAATGACGTCATCAATAATGTCACTAAACCACCAATGCGTTTCCTTCGCTGAAAACTAGATCATGGCAGAATTTCCACAAAACAATACATTTCGAATGTGCGTGTTTTTTTTATTTAGAGAATTATAATGGAGATAATAACAAGTTTAGAGGTCTTTATTTGCCAAATAAAAACCTCTGTGCTCTGAACTACATGTTAAGGCAAATACCTAGGCGCTGAGCGCCTCGGTTTTTACCTACACTGATGGTGTAGTCCGTCGCACATCGGTTCTTATTTGGCGGATAAAGACATCGAAACTCCTTATTATTTCATAACTAGAAATCGATCAACGAAAATCAACAGATCAAACAGTGGTATTTCTTGGATACAATAAAGTCGATAAAGAGTTGGTGACTACTCATCGGCGATCAGGCAGAACGTTGCTACAAGTCTAAAGTTATTTTAGATCTGAGCTTTAGCTGCTGGCTTTACAAAAGCAGGAGATTTGGTGTCCCGAAAATTAGATTTAGCAAGAAAATGTTAAATCTAATGAGAGAAAATGAATTTTCAGAGAGAGATTTGACCAATTTTCTTACTATTTTACATTTTTCTGTGAGATTTTTCTCTCATTGAGCAAATTTGAGTGAGATTTCTGGCAAAAAAAAAAGAGAGAGAGAGAGAGAGAATTTGCCCAAACCTCGCCCGAAAATGATCCCTAATACAAATAATATTAATTTTCAAAATGAATATGATTGGTATGGAAGCAAAAGTGCCTGTAGGCCGCGACCATAGCGCAGTTGGTAGCGCATCTGCCTCTTACTCGAAAGGTCCCGGGTTCGATACCCGGCCGCGGCAAATGTCCTTTCTGGCAAAAATGTCCCTCTCCAATGGTTTGATATCGTTAACCTATGTGGGCGAGTAGCTTGAGGCTCGGTTACGATGTTGTGCCAGTACTAGTATGAGAAACAACAGGTGCCTATGGTTAGGTGCTCCAGCCACCGCGATATGACCATAGCAATTGAAAACGGCGTAAAACCCCAATAAATCAAACCTAAACATGCATTACATACTGGACACTAGTCATACAGTCATAACGAAGAACTAGTCGTACGGTAACGAAAAACATTTTGGAAACTAGTCGTACAGTTGTTGGCAACAGGGTGGTTGTTTTCAGTAGGCTTTTTTTCAAATATCCGAGCTCCCGTTGCTTAACGGAGAATTGGGTTTTCAAAATATTTGATTAAACGACTTTTCCATCAGTAAAACACTATGTATTGTGTCTCGAAACATACCTTTTGGGAGAAGAATCTGTCACAACCACTGCCAAAATGGAACGAAACTCGGTGATTGCGAGTGCTAAATCCCGATTTGTAGACAAAAGCGCCGTTTCAGGGTGTAACGAAGAACAAAAATGACAGGTATGTTCAGTTCGCTTTTTATAATCGCAAACCGCGTTCAAAAGCGATGAATAGATAAAAAGTTACCTCGATACGAAAAAAATGACTGTTGAATTATTTGAGGTGAACTAGTGATATTTGTGCGTACAGTCGGTGGCACTTCCGGTTTGGCTCACTGTACGGTTATACACAGTGCTTAAGAAACAGGATATTGAAAGATCATAATGTGCTTATCATATATGGAAATATAGAAAATGCTAGATTTCAGTATTTTTCTTTACCCTCAATACTTTCCAAAGCCTTAAAGATGTTTAAACCAGGGAAAAGAGTTAACCCATTACCAAACGACAAAATTTTAGGGCAGTCCAAAGTGAAAGACTGTGCAGACGGCATTTTCAAGTGAAAGGTTTTTTAATTTTTAGGTATTTTTGGATGGAAAACGTGGGAAATGAAGAAATTGCTTGTAACAAGCAATTTCTTCATTTTCCACGATGTTTTCCATTGCCATTTTTGTGGGGAGTCAAAAAAGAATCATTGTGTTGTAATTGGTTAAGGCATTTGAAAACACTATGGATCCAGATCAGCATGTGCATGCACACATTTTGATCCAGATCCACATTATTCTATAAGACCATTATCAATTGATGTAAGGAGTATAATTATATAAGCAGAATAGATCCTTATCAGGATGCATTTGATCACAGTCTGGTCTTGAAACATGTTTTTCCCTATAATGCTATAAGTACTCTGTCTCAGATCCTTGTTCAAACACATTACTTTATTTTAACTTTATCGTTCAAACATCATCTATGGTAAACTTTTTTTTCATTTTCAGAATGAATGCATTTCTGTGCTTAACTATTCTTTTGCCAGCAATTTTCGGCTTACTGCAATTCATTTTACATATAAACGATAATAAGATATGAAGTTGATAAATTTTTGCACACAAAGCCTTAGGAGAAAGGAAGACTGCTTTTCATCAGCATTTTCTTCTTTTCGCTTAATGTTCTGGAAAGCCCTTTGTTCTGATAATTAAAACGAGTTTCTTATCTTTTTTTTATGGATTTGTACCAGATTATATGAAATAAATTTTTCTGATTGTTTTTCATTGTTTCATTGTCTTATGTTCCATTTTGGAAAAGAATGTTCATCTGTTGGTAATGACAAAAATTAGTCCTCCTATTACTAATCACCGTAGTAGGTTTTTAACAAACAAGATTGCTATCAGTGAAGTGCAAGGAACACATACAGGAAAAACTAAGAGGAAAATGCTGAAAATCTGCAATCTATAGATATGAACATACATGTTCTCAGGGCAGTATGGAATCAAAATACAAACTGCGTCTTGTACCATGTACACAAACCTTACATTTGCCAACCACTGTGGGGAATCACGTGAATACTACGGGGAATAGGGCGATACAACAACATCAGCAGTTGCAGAAAATCATCAATAAATCTTTTAGTGCGTGACAGATTTGAATTTGGTTTGAAGCAGAAAATGTATACATAATATCCAGGTTTTGTTGTGTATGATGGATCTTTTAAACAGTAACCGATTCAAAAGATTGAAGATGAGGAAACAAAATCGTGTTTGCTCGTCAATATATTTTTTATCAGATGATGTTTATAAGATCCGCAATGTCTAGAAAATCTAGTTGATTTCTCGTCTTCTTTGCACCAAATGATTTTCAATTGAAGCTTTTCTGTAATCATTGTTGTTGTGTCCTATAATTCTCTCACTAGAAGAGAATAGGATGATGTGTACGTGCCCACAAAAAAAATCGACAAACAGCGAGTTTGAGGTTGCATGTTCTTCATAGAAAACCCTCTTTTTGCACATGGTGACGCTTTTAATACTCTGCAAGATGAAGACTTGGAAATACATTGTACATGGTGGAAATGAATTAAATCCTTGAGACAAGATTTTTTTTCATTTCCCCAAATATATAAATTCATCCATTTAAAATTGTCGTGTTCAACATCTTTAGATTAGAATCAGTCTAATTTTGCTCGTGGAGAAATTGTTAAGAGTTTAAGCTCCACGGGCATTCAGGCCAGAGAGCTATTGTCATGGCAGTGTGTCCGTTTGTGCGTCCATTTGTGAGTACGTAAACTTTTTTCTTTAAAAATCTGTTCAAAACTACTTGATGGATTTCAACTAAACATCAAAGGAATGGTCCTTAGCTGACCCTTTTTCAGATTCCTTGAAATAATTCTGATTGATGAAGAGAGTCAGGGGTTATCTGTCCCCGAATGTCAAAAATGAACGTTTTGACTTCGTTTTCACTCTAGCGACTACAAATATTGACCAATCAAGACAACATTTGGACTGAATATTGTAAGTTATGTGCCCTATTTACATCCACAAATAATGGCCAATCTAAGGACATAGATTAAATGAAATATTGTTGAAGTGAAAATCTTGATTAAGTGTGATCCTAAGCTTGACAGAATTATAGCATCCTGAGACGTGTGCCCTTGAATTTGATCAAATTGCCAATTGTGTCTGTTTGTTTTTCTACCAGCTCCACATATTTTCTAGGACATATGTTTACTATTGACGTCTGAGTTATCTAGCATGGGTCCCATTCAATCGAGGCTCTTTTAAATAATTGTTGTAAAATCGCGTATTTCCTTGTTTGCGCAGCCTGAACGTTTGAAATTGCATTCAACAAGACAAATGATTCAAGCCTGTTGAGCGCTTCCAGACCGTCAAAGCTGACAAGTTTCTAATACGCAGTGATAAAAAATGGATTAATTGGCGAATCGATTCTTTTTAATCAATCATCGATAAGCGAATCAATTATTTTAAACATTGCATATATTCGTATTTCAATGTTAAAGAGACATTTCAGAATTTTTTGTCATAAATTTTACTTTCATTTTTATCTGAAAGAGGATATTGCCTTATGAAAATTCTGAAAATTTCGAGCCAAAATATTGCGCCGTTTACGAGAAATTTATATTTTTGTGTTAAAATTGAACAAATTGTTGTGGACAACAGTTCGGATTTATATGCAATTTATCGATTATGTCTCAACTTTAAATGCGTGTCTCTCGCTTATTGGCAACAACTTAAAAAAAAACAATAGTATTTACGTATACTCATTAGAACTACCTATCTTGGCATCAAGACATACTTTAAAAAATTGAAATTGGAATGAAATGTCCCTTAAATAAGTGTCGAGCTAGCAAATGTTTACTTTATGTGGTCTGCTTTTCGTCCGTATTTAGGCTTTGCCTATTTTCATATTACTGGCCATCGATGAAAAGGGCATTTCTTAAATATGAAAGACTTTTGTAATCGCAACTAGACATCGTAACTTGATACTGTTGCAAGATGTCTGGTAATCTTGGATGAGGGTTTTAAAAATTCAAAGTGTATATCTTCACCCTTTTGTAAATGTAGCCTACACAATCACATACTGGTCTTCGATAAATGGATGACGTACGCGAAAATAAATTCATAGAGTTGGTACCATTCGAAGAACAGAGGCGATCGTTGCTTTTAAATAAAAATCTTCAGAGGTATATCATTATTTTTCAATTTTTCATAATATAAACTATATTTCCCAATCCTCGTTGGGGGCGTCAATTGATTGATTGAATGTGATTTAATTCTATAGCATTTCACAGTAATGTAATAGCCAGAATGCATAAATGCATCCGGGATTTGTGACGTCCGAATATAGGTACACTTGTTCCGCAGATGTCACTTACTTTTTGCCAAGAATCGGACTTCTCACATGCTGTTCCCTATATGTACACTTTGTTTGAATGTTTTTGTGTCTATCCAGCCTGGTTTTGAGTGGATTCGAGCCGTATCTCGTCTAAAATTTCGATCGCTAGAATCGGAATTTTCCGAGATTGTTGTTGTCATTTTGGTCCTCCGTTTTTGGGCCGAGTTCAGTGTTTCATGCATATATTTGGACAGCAAATGCTAGATTAATATGTCTATTTTATTCTTGGCTATGTCTTTAATTGTATTTATTGAGGTTCTATTCATTATTTGAATTTTCCGCAGGGTGGTCACTTTGTTTACGTTCGTCGCTAAGCGCGCCGTAGGTACTCGAGTGATCGCGGTGTAGGAAAATTTTATCGCTTCAAATTGCATTTCTAATGGACCGTTTGGATAGAATTTGGATCAAATAATATTTGTCATGTATGTTTTGATTTTAGTTGTCCGTATGTTTTATGTATTTTGTGATAATATTTGGGACTATTTCTTTGGTCTTTTCGCGGATGGAAAACCATGCTTTCCGCCGTGTTTGATTGTTGTTTTCAGCATTTTAATCTCCTTTTCCCATTATGTTTTGTACTCGAGAACGAACTTTAGAAACTAGGGGTCTGAGAATTGCAAATTCTATTCCCTGGATTCTATTATTTGTGTAAGTTAGAATGTATCTTGTCTCAGAATTTTTGAGCCGTTGGAACCTGATTACTCAAAATCGCCGCTCAATTCTGATTGGTCAATTCGGCACGAGCAGATGCTCAGAACTATAAATACTCGAGCGCGTTCCCGAGCCCGCTTATCAGCGGCTTGGACAGGTTTGCCAATGGAGGCTATGTGAAATTGGATTAAATTAGGATTTGGATTTATTTTGGATAAAAAAAAAAACAAAAGTAAGACTGATAATATTTTTGGAACTTTATTTTATTCTCTGGCATTCCCGTCACTCCAACGAGCTGCTGATCATCCCCTTTCCCCGTAATATTTTTTTTAATTTTGGTCTTAGCCCTTTTCAGGAAGAGAATTTCAACTCAACATCTGTCGCCTCCTCTCCCTTGGTTATTTGTACATAACTGAGCTCTAGAGGTCCTATTTTAGTCCATTTTGGCCAGTTGTCCCTTGCTTTTATTTTGAAGAATCACCAGACCCTTTCCCCATTTGGTCCTTTTTGCCCCAAGGACCAGAACATTGTCATTTGCATGACTTTGATTGTCATTTGCATGACTTTGAGTGTCCTTTTGAAATAATGTTTGTCGTTGGAAATTAGCTAAAGAATAAGTAAAGTGAGTACTTTGGGAGTATGCTGAATTTGATGTAATTTGTATTCATGAATTGACTTGTCTGTTTTCTGTGTTTATTAAATCCATGTAATTTTAGCATTACATTTGCCTTCCTTTACTTTGTAATTAGTCAAAACCAGGAGCCCCTTTTTACAATGACCTGCTTTTAAGTTTTGACTGGAAACACTCTGACAAAGGAAATTGGTAGACTTTCCAATTTGCCTTGTCAACTGTAAGCCAGAAGTCCCCTTTTCTTGTGATATTTGCAATCATCCCATTTTTGAAGTCAGTCAAAACCAACAAGCCCTCTTCACTATGACGGACTATTGATGCTTTGCTAGACCCGTAGGGAAATTGGTTGTTTATCTGATTTCTCTTGTCGCTTTAGGCCAAACCCCATTTTTCTGTGACATGTGCAGTTGCCCTTTCTCCTAGTCAAAATCAGAGGCCCGTTTTAGGTTAAATTGCAAAGTTTCATTTAGTTCCGATCAACGAGATTGCGTGTAGCAGAAATCAGGACGAGGCCGATCTCGATCCGGATCAGCTTACGGAACTTCATCGGCTGTCGTGGCTCGGTAGAGTTCCAAAAGCTTAGAGTAGCCATTGTAGGTAACCGCATCCTGACAAATTAAAACCGCCGGCTGCCTACAGTAAATACTGTGACAGCTTGAATGCCTATAATAATGTAATCATGGATCACTACATTCTCTCACCAGCATAACTTCAACATCCAATTTTAGTCTCCAGGTGCTTATCTCACGATAAAGAAGTCAAAACCAGTGATTGTTTGGGTAAGGGCCAGAAAAGTGAAAGTCATATTAAGAAAGGGAGAACAATAAATCTATCATAAATATCATCTTGTCTTTTCGTGGGTGGAGATGCCATTATCAAGGCATAGTAAAATGTTGTTAGTCACGCGACTTGGGCACCTCCATCAACATAAGCATTTTGACGGCCGAACACAAAAGAAACCACGGTCTGGGAATTTGTCGTTTCTAAAAAAGGTACGGTGATCATCTATCTTAATAATGAACCAAGTTTTATGTATTTTCTGACTTATTAGTTTTCGTACAGTACAAAAGTACTTTTTGCGTGACAGGTCAAAACTGTTTATCACTCGATCCCGTTTCATTTCCACGAAAAATCTCGTCTACGAGAAATGAACTTATTTTCCTAAAAGAAGACTGACAAAGCAGACGACAGGTCGAAGTAAAATGGCACGGACCAGATATTCTCTTTGTTAGTTTAGATATTTATCTAGTTAGTCTACTTCATCAATTTCATCTTGTTAACATTGACATTATTTCGGACAAATGAATAGTATTTTGTTGGTGTTGTTAGAAAATCTTGTTACTACGGCTTGACCCAAGCCGTAGTTATGAAATTTTGTAACAAAACCGACAGTTTATCAATATATAACGGTAAATCCAGTCTGTTTTTAAGAACGAAATTCATTCCTTTTATCTTGAAGACTTATATAGTCTGATCACGATGTTATGGAACATACCAAGTTTGCCTATGTCAACACCACAAAATCGATACCCAAAACTTGTTGTTTTGCATGTGATGGTTCTAATCTTGCATGTGTCTTTTTGAAATTCCCTCGTATTTTTGTCTACAAAAGATTGAGTAAACAATCTCCAACATTGACCTATATAACGAGGGAAACAAAATAGTTAAGATACCCGTGTTAGAAATTATGGGAAAAACATATGATTAAAGCGATCTGTTAAGCGACATTTTGATTTGTGAAAAAGATTTGTAACTTGGAAAAAAATTTGAGCCCAACATAGATCCAGATCACCCTGTGCATACACACACTCGGATCAGGATCCGTGTTGTTCTCTTATAGCTTCTTCGTGACCTGTAGTATTTTAAACAGAGTAGTATGGATGCATATTGGACTGCATTTGAGAACAGGCTGATCTTGACACTAAATTTTTAAAAAAAAGCTATATAAGGGAGCTTTTTCCAGATCCTGACTCAATTATCTAAATTATTTAGACCACTTCAATGATTCCGTAGTCCACTCACGCACCAGATGAATAGAAGGCAAAGCTTATGACCAACGTTTTCTATTTTTCGTACGTATCAAATTATCTTAAATTTTGTCGTCTGCGAAACCTTTAGATTTGAAACTGTCCACAACTTCATTTTACTGTTTAGTAAAACAAGAAAGACAACCGCATATACGTAAAATTTACTGAAGCCTCTAACTCTTTCCAAATCAGAACCTGGTTCTGACGTCCCTATCAGAAAAGACTTGGACAAAATTGAAAGAAAAGAATATAATGCTGATAATCAACATTTTCTCTTTTTGTCTCGATATGTATTGTGCTATATTGTACACCAATCCTGTCTTTATTAAATTTCATTGTTGTCGTTTGCAGCTTTTTCCAAATCGTACCATCCTAAAATTATGCCGTTTGGGGGATGATAAATATTGTCTTGATTAGGCTAGATTTATATCTTGTTAGATCACTTCAATTACCTTGAAGGCCACTCACGTATGATGAACCAAGGCTTCTCTATTTCCTAAATAAGTCATTAATTAAGTTTGATATAGTCCAACTACTGTTAAGGTAGTCCATCAGTAATTGGGTTCACTCGACGACGGATATATTCCGGCCAGGTCGTAAACACTCGGCGGTGGGACATTCCACCGGCGAATGTTTACAACATTGTCCAAATAGGATGTGACACGTACAATGACTGTTTACGGCGTAGCCCGTAAAAAAGTTAAAGTCTAAGTACTGTAAAGACAAATTTAACTAAGTCTTGTTTTTACTCTTTTCGGAATTCTTCATAATATTGAACAACAATTTAATTGCGTACTTTTACAATTTAGGAGTCCACACTATGAAAAGCAAATTAGAAAAAAAAAACAAAAAAAACAAAAAAAAAAAAAAAAAACCGACAACAAAACCCCCAACACATTGTCATTGGGACTTCCATTTTCTTTCGAGGTCATATCGAAATGGAACACTGCTACTAATCTAAATTGATTAGCCAGACTTTTGTAATTTGGGATAACGAATCTGAATTTTAGAGTACAATGTATTTGGAAACTGATCCCCTTGTCTCATAAACGAGAATGTCATTTATATCAGCACTCAACCGTTCAATTAATTGAAGACCCCAAATTGATGACCCAGTACAGGAAATAAGATCACGTAATTGCCGGTTGTTTTTATAAAGATTCAGTTTGAGACTCATCGTTAATATAGGGGACATTTCGTCATAGATACAATTTGGAATGGAGTACATTGCTGCTTTCCAACAAAACATCTCGGAACTGCAGCTTGCTTAAAGCTGCATAATTTGCGAGATTTTTGTTGAAAAGCAGCGACATGTATCTAACAAAAGTGCCTCTTTTGCAGATCCTGGCTCATATTGAACTTGATCCACTTTTATGGACAATAATGTCATTTATATCAGCACTCTATCGTTCAGTTAATTGAAGACCCTTAATTGATGACCAAGTACAGGAAATAAGATCACGTAATTGTCGGTTGTTTTCTATAAAGATTCAGTTTGAGACTCATTGCAAATATAGAGGGCGATTGCCAAAGAAAGTATTGGAATAGAGTACCTGTAATTGTATGTAACATTAGGTCCCCTTCGCAGATCCTGGCTCAAATGGAATTTGATCCATTTTTATCGTAGTCAATCATGAATGCCATTTACATCAGCGCTCAACCGTACATTTCATTAAAGAGCCCAAATTGATGACACAATTCAGGAAATAAGATCACAAAAATGCCGGTTACTTTTATAAAGATTAATTTTGAGACTCGTCGCAAATATAGAGGGCGCTTGTCATAGATAGTATTGGAATGGAGTACTTATAGACTGGTAGTGAAAATCTGAAAAATCAAATCAGGGAGGACAATTTGTTACAAGCAAGAGACATATATAGAATGATTCAATTATATATCACGGTCAATTCTAGCCCTGTCTCTTTGTCCGAATCAATGGCGCAAATGGATTTTATTCAGGTCAAAGGTCATTCGGTGCATTTGTCACACATGCCTCCTAAAATGCTCCGTAACTTACTCATTTATAAAGCTAAAACAATTATTTTGGTATCAAAATAAAGCTAATGATTTGCACTTCTACTTACAATAATAACATGCAAGTTTTTTACAGTGTATTTTTGTTAATATACATAAATATAGCGAAAAATGGCCAAAAATCACAAAAATAAGCTTTGACTAAAAATGAAAAAAAAGTTTAGAAAATACCAAATGTATGTTTGTGTTTGTGAAATTATGCTTAAAAATTGACTAGAAACCTGTTCTTGACTTATATATATTTGTCCACAGAATTAGTCTTTAGCTTACGCCTGTAGCTATAGCTAAAAGTGGGTGGGGTAAATTTTTCCAAAAAAATACAAAAAGTGCAAACTTTGATGTAACAATACGTCTCACACATAAATGTTATTCTATGATAAATTTAAAGATATGTTATAGGAAATTATTGTTTTGAAATAATATTTGCATGGATTTGTAGTACATATTCCTGAAAATTAATCAAATTTTTATGAGCGAAAATGACAATTAAATAAAACAGCATATGAGCCTGATACCGCTTAAATATCAACATCATAATGTCAAAACCACGACTCTTTCAACAAATACTTATCTAGTATACACAAATTTAAAGTGCAATTTGATAAAACAAAACTCAAAATAAAAAAATAGCATAAAAGACAGCTGATATACTCATCTCAATATATTACAGTCATTATAAGACATTAAAGGGGTCCATGCTAGACTTTTCAGGAATCAGATCAACGTGGGGAATGGCAGTTTGCATTTCTGTGTGTTGCATTGTATTATCTAGATCCAAAAGGAAGGGAATTTAGTGCAGGAACCAAGTGTTTAACTATCTGTCAAGGTTTACGTTCAAATAAATGTTACTATAAATATACTAGGACAAAAAAGATACGCAACCCCAATTTTTCATAATATTTTCGACAAAATATGTTTTAATGGCTATTGAGTACATTTTTGATATACCTGCATCCATACTCATAAATACAGTGTTATTTTCTTCAGATGTCGTACATTCATCACGTGATACATAGTAAACTGTTAAAATCTGATTATCCCATGTCGTGCTTTCTAAAGTGACTACTATCAAAACAATCTTTTATCAAACACAAGCTAGAACATAGTCAAAGAAGAAGCCAAAGCGTTCACAAACTTTTCACTACCCTACGCATAGCATGGCTATGCCAAAACCAGCGCCTGGCTGCAGTACGGGCGTTGTTAGGTGAAAAAGTCAAAATGTTGTCGTAAGACATTGATTGGGCAACAGATCGACACATTTTCGACAGTATACGTTGTTGGTTCTCAATGGGACCACGACCGATCGAGCACGAAGCGGGCGTGCAAGAGATATGACGTCAAGGCAGGACCGTATCGTCGCGTTAAACCCACCTACAGGATAGGTTTAAGACTGCAACAGGGACCGCTAATAAATCATATGGATTCACAACATTCGAATATCGGACCAAACTGAACGAAACAGATTGTGTTTTTCGACTTACATACATTTTTTTGTCAAATTATGCTGACGCCCGGTGTAAACATGGTGTTTTCTTACTAATGAAATTAACTACTAACAAGATTTTGTAAATTAATTATATACAGACATGATTTAGAAGGACTAAACGAGCTTAATTTGAAATTTCCTTGAACAGAAATCATCTAGCTTCATGTGCATCTAGGTTGACCATTCCATACGATATTTCTTTAATATATTTACATGTTTGTACATCTGACAACCCTGCATTGGTGCCTTTAAAGATATATTCATGTTTCAATACGTTTCGTACATAAATGGCATACATGTAATATATTTCTGTAACCAGAAGGTTAACTGCCATCATTGATATTCTGATAATGACACCTGTTCAAGAAATCGAACTCTTCGGTTCAGCGTGTATCTCGTATTATGCAAATCACTGAGTACATGCGACATTATGTGTGTTTCATCCATCCTTCACATGCCAGTAGGATGCAATTTTATATTGGGGTAGCTGAAGCCCCCGTGTCTGAAAACTGTGTGTGTGTGGGGGGGTAAATTTGTTTTTCCCTATATTTTCAGTGGAAAATTCGGCATTTTTGGACAACTTGAGGGAGGGGGCTTAGTCATGCATAGCCCAACCCTCCCCCCTGTTCCTACGGCCTTTTTCACAATCCCATCATGATTATTCACAAAATGTGTTCAATCAATTGGTCTTTTTCAATTACTAAGTCTAAAATTACCACGTTGATCCACAGCTGATATGTTTTGGAGTAGACACAGAAAAACTGTTGGTATATTAATAGCGGAAATCGTTGGACCTGTGATTGTTTTAGCTAACCTGATAACAATATGCCTGACAAATCTATGGACAATATTTAACTTATTACTATGTAAAAATATTCATTTAGTAATAATTATCGTTGTAATCAATCCTGTATCTGTCACTTGTATGTACCTAAATTGAAATATAGCAAAAAATGTTAAGAAAATAGAAATAAAATAGATTCTTGGTGTTTTGGTCTGTTCCCTTGAGACTTTAACTAATAATCTGTAGCAGGAGGCCTCCTAGCATACTAAAATAGAAATAAAGGTTTTCATAAAGGCTCACATTTATGTAAATAAAGACCTTTTAGTGTAAAATATGAAAAACATAAGAGTGAATAATGGCAATTTTCGTAGAAAATATACAGTCAAAGTCATTTTACGCACTTGTTTCGTAAGGGGGTATGCGGGATCTTACCGACAAAATTTTTAAAAATTTGGGTAAGATTAGGTGGCATCTGGTGACATATTCATTATTAAACTATGCATAAAGAGGGATAATGCAGAACGAAAGCCATCACTTGCTTTAAGCTTGCAAGACAACCAGCCAGAGCAAATATACAGGTTTTGGGTGAAAATTACAGGCTATTTTGCGGTTGAAAAGGTTTTCTGGCAAAAAAGTAAAGGTTTTAAAGTTTTGCTCTGAAATTAAAAATTTTCAAAGTTCAGTAGGGGGCTAGCTGTAAGATATTCATGGCCTGTAGGCCTATAGTACTTAAGGGAATATAAGGAGTATGTGGGAAAAGTATAAGGTCAAAATATATCGACCCAAATATATTTTGTGTATTGCAAATGGTAGTAGGTGTGTGTAGGGGGGTTAAGATGATATGACCTTATTGTTTGAAATATATTTGCAGATATTTTTTATTCTGCTATCAGCAAACCAATTCTGTTTAATGAATACTATGAATTGCACAAGTTCTCAGTTAAATGTATAACACGTACAATGGTCGCAAGATAAACTGATGTTTATAAACAAAATCTAAACTTATAAAGACATGAAATTTGCTTGTGCAAATCATCTCGTCACAATTACTTAACAATCATGAATATGATCGCTATGATTTCCTTTTTACTCTTTGGTGGAAATCAGTAGATTATGCAATCACTGTTTGTTTAGTTCTTCCAACTCCACAATGTTACATTTCCATATAGTTTGCAAATTATTTAATACCCAATCTATAGAAGTCAACGCCTTGGTAACCCTAACCAGCTCTTCGCAGTAGCGTTCTTTTAACCTCTTTCATCTTCTGAACCCTATCTGCAATCTTGGAATTCCTTCATCCAAAATTTGGTAAGAAGGAGAGGACATCCATAAACTGCATGCAATTGCTCTTCAACCCATTCAGCAGAATTAGACTAGAAATCGTATTAGACCCTGGTTCACAACAATGACCATTTCGTCAACATTTTTCGTTGCAAGCATATATGTTAATCATTCTTTCCCAAATACAGGTTAGCTAATACAATTTGCAGGTCTTATTTCTAAGGTATGGAGAAAGGGCTTGGGACCCTTCCTTTGGAAAAAATACAGCTCTATGGGAAATTTAGAATTGGATATTTGGATAAAGGGTTTCTAAATTTCAATATAGGGATTCATAAACGTATTCAGATCTGAAAATAATCTTTTAACGGTAAGAATACAAATTTCAAGCAAAATTAAGACCGTTTTACAAAGACCGTAACATTATTTATTTGGGGGAAAATGATTTTTTTGGGGAAAAAAAAAACAACTGCACGGGAAAAATTCTCGGGGGGGGGGGGGGCGAAAGCGGCCAATAAACAGCCCCAGCTTCCAAGTAAAACATTATGATTTAGATAATTTGAAAAAAAATATTCCCAAATAAGTAAGATATGAGTCTTTGCTTCATTTTGATACAGAAGTTGTTAGCCAGTTGATCTTGTAAACTGTGAGTTATAGCTGTTTCCATAAAACCTCTACCACGTTTTAAAAGATATGTTTCTCTAGAAACAACACCCTCTAGCATACTGTATTTCAATTTTCCTTCGTAAAAAAGACGTCAAAATGCTTAATTCTGTTTGGGACAGGCAGAAGTGCATAATTATACAATATGTTATAGTTTCTTCTATGTATGTAAAAAAGCAAGTACCAAATATTCAAAAAATTGTGATATTTTCATCATGATTTAAAATAGAACAAAAAAATGTTGGAATGTAAATAAGCTATTTTGCTAAACTGGAATTAAGAAAGGAGTCCTAGGTTTTATTTTGACACCAAAAATGTAAGAGAACGCCATCAACTAATTAAGAAATATCCCTTTTCCTGCAAAATTCTTAAGAAAAACTGAAAATTTCACAAGAATTTCCAATTAAATCTACAAAAATATGCATATGCAAATTATTCCATTTGCATAAATGTCCAAAAAATAAAGACGAATGCTTAAAATCTTCAATTTGATACTAAAATTGTTAATCTATACCAAGAACTATTCGAGACATGTCTGATTTTTCTGATGTACTGGCAAAAATTGACTATAATTCCATCAATTGTTCCAATAAATTCTTCAAAGTTATGAATATGCAAATAAGCCTCCACAGGCTTAATTGCATACTTATTCTGAAAAACAAAAATGGATATCTTGTCTTCATTTAATTAAAACATTGATTGTTTGTCTACACCAAGGACTTAGTGACTGATAGCTGTTTCTCCCGAACGTTTCACCCCAAAACTACTTTTACAATATATGTTTCCATGGAAA
The DNA here is from genome assembly GCA_963680895.1 of Fragum sueziense. Lineage (NCBI taxonomy): Eukaryota > Metazoa > Mollusca > Bivalvia > Cardiida > Cardiidae > Fragum > Fragum sueziense. Next base: position 25,788,982 of record OY804596.1, on the reverse strand, counting down.
CCAAACACTCTACTATACTGTAATTCAATCTGATTCTGTAAAAAAGACCTAAAATTTCTAACTTCTGTTTTGGACAGGTCGTTTTACATGTGCAATGTGATTATATCCTTCCAGGAAACTGCAAAGCTCTGTATGTATCAGATTTTCACTAATGGGTGATATTTTAACCAATTAATTAAAAATAATAAAAAAAAATGTGCATATGCAATTAAGCTTTTTTTGCATAACTTAACTTGAGGATAGATGTCTAGGCTTTATTTTGGTACCAAATTTGTGAATATACACCACCAACTTAGTGGGCTATAGCTTTCGTTCGAACTTCACTCTGAAAAATGACCAAAAAATGATAACAATTTCCAATTAAATCTTTAAAATCATGCATATGCAAATCAGCTAATTTGCATATTTATACTTCAAAATGAAGATAAATGTCTTAGCTTTATTTTGATACCAAATATGTTATTCTAAACCCAAAAACTAAATGAGTTATTGCGGATTGTTTAACTATACCCCATACACCATTTATTTTTGCACCTAGTTGACCTTTGACCTACTTAGACCTACTTCACCATTGATGCGGACAGAGAGACAGGGCTTAAGTGATTAAGGGGACATTGCTACATCGTTTAAGCATTGTCTCTTGCTTGTAACAAGTTGTCCTCCCTGGAACCATTTTTAGGCCTCGTACAGAAAACTTCTCCTAGTCTATTATATGTTTTTCGGCGAAAATTTATCCAGTTAAACTTGAACGATTTTATCCAGTTAACCGTGACATAATTTCAGACAAACAATATTATTTCCGTATGTGTTGTTATGAAATCTCGTAACTAGGCTTGAACCAAGCCGTAGTTACCATATTTTATAACAACACCAAAGGGTTATCAAAACATTACCGAAAACCTAGTCCATTTCAGCACAAAATCATGGTCATTCCTATCCTCAGTATAAAAATTCGCTAACAACTAACGATCTTCTGCATTGTCTGTGAGAGTTTCAGTGTATGAGACTTCTTTATACTGCCAGTTAATAATAAAATATCCGCATGTGCATGTGGAACTAAATAACCCACCAATAAGCCACTAAATTTGCAAGACTTTGTTTTGGCGTTTTAATGAAAAAGGCTTTTAAGTAAATATTGAGGGAGAAGGAGAAACCACTGATTGACAGCACTCTCTCCCTCTGCCCCAACATTCCTTCTGTAGTATTGTACAAACATCGTAGCTTCATCAGTGTGGACCCGTCTTGTTGCCAGCAGCATGTTCAGAGTTGGACCTTACTAGTAATAAGTAGTTTGGGATAAGGTTAAGCCTGTAATATCATTATATACATGTTCAACTCTATGTTGAAAATCTCTATATTAGATAGAGCCTTGGTATTTAACACACGGTAGCTCTTCACGTAACCTTAAAAAGCCGTGACTTGGGCGTCATAGTGCTCCTACAACTTATTTGGCTGGGGAGAACACTGACCACAAAAGTATCAAATGGGAAAAGATAACATATTGCAAACTTTATTTTGCCTAATTTGATTTGTCCCCGAGAAAAAGTCTAAACTGTATTATTTCGCATTGATTATTAGAAGCATTTGCTGTCTATTTTCCATATTACGCACTCGAGCAATGATATGACATTTAAAACTGGTCCTAATAAGATAAACTACAATTCAGCCATAATAATGAAGATCCGTGCACTTGCATGAAAAAGAAGATGGGTTCTCAGACGGGATTAGGGCAGAAATTCCTCTCCGAATTCTTTCTCTGTTATTAATGCTTTGGAACGAAAATTTATTCGAGCGATCTATAATGAGCCAACATGCTAAGGTTTGAAGGAAAAAGACGCGAATTAATGTCAGTAAATCTTAAAGGGACATTTCATTCCAATTTCAATTTTTTAAAGTATGTCTTGATGCCAAGATTGGTTATTCTAATGAGTAAAAATACTATTAGTTTTTTTAAGTTGTTGCCAATAAGCGAGAAACACGCATATGAAGTTGAGACATAATCGATAAATTGCATATAAATCCGAACTGTTGTCCACAACAATTTGTTCAATTTTAACACAAAGATATAAATTTCTCGTAAACGGCGCAATATTTTGGCTTGAAATTTTCAGAAGTTTCATAAGGAAATATGCTCTTTCAGATAAAAATAAAAGTAAAATTTATGACAAACAATTCTGAAATGTCATTTTAATTCTTTTTTTTTTTCAAATGTCCAAGGAATTTCCGATTTATCGTATTTAACTTAGAATATCAACATACTCCAGAAAACGTCGTTGCTTTTCTTAACCCTTTCCCAAACAACAATTCGTTTGGGTGGTCCTATTCAAAAGGTGCCGCAGATGACAATATTGATGCTGTTAACGATAGAATTGGTGCAGAATATAGCTCAGAAAATATTGAGGCAAAAGGAGAAACTGCTGGTTATCAGCAGTTTCTTCTTTTGTCTCAATGTTTTCCCAAGCAAATTCTATTAGTGACGTCAAAACCAGGTATTGTTTGGGAAAGGGTTAACCCGCAAATACAACGTAATGACGCCTTTCGACACCGTACCAGATAAAAGCTTTGTAAAACATAATTGGAAATAAAGAAAGTGCTTGTAAAAAGCAATCTATTCATTTTAAACAATGTTTTCTAGACATAGTAGAATTTCGTTCACTTGAAATTTTCGTCTGCAATGTTTGAATTTGGACCATTCTAAAATGATGCCGTCTAGAAATGGGTTAAAGACCCTCGTAAATCAGTTATACCGACGCGGGTTAAGATGGAATCCACGACATGTATTCCGTCGGTGTAAATGCAAAACCTCGTATGTCGATTCTTGCTATTTCCAAAGTACAAACTTGTGTGCCCATTTTAGACAATGATCCCAGGTTTTGAGATAATTCTACTAATCAGTATTATTGACACATTATTTGTGAACAGTATGTCAAAATTTCAAGTAAAACATTCCAGTTTGGGTTATTACACTTTTTTCCTTCCCCTGTAGGTTTTGCATTTACAACGACGATTCGTTGACTACGGATGCAATATTCACAAAATGCAAATGGTTATGAAGCAATGGTATTGGAAGAACACAAAGTTTAAAAAATATGAAGCAATTTTGAAAACAAAGCTAGTTATTTTGTATTTGCAGCTTCAACGTGTAATCAGGCTTATGAATGATTACTGCTTTTATTCTAAATACAGATATCAAGCTAATCAAGCGATATAATGGACAAAAAATGAAATTGAAAATGAATGTAAGAAACAATAAAAAAAATCTAACCAATTACGATAAAAGAGGCGAACTGGATGTTTGTTCATGTGCATGTGTGCCTCTTTAATTCTGTAAAAGGAACTTCGTGAATAAAGTGTATTGTTTTGTATTGGTAAGTGTGAAAAATATCGTCCTGCTCAGTCCGCTCAGTCTGACTAGGATCGAAACCTTTCACTCTGGGGCAGTTTTCTGAATCTATAATGCCTTTGTCACTTACTAGACCTATGTATTAATTATTGAAGCTTCTCGAGACAAAACATGTCTCAACGTCGTTCAAATGTCCCTTTTAGCTTTAAAATGTAATCAAGCATGGTAGTGATTACCGTTCCTACTCCAAAAACAGATGACAAATTAATCAAGCGATATAATGAAGAAACAGTAGAGTGGATACAAAGTACGTCGTTTTTTCTTCAAAAAACACTCAACTACAGCTTACAGCAAGCTGTAATTACGAGGTTTTCGAAGGAAAGCAACAAATAGCTCTCTTTGTTTAGTGACTAAAGTTCATTCAGACAAATGAAGCACGGTGGGGATTGTGCATGCTGGGATGGATAACGAATACGGACAAAATAATCTCGAATCTTGTCAAATATTTTGCAATAACTCCTTTATTTCTTTGTCGATTTTCAAAAGGTCTGTTGAAAATCCCTTTCCTCGGATACATGGATTATTTGTTGTATCCTTTTAATTTTTTCCAAAATTGATCCCAACTGACCAGAAAACGAAACGATAACGACTACGGCAAAATAAGCCACGCTTCAGGTAGGAAATTGTGCAATAATTTTCTTATTTCTGTGTCACTTTTCAAGCAGTTTGTTGCATGTACCCCGCCTTACTGAACGCTTTCCTCAGGTGTATTACTTATTTGAAAACTCCCCATATTTTTCCCAAAAATTGATCCCAACTGACCTGAAAAACGACCAGATTTTTTGTCGTTTTTCTGGTCGCTTGGGATCACTTTTCGCAAAAAGTACAAAAGGTTTTCGTGTAAAGCATACATCGGAGGAAAGAACTCAGTAAGGCGGGGTACATGCAACAAACCGTTTTTCAATTGACGCAGAAATAAGGAAGTTATTGCAAAATGTCTTACCTGAAGCGAGGCAAATTTGTCCGTAGATTTACCCATCCCAGCATGCACAATCCCCACCGTGGAAGATGCCAATAACCATCATTTTCTTTTTGTACCTAAACATAGTATGTGCTATGATAAACACGAACTATAGGCCCTACTATTATAATCACAAATTCTGTCATCTGAAACATCTTTGAAATAAGAGCAACCAAAAATTCCTTAGTATTGTATTAAATAGATACAATGGTGATTCAAAATTGAAACAAATATTTGAACAACGGTTTAAGGTAAAATACTCGTAATGTGGCCATTTTGATATTCATAAAGCATCGGAATTTTTCGAGGGTCGTCGTTGCGTATCCGAACTTATTCGGGAGCGTTCGTAAACATTTGGCGGTGGAAAGTTCTTCCACCGAATGTTTTCGACCGCCTGAATAATTCCGAAGTTGCGCTAATCTCATTATGGATATTCTACCTTAATAAGCAGAGATACTAAAGACTAATCAAAAGTATAACTGATTTCCCACGAGTAAAACAATCATCATTATCTTCGTTTTTTTCTTCACAATAGTTCATTCTAAAAGAGAAAGGCAATAATATAATACGTCCGATATCAGATGATATAAAATGTATAAATTATACTGCAAACACGCACACATACAGGGTGATCCAAAAAACATGTCCCACAAACAAAGCTTTGTCACTTTTTTACGATATTATATATTTCATTTATATTCTCTAGAACTTATGTATACATCTGTAAAATTTGGTCTGATTACATTATTATATAATAATTCACTTACTACATTTACAAGAGATGCTTGATGTGACCACCATGTTTTTCCGAAACTAGTCTAAGAAGACGTCGTAAGTTTTGAATGACGTTACTACAGGTTTGGCGATCAATCAGGTCCATTTCTCTACTAATAGCTTCTTCCACTTCAGCTATAGTTGTTGGTTAAGGTTCATAAACTCTTTCTTCAAAGCAACCTCATATGAAAAGTCCAGCGGACTGAGATCGGGTGAATGCAGTGGCCATTTATTCACTGTCAATCCAATTAACAAATGCAAGTCTGTCCGTGATATCTGTGTCTTTCAAATGTTGCATGATTGCTTACAATTTAAATCAAAATTTCGAATTATTCTTACTGTACCATGACTTACATCAGTGGTTTTTGAAATATCCTTCATAATACCCCTAATAGATACCCTTTGAGTTTCCTCTACAACTTGAAGAACACTCTCCATCTTCTCGTCTGTACGCCCTGTGCGTATCTCCCGCTTTTTCCAGATTTCGTGTCATTGACATTCCCATTCAACTCAAACTTACACACAAGTCTTCTTATATGCTTTCTGGAAGGCACTGTCGCATTTTGGTACATATTTTGGATTTTTCTTCTAACTAGAGCAGGATATGTACATAATAGGCCTACATAGCAAAGTTTGACTATTTCTGCATTGTCAGCCATCTTGGAATTTTGAGAATGTGATGACGTCATCGATGACGTCATTGACGTTACCATGACGCTAAATGACGTTCTTCTGCACAATCATTACAAATTCTATTTCCTACCCTTTCCATCAATACCAAAACTGAACCAATGCTACCACATTACGCAGATATATTAAACATTGTTTGTGGGACATGTTTTTTGGATCACCCTGTACATTTTATTACGTATATACGCACTTTTCAATAACAAAAATCCATACTGAAATTAACCTTTTTCTATAAGGCATACATGTATATATTCAGTCCGGTTTGAATATTTATGTGTGTTGTAATTAAAAAACTTCATTAATATCCCAAAACAGGTAACTTGTCATACGTATGAATTTATACTGATGGGAAAGGCAGGATACGCTGGTCACCAAAGTAATGGACTTTAAAACCAGACTTTGTTTACGAAATACATTTGAGACCGGATCTAGAAAAGTGTCCTTTAAGGCATTGGAGAACAACATGGATCCAGATCAGTCTGTGCATTCGCACAGTCCGATCCAGATTCACATTGTTCTCTTATACTTTGGTTTTGACCAGTAACAGCTGTAAATTAGTGGATTGTATCCATTTTAGACTACAATTAAACCACAGACTTATCTTGGAACTCGATTTTCCAAAATGTTATAGTGACCCCCTTTTCGGATTCCGACCCATTTAAAAAAAAAACCTTTGGACATGTTTGGAGAGTTTATCTGACATCATTTAAAGACTTGACACTTATCATTAAGATATACACTTACCGTAACTGTTTCGGCTACACTCCTGGCCGGGGAAGGTTTGACCGGTTCTCTGTCGTGATTTCTAACATCCGTAAATGTGGTAGACTGGTAACACTGAACATCATTTGGTATGTGATTTAGTGAGTGTGCTGACGTACTACACACGTCAGCTGATTGTTTTACACGTAATGACGACGATGACGGGGATTTCACTGAACACATTTCCTCGTTTGGCGCCAGTCTATATGAACCGGAAGACGATGGATCGTCGTGTATCATGGGTTTTCGCGTCCCATTACCACTTCCGGCGGGCCGCCGAGTTGACCGGCGGTTTCCGCTTCCTCTGTTCTTTCTTATCACTGTGCCTTTGCGGACAAACATTGTGTTTGTGTTCAATTTTAATAATGCTTTATGTAATCACGACCGTTTCACTCTATATTAATTCCAAAAATGGCATATAAAGATGAGCACAATTCATATCGCGATAGTCTTTGGGTGGCAACGTTTCATTTGTGGGCAAACTTTGCACTTTCACAATATTTTCACATATCATTCTTCATAATAACGACGTTTAATAATTTATACATTTTATTCCAATGTGCTTTTGAGTTTAAGTTCCGTTGACTTTTAAAGGTATTCATTTAAACAGTTATTGCCCTATGTAATCCGATATTTCAAATATTCCTTCTTCATATAACAATATGTAACATAATTTTATAGCAATGTCTTATTTGCGACTGATAGGCCTAATGAACAGGCGTTTGATTTTGATATTTCATAACGTAATCACAGATTCGCCACACATGAGTTATACTCCTCTACTCATTTAGAAAAAATGGCAGTACTCAATTAATTCTAGTTTGATCTTGCAACGACTATGTATGTTATGTGTCATTGTGCATCACGTTCCTTCAAGTTATCCTAATTTGCTGCAGGTTCGATAACAGATATTAAATATATTTCTTTAAACAATTTATACATCCCTCATTGCGAAATAATGATTCCACTTCACAATGTACTGGGGCATGATCTTTCAATGGCATTCAATGCCTCAGATGTGACCTTGCGTGTACTTCTTCGTTGAAAGGCTCATTTTGTTGCTAGTTCGATAATATCTATTGACGAATATCTCCAATATAATGGAGTCTGACTGAACGTCTTCTGTAATCAAGAAATAAATCTATATTAACACTTTACCAAACGACAAAATTTTAGACTTGTCTAAATTCAAAGATTTTGCAGACGACAATTTCAAGTGAATGAAATTGAACATTTGTTTGTCGTTTTATATAGAAAACGATGTGGGAAATGAAGAAAATGCTTGCCACAAGCAATTTCTTCATTTTCCATATTGTTTTCCGAAGTCATTTTCTTGTGGCGAGTCATAAAGAGTCACTGTGCGATGGTAATGGGTTAACGCTTTCACAAACAACACAAATGGACGGTTTCAATTTGAAAGCTACAACAGAAGACAAAATTGATAATGATTAAGGAAGAATTTGTGAAAAATATAGCACAGAAAATATTGTGACAAAAGAAGAAAATGTTGATTATCTTTTGTCTCAATGTTTTCAAATGTCTTTTTTCTTATAAGGACGTCTCCTGTAATAAAACAATAAATCTGTTTTAAAACTTTCACAAACAAAAAAAAATGACTGTTTAAAATTAAGGTTGCTGCAGACAAAATAATTGGATGTTGATACATGTCGTACATGATATCTCAGTGAATATTCAAAGCAAATGATAAAATGTTAAAGTGACATTTCACAATCATTTGTACATAAATTTTACTTTTATTCTATCTGAAAGAGCATATTTTCTTATAAAAATTCTGCAAATTGCAAGCCAAAATATTGAACCGTTTACGAGAAATATATATTTTTGTGCTAAAATTAAACAAATTGTTGTGGTCAACAGTTCAGATTTATATAGAATTTGTCATTTCTGTCTCAACTTTAAAGGCGTATTTTTCGCTTATAAATAACAACTTCAAAAAACTGATAGCATTTCTACGCATTAAGTTAGAATAAACAATCTTTGCATCGAGACATGCTTTTAAAAAATGAAATAAATGTGAAATGTCACTTTAATTTTACTTATCATCATAGTCGTCTTTTGCTTTATTGTTTCCCACAGCTCTCCTACAAAATGACATCAAACATGCCTTATTTGGGAAAGGGCTAAACGTTTTCCCAACAAACATCCAAATCGTCATATTAGTAAGGTGATGCAGATGGCAAAGGGAATGTCAGAACTGAAAGTGCAGAACATTTCGAAGAAAAATAGTGATCGAATTCACGCTGATTATCAGCATCCCCAATTTAAAGGTCCAAAACCGTACATTCCGTAAGTACGTCAACAGCAGGAACCGCTTTTAGAAAGGTTCAAGTCCAAAATAGATCCAGTTTTTACTTCAAAGGAATCATATATAGATTGATTATGAAGAAAATTGTCTTTGTAACAAAATACGTTTCATTGATCTACCTTGATATTGATTGATAACTTTCAATATCTTTCTGATCGATTGAATTATTTCGTGATTAAGTGAATTGATGTCGGCATTGACAAGCTTTAAGGTAAATCTAGTTTTCTGTCATTGCGTATTAAAAAATAAAACAAATGTAAAAAAAAAAAAAAAAAAAAAAAAAAATAAATAAATAAATAAATAAATAGCCAATAGAAAATACAGCATATCGTCGCTTTCAAACAAAAATACGTAAATGCATCATGTTTAAGCTGCAGTTAAGAGTTTCTTGTTGACAAACAGCAACATCTATATACAGGGACCAAATCTGACATTTTGAACAGTCTATTGAATGTCTGTTATTTCCTTCATACATCTGTATGGTTTTCCTAGACTTTCTCTATCGGAAACGTCAAAATATGACATAGTTTTGGGAAAGGGTTGTGGTAAACCTTGCCCAACCAAGAACACTCGAATAATTTAGATTTAGTAGACATTTAGAGAAATACCCCCAAGACATTAATTGTTCTTTCTGGCCGAGAAAAAATAAGGATAAATAAGTTTCGGTAGATTGTTGCCTTGAGCCCTTTCTTCTTTAATTCGATGCGATTTAAAGAACTTTAATATAAAACATGACCCGTGGCTTTACTAGAAAGCAGTCAAACTGGGTATGAACGATCATCTTGGAATAAAGATATAGTATACACAAGTCATAATCTATAAACAGACGGCAACATTCAAGACCTGTCCAAATTCAAAGATGTCGCAGACGACAATTCAAGGTGAATAAAATTTTAAATTTTTCATCTTTATACGTAGAACACTATCTATCTATCTATTAATACTGCAGCACCCCCTCGCGGAGATTTTGTGCATTGTGAAAAATTAAGAAATTGGTTGTCACATGTAATTTCTTCATTTTCCATAATGTTTTCCGAAGCCATTATCTTGTGGGGAGTCAAACAGAGTCAATTTGTGGTAATAGGTTTATATGTTTTCCTTCTGGACCCTTTCGTACGTGTATTGCTTTTTCAATGCCATACGTGGAAAACGACTGAGTTAAGTAATTTACAAAAATTTCGTAAATGATAAGTTCCAAGTTTTCTTATAACATATCGTTGATGTAATTGCCAAATCTCGCAACTCCAGCTTGATTAAAGCTGGAGTTGCGAGGTTTTGCAATAACACCGACGATATAATATAATACTAAAATAGGAAACACTTGGAGAAATTGTTACATTTCATTTTCCTTCTACGTTTCAATTTTCACTACTAGTATTAAGGGCGTCAGTATACATACAATAGATTGTTTTGGACAAGGGTTAATGCGTCAACAGTTGTAAATAGGACAGATAAATGCAGATCTCAAGATTAGTAGCCCCGGGCTATCTCTTTCGGTCTATTTCCGAGAAAAGATTAAATGAAATTGGTTATTTCCTCGTTTGGAACTAGAAATGCCCGTGCCCTAATTCTTATCCAGTTACTTACTGCTTTACTGTCGGTAGAATACAGTGACGAAGACTCAAGAAATCATTCTAATGGGTGATATTTTTTATTATCAATCATTGCACTGTACAGTCTGACTAGAAAACTGAGTCGATACTTTTCAAATCTCCCAGAACACGATGTATAATCACGTGAATCAGAATTTCAGATTATCGTCAATATCTTTTTTTACTTGACCAATTTGAATTCGGTTTGAAGCTGAGAATGTGGAAAAATGCCAGGAATATGCTGGACGTGTTGGATTTTTGAAAAGTCAACTGATAAAAAAGTTATTGAAGATAAACCAAAATTTTGGTTTATCTTCAATAACTTTTTTATCAGTTGATATTTCAAAAATCAACCATTTCCATCTAATGCGTCTCGTCTGTCCACATTCTTTGCTTCAAAGTTGTGCTCTGCTTCTCGAATTCAAATCGGTCCGGTATTAACAAAATTATTGAAGATTATGAAATCGTTGCATCATGTGATTATCCACCGTGCAGAAGCTCCCTTTAGCGTGAAAAAATATACATAGCATATTCTCAATTAAATGCTTGATTTGATTGGTTGATGGGTCTAAAGAGGAATGACTGTACCATATGTTTATTAACTATACAATATGTAAGCATATATATTTCAACAACTTTTTCTTCATCTGTCACTCTAGTTCTACCTCTCTTCCATATTTACACCTTCACATCTTTACTAATCATAAACATATCACGTTTATGATATGCCATGTTTATATGCCATGTTTATTGTTATTCTTTTGGAATTGTAAAAAACGTTGTATATTTTCTATGACAGAAGCTGGTAGGAGCTTACGTCTAATGTCTATGTCTATTTGACCTATTTCCATAGCCGGTGCAGAGGCCAAAATGGATGTTGATATAAGAAGAGCAATCGTGAAATTACATGCACTAGAATATCAGTGTGTTTGTGTGTGGTTTTCTCTATCACACAGAATGGCTAAATAATATACAATAAATGGCTTCTTTTGGTTGGGTTTGATTAATCTTAACCTAATTATAGTAACCATAAAAGTGTAGTTTTTGCTTTCTATTTCTCTTTCCGTTTTGCAGTTATACGGATTTTGTTTGATTACTATAAACTTTCTTAAGTTATTGCCCAGTTGGAAACTCAAACAATTCTGCTTAAATGAGTCTATGCTAGATTTTCAGGGATCAGACCAATATGAGGACAGTCAGAGTTTGAATTGTTGTGTGGTACATTGCATTATCTAGGACTAAAATGTAAGGAATTTGAGCGCTGATACCAAATATTTCACTTTCTATCATGGGTCCAGTTTTCCATAAATGAAACAATAAATACGTATATTAAGGGGGCCAGTCAATTTATACAGATTTTATTTAGAATGATTATATGTTCTTCATTTGAAATTTCACTGAGCAGTATTAATCTAGCTATGCAGGCTGAAAATGCTATACATTATATATGTATCTTGAATATACCTTCGGCAACACAGCATGGGTCCCTTTAAAGGTAGACACAGCCTGTTTTAGATTGAAAAAAAAAAATAGCTACCGGATTGTTGAATGTAAAAAATGAAGTACATTTACATTCTGGCTAATAAGTCCTACATGTACATGTGTAGTGTTAAGTAGTTGAAAAATGAATTAAAAATTATAGACAGACAGAGTAACATATAAGAGAGATGAAGCCATGTTAATTTGTTATTTCAAATCAAAACCCTATGTTGTTGGTACTCATCAAGGGCGTAGCGCCCATTACGCATAATACGCACGTGCGTAATGTAAAAAAATCGCGAATAGGCCGTAGGTTACTTTGTATGGTTTAATCCCGATTGTCACACATTTGATTTTATCGATAAAAGTTTCCTACAGGTAAGGTGTGGGATAATCCCCTGCCTGGAGCTAAAATACAGTTAGGTTCAAAAATTCTGTTCCACAGCGATTTCATTAATTTATTACTTAAGTTGATATGAATTGAATTAAAACATAGTTTACTGAAATTTTCTAGCGGAGCAATTTTGTTTTTGTATTTAAAGTCCATGTATACTTCTTGAATTCTGTAAAAGGAACTGAGCGAGTAAAGTTTATGAAAAAGGCTAAAATGTGTGCAATATGTTTTTTCATTTGTTGCAATGTTTCACTATTTATTTTTTGATTAAAGTTCAAAAAACGGAAATAGATTACCAGCAATTTCTCCTTTTCCCATTCTATAATAACGGAACGGATATGTCACGATAAATGAAAATCACGGAAACATTCAAATTAGATGTTTGTTACATGCAATTTCTCTTTTTCATTTTATATCTTTACAGACAATGCACATTAGAACGTAGAAACAAAAGCCGAAAATTCTGAAAAAATCTATGTTTTCTCCTTTTGTTTCGATATTCTGTGCAAGATTATACATTTAGAATTTGCACCGTGTTATTTTTCATAATTCACTTATAGAATACTTTAGTCACAATGCCTTAGACCAACACGGAATTTGCGCATGCGATGTTTGCTTGGAAACAACAAGGTTGCGATAAAAGTGAGATGTAACTTCACATTGGCAGAGCTTCAGATTAAAGAGGATTTCGTAAATACCAATATCTTTAATTCTTCATCCAACTCGATGTTATGGATACTCAATAGAATGGTGAAAAGTTAAAGGGTGATAACTAAAAGTTGCAGCTTCGTACTTGTAGCATTCTGACCGTTTTTGCTTTTCTTACTTGTTAAGTTGTTAAGTAATTTTGTAGACAAGAAATCAAGAAGGGTTCTTTTCTCCTTTTCTTCTGAAAATGCATCTCCCAACAAATTGTGTTACAGCCATCCTAACTAAAACTAGTACTATATGTCATTACAATACTTTAGAACAATCAGTCAATATCTCGTGATTCTCGATGACTTCACAATAAAAGGCAATCTCTTTTGTAATTAGTTTCCATCTAGTCTAATTTCCTAACAGACTTATATTTCTTTTGTAGACAATACAAAATACTAGAAGGCTTTACTTATTGGCTCTTCAGGTATCAAATTTGTTTAAAGATTTTTTTTTCAGAAGGCACCATCCAAAGTGTTTTAGCAGTTTTTTCAACATGCGATCCACCAAAGCATGATTCAAAATGACTTCACAAAAAGGACAATCTCTCTTATAATTAGTTTCCATCTTGTCTACTTTCTTAACAGACTACTATTTCTTTTGTAGACAGGACAAAATAAAAGCAGGCTTTAACAATGTCCAAAACAAGACATAGAATTGACGTCCCTTATAGAAAAGCTTTAAGGCTTAGGAAAACATTGAAACAAAAGAATAAAGTGCTGATAACCAGCAGTTTTTCCTTTTGTCCCAATAATTTCTGTATCATTTCACACAAATCATTTCTTTAATAACGTCCATTTTGTCATTTGTGGAAATTTTTTAAGATGATCACTCTAAAATTGTGTCGTTTGGGAAAGGGTTAGGTATTGGCTCTCCAGGTACTAGTACCAAATTGTTGTTCTGTTTTTTTTTAAAGTTATGGTAAAACGTTCAGACCAAAAGTTTCAAAAGATTTCTACAACCAATCCAAAAACACGTGACTCAAAATGACTTCACAAAAAGACAATCTCCTTTGTAATTAGTTTCCATCTAGTCTAATTTCCTCACAGACTAATAAGTCTTTTCTACAGACGAGACAAACGCTTGCAAACATTATCAGCTTGTTTTGTTTGAAAAGAAAAATCTGACAACTGCAATTTCGTTTTCCGACATGTTTACAAACAGTGTTAAATACGAACTACCGGTATCCGTAGTCTTTTCCAAAGGAACATATTTAGTCTAATGTCATCACAGACAAATAAGTCTTTTTAAGACAAGACAATTCACGTCCATTCGTACGATACAAACGTCAGGGATAACATTAATCTAGCCGAGAATCAAAGCCGCGACTCTGCATTCATAGAATTAGGCGTTACCGACTGAGCTATCCGGGCTCGGCCAAAACAAACGTTGGTTGCAGACAACCATTCAATCTGGACTGAAGTAGAATCCGTATCTAAAAGTATAGAAAATGATAGAAATATGAAGTTGCCAATGTTATTAGTAAGCGTGCCTGCAATGTCATCTATATTTTTTAATGCTGACTTTTTAGCCCTTTCCCTAAAGTCAAAAGTGCAGATTATATCTATAAAAATCGTTTTGATAAAAAGGAAACCCTCATATTATACTTGTATAACATAGATTTCGCGCATAAAATATTAAGGCAAACTTAGAACAAACTGGTCATCAGAAATTTTGCCACAAGTCTTTTCCAGAATGTACGTCAAACCCGGATCATGTTTTGGAAATGGTTGAAAGCATACTTTAGGAGTGGTCTTGTAGAGGATTGAGATATGTCGTTAAAATATTATACACTTGGAAGTGAAAGTTCTATTTTGAAAACGCTTTGATACGTTTTTCAAACATGTTTGTCTCACATTTCAAAGGTGTCTCAGAACACATTCAAACCAGAAATGTTAAATTAAAGAACAACATTTTCCTAGTACCACGTGAACCGGAAGATGTACAATCTGATTTTAGATCAACATATTTCTTCACCTTCCCTATTTCTGATGCAACCTCAAATTTCCTGACTTAGCCTAGTAAATTGCTCTATAATTATATTCAATTTACTTACATTTTGAGCATTATGTATATTTGGGATATATGATGCTCTCTGCAGTTCCTACTGCTTTAAGAAAACAACACGAATGTCTATTTCTACCGATCTATATTTTGTACCTTTAAAAGAAACTGACTTTGTTATTCAAATTCCCTTTGGCATACTCTAGGTTGTAACTACATTTTCTAGAAAGTAGTTCCTTGTCATTTTATTGAAATTATTCTCTGCAACATCTCTGAAATTGCAACAGCCGTTTGGGAAAGGGTTAAACCAATGTATTTTTTGTTTAGAAAGTCTGTTCTAACTTTTGTGTATAATCTGGACTCTAGCGGAAGCAGAATGTTTAAACCCCTTTTCCGTTCTTGTTATTTCGTCAATTAAAAAGAACTAATCGATTTCCTTGTAAATAGTTTGGACAGTAAATCTTTTATCTTAAAATCCTTTCCTAAACGACAGGGGCTTAGGCTAGACCTTAATTTGAAAGCAGCTTAAAACGATGAAATGGGTGTCGTTACTAAAATTTTTGCACAAAATAGAATTAATATATATCGCTGCATTTCAGCGAAAACCTCGCAACTGCAAGTTAAAACAAACTGCAAGTAAGGGCCTATGAGGTTTGTGATGAAATGCAGCGATATACAGGAAATAGAACGCGCTGCTTATCAGTTTTTATCTTTTGTCTCATTTTTTCCTACGACCTTTCAGTTATGTACGTCAAAACCAGACCCTGTCTTTAGAAAAGTTACTATGTCTTTGAAATGTAAGAGACACATATGCTGAGAAAGATTAAAAGAAAACAAAATTGAAATTTTACTTCAAACGGTATATTTCTATGATCAGTCTAACCCTTTCTCAAATGATCGCGCACTTTGCTGGAGGTGAAGAGAAGGTTTGAGAGATCAAAAAGCAAAAGTGCGAAAGGTTTCTCATCCCCCTTTCTATTTCACTTGAAATAATAATTCACGAACAATCCGTGTTTGTACTGTGATATGTTGTTAATTTAATCACGGGTTTGAGTTATGCAGCAAAATAAATAATCAAGATGATAGTTTGGACCAACACGGAATTTGTGCATGTGATGTTTGCTTGGAACCAACAAGGTGGGGACAAAAGTGGGATGCAACTTCACAATGACAGAGCTTCAGATAAAAGAGGGTAATGGCGTTTCAAAAAGATTACCAATGGGCCGGGGCTGAGAGGGATTATCATCCTCGCCCACCAGGACAATTTTTCTCGGGTACCAAATTGTTCCTTGGGATCACTGGGATGAGAATCGTCAAGGTTTCCAATAATTAACTCATTCCCACTATGCTTGGGGCGTGGTTTCCATGGTAACCCTTAGTTCATAATTGGTTCAAGGGGTAGAGCATGACAATCTCTTACGTGTGTATAGCTCACTTAGTTCAGGTTGTACACTAACAATATTGGTATCAAAACGAAGCTTACACATTCCACTTTATATTTCAGTACCATTATGTAAACTAGCTCATTTGCATATACATCATTTTTAAGATTTAAGGGGAAATGCTCCAGTTTTTCGGAACACTCGGTCATTACTGTAGTAAATTAAATGTTTCGTAACAATATGTTTCGCTACCATAATTTCAATAATATAACATATCATCACAATTTACTATTTTCGATGGTAAAAGTGTATTTATTATGCGAAACTGATTTCCTCAAGATGGAAATCGATTATTTAGAGCAAGACAGTCGTAAGTGTGTATGCAGTTACCACTGTTTTGCGTCATTTTATTCATGAGTAGCTGATAAAAATTGCTGCAATTCACTAAAAAGTGCGCTGACCTATACATTTTCATTTTGAATTATTACCAGGACATGTTGCTTAATACAACGAGGGAGTTTTATCAAATTCTATTATGTAGAACTTGAAATATTTCCAAAGATATGCACATTTTGACATAAAACATTCCAGCTTCGTTGATCAAACCGAATACGTGAGCATGCTGTTTTATACATTTACGCGTTTATAATAGCACATATTTTGGGTTTTCTGTTTTTATTAAATGTAAGACGTTACTTTAAATTAGTTTTTGTACTAAATGATGAATATATATCATTTTATTAGCATTTTAGTGACATTAGACAGGTGCAAGAAATTGTGCATTTTTTCGATGTAGGGGTATGTGATACGAATGCCTATAAAATTCAAACAAGATCGCTGACCCTCCATTTTTATTTTATTTTTCAATTGGCAATAACATGTAATTTCAACATACAAAATATGAATAAATTCTATTATTGGGGAAAAAATTAGGAAACTGGAGCATTCCCCCTTAATTAGAAATTGTGATGAAATTTCGTCCTTTTTAAGGATATGTCAGTAAAATAATTCATTGCTCACTTAGTTGGTTGGGTACTAGGGCAAATTAGGTATTAAAATAAAGACTAGACACCCATCCTCAATTATAACAGTGAATAATCTAGAATTTTAAACCATGAGTCCTGAGGACGTATGACTTTGAAAACAATGCGTCCAATTCAAAATTTATGAGTCCCACCTTTTCACTTTCATTGAAGTGTAGATCTACACCAATTGATATTTATGCCTATGAGGCTATGCCCTTACCGTTTTTGGGAAAAAATGAATAAACAATGTTTGGGGAGATTGGACGATTGGGGAGAGAACTCAGAACCCAGCCTTACTATAGGAAAATTTTGCATGACATTTGTTCAAATTGGAAAAAAGTTCTGAAACAAATTTAAGAATGTTGATAACACAAAAAGTTGAAAAAACATTTTGGACATTCCGTCTATTTTACAAGTTTAGATTTCTCTCACAAAGTCCCGGAGTCAGGATAAGGTAAATGGACATATACTACTCAAAGTTTGATAGGGATCACTTTTTACTTAGTTGATTTTTCATATAAAATAATATTATCATGACCGAAATTGCTTTCTGTGTATCATTTGTAGTCTTAAGTTATGATCCACATTGACCACAGTATTCATGAATTTGCACGCTTTTCACAATTTGCAAATGAACAGACGCACCCCAAAAATTTGCGTAACAACACATTCCATGTGTGATATCAAAACTGTCATTTCTCAATTTCGTCACGTGTAGAAGATAAGTTTGTATTGTTGAAACCTTGAAATGGCCCAGGGTCAGTTTAGGAATCGTCTAAGTGCCACAGAAATGAACCGCGGCATCGCAATGTTGGAATCTGTCGTCTCCCAACATCGTGTTACCGGGGTTCTAAATGTGTCACAGAGTGTGGTATCGCGGATGTGGAATGGTCACCTTACCCATAGAGATCCTTCGCACAGGCATGGAGGAGGTCGGGACAGGGCAACAACTCAACGTCAGGACTGATTTCTGTTAGTTCAGCCTCGACGTCAACGGTTCCAGAACGCTATAGCCTTGAACAACGACTTTAGAAACGCAACTGGTGTGCACATTTCTACACAGACTGTGAGAACAAGGCTCCATGAGTTCGGACTTGATGCAAGGGGACCCGCAATACGTGTTCCATTGACGCTACAGCACGCACAAGACAGGTAAGACTTTGACAGACTTCACGCAAGATGGACGATCCGCGACTTGACACCAGTGCTGTTCACTGATGAGTCTAGGTTTTGCATAGAATTTACTGATAGACGGCAATTAGTGAGGAGAATCCCGAATGAGCGATTCTATTTCTTGAATGTGTCCGAACACGATTGTTATGGTAGGGCTTCAGTTATGGTTTGGGCAGGGATAAGTGTTGACGGGAAACTGACCTGTGCGTTGATGAAAAAGGAACATTGACAGCAGTGAGGTACTGTAACGAGATTCTGGACCAGTTTGTGAGACCGTATGCTTGTTCTATTGGCCCGGACTTCATTCTGATGGACGATGACACCCATCCACACCGCGCACATGTCACAAATGCATATCTTGAGCGTGAAACAATCGAGTGCATGGACTGGCTAGCTCGACCCCCGGACTTTAATCCGATTGAGCATGCTTGGGACATTCTTCAGAATGCAGTTTCAGCAAGATACATGCAACCCAGAACTCTGAAAGAGCTCAAGGACGTCTTAGTTGCTGAATGGAGGCTGATTCCTCAAAACCGGATACAGAACTTTATTTCGAGCATGCGCAGGAGGTGTCGTGCTGTTATTGATGCTCGTGAACGTCATACACGTTATAAGGCAAGTGTTTCACTCCAAAAAATTGAAAATTGTGAATCTTCACTTACTCTATAATGCCTCTGTTACGTCAAAATTTGGGGATGCCTTGACCTTTGATTAAGTTACCCTTGAATTAGACTAAATCTGACCAAAAGAATTTCATTAATCGAATATTGAAATGTTTTTCATTCTGTATGATAACAGTTTTGATATAATATATTTCTTTGTTACATATTTATTTTGCAATAAAAAAGTGATCCCTATCAAATTTTGAGTAGTATAATTTGTAAAGGGATGACATTGAGAAGTTGTCACATGAGTAGTTAGACAGTCAACGGCAATTTCATTTTGGACTTCGTCTGAAGTCGCTAATGTCGGTGACATAATTGGCAACCCCTATTCTCCATCGGCTTCAATCTGTTTACCAATTTCATATGGAAGAATTTGATCGCCGATGCAAGAACATGGTTTTACTTCACAAATGAGTAAACTTTCTCAATTTTTTTTGCCAAAACTGGCCCAAGCCCTTATGATTGAATGTTTTGTAGTAAATCTGTTTTTATCATGAATAGTTACTTGTGTCTGTTGTTTCGGTGAGGTTAAACGGTTTGCTCTCTTAACAAATACATACATAAAACAACAATGGCAATAATGTTCTTTCAAATATTTCATCATTTATGCTTTTATCATTAGCCAGATAAATTATAACGGATAAAACAATACTTTGTCATAAAATAAAATGAATACTTTAAAGTCTCGAATATTGTGATCAATGCATTTAAAAGTCTGTGTTGATGTTCGATTAAATTTTATTATTTATGAGTAAAGTACAAATCAAACATACCACCAATCAAGTTATAAATCGTGACCACGTTATTTTCCGAGATTTCCCTTCTACTTTCACTTTGCATCGCTTTTGTATTGAGATTGAGAATTTTTGTAACTAGAGATCGATGTCAAAGAAAAGGCCATTCTAGAATGATGCGTCCTATAGGACGCGCATCATTCAAAATTATGCGTCCCCAGCAAATTTTATGCGTACAGGACGCAGGACGCAGAGGTAGATTAATTACTGATTATAAGTATACAAATTAGCAAAATTCCATAATCCTGATTTTTAATATTTTTTTTTTTAAATTTGGATAAAATATCACAAAATTCTAGATGTTTGGTACATGCAGTGGTTTTAAGCTTGATAGAAGGACTGAATCACTTTGTATATGTGAAACGTCCTGCACAAAACAATTTAGCATTTTGAGATATTTAGTTAGGAATATATTTAATTCCAGATTATGAAAAGGAGCGGTTACCAAGGCAACATATCTTATAAAATTGGTTTAAAGGAGTATCAGATGAAAGAACTATAATTCATTAGGTCCTGGGTACCGATAGACTAACAGCTATTATTTAACCCTTTCCCAAACGGCAATTTTTTAGGGTGATCCACTTCAAAAACTGCCACAAATGACAAAATGGATGTTATTAAAAAATAGGATTTGTGTAAAATATGACAAAGAAAATATTTAGACAAAAGGATAAACTGTTGGTTATCAGCAGTGTCTTCTTTTGTTTTAATGTTTTCCCAAGCCTTTTCTTTTAGGGACGTCAAAACCAGGTCTTGTTTGGGAAAGGGTTAAAAGTGAAGCTTAGCCATTCATCTTTACTCAGAATAATTCATTGTCCGTCAAACCCGATGTTATGGATACTCATTTGATTGGTGAAAAATTAAAGGGTGCAAACTAAAAGTTGCAGATCCGTAGCATTTTGTCCGGTTTTGGTTTTCTTACTCGACAAATAATTTTGTAAACTAGGACAAGAACAAGAAGGGTTATTTTCTCAATTCTTTCAGAAAATGCATCTTCCAACGAATTGTGCTACAAACATCGTACAAGTGAAACCAGTAACAAATGTCATTACAATACTTTAGAACAGTCTGCCGACATCTCGTTGATTCTCGATGACTTGGCAATAAAAGACAATCTCTTTTGTAATTAGTCCCCATCTAGTCTAATTTCCTAACAGACAAATATTTCTTTTGTAGACAAGACAAAAAAAAAAACTAGCAGGCTTTAATTATTGGCTTTTCCAGTATCAAATTTATTTTTATTTTCTTTTCAAGAGGGTATTTTCAAAAGAGTTATGGCAAACAGTTCAGACCACAAGTTTCAACAGATTTATACAACTAATCCATAATCATGTGATTCAAAATGGCTTCACAAAAAGACAATCTCCTCTGTTATGTGTTTCCATCTAGTCTAATTTCCTCACAGACTAATAAGGCTTTTCTACAGACGAGACAAACGCTTGCAAGCATTATTAGCTTGTTTCGTATGAAAAGAGAATTCTGACAACTGCAATTTCATCTTACGACATGTTCACAAACTGTTAAATATAAACTACCGGTATTGGTACATGTAGTCTTTACCGAAGAAATCCATGTATTGTAACATCCTCACACACTAATATGTCTTTTGAAGACAAGAGATAAACTTGTACATGCGTTATACGTCTTTTCTGGTTGATAAGAATATCGTTGGGTCACGTTCGAAAATGTCGTATATACGTACAGCTTTAAGAAGCTTTAGATGCGACATTTTGACCGTTGTCAACGATATACAGATTTATCATTCGGTCAGACGCTAGACATCTATACATACATGTTGTGATACATGTATGTTAATTAACCGAATGTTTAAGACCGCGCCCGAATAGCATCGTATACGTGTAATAAGTCAGCGTTTCTGCTATGTCATCAATATTTCCTTAGGCTTACCGTTAACCCCTTACCCTAACATCAAAAGTTAAGACATTCTGCAACAAGAGTTGTCCGCGGACAACGTAGTTCGCCTATACGGTAGCTTATCACAAAAACAGCTACTTTTTCAAAAGTAGGTCAAACTCCAAGGTCAAGGTCACAAGGTCAAAAGGATCATGGCCACAAATGAAAGGTCTTGACAGGAGGTATGCATGTGTGAAATATCAAGGCTCTATCTATAACAGTGCATGAGATATAGACCAGGTTAAAGTTTTTTTAAAAGTAGGTCAAACTCCAAGGTCAAGGTCACTAGGTCATAAGCCATGGTCCCAAATGAAAGGTCTTGTCGAGAAGTATCTATGTGTGAAATATCAAAGCTGTATCTCTAATAGTGCCTGAAATATAGACCAGGTTAAAGTTTTTCAAGTGAAAACGCGACGGGACGTGACGCCGACGCCAACACTAGGGCTGTGACATTAGCTCCCCGGACATAAAGTCCCGGCTCGCTAAAAATAATTTGATAAAAACACACCATAGTTGTACAAAATAGCACATCAAATATTGAGACAGAATCAGAACAAACTGGTCATCAGACTTTTCTTGTTTTGCCCCAAACCTTTTACAAAATGTACGTCAAAACTGGGTCTTGTTTTGGAAATGGTTAAAGGCCTACTTAAGGAGTGGTTTTATCAAGTGATAAAATATACACTTAAAAGTGGAGGTTCTATTTAGAAAATGCTTTGATTTGTTTCTCAAACATTTTGTCTCACATTTCAAAGGTGTCTCAGAACACAGAAGTATATACTTTCAATACCAGACATATCAGATTAACCCTTTCCAAAACAAGATCTGTTTTTGACGTCCATACTGGAATTCCATTGGGAAAACTTTGAGGCAAAATAAGAAACTGCTGATAACCAGCAGTTTCTCCTTTTGTCTCAATATTTTCTTTACTATCTTATACACTACTTATGTCATTAATGATGTCAACAATAATTATGCTGTATGTAGCCAGCTTTGAAATTGGAACGGTCCAAAATTTGTCTGTTTGGGAAAGGGTTGAAAGAATAACATTTTACAAGTACGTCGTGAACCAGAAGACGTAAATTTATTTCTGACACAATCTCAAATTTCCTAATTAAGTCTTAGACTAGTAAATTGTTCTGTAATTGTATTCAATTTACTAAAATTTTGAGCCTAGGTATATTTGGGATATATGCTGCTCTCTGAAGTTCCAATTGCTTTAAGAAAACAACCTGAGTCATATATTTAACTTGTTAAAAAGCGCAAGCTGATCTGGATATTTGTTGTTACCAAAATTCTAAAATTGTACTCCCATAAATTTATAAGAAACAAGTGCATGTCGTATTGCGATGCAATACAGGAGTCCACCACCGGATAACAAAAAATCCTTTCTTATAAAATAGCTCCTACTTACTAGATCTATAACTGTATACAAAATTTGAAGTTGCTAGCACATTAGGTTTTGGACAAAATGTCCCAAACAAAAATATAAGGGTAAAAACAACTAAGGGCAATAACTCAAAAAAGGGCCTAGCAGAGACACAATACTTCTCCTCAATGAGATCTATCAGTGTACAAAGTTTGAAGTTGTTAGCACTTATGGTTTGAGAGATATGTTTCAGACAAAAATGTAAGGATTCAAATAACAAAAGGCAATAACTCAGAAAGTGGGCATGGCAGAGTAACAATTTTTGTGCATGACACTTCTCCTCAATGAGATCTATCAGTGTACAAAGTTTAAAGCTGCTAGCACGTATGGTTTAGGAGATCTGTTCCGGACAAAAATGTAAGAATAAAAAACAACAAAGGGCAATAACTCAAAAGTGGACATGGCAGGGTAACAGTTCTAATACATGTACATGACACAACAAAAATGTAAGAATAAAAACAACAAAGGGCAATAACTCAAAAGTGGACATGGCAGGGTAACAGTTCTAATACAAGACACTTGTCCTTATTGAGATCTATAAGTGTTCCAAGTTTGAAGTTGCTAGCTCTTATGGTTAAGAAGATATTTCACAGACAGAAATGTAAGAATAAAAACAACAAAGGGCAATAACTCAAAAAAGGCATAGCAGAGTAACAGTTTAAGTACATAACACTTGTCCTTAATGAGATCTATAAGTGTACCAAGTTTGAATTTGCTAGCACTTATGGTCTAGAAGATATTTCCCGGACAAAAATGTAAGAATAAAAACAAAGGGCAATAACTCAAAAAGTGGGCGTGGTAGAGTTATGGATCTTACACATAACACTTGTCCTTAATGAGATCTATCAGTGTACCAAGTTTGAAGTTGCTAGCACTTATGATTTAGGAGATATAATCTCAAAAATGTAAGGGTAAAAACAACAAAGGGCAATAACTCAAAAAAGGGCGTGGCAGAGTAACGGCTCTTAAATATGACACTTATCCTCAATGAGATCTATAAGTGTACCAAGTTTGAAGTTGCAAGCACTCATAATTTAGGAGATATGTTCCGGACAATAATGTAAGGGTAAAAACAACAAAGGGCAATAACTCAAAAAGTGGGCGTAGCAGAGTAACAGTTTTTGGCCATGAAACTTGTCCTTAGTGAGATCTATAAGTGTACCAAGTTTGAAGTTGCTAGCACTTATAGTTAAGGAGATATGTTCCGGACAAGAATGTAAGGGCAAAAACAACAAATGGCAATAACTCAAAACGTGGGCGTGGCAGAGTAACAGTTCTTAAACATGACACTTGCTCTCATTGAGATATATAATTGTATTAAGTTTGAAGTTGCTAGCACTTATAGTTTAGGAGATATGTTCCGGACAAGAATGTAAGGGTAAAAACAACAAAGGACAATAACTCAAAAAGTGGGCATGGCAGAGTAACGGTTCTTGAACATGACACTTTACCTCGATGAGATCTATAAGTGTACAAAGTTTGAAGTTGCTAGCCGATATGGTTTAGAAGATATAGACCGGACAAAAGTGTGACGGACGGACGGACAGACGGACGGACGGAATCGAGCAAACCTATAGTCCCCAAACCGGTAACCGGTGGGGGACTAATAACTATACTGACACACAGAAGAACAATAAAGAGTGATATGTAAAACCTGCAGGTATGAGTAATTTGTTTTTTTAATTTGGTAGGTTGTCTTTTGAGATTGTCCGGTAAAACCATAACCCTTTCCAAAACGACAACATTTTAGAGTCCTCTAATTTGTAGGCTGCTACAGACGTTAAAGTTGATACCAGTTGTTTAAAGCGGCCCATACACGATCAATATCATTGACAATATTATTGAGTCATAATATTGACAATATTTTTCCAGCCACCCATACACGATCAATATTATTGACAATATTAATTTAGAGAACAATCAACCATGGGCTACATAAAGCGGCCCATACACGATCAATATTATTGACAATATTATTGAGTCAATAATATTGACAATATTTTTTTTTGCCACCAACTGCACAATATTTTCTTCAATATTACCCACTCACGGTCAATATTATTGTCAATATCAAATATTGACAATAATATTGTCAATAATATTGATCGTGTATGGGCCCCTTAACGTCAATAAAAATATTGAAGAAAATATTTCAGCGATCGAAGATATTCGTCAATAGTATTGACAATCCTTCAATATTGCCCATTCACGGTCAATATTATTGTCTATACCAAATATTGACAATAATATTGTCAATAATATTGATCGTGTATGGGCCGCTTAAAAGGAAATAACTTGTTGACAATAAATCCCAGAAAATATTGAGGCAAATGACAGAAAATTCTGGTTATCAGCAAGTTTTTCTTTTGTCTCAATGTTTTCCAAAGTCTTTCTCCTTAGCGGCGTCAAAACCAGGTCTTGTTTAGGGAAAATATTAAACAGTTTTCCCTCCTGTTGTTTGGAAGACGCCAGAGTAAATCAGATGAACAACCACAGGGACTTGTTCGTTTTCTCAACAAGAAGTTATTATTTCTTTGGTGTTGTCGCGATCGTATAGACAAACTCTGTATCAATTGTACCTATAGACAGTGCTTGAGTACCAATACCAATCCTAAACTAGCAAACTGTAATAATTATTCCTTGACTGAAGTACGCTTCCAACATGAATATCAAATTTTATAGTGAAAAAGCTATTTGTCAAATGATATTGAATAAGAAAAACAAACGGTCTCTATTTTTTGTAGCGAAAACTTGCGAAAGTTGTATGTCAAGTCTCTCTGAACGATAACGTCTTTTTTTTCAAATTACAACCTTTATTCGCTGCTTTTTATCATAAACCTCGTAACTGCAGTTGAAAAACGATGATAAATTACATCTTGTATAGACTGTATACCTATTTTAGTACGTGGTTTAGTTACTCCCGACAACAAGAATTAGAATTAATAGTCGCCTGAACCCAAAAGAGCAAATAATTAATGCCTGCAAGTATTTGTTTTGCCTACACAAGAAATATTTGTCTGTGAAGAAATCACGTATTAGATAGAGGCTGTATAGTAGAATCTACGCGAAATAAACATTCAAATGCGCGCACAATATATGTCACAATATAGGCAAATATTTGTACAAACATGCATACAAATATAAAAGGCAACAATGGTTGTCTGCAGGAAATGGTTCTCACATAAATAGGAGAGCTTGTCAGAAAAGGTCTAACTATATGGGCAAGGTCAAAGTCCCTTATGACAGGCCTTTCTCATTGTTGAAATATCAAAGTTCTGTGTCTAAATATGGATAAACTAGTCAAAATAAGTCAAATTCCAAAAGCAAGATCACACAGTCAAATGTTATTGTCACAATTGAAACGTAGCTTACACAAACGAGGAGTTAGTCATATATGAACTATCAATGCAGAGTTGATCCACTAGTACATAAGATATACGTTAGATTAAAGTTTAAGTAGATCAAACTCAAAGGCCACGGCCACAAGGTCAAAGATCACGGTCTCATCTCTGTCAATTTCTATCAGTTAAAATATAAGCCATGTTAATTTTTAAGGTGGGTCAAAGTCACAAGGTCAAAAGGCACGGTCTCACCGAGACTCAATCTTCAACAATGCATTAAATGATAATTAAAGAGCAGGTTAAAGATTTTGAAAAGTTCAAAGGGCGTTGTCAAAAGCGAAAGGTATTAGTCGACGTAGAATAAAAACTATTACATGTATTTCATAAGAATGTTATGTCATTGTAGGGAAAACAGCGAAACAAATAATATTTCAGCATTCTTTCATCCTATTTTCCGTCCGCGATTTCCGCTAAAAGATTTTTTTAGAAACTGACCATGACAAGACGGGATACTTTTTTCTCTTAATCTCGTTACCAATTTCCACAAAATGACTCCTTTGTCTCCCCACAAAATAATGAACTTGGAAAACATTGATGTAAATGAAGAAATTGATTGTAACAAGCACTTTTTTCATTTCCCACAACGTTTTCTTTCATAGAAGACAAAACATGTATAATTCAATTGACATAAAATTATCGTCTGCAACATCTTGAGTTTGGACCAATCTAAAATTTTGTCGTTTGGGACTATGTTCATTCGGTAACAAGGTTTTGTGATAATTCCGTCTATGTGCCCTAAAATGCCAATCAAATAACACTCTTTAACGAGACTAGACTAATAAAATGTAATGAAAGCTTCTTTTTGGGGGGCTTTCACCCATATCGGCTCTCTGTGCTAGATATTGTAACAGAATAGGTACCCCACCCACTAGTTTTCCATGGCCAGGAATTGTGTCAATTCCTGACCTTGGTCATTCTGCCTTGCAATAGCTATATTGAGTGATATTTTCTTACTAGAGGGTTTATAGGCTTTTTCTGCACATTCCTAATACCAATCTTACCTGCCTAACTCTTACAGTCATCCTATTCAGCCCCTTTTATTATTGTTGTGTTTTCAGCCATTTTGAATTATCTCCCTTTATGCCAAACTTAAAACTACAATATTTCATATATAAAGTGTCTACAGAGTGCATCATATGGTTATAAAGATGCTATTTTGTCTAGAGTTTGTCTTCGCAGAAATGGATTTTCATGAAATTTGGTAGTAAATGTGTAATTCCATTCCTGGCTTTGACCTTGGAAGTTTGGAAGGAGGGAAAGTTTGAATCCTTTCCACCTTCCCACTTCAGAGGTCCTATCCTCCTTTATCAGAGTAATTTGCCTATGTTGTAGGGTATCAAGAGTTAGATTTTATATGTATTTTGTAATTATTTATATGGTTATTCCATATCTTTTTCAAGTTTAGAGTAAATGCAGGTGACAGGATTTGCTCCTGGCAACATGGCCGAAATGGCTTGGAATATTCTTTTTGCAGCCAGGATTCCTGGACTGCCAGGAACATGTTGATTGGCTCAGTGACACCTTCCATTACCTGTGATTGGTTAATGAGGGTGTAACCTAGGTGATCAAAAGTCTATATAAAGGGTTAAATCCTGGCACTAGTTTAGTTTTCACTATCAGAGTCAAAGATGTCATTTCCATGTAGAAATTCTCAACAACTGGATTAAACGAAACATTTCTAAAACTAACCTGTGACTCTCATTATTTACTCATCCATCTGAACAACCAGCCAGGTTGAAGACAGGAATTAGAGAGAACATTGAGCAAAAGTTCCACTTTGTTTACATTGGTGTCAGAAGGAAAGGATTAAAAGAGCTAATCATCTGGAAACTACAGAAAAGGACTTTTTTCGAAAAAAAGGATTTTTGCTGAACTTTCTCTTTTTCATACCCAGCTGATCAGCAGCCGAAATCATCAACTCAAATCAACATGTCTGGCTCTGATAGTGATACTCAAACAAGTTAAACACCACAAATGGGAGATGAAAATAGTAATGATGCCCAAAATAGGACAGACAGTGATAATCAGATTAGGATCAGAAGAAAAAATTCTGGAACATTATCTCCAACATTTACAAGTCACGATATTCCAATCATGAGACCAGAAATGTTTAGTGGATCATCAGAATGTGTCAATTTCATCACTCATTTTGAAGTTTGTGCCAAGTTGGGATGTTGGACAGAAAGTGAAAAGGCTCTGATTCTAGGAGCATCTCTCAAAGATCGCGCACTGGACTTTTATGCTACACTTCCGGAGGAAACCCGCAGCTCATACCCTTCCATAGTGAAAAAGCTTTCGGAACAATTTGGCTGCACCAATAACCGATCGAAGTGGTTGTCAGACTTGTTAACACGTATAAGAAGCCCTGGGGAGAGTATATCTGAGTTTTCTGATTCAATCCATCAATTAGTGCGGAAAACATATCCCAACATGGACGATAAAGCACAGGAGCTAATGGTTCTTGACAAAATATACAGGACTCTGAGCCCAGAACCTAAGTACCGTTGTATAACTGAAAATTGTCAGACAATAGCCCAAGCAGTACAGATCATTGAGGTATATGAGAGTATGTTTGGTCCTGGAGTCCATAATTCGGTTATAGCAATGGCAGCGTTATACCAAAACAGCAGCTTAAAAACTACCCTTTAACAAATAAATGAACGTCTGGAGTACCTCGAGCAGGAAAACGGGACTCTTTTGACTCCGTAGGCTTTGAGGCGATGTATGGTAAAATGCCTACTTGTGTTAAGAGAACTATGGAATTTGCTCAAATAATGTCTACGAAATATTAGATTAGTCTCCTTTTTCACTTTTATACCCATGACTGTTTGCGACTTTGAAAACCCATGTAAAATTTGTCGAGAAAACTGATGTAAAAATTCAATGTATCTTGTCTGTAAAAGTATATATATTTGTTTTAAGAAAGTAGGCGTCATGAATCTAAGTCAAGGAAATGCCAATGAGAAATGAATTCAGAAGCTTTTGAAAGTATGTAATGCGCTAATTGCTAGAAGTGAGCAAATGAGTTGTCTTTAGAATTCTTTCCGTGAAAATATATGACAGGTTTAAAAATTCAACAGATAGCTGATGACATATTTTAATTGACTTTATAGCGATGAAATCGGTTTGCTTGAAGTTTTATGTATATGATACTTTGAAATGACATTGTACGGGTCGAACTATGGAGAGTTCGCAGTGAAGTAGAAATGATCTGGCCAATCATTGTCTACTGTCGTTCCATTATGATGGTTAGGAGAACCAGGCATGAATGGACGGGTTTCTCAATGGAGTGAGAAACATTGTCTTTGTCACCTCAAGGTCCTTTGCTGAAAACTTTATTCTGGAACGGTGAATTGATTTTAATCAGAAGAGAGATCGACAGTGAATCTTTCGCCAAACTGTAGAGTCTATTAATTCATGTACGATCAGACCATGTATATCAGTGCTGGACTTGCGGATCCCAGTAGATTTTGTTGATGGATGCTTAAATTGATGTCATATACCAATTAGGACTTGATTCATACCCAGCGTATTGACGATATGCCATCCTTGCTTTTGTTTTTAGATTTATTGTTTTAAGTGGGGGTGAATGTAACAGAATAGGTACCCCACCCACTAGTTTTCCATGGCCAGGAATTGTGTCAATTCCTGACCTTGGTCATTCTGCCTTGCAATAGCTATATTGAGTGATATTTTCTTACTAGAGGGTTTATAGGCTTTTTCTGCACATTCCTAATACCAATCTTACCTGCCTAACTCTTACAGTCATCCTATTCAGCCCCTTTTATTATTGTTGTGTTTTCAGCCATTTTGAATTATCTCCCTTTATGCCAAACTTAAAACTACAATATTTCATATATAAAGTGTCTACAGAGTGCATCATATGGTTATAAAGATGCTATTTTGTCTAGAGTTTGTCTTCGCAGAAATGGATTTTCATGAAATTTGGTAGTAAATGTGTAATTCCATTCCTGGCTTTGACCTTGGAAGTTTGGAAGGAGGGAAAGTTTGAATCCTTTCCACCTTCCCACTTCAGAGGTCCTATCCTCCTTTATCAGAGTAATTTGCCTATGTTGTAGGGTATCAAGAGTTAGATTTTATATGTATTTTGTAATTATTTATATGGTTATTCCATATCTTTTTCAAGTTTAGAGTAAATGCAGGTGACAGGATTTGCTCCTGGCAACATGGCCGAAATGGCTTGGAATATTCTTTTTGCAGCCAGGATTCCTGGACTGCCAGGAACATGTTGATTGGCTCAGTGACACCTTCCATTACCTGTGATTGGTTAATGAGGGTGTAACCTAGGTGATCAAAAGTCTATATAAAGGGTTAAATCCTGGCACTAGTTTAGTTTTCACTATCAGAGTCAAAGATGTCATTTCCATGTAGAAATTCTCAACAACTGGATTAAACGAAACATTTCTAAAACTAACCTGTGACTCTCATTATTTACTCATCCATCTGAACAACCAGCCAGGTTGAAGACAGGAATTAGAGAGAACATTGAGCAAAAGTTCCACTTTGTTTACAATATGTCGTTGAAAACTAAGTAAAATGTGAAGATGTCTTTACTAAAAGACAGGCGATTTACAAATCAAGATTAAAAAAGAGGTAAACGCCCCAGCATGTTATCGAGGTTTTTCGCAGAATAATTTGAAGCTGTAGTGGCATTTTACAAAGGATCTTCTAATGATTGGAAATAAAAACAAAATGAGATCAGACGAAATTGCTTTTTAAACAACTACATGTATTGTATCTACAATAATAAAATTGCATTATTTAAATCAGTTTTTGACATGGAATACCTCAAAATGCTTCTATTGTGGTTAGCATTAAAATACATTAAGTTGTGGGGTAATCTTGAAGCTAATTTCGGCATAAACGCCCGATATGTTTATCATGCATTAAAATTTAAGTGTGTTTCACGTGTTTTTAAGGGATATCTAAGTTCTTTGCAAAAGTTTCTCTTCTTTTTTGTTCAACATAAATTACATTACTGGAAACATTAAATTGCATTGATACAAAACGCTAGTTTTCTTCAAACGCCTAAAAGAACAATTTGACCCTTTCCCAAACGACAAAATTTTAGGGCTATCCAATTTGAAACATGCTTACAGACGACAAAATGAATGTTGACAAAGACAATATTTGTATATGATATAGTACAGAAAATATTGAGACAAAAGGAGAAACTGCTGGTAATCAGCAGTTTCTTCTTTTGTCTCAATGTTTTCCAAAGCTTTATTCTATTAGGGACGTCAAAACCAGGTTTGGGAAAGGGTTAAAGAAACTGTAGTTACGAGGATTATGAAGAAAATCGACGATTGACACGGTGTATAATCACGTGACTCAGAATTTCCGATAATCTTCAATATCTTTTTTAATACTTGACCAATTTGAATTCGGTTTGAAGCAGAGAATGTGGGAAAATGCCAGGAATAAGCTGGGCGTAATGGAGTTTTGAAATATCAACTGATAAAAAAATTATTGAAGATCAACCAAATTTTTGGTTGATTTTCAATAACTTTTTTATCAGTTAATTTTTCAAAAAAACAAAAAAAAACAAAACAAAACACGTCCATCTAATGCGTGGCGTCTGTCCACCTTCTCTGCTTCAAACCGAATTCAAATCAGTCCCATATTAAGAAAGTTATTGAAGATTTTCTGAAATCGTTGTATCACGTGATTATCCATCGTGATTGAGTCAATGCTAAGTGAACATTTTCATCCTCTTCTTTCTGTTTTCTCTGACGTGGTCCTCACAATAGAGACGCGTTCTTTAGAGCAAGATTTCTTGAGATATCTTGAGATTTCTTATGATGTTTTAGGATAAAGCGTTCTTTAGAGCAAGATTTTTAAGACACTCAGTAGGAGACGCCATTACCCTATACTTCGCGCGGAACCCCTCGGTCAACTCTACAAACAGTATAAGAGATTTGACCGAGTTGTTCCGAACACTTCATAATTCATAAACCGCGGTGTTCCGAATGCTCCATATTTTATATAAAATGACGTCATGATGACGTCATTTGGATAAATATGGAGCATTCGGAACAGCTCGGTCCAAGTCTCGGTCTTATAAACGCTTTATCCAAAACACCTTAAGAAATCTTAACAGATCTTGCTCTAAAGAACGCGCCTCAGGTCATTGTTAGGGAGAGGATGAAACAATTCTAATGATTGCAGCGGGAATAATATTTTGTCTACGTTTTTTTGTCACAGAATGGCGATAAAGAATTAATCATCAGCGGGTTTAATGGAAACTGTTAATGAAAGATCGTATCTGCCCGAGGATGCATTGCTGTCTTTCCTCCTTATATAAGTTTATTTGATTTATTTCTTTGCACGCGAGAAAAGTGCTGGAAGGCAATCTACGAGTTTGTCACATCAATACTTCATCAAGGTATAAAGTTAGAGTAAAGAAATGTTAAGATATACAGGGTCGCAGAGCTATAAGTAAGATGTGGTATGACTTTATAGAATTAATTGTTTCGCTAAATGGTCACAAAATTGTTTATTAAAGCATTAATCTAAACTGAAAACCTCTGTAATCATGAACGATCTCTCAACCCTAGAAATTTAGCTTTCAACATTTAGAATTAATCAGGAAAAAGTGTTATTTTAAAGAAAAAAAAAGGAATTCTGGTGTGTGTAAATGAAATTCGGTTGGAATAGTTTCTCAGCAATCGACAAAAACGTTTGTTGAATTAGAAGCGAATCGATTCCCAATTTTTGCTCCTAAAACCCCGATTAACCCATTACCACACATTGACTCCCTTTGACTCCCCACAATATAATGGCTTTGGAAAACATTGTGGTAAATGAAGAAATTGCTTGTGACAAGCAATTTCTTCATTTTCGAAAATGTTTTCTACCCAAAAAGCTATAAAATCTCGAAATTTTGTGACATTGAAATGTCGTCTGCAACTTCTTTCAAATTGGAATACCCCAAAATTTTGTCGTTTGGGAAAGGGTTAAAGAATAGCTTTACAAAGTAAGGTCAACACACTGGCTATTTTTCGTCTTTACTTGAGTACCATGGTCAGGACTATTACCGATAAGAAAAAAAACCCAACACGAAAGCGACTTTAAGACAGAATACTAGTAACCGCAATGAGGTCATTTTGAGATTCATAAAACATTCTGCTTTTTTTCGAGTGGCGTCGTTAGGTATCCGAACCTATTCAGGCGCGGTCGTAAACATTCGGCGGTGGAAAGTAACAGCGCCGAATGTTTTCGACGTCGCCCGAATAATTCCGACATCGCGCGAATCTTATTAGGGATATTCTACCTTGAAGCAAGTGTGATACGTATTAAGAAGTGAATTGTTTTAATGAGGTGCCACCTCTTCCGAAATGACTAGATTATGTTTCACACAAAAAACTTCCTTGGTTTAGGGTGTCATCCGTCGAAACTTACCGAGTGCTACTCTCGTCAGTTTAACCCTTTCCCAAATGGCAAAATTTTAGGGTTGTCCACTTCAAAAATTGCCAAATTTGACAAAATGGAAGTTATTAAAGATAGGATTTGTGTAAAATATGACATAGAAAATATTAAGACAAAATGAGAAACTGCTGGTTATCAGCAGTTTCTTCTTTTGTTTCAATGTTTTCCCAAGCCATTTCTATTAGGGACGTCAAAACCAGGTCTTGTTTGGGAAAGGGTTGATGTCTGTTACCACGAATGTCGCCCGAAGAAGCACGAAGTGCTTGGTATTAAATGATGAATGGAATACATTAATGAACTATTTCCTCTGAAGTCAACTGCCATTTCACAGTTGGCCTAATAAAAATTTCCAGAACTTTCCACCGCCGAATGTTTACGACCGCGCCCGAATAGGTTCGGATACGTACCGACACCGTTCGGAAAAAAACCCGATCTGCTATGGATCTTAAAATGGCTACATTACGGGTATTCTACCTTAAACGTAAATAACAATCAAAACTGGTTGTATCATAGTCCAAGCGTACCTGAGAACGGTATGCTATCAAGGGTTGAATCGTAGAGCAGTTTCGTGTCAAATTAAAGAATTACTCCCCGTGGATCAATTAAAAGCATGTTTCCAATTACGGTGTCGTCTGACAACGCAACTGTCACGAGATGCAAAATTATAAAGGCATGTTCGGTTGAAAATAAATCTGAGTAACATTGCCACTATCTTAAAGTTGGTTCGTGAACATTCCAGCTCTACAAACACTCACTTTCACAGAGGCTCTTTAATTTCGCCTCTGTACAGGAAGAAATTGAAAACGACAGAATACAAGGAAAGTTGAAAAAATAGTCCCATTTTAATAAGACCAATACTTAAAGATACATATTTACTTATTTTCGGGGTAATTTGCTGTAATAATAACTGAACATAATTAAAGCCTTTAATTTTCCGCTGTGCAAAATTTCAGCTCTGCCAGACATGTATTGACTTAGATTACGACATATTTAAAGGCCAATAGCACATCATTTCGTAAATACGGTCGCGCCGCTGAATATATCTTACATAGTTTTACACCGCTGCATGATTATCGATGTATGTCATTTACTGTGCGAATTTTGTATTCTGTCATATAAAGTCTATAAACAACAAGCTAAAAGCCAACTTCTGTGGATCACTAGGGATTTAGGCATGGGAATACTAATGTTCCTATAACATTGAGAGCACGATTCGCAACGAACGGTCACTCTGCGGGGAGAATATTCTACAAACACCATGTCCGTGGCCATTGTAAGAGTTACTAACGCTTTATATGTACATGGCGGAATCATAGGTACGAACCGCTAAACATGAAAATATGTCATTGTTTTATAAAGTGTGTATCAATATACATAATAAAGCACGTCAAAGAATTCTTACTTTAAGATAGCATTGTAACAGATATAATTGCCACTATTAAAGATTGCTTGAAACAAAAACACAAATTAAAATATTATTTTTGTCGAGACCGCTATAAGGCGAGCTCGACATAATTGTTACTATCAAATATTGTTGGGGGTTGTTAGTTACTGCGTTTGGGTTATTTCGTTCGGACGATATCTCCTAAACGATATATCGCTGCTTTTCGACGAAATCTCGTAACTACAGCTTGTTTTAAGCTGCAGATACGAGGTTTTCGTTGAAAGGCGACGATATGCTACCTTCATGCACTTATAGACCACGTTGAGAA
This sequence comes from Fragum sueziense, assembly GCA_963680895.1. Taxonomy (NCBI): domain Eukaryota; kingdom Metazoa; phylum Mollusca; class Bivalvia; order Cardiida; family Cardiidae; genus Fragum; species Fragum sueziense. Next base: position 25,752,957 of record OY804596.1, on the reverse strand, counting down.
AAGGTGGCATTTACAAGACTGTAACTTCGAATCCTTAATTTCTGAGTTATTGCCCTTTGATTTTTATATAAGACATAATGATAAAGATACCATTTTCGTACCAACCCATCCATTTCTTGGAAATTAAAATGTAATATTTCTTTTTTAAATACGACAGGTTAATTTTCATAAATTACGTGCTTACGGGCTGTATCCTTGTAACAGTTACGTCATATTTTCTTGCATTCTTTGTATACTACCTGTCATAAAAAGTAGCCAACTATCTTATTAAAAACTCCACATAGGCAATTTTAGGATTATTTAAACGAACTGGAATCAATACTAAACATTTAAAGTGACATTTGACATTTATTTCATTTTTTCAAAGTATGTCTGGATGCAAAGATTGTTTATTCTAATGCATAGAAATGCTATCAGTTTTTAAAGTTGTTATTTATGAGCGAAAAATAGGCCTTTAAAGTTGAGACAGAAATGACAAATTCTATATAAATATAAACTGTTATCCACAACAATCTGAGTAATTTTAGCACCAAAATATATTTTTCTCGTAAACGGTTCAATATCTTGGCTTGAAATTTTCAGAGTTTTCATAAGAAATGATGCTCTTTCAGATAGAATAAAAGTAAAATTTATGTAAAAATAATTGTGAAATGTCACTTTAAGCATAGGCAAGTAAAACAGCTTACCGGAAGTATCGAAAACATTTGAATTACTCCATTAGCTATGGTAGCTTGGGCGTAGATTCGGAAAATTGGTAACGGATACAGAACACACAACTGAAATTCACTATCCTTTGTAGGTCTAGAAAAGGGAGTGAAATGAATAAGTTTGTGTGTTTATGATACTGTTATTCAAAATGTTTAGTGACCAAAAAGTGTGTTACATTTCACCCCAGACCCATGCAAAATAGCGGTTCCGGTTTAGCCCAACCGACCACCAATTGCCTCTGAAATTCTCTTTTCATTTTGAATTTTGTTCCTTGTTGGTCTTTAGCAAGGTCCTTACTAAGAAAATGATGTCCTTTACTTTACCAACCAACCACTTCCGGTTATAATCAAATCTTTAACATAGCGACATGCTATACAGGGCCCGTATTCACCAACGTTTCTTAATTGATTTTCTAAAGTAAAATTACAATACAACCAATCAGAGTGACCGATAAATTTGTCTGTGTTTGTCTCGGCCACTCTGATTGGTGGATATATAATTTTACTTTAGAAAATCAATTTAGATACGTTGGTGAATACGGGCCCTGGAAGTGCTAAATTTTCCTAAATTTCTAACATTCTAACGGAATGATCGTCTGCAAAATTAAGATGGTACTTTTGTTTATGTTTCAGTAGGGTCACCTTATGCAGAAAATGAAAGCTATAAATGAACAAAAGTGACCTTTTGTATCACAAAATACTGTTTTAGCCCACATTGCAGACCAACATATTTCCAGGCTTGTTGAAAGCATTTTACCATTTAGGTCTGAAAAAGAACCATAGGGAATGCATGTGAATGTGTAAAAAAACGATATAGAGAATCGTAAAAATTAGGGGTATTTGAAAAGTGGCTACTTTTTTATGACGATGAGTATATGTCATTGTACTGATATTTCAATTATTCTGGTGTATATTCAGTTACTTGCCAAACGTGAATTTATCATGAACAAAGGCCAGTGCCACGTCAGATGATATAAGTATTACGTTTTGTGAACATCGGATATATTGGTTCACAAAAGCTAACCGCCGGCTTGACATGTTGTCATTGACAACCATCTTGTCGTTTTTCACTGTTTTCGAATGTTCTTCTCCGTTGACTTTGGAAAACGGTAATTCTATGGCTATGTATATTAGTCTGTAGGTTTTAGCACCAATTTTAAAAAGAAAATCGCATAATGTGATCAAACATATTTTTTTTAAATCGAAAACAAACATTTGTTGAAGTATCGAAAATGCCATTAGGCTTTCTCAAAATGTTCTGACTTAGGAAAGATATGTAGGAATATCTACCACATTTGCCCCTGAATCAAACATTTACTGATTAACAATAAAACAATACAAAACATACTCGTCTAGATTAGGGGTTAAAATTATAAGTAATTAATCGGCAAAAACAGTTTTGGTCAATTAGAAAAGAACCGATTCTAGATTATATGTGCTCCTAGAACGTCGAATAAAGAATTTACAAAATGAGGTCGTAGTACCGGTCCGCTTTGGGGAACTCTACTTTCGAACTATGGTCCAGAATCGTTAGAGCACAGAACCGATAAGCAAGCGCAAATGATTTTAAAGCCAGTATGATTCTTTGAACTATTGAATTTGTTATTATAAGTTGTCAGATTTATTGACTCGGTTATGATTAACACGTTTAAATGATCATGTTTTGCTAAAAAGAAGGAATGGAATAACCCATACACTCGTATATGAGCCCAAAACTGTAAAAATGTACCTTAAGGTACTTGTGAATAACATGGTTCAAGATCAGCCTGTAGATTGATCATGAACCATGTTGATCTCCAAATAGCTTATTCGTGACTGTAACAGATGTGAAAGAGCAACATAGATCCCGGTCACAGGATGATCGTGTAACACAGCCTTTTATAATGATCGTAGGAGCCTTTTCCAAGATGCCGTTGTACTGGCTTAAATATATTTTCTCCGGTACATCATGTTAAAGACAGACTGAACACATGCATGGTGCTAGCGGGGCCATACTATTTACAGAACCATTTTCTGTTAAATTAAATGCCATTCCATTGTTAGCCCTAAGCGTATAAACAAAGGTACCAGAGAAAATTAGCTGTAAAATTCAATAAGGCGCATTACGCTGTCAAAAACAAACATTAACCCTTTCCCAAACAAGACCTGATTTTGACGTCCCTAATAGAAAAGGCTTTGGAAAACATTGAAACAAAAGAAGAAACTGTTGATAATCAGCAGTTTCTCCTTTTGTCTCAATATTTTCTGTGTCATATTTTGCACAAATCCTATCTTTAATACCATCCATGTTGTCATCTATGGCAGTTTTTGAAGTGGATCACCCTAAATTTCTGCCGTTTTGGGAAAGGGTTAATGCGCGATTCTGGAGAGGTAAAACAGACATTTAGGGAGAAATTGCCACTTACAGGGAAATTACAATTTCAGGAAACAAATTTTGGCTTTCATTGAGAATACCATCTTCGTAAGCCAAGGGTGAAATCTACGACGTAACGTCGTTTCTGTATTCATCCTTGGCGTATTTAGTCCGATTTTCTTGGTGTCATGGAAAACGTTTTCGTTGGTTCTAGCGAGGTCCCGCTGGAACCAACCAGATGACTCGATACATCTGTTTGTTATGTAGCAACGGGCGGGAAAAAGCATTGTATTTGCAACTCAAAACGCGAAGATGAGCGATATTTTCTAAGAATTTCACTGCAATGGAGAACAATTTTCTATTTCTATTCGACGAATTGTTACATTGTATACTTGCGACAACTCGATCAAAAAAGCAGCTATCTTTTACATAAGACAGCAGCTAGGCGGCGTTTCGCGATTTCAAGAAAATCTGGCTAGATCCGCCAAGGGCGAATACATAAGTAGGTGAGTTGAACCTTGGCTAGCGTAGATGCGAGAATACTAGCCTGGGTTCAGTCGTCAATATACAATTTGGCAAATAACACAACACATGTAAGACTGATACCCGTTACATATTGCAGCACCCGTTTTCCCAAGGATTATCTAATGGACACGTGTTAACCAGATCTTGTTTTGGAATTAGTTAAACTAAAATTGTATACTTATTTTCACCACTAGAAAAGGATGAAGCAGATTTAATGATTGCAGCGGGAATAATATTATGTCTACGTTCTTTGTCACAGAATGGCGATAAAGAATTAATCGTCAGTGAGTATAATGCAAGCTGTTAATGAAAGATCGTATCTGCCCGAGGATGCATTGCTTCCTTTTCTCATCCTTATATATGGATGCTTTTCAAGAAAAACCTCGTCACTGCAGCTTGTTTAAGCTGCAGTGACGATGTTTTTTTGTTGAAAAGCGACGATATGTTTATTTGATTCATTTTTTGAACTTGCCAAAATGCTTTAAAGTAATCTACGAGTTAAAACTACACAAGATACAGTTATGTCAGAAATAATCATACGGTATTTTTAAGCTGAGGAGTGGTATAAGGCTTTGATGGCATTTGAGACCAATTTGTGATCAGGCTAATCGATAGAAAACTAGAATCTGATCACAACCCGAAAACGGATGTTTTACATTTGTCGAGGGTTGTGAAAAGCTGATTGGGACATGACTTGGAATCACATGATACAACATTTTTGATATTTTAGTAATCTCTGAATACATGACCGATCTGAAAAAGATTTAACACAGGGAAGGTGGGAACCGCCAGAGATTTACTGAATGCAATGGATTTTTTTCACTAAAAACAGCTGATGGTTGTCATTGATGACCAACACTAATTTTGGTTGGTCTAAAATAACCTTATTTTATCAGCTGAATTCTGAAATATATAAAATATCTATCTATTTCCTGTCATTTTTCCTTTTCCTTCCAACCGAATTACAATTCGGTCAAGTATTGACAAAATAAATGTCGATTTTTTTGTATTTTTTGTATCACGTGATTTCCCGCCTTGAGAGAAATCGATTAAGGTTGTCCATCCCTAATGAGAATCGCACGATGTCGGAATTATTCGGACGACGTCAAAACATTCGACGGTGAAACTTTCCGCGCCCGACTAGGTTTGGATAAGTAACGATGCTGCACGGAAAAAAACCCCGATGTTTTATGAACCTCAAAATGGCAACATTACGGGTATTCTACCTTAACCTTTGTCATACTGTACGCCGGCGTAGACTGTTCTGGGTCAGATTCTGTCTCAAAAACAACAATGCGTCGCTTTTCTGCAAAAACCTCGTATCTGCAGCTTGTTTTAAGCTGCAGATACGAGGTTTTCGCAGAAAAGCGACGAATGACTTTTTTGCAGAACACAGTCATTCATACTGGATAATTTCCCTCGTTTGTTTGCTATCTTTCTAACAATTTGCTATGAACCTCACGTCATACTACGGATATTTAATTCAATAGTAACGAATTTTGTGCTAAATTGACTTGGTTTACCGTTTTTTTATGTTTTGATAAACCGTCGCTGTTGTTATAAAATCTCGTAACAACCACGAAATACTATTTGTTTGTACGAAATTACGCCACGGCTAGCTGGGTAAAATTGTTCCCTAATTTAGCAGACCCTACGTAATAAAAAAAATATTAAGGGTCTTTTCAATATCATAAAGTACCAATCACAATGGACACGTTCTTGATGGTATAATAAGACATTTCACTAATTTCTACAAAAATGAGTAAAGCAGATGAATCGCTATTATACTCTGATAATAAAAGAACATTTTAAAATATACTTTTACTTTAAAGAAAACATCTCAAAATGCTTTTTATTGGACTTGAAAAAAAAAAAAAAAAAAAAAAAAAAAAAAAAACACCAATAAATCGTTATGAGCAGTTTTAAAGATAAAACACAATTTGGTTAAATGAATTTAAGTTAAGATAATTTGTCAGCAGTTGACAAAAAACATTTCTGTAGAATTTGAAACGAATTACTTTTCAGAGATGTTCACGGTGAGGTATAACGTCGCACAACAGTTGCAGAAAATCTTCAAAGCTTTTATAAATACATGTAAATATTTGATTTATAAACGAATTAAGGCGGAAAACGAAAGATTCTAAAAAGACCCTTACATAAAAGTCATTGGCGACAAGGTAAATTTTTCCATGTTCACGGTGAGGAATAAAGTCACACAACAGTTGCAGAAAATCTTCAAAGCTTTTTTAAATACAGTCGACACTCGTTGTGTCGAAGTCGTAGGGGCCGTCAAAATACCTCGACATATCTGGAGTTCGGCACATCCGATTTTGTTCGGCTTCGAGATATTTGAATATTTGACCGTTTTGAAACTTATCAAGTACGAATATTATTGAAATATAGTAGGAAAAGGAAAGAAATTGCTCGTGTCGAACAATTTCTATCCTTTTCCTACTATAATATTTCAATGGCTATATTCAGTTCGAAATTATTTTGTTTTGAAAAAAATATGGCAATAGATGAGGACGGGACCAGATTTGAACTTCGATTTAAGCGGAAATTCGACTTATCCGATGTCGACATTACGAGTGTCGGCTGTAAATATCCGATTTATAAACGAATTAAGGCGAAAAAACGAAAGATTCTAAAAAAGACCCTTACATAAAAGTCATTGGCGACAAGGTAAATTTTTCCATGGTTGTCAAAAGTTTTTTCTAAGGTACCGTACTTTTTCAACGACTTCGAATACATACATATTTTCTACTGATAGATTTTAGTGCTGTATGCAAAGGAGCCTTTTCCTAGTACATTAAATTTCACTGTTGGTCTTAACCCTTTCCCAAACGGCAACATTTTAGGGCGATTCACTTCAAACACTGCCACAAATAACAAAATAGAAGTTAATAAAGATAGAATTTGAGTAAAATAAGGCATAGAAAATATTGAGACAAAAGGAGAAACTGCTGGTTATCAGCAGTTTCTTCTTTTGTTTCAATGTTTTCTCCAGCCTTTTCTGTTAGGGACGTCAAAACAAGGTATTGTTTGGGAGAGGGTTAAACACATATAAACAAAGGTTCAAGAGAAAATTAGTTGTAGAATTTAATAAGACGCATAATGCTGTCAAAAACAAATATTAATGCGCGAGTCTGGAGAGGTAAAACAGACATTTAGGGAGAAATTGCCACTTACAGGGAAATTACAATTTCAGGAAACAAAAAACGAATTTGGGAATTTCAAGAACGTTCAAAATCTTCCTTGTCTAACACGATTCTCTACATTGGGGTGATGACTATTTCAAAATTTGAAATAAATGTCAATGTTTTCAAAACCCGATGTTGTGGATTTTCATTTGAATCGTTTCATCGGTATGGATTTAAAATAACAAATTTAGAATGCTTTCATCCTCTGTGCAATAAGTCTGTTGATACATTGAACTCATTGCTGTAAATCGCTGCTTTTCCACGAAAACCTCGTATCCGCAGCTTGACGTCCCAGAATAGAAAATGTTTTGGAAAACATTGTGGAAAATGAAGAAATTGCTTGTCACAAGCAATTTCTTCATTTCCTCCAATGTTTTCTATCCTAAAAGACCAAATATGTATCATTCCATTCACCTGAATTTGTTGTACGCAATATCTTTGAATTTAGACAAGCGTACAGGTTTGCCGTCTGGTAATGGGTTAAAATGCTCACGAATGTCTACGTTGGATTATACAGATTAATCATGTTATATTTCGCATACTCTCCATTGCCGAGGTCTATATTGATTAAACCATCAAATATGACCTCTGCAATTTTCGGTACGCCAACAGCCTATTTGGTCGTCATAATCTAATTATAGCACACCGTTTGAATTATCGAATCAAAATCATTCAGTTTTATCTTGCATGATCATTACGTATACATTACGTCGCTTCTATTTTTGGCTGAAGCCGGTAACATTTGAATTATCGAATCAAAATCATTCAGTTTGATCTGGTTTGATTACGTATACATTACGTCGCTTCTATTTTTGGCTGAAGCCGGTAATTTGAAGCGTCAGCCAATGAAAGCTTGTATCAGCTTTTTAAATTGTTTTGGTGTGTATCGCCAACGATTGGATACTGAAATCCCGCCAAGGCCCCGAGATTAGACGTGAAATGACCCCGCGAGAACAGAGCTCATTCTATCGAAATGGAATGTAGAGATAATGAGCTCTGTTCATAAGAGAGTATATTTCGCAGGACTGACACATGTTTTCCAAATGCATTACATGTAACATGAGACGGTATGCTGTCAAAGTACACTGCATTCACATTTCTTGGAATGCCAATGACCTCTCTTTTTTGCGATGTGCATTTAGAAGTTGATAAATGTTCATACAACATGGAATAAAGGTCTGTTAGGAATTTGAGACCAACATGGTTATAGATCAGTCAGCGTATACACAAAACCTGACCAACATCCATGTTGGCTTTTACTGGCTTCTTTGTAATCCGAGTTTCCTCTGATGAAATTCGCTCTTTGATACGTTGATGTCGCTCATTTAAATGAGCGACATCAACATATCAAAGAGCGAATTTCATCAGGGATAATTCGGATTAGCTTCTTTGTGACCTTTAGCAACTGGTTGAACATCATCATGCATTATGACCAGGCTGAATTTAGTCACATGTTAATCAAGAAACATTATAGTAATTTCATATCTTTGGTGTTATTGCAAAACCTCGTAATTACAGCTTGATTAAAGCTCTAATTACGAGGTTTTGCAATAACACCAGCAATATGCTTTAAGAGGTTTTGCAATAACACCAGCAATTTCATATCGCTGGTGTTATTGCAAAACCTCGTAATTACAGGTTGATTAAAGCTGTAATTACGAGGTTTTGCAATAACACCAGCAATATGCTTTAAGAGCCACTTTTCAGTGCCCGTGTCACATGCATCAATTGGAATCATGTCATTTGTACTTTTATAAATAATGTCACTTTCGTCTTGATATATAACGTTCATTCAATGCATTGCATTTTAAACACGATAATTATGCTGTTTCTCCATTACCCCGCACATCATAAACTTAGGGCAGGATATCCTTAATGCCGCCGTTTTGAGTCGGGTTTTTTCGAGCGGCGTCGTTATATATCCGAACCTATTCGGGCGCGGTCGTAAACATTCGGCGGTGGACAGTTCCACCGCCGAATGTTTTCGATCGCGCACGAATAATTTCGACGTGTTGCGAATCTCATTAGGGATAGACTACCTTAACAGCCGGATACACGCAAGTAACGTAATACAGCTATTAGGTAGCTGTAAAATGTCAAACTCAGTCTTGACGAGCTGTAGTTAATTAATAACCATTAAAGACAAACTTTTTTTATCCAGAAAGAATTTCGGAAAGAAAAAATTGTGACTCATTCCAGGAAGTTAACAAAGTATTGAGCATTGAAAAGATGTGTATATCTATTCGCACATCTGACCCATTTGGTTGTTTTATCCACGTGATTCATCAATTTCAGAAAATCTTCATTATCTATGTAAATACTTGACCAATTTGAATTTAAAAGCAGAGAAGGTGCGAAAGCTCCCGGAATTAGCTGTTTATGGTATATATTTTAAAACATTCGACGAAAAAATTATAGGAAATTAACAAAAGTTTTTGATTGTTTTCGATAACCTTTTATCATCGGATATTTAAAGTCTACCTACCATATCCATGTAACCCCTAACGTATTTCGGCCTACTCTGCTTTGACCCATTTTGAAATCTACCACTTATTAACAAAGCTAATGAAGATTTTTTTGCCATTGCTATGTCACGTGGTTACCCACCGTATTTATCGCTAAGTGCAAAATCTACGAATACCGGTACAGCCAACGATAATGATTTTCTTAAAAGGTAAAAAACTGTTGGATAAGGAAATGTTAAAAAACGTATTCCCAATATTTTTCTCTGGTGTCGTCAAAAACGGTCAGTATTCGAAAACGAAGGAGGTATTTGTAAGTTTGTATTGATTGTTGAGGGAATATTGCTTTATCAATGTTCTGTCGCACAGAATGGCGACATCAACGTGTTTAACCCATTACAAAACGGCAAAATTTTAGAGTAATCCACTTCAAAAGTTGTCATAAACGACAAAATGGGTGTTATTAAAGATAGGATTTGTGTAATACATATGGTACAGAAAATATTGAGACAAAAGGAGAAACTGCTGGTTATCAGCAGTTTATTCTTTTGTCTCAATGTTTTCCCAAACCATTTCTTCCTGGGACGTCAAAACCAGGTCTTGTTTGGGAAAGGGTTAATAGATGCAGTTAATGAAAGACCGTATCTGCGCCAAGATGCATTTCGTTATGTCCTCCTTGGTTTATATATGTTTATTTGATTCATTCAGGCTGCAATCTATTAAGGTAGTCCACCCCTAATGAGATTCGCTCGACGTCGGAATTATTCGGCGACGTCGAAAACATACGGTGGTGGAACTTTCGACCGCCGAATGTTTACGTCCGCACCCGAATAAGTTCGTATGCGTAACGACGTCGCTCGAAAAAAAACCCCGATGTTTTATGAATCTCAAAATGGCCAAATTACGGGTATTCTACCGTAAGACGTAATCTACATGTTGGGAGTAAAGTAACCCCACTTGGATATATGTGACCAGTCGCGCTAAAAGGGACCTTATAGGAAGTGTGAAAAATATCGACACTAGTCAGTCTGCGCAGTCCGCGCAGCCTGACTAGGGCCGACACTTTTCGCGTGTATGTAATTTTCTTAATCGGGAAAGTGTTCCCTACTGTACTGTACCCTCATTTCTTGCATACGGGATCTGGTTGACCTGTACTGATTCTGACAAGTTTGTCAAAATATGGATTTTTGGAGTTACGGATAAGGTCCCTTTTAGCGTGACGGGTCACATTTGATAAAAACCCATACACTTTTCAGAGCTGCAGTAAGGAGGACAGTGTAACTATTTTCTTTTTATGGGAAATACGGTCGACACTCGTTATGTCGACATCGGACAGGTCGAATTTCCGCTTAAGTCGAAGTAAATGTTTGGTCCTGTCCTCTTCAACGGATTTTTAAAAAATAAACAAAATTACATGTAGATCTATTATGAAATAAACATGCAATTGAAATTTAGTAGGAAAAGGAAAGAAATTGCTCGTCTCGAGTAATTTCTTTCCACTTCCTAGGCCTACTATATTTCAATTATGAATGCTTTTGATGAACAATAGAATGGTCAAATGTCATTTAATTCGAAACAAAATGAAATCGGATGAGTCGAACTCCGGATATGTCGAGATTTTTTGATGGCCCCTCTGACTTTGGCACAACGAGTGATAACTGTATATATTTTCGATACCCTAAAAAATTAATCAGTGAGTAAATAGTCCCAAATGTGTAATACGGAACGTTTACTACTTTCAGCAACAATGAGCAAATAAAATAATATTAGAGTCTCTACACGTATACAATAAAATGATAAGAGAAATTCGTTTTTCCTAAAAGACTTAATAGTGATATTAAAAGAGAACCGTTACGAATAATCGAGGGGAAAGAGATTTTAAAGAAACAAGAACTGTTTTGTTTAAATTGATTAAACAAAATTTGTCAGCATTCGACAAAAACTGTTCTGTGGAATTACGAAATAATTGGTTTTAAGAAAGACGGGTCTTTGAACTTCGAATAATGAACCATTGTACGTCGATTTTTTTCTGATTAATGCACCAGATTTAACTGCAAAAATCATGCTTTTTTTATGAGCATATGTTCGTTTCGAGGAATTGGTTCAGAACTCAGGAAAAGGACAAAGGAGCATACTTAAGCGAAACACATGGATAAACACAGACAAAATTACGAAACGATTTCTACTATAACATTCCGAATGAAGTCAAAATATCACGTTTACATCTTCGGACATTTCTTAAAAACATTTTATTTATTCATTTTGTAACAAAATTCATCTCCGAACATTGTCATGGTCACCCGCCGAAATTCAATGACGTAACAAACGCAGATTTTTGTGACGTCATTTTTATATAAAGATTTGATATCTCATAGCGGCATCCTATACTAGACATTTCTCCGTCAGTTCATGTCCTCTTATTGCAGAATGCATTTTGTTATTGCGTTCGAAAGAGTTAATTTCTATTAATTTTACAATGCCATTTCGCAGTTGGCATAAAGCAGATAAACAAAAGTGCTAGAGAAAATTAGCTGTACAATTTCATAAGACGCATTGCGCTGTTGAAATCAAATAAGCCAGGATCTGGAAAAACGTCCTTTATGGCATTTGAGAACAACCTGGATCCAGACCAGCCTGTGCATACGCACAGTCTGATCAGGATCCATGTTGTTCTTAAATAGCTTCTTTGTGACCTGTAGCAACCATAGAAGAGCAGCTACGGTGCGTGCCAGGTCTTCGCTTAGGCACATACTGGTCTTGAAATCTGGCTATCTCAAATGGTATCAGGGACGTTTTTCCAGATCCCGGCTCAAATATAAAGGCGCGATCCTGCTGAAGTAGAACATACGATACATGTACACTGCGTGGCCATATCATAATACGCAACGTCACTAATTAATTTCAAATAAAATATCGCGTCTTCAAGTTCGGGTTAATTTACACAATACATAAAGTGTATTGACAAAAAAATTGTTTTGTACACAAACACTTGACCTTCCCCGATCTGGATTTTCCAATAATTTTGATGATGTCAGTACCATGATGTCATTATTGACGTCATTAAAATATGTCTGCTCGAGGTAAAGATTTGACACCCGAAGAAAAACAAACAATTGTAAAACTATGTGAAAACGGATTCAGCTCTAGAAAAATCGCACATGTAACGGGAAGAAGTTGTAACACCGTGCAGAAATTACTTAAAAGGTATAAACAGCGGGGAAATACGGAAAATCGCGATAGATCTGGAAGGAAGCGAAAAACAGACGAACGTGACGACCGTACGCTTTTTCGGTCCATCAAAAAGAACAGAAGGCAAAGCTTGTCGGATCTTACAGTCAGGTTTAATGATAATTTCGAGAATAAAAGTGTTTCCTCTTGGACTGTCCGTCGTAGATTGATAGAAGAAGGGTATAGGAGGTGTAAAGTTGCCAAAACTACGACGATTTCCAAAAAGAATAGAGATGCTCGGGTGAAATGGTGTAGGGAAAGGATAAATTGGACTGTTGCTGAAGACTGGGATAAAATTATATTTTCAGACGAGACTAAGATTGTTTTAGGTCAAGATAGAAAAGTTTATGTATGGAGAAAACCCGATGAAAGATACAGACCCGAATGTGTTGGTCAGTATGTAGACCACTCCCCTAGAGGCGGTATCTCGGCGATGTTTTGGGGATGCATAACTTGTAATGGTGTAGGAACATTGACCGAAATTGATGGAAATATAGATTCTTCTGTTTACATTCAAGTACTTGATGACAATTTGTGGCCTGTTATTACAAAATTTTTCGTACAAAAACCTTGGATTCTTCAGGAGGATAATTGCCCCGTGCATCGGTCTAGACAAACGAACACTTGGAAGGAAAATAACAATATTCCAACTCTAACCTGGCCAAGTCAATCCCCAGACATTGACATTATAGTCCTTGGGCCAGGACCAGGAAAATGGGGTAAGTATTACCAGAAAAAAGGACAAAAGGACACCTATATATATATGTAGATATACATCTGACGGATGTTTTTCAGTGATGATATCCGGCATGAAGAGTAGCTAAATATATTTTACCCTTACCTTTATATAGGTACCCTTCACGACATGAATGACAATCTGGTTTGGGGTAAGGGAAAGGGAAAAATTAATTAAAAATATTAAATGAATGTATAAATCTATTTATTTGAATCGATATGTATGAGCATGTATTTCACTACTTATGAATCATGATTTTTTTTAAATTATGTAATTATTATGACGTCATTACTCCTCTTTAAAATATGATTTATGTGCAATCAAGTATAAGAATTGGCCGAAATATTCGAAAAAGTATTTTTCTATAATTATCATTTATTTCTAATGCAAGAAGATATGGTTTTTCATAAAGTATATTATCTTAGAAACATTTTGGGCGTTGTTTGCACTCTGGTCGTCGGGGCTTTTGGCTTTAACCCTTATCTTAAACCCTTAACCCTATCATTTTTTTCATTCAAATTTATAACACTTATTTGGTCATATTTCCATTGAATATTGACCTACATGTGTCAAAATGGTATCAAAAGAAAGCTTATGACTCACTATTTCGTTTGTAGTTATCTTATTTAAATTATCTCATTTGCATATTCATGAATATTAATGATTTTCCTTAAAAATTCCATTTTTTGGCGAAAATTTTGATAAATACTTTCCAAAACAAGGCGTTTCTTTTCAGGGGGAATTTTGAAAACATGATTTTTCTTAAACAACATTTTATTAGAAACATTTTGAGTCTTGTTTACACTCTGACGGTAGGGGCTTTTTGCAGTAACCCTTATCTAAACCCTTAGCCCCATCAAATTACTTATGTAAATTTTGAAAATGAATTCGGCCATATCTTCATTGAATATTTGCACACAGTTGTCAGAATGATATCAAATGAAAGGTTATAACTTATTCCTTCATTTTAGTTATGTTATGCAAATTAGCACATTTGCATATTCATGAATTTTCCTAAAATTGCGATTTTCGACGGAAATTTGGTTAATACTTTCCAAAACGAGGCATTTTTGTGCAGGGGAATTACGTAAACATATTAAATATTAAAGAAAATTAATATATCATTAATATATGTTTGCACTTAATTTGGCCGTAGGGGCTTTGGGTCATAAACCTTATCTAAACCCTTAACCCTATAAAATTGTTCAGTCATTTCAAAACGTTTTTGGTCATGTCTTGGTTGAATATTGACCTACAGATGTAAGAATGGTATCAAATGAAAGTTTATGACTTGCTCAATAATTTACCATAAATTTTATGCAAATTACCTTATTTGCATATTCGCGAATATTATTGACACTACTTAAAACTGTGACCCTTTTTGCGAATTAGGTTTTTGTTTGGTAAAAGTGTTATCTCCGTTTTACTAACGCCATTACTCTAAAACTTTGCACACACCTCTATGACCACGATACCAACCTCAAGACAGATATCTATTGCTCTATCATTTAATGTCGAGCAATTTTTACCTTTTTGTTGCCTAGAAATTCTTCATCAAACTTTAATGAGCATCTTTCAAACATCTGTCGCAAAAAAGTTTATTTCTGTCATAACTATTGCTTTCAAACTTGGCATTTGCTCTTGCTTCTAAGATCAGCATCTGTTATGTTATCTAGTAACAGTTAATGTTCATTCGTTTGGCATATTCACTCATTTTCATGCAAGATTCAGTCATTTTTTAGCATCCGTAATTTTGCATCTTACTGTAAATCTGCTTAAATATAAGGGCTAAACAACCCTTTTGAACGTAAAATAATACACCCTAAATCCAATATCAAATAGAAAATAATGTCCCTTAAGTTTAGGAAAACACTGATACAGTAAACTGCATACATTATTAAAATTAATTGTTAAATATTTCAACACTTTCTTTGCACAATTTACACTAATGATTGAATGATTATGATGATGAACAGAACTGATTAGATGGTTCAAATGATCTCGTTTGCTACTTTTAGAATTCAAAGTAGAATCAAAACACATTGATTAACAAAAAGGGCAACTGCAATATATTGAAAGTTTATTGACATCGTTTAAAATCAAGGTTGTAGGTCGTATACATGTATAGCAGATTCTTTAGGGGATAGCTAGATCTATGACAGAAGGTATTTTTTTGCAATTATAGTGTTTTCATTATTATTATACAGCGTTCTTTTGATGATATGTGCACTTCCGATGAGTATGATCTCCTGCAGTTCCTCGATAACTGGTGCACCAGGGATTTGTTTGAATATTTTGTCAAGTCCCTTCTAAATGAGACCAAGTGCACCTACAACGACTTGTGCATTTGTCGTCTCCATACCCCACATTCTGGCTACTTCTATCTCAAGGTCTATGTATTTTGATAGTTTCTCAAGTGCCTGGACGGAGACATTTCTTTCAGATGGAACCGCCATGTCAATTATGATGAACGTCTTGTCCAATTTGTTCTTGATGATGATGTCTGGTCTGTTAGCCTTGATCTCCGTACCAGTTTTCACTGACATGTCCCTCTTCGACAGTTTTTGGTTGATGTTCATACATTTTTTTGTATGCTGGGAGTCCAAATTGCTTGCAGATTTCCCAATGAATGTACCCTGCTGCCTTGTCATGTCTTTGAATGTACTATGTTGGCACTAATGTTGGACAGCCTGAGACAATTTCATCATATTGGTTGCATATTCTAGATACACTTTGGATCTGTACCATCTTTGATGATCTTGTTGTGATATGCTCTTGTAGCCAAACTCTGATCTTGTGCTGCTATCACCATTCCCTCTGTTTCTGCATTGAGACCTGCACTAGAGAGCCACTTATGTGTCTGATCTTGGTCAACATCTGGTTTGTCAAACCTTACGGGTATTGCCCATGCATTGGTTTGGCTTTCCATGTTTGTGTCATCCTCTTTTGGGCATTTGCCTTTGTCCGTCTTGTTCTTTTGGCAAACTCTGTGACGGATTCTTCTCCATTTCTTGTCGTTTGTGCAATGTTCTGTTCTTGAATGAATTTTCTGGCTTGCTCTGAGATTGAGTAAAGTTTCTTGTTACGTTCATGTTCCCGGATCATATGTAGCAGATTGTCTTGTGTTGTCTCCAAATACGTGTTTATGCCATCTCAATCTATGAGAGGCCCCTGCCACCGATCTTTCGTGGTAGGTACAATCTTTCAACGTCAATCTTTAGGTGGTGCATTCTTTCTGTTGTTAGTAACAGTCTGGTCTTTGTGTCAAGTTTTCCTTTTTTCTTGCATTTGCCAGTTTATGATATTGAAATTGTATGTGACAACTGGAACTGCCAGGGTGTTTATGGCTTCAATCTTATCTGCAGCTTTTAGTTCACTCTTGATGGTAAGCCTTAACTCTTCTGTAATATTCTTTTCTGATCTTTTCCCTCATTGCTGCATGTTGAATTCCGTCACCTTCATTAACACAAGGTATTTTTATTTAGTGTCTTGGTCAAGTTTCTTGATGATGTTGTCTCTTTCTAGCTGCATGTCAGATGTTGATGTTAGTTTTCCTTTTTTGAAGGTGGCTTTTAGACACTTGTCCAGTTCAAATTGCATACATATGTCATCACTAAAGACCTTTACTGTCTCGAGCAGTTGTTTTGCTGGTGATGGTTCTTGGCAAAGGTCTTTAGGTCATCCATGTAGAAAAGATGGCTGATCTTCTTGCCTTGGATGTCATATCCATGTCCAGTGTCATTCTGCATGGTATTGAGAGGTGCAAGAAACAAACAGAAGTGGAAGGGTGATAGTTATGAGACTTTGCATGCAGATGGTTTTAAAAAGTCTTGAACTTCTTTGGCCTTGATTTGAAACCTACGGGATGAGGACTCCCACCACGCCCATTTATTTGAGACCATAACCTTTGACCTAGTTACCCTGACCTTTGAGTTTGACCTACTTTTAAAAAAACTTTAAAGGGCTTACAACAGGAATTTATCCTTAACCCCAAATGCTGTAAAAAACACTGTATACTGAGTCCCCCGTCTCTTTCTTGTCTCCTTTTAGATCTACATGCAGTTTACCTATAATTGTCCATAATTTGCCAACGAAGTAAATATTAATTTATTTGTGTTATTTTACCTTTTGAATTACGGTATAAAACACACATCATATTTACATTGCAACTAAAAATGTCTCATTTCAGCCATTTAAACACGCAGGAGCATATTGTTTTACTCTTGTCTGTCTGTCTGTCTGTCTGTCTGTCCGTCCGTCCATCTGTCTGTATGGAAATTAACTCAACACTGGCCTTTTCTCCAAAAATATTTGATATACAAAGCTATACCTTTGTATGTAACCTTCTTTTGAACAATGATATTTATCTGTTCGTGCAATATCAATATGACCTTCCTCTAGGTCATTCATTAACCCTTATCCATCCTTAACATTGCCATTCCTTGGGCATTTGTGTTTCACGATCTTGTTATTAAAGTTTTTATTAATGTTCATAAGCATACTAATTAGTTTTGTAAAAGAGTTGTCTTAACAAAATGACATTTCAAAACTAAAATGTATGTTTTATTACTATAATAGTTTTGAAATGTTTTTTTTGCGATTAGTTGAAGTTAATGCTGAAACTTCTATAAAAAGTTAGTTGCCATTGAAACAAGAAGGTTGTTAAATTTTGCTTATCCGGCACTTTGAAATGGAACAACAATCAGAATTCATTAACAGGTTCAAGAAAATACAGAGGGTTTTCATATTCGGCTTATGACATAATAATGCCATACTCCATATTGAAAAGCATGTAATATGCTCGGCTTATTACCTCCCTTTATGGATATACCTGTTGTGATTTTTTCCATATACATGCTGTGTAGGACAAATTATTCAACATGAATTGTATTTCTATGCATCTTGTTTATATATGCAGTGTATGCTCAGTATAGAAAGCAGTAAAGCCACATCATTTTAAACATTTCAAAACCTTGCACTGATTTTCAACTATCCAAACCCTATCAAATTTCAAATGCACATTCTGAGGTATAGCTACTCTGCAGAGTGGATATCATTGCATTTTTGTTCTTCCTTGGGATAGGTCTTTCAAGATAAATAGGTGTCCCTTTGTCCATTTTAGTGGTAACTCCAACCATATCTGGCCCAAGGACTATTATTGAAAATTTGTGGCGAAAGATAAAGTGTGAACTTGAAAGACTATTAGACGAGATTAGAAACAGGGCCGATCTCATTCGTGTTGTGAAAGACATTTGGGGTAACATTGATTCTGCGCTTGTCAAGTCCCTGTATGAATCTATTCCCAAACGAATCAGAGCTGTGGTGAAGGCAAAAGGATCAATAACAAAATATTAAAAGGTAAGAAAGTGTTAGAGATCTTGTTTTTGTTGTTACAACCCCTGAAACGTAGACACGTTTCTTGATTTTACAACGTACGTAAAGTGACGCTGCGTACTATAATATGGCCACGCACTGTAATTGTGAGAAATTGCCACTTACGAGCAATCTAAGAAACGATCTTAATTTCACGACACAGAGAACGAATTCGGGAATTCTCAGGGCGTTCAAAATGATCTCAGTTTCGATCATAATTAAAAAAAATTAGCAACGCCAGAGCTACTTTTTTCAAATTTCGTAATCATCGTGACGAAAGCATAACAAGCGATAATGCAAGTTCATGACAGAGAATTACGTGACAACACGTGGCAAGAGAATTATTCATTTTACAATCAGTCAGGTACTTTCAAAAGCACGGCCGATAATCGCGTGACTCAGAATTCCAGAAAATCATCAATACTTTTGTTCAGTACTTGACCTATTTGAATTCGATTGGAATCTGGAAAGTTGAGAAATGCTAGGAATTAGCTAGGCGTGGGGGATTTTTTTTTTAAATCAACCGATAAAAAGTTATTGAAGATTAACCAAAAGGTGGGTTGATCTACAATAACGTTTTAATCAGCTGATTTTTCAAAAATCCACCACGTCCATCTACGTCTGCATGTGCGACGTCTGCCCACCTTCTCTGCTAAAAACCGAATTCAAAATTGTACCATATTGTCCTTATATGCACGAGATGTGTCGTTTCGGTTCGCTGCCTCTAAACAATCCAAATTTTCCAGAGGTTAAAGCTGGAGGGTAACAGATGGTCTAATTGCAAAAAAAAAAAAAATGAAATTTTCTGAAAAAAATATGCAAAACTTTTGTGTTGGCCACCTCAGAATGGTTAAAAATATGCGATTCAGACAGAGATTGAGCCGAAATTATAAGAGAGATAGCCGAATTTAAGGAGAATTCAAACCCAAATTCAACTCCGTCACAGATGCGGTTGAATTTATTTCATAACTGTCACGCACGCGCATACAGCGCGGACAAAGATTCAAACGAGATTCGTGCTTGAATTTCAATATGACGTCATCATGTATGCTGTGACGTCATTTAAGAAAGTCGCAGGTCCTACTGTTTTTGACCTACTTTCCACATCGCTTCATGAATTTGGTATCAAATTGCGAAACAATGAGTCGTTGCTTCAATAGTTTGTCGTAATCATTTAATCAGGTCATATAAAGCTTTAAAAGTGTACATTTCGTTTGTTTTTGAAAAATGTTGGGCCCAAATCTGGGAAATAGTAGCTTTAAGATGATACAGTAATGAGAAATTACATCGAGCAGAGACACGGTGTATAATCTAGTGACTAAGAATTTCCGATAATCTTCAATAACTTTGTCAATACTTGACCAATTTGAATTCGGTTTGAAGCAGAGAAGTTGGGAAACTGTCATGAATGACTTGGACGTAGTAGATTTAAAAAAAATCAACTGATAAAAAAGTTATTGAAGATAAACCAAAATTTTGGTTTATCTTCAATAACTTTTTTATCAGTTGATTTTTCAAAAAATAACCACGTTCCCCTAATGCGTGACGTCTGTCCACATTCTCTGCTTCAAACGGAATTCAAATCGGTCCCGTATTAGCAAAGTTATTGAAAATATTGAGTAATTATTGCATCACGCGATTATCCACCGTGAGAGAGAAAGTGTTGAATCGAAAACGTCAAGTGATAGTGGGAGAATACATTTTTCATAGGACTAATTGCTATTTTGTAATTTTATCTATTATATAATTTTTCTTTCGATAATCTAAATTCTAACGTCTGTAACAGATATTATGGTAATTCGTTATCATCTAAATCATGTTAGGGTTTAATTGCATGATGGTACCAGTATAATTTCTGCCCGTTCCCACAATGTAATTGTCTAGTAGAAGTGTATATCTCAAAGGTCATAGATAATATAAAAGATCCAGGATCTGGAAAAAGGTCCCTAATATTATTTTAGAAAACTGAGAAACCGGATCAGCCTGTGTTCAAATATAGCCCAATAGGTATCGATGAAGCAGCCGTTAAGTTACTACAAGTCAAGAAGTAGCTATAAGATAGATAATGTGGACCCTGATCAGACTCTGCATATGTACAGGCTGATCGGGATTCATGTTTTTCTCAAATTGCTTAAAGGACCTTTTTCCAGATCTTGGCCCCAATGTAATATATAACAGAGATACATGATGTGGTCGTTCCCATATAATAATGGTGACATTTCATGTAAGGAACAAAATGAAGATAAAATGATTTTGTTTAGGGATGTGGCGAGTGTCCCATTATTTTCTCTTGATAGACATTAGAGTTCGGTAATGGGAAATTTTTCATGCTGTTTAGAGAGCATTTAATGAGGATCAGAATTTAATGTCCGCTACTTCAACTTGTTTTAGGTATTTTGTTACATGGAGCGTAAATACGTTGTCCTTCGCAGGCCCGTAGGAAGCAATTTTATATTGGCCTCCCCCTAGCCCCCGCCCCCTGTTCCTACGGGCCTGCCTCGAAACTGTTACTTCGTTTGACATACTGTTAGAAATACTGGTATAGTTGCTATGTAACGCCGATGTTTTTGCAAATCCTCGTAACTTCAGCTTAATCAAAGTTGAATTTACGAGGTTTTGCAATAATAACGAGGATAGAATATTCATGGTGTTTCGAAAATGTTATGGGTTCTCCGTTGTTTAACAATTATTCACACGTGAAAATATTCCACTTTGAAAGCAAAATAACAATACGTCACTTAAAGACTTTCACTTTAATGCTAATCCACGTTGTTCTGACATCCCGGTTATAACTTCACTAATCCTCTGGAGAACCAAGGCATTGTTCTTTTCAATTAGTGCGAAACCGTATGGTTTTTGAATTTGCTTAACCCATTACCAGATGGCAAAATGTTGTACTGTTCCAAATTCAAAAATGATGCAAACGACTATTTCAAGTGAAAATAATTTTATATGTTCTCAAAAGCAATAAATATTATTTCTTCATTTACACAATGTTTTCTAAAGGCATTATCTTCAAGGGAGTCAATTAACAACCCACTGCTTTATCACAAAGGGTTCGAAAAGGTGGAGATTCACGTGAGACAAAAAATCTGAAAATAATTGATAAGTTTGTTAATACTAAAGATAATAATTATCTTTAGTATTAACAAACTTATCAATTATTTTCAGATTTTTTTGTCTCACGTGAATCTCCACCTTTTCGAACCCTAATCAGAAATATCGCAAATATTGAGTCACGTGATTCCTCGTCCTGCCTAATTACCGTTACATATTCGAGGGGCGTTCCGAAATAAATGTTATTTGCGCAATATTTCGCGCACACTGTGCTAAATCAGCGTAGATCTACCTCGCGGTGATAGTATGACATCTGAAGCATGGTGCATGTTAGTTTTTTGCTCACAGTTACACTTGACTTGATGCTGTGTGCATTGCTTTGTAACATACTCGTTACACTCTATACAAAAATGGTTAATGAGAGAGCTGAAAATGTAAATGAAATTAGGATATATATCAAATGTATCTCTCTTATTCTCTTAAAGCCGGTAGATATTCACCTTTTTAAATCGGAACACCATCAGCTGAAAGATTCTGCTTACACAGGACGCCCTGCAACTACAGAAACAAAGCATGACATCGTGCGAATTCGACAAATCATTGAAAAAGATGTAAGGTACACTGTCATGCAGTTAGCTAAAATGACAGACTTATATTTAACACATAGACATTGTTAATTAAACGACAGGAATATCTTATACTGGACAAGGCCAATGCCAGGTGGATATCCCATTTACTAACTGACGACCAAAAGAGCTCATGGGTTGACAATGTCAAATCCTTATTGAAAAAACACCTGAAATATAGCGAACATTTTTTTGACAATTTTCCTGCGGGTGACGAAACATTGGTCGAACCCAATAGTGTATGCTTATATCGAATCTGGGCAAGCGAAAACAACTGGCGCCTTTGCATTGCTAAAACGATGCATAAGTGCAGAGAGGGGTCTCGAGGGACAGATCAAAGTAAAATGACCAGCATAACTTCTACCAAGGAGAATTCACCAAAATAATATCATTTCGGAATACCCCTGTTATGATACGTGTGCTAATAATTTGTTGACAATTAATTGATGACATTCTAGCCGACAAACTTGCAAAAAGAAAAGAGAAAGAAAATGAGCAAAATATTGTAGAAGATCCACTTTAGGTTAGAGAAAGTAATGCTGATGTCAGATTTATACTATTCCTCTACTCGAGGCTGTGAGAATTATAATTGTGATGTGAAAATCGGATTCTCACAGACATGATTACTTTATAATCTATTTAAGAAGCGATTTCTAAAATTTTGAAGACGATAGAATCCTACTTTTCTAACCCTTGAAACTATGTATTTACATTTCCTGTCCGAGATTGTACTTAGAGCTGACAAGCTTAGCTAGAGAGACTCGTAAGTTAGCTTAGTAGTTCGTTGATTTTATTTAAAAAAAGTAATTATATTACGAAGTATCTCCAGAAACACATCGAGAACAAAGACAACATTTTTTAGAAAATATTTTCATAGAAGACATTGATTTATTGCAATGTAATAAATAACACATTCAAATTACAGATATTGGTTACTAGGGACAAAGATATTCAATACATAACCATAAACTATGGTAGACAATTTGTTGCCTATCTAAATTTGCATTGCCAACGGAATGAAAGCTTCAGAAATTATATATACAGTGGCGATGTAAGTGTTGCTGATTTAACCACACGCAAAGAACCCATCAATCAAATTTAGTACGTAAAACAATGAAGACGTCGTAAATGAGTTTGTAAATTGTCACGCTCTCAAAAGGAGTTTTACCAAATGGCATGATAAAAGGATCGGCTAATTATCGGCTAATTAATCATATAATCAAAAAGCAGTAGAACGTTTGTTCGCATTTGTTCACAACTTTCAAAGAGAAATGATATGAAACATGACTCATTCACAAAAAAAGGAAGTCGTGATAAGAAAGTCTTTAAAATTGCTTTAAGAAGGACGTTACAAAGGTATTTTAAAATGATGTTTGAAATTTTATATTTAGTTTTTTTGGTCATGTGAAGCGTTTGCGACAATTTTAAGTCATAAACTCTATTTGTAGTTTTAACTCTCTTGAAAAATGTTGTACACGTGTCTATTATTTTCTTAAGAAAAAAATAAATACAGCTTAAAACAAGCTGCAACAACAAAAAACGATGATACGATGTCTTGATATCAATAAGGTACAGGGTGTTTCTTAATATCTGTTACCATTACAAATATATATAGATCATAGATTTTACATACAATATAGTCATATTATACATGTTTCTAAAGGTTATATAATGAAGTTTTGTGTCGTGCAAAAATCAAAGGAAAATGTTGACGTCATGGCGTCTTTTTAGACGTCACTAAATTTTGCCAGTTTTCTCCAAACGGTGTTGCCAATTAACGTATGAACGGAAGTTGTCAAACTGCTTGATCAAATGTTTATCAATAACTGTCACCAGAGCTATTAATAAACTGCATCCTGGTGATGAAAAATAAACACACAGGCTTAGAAGAATCTGACTTCTCAAAATATCATTTCATTCACATAATTTAACAGTATGGACAGTCTTAAGTCCATCGGTAATAACTGGACCCTTCCTTTTGAGGACGAAAATGGCGACGTTGAGTTAATAAATTGGTAATGTTTTCTGCATGTATTTGAGAAGAAATATGTCGCATTTAGGCAAAAGGTGCATACTTTAATTCATTTGATTCCAGTAGAATGGGACTACGCTCCACATTTCCAGTGAAGATACTGCGTGGCCTTAGAAAACATTTTGGACACAATGGATTTCATACAGGTCAGATAACGTGTAGCTTTTATGCTCTCCAGATCTCGATCTGCTTGACCCTTTTATTTGATATATCTGCAAGAGCATGTGCGTATAACTATTCCCGCAATATCTAGATGAATTTAAATATTATTCCATTGTGGAATCGGAATATTGCATTGGACGTCTATAATGCGTTGTCGTAAAACTGTACTAAATCAGTGCCATTGAATTCGTGTCAATCCTGACTGCAAATACCCTGCTGTTATATGTCAAATAAAACTTTAGTATGTCTGTTTTCACATTGTACTTTTCATTTGAATGTGCATTTCTTAATCTAAAAATGCTTAATATTCGAAATGGTAACACATATTATGAAACACCCTGTATGAACAAAATTTATCTTTCTTTAAAAAGACATGTAATTGTCTTTTTTCTGCACTTATAAAACAATGTTTCAGCGGAAATGGCTAAGTCTGACTTATTTAACAAAGGTCGTTCATCTGTTTCTCATTTCGTGCCACCACTGATATGTTGATTTTTGACATTAAAGTATTTTACAGGATAATTACACAGCGTCCTTTTGCCTTCGACAGCGATAAAAGCTGTTTGTACATGTCCTTGTTAAAACAGAACTTATCAGCAGCCGGCTCTAGCGGCTCTAAGCAATTTAAAATTGTATATTAAGATGAAAGTGCATGTTTATAATCGATCACGTTTTAAATCGTCGACACTATACTACTACTATGCCGACAGTCGCAACGAGACTATGTCTGTTTTCATGTCATTACTTCACTGTTTGTCTCCATTCGTTTCTTTCTTTTGACAGCTTTGCCCACGAGTCTATCTTGATGTTTCGCTGCTCCAGGTTTCTCTTAATGGTATCCTTGTATCCTGTCTTTCTTCCTTTGCCCAACTGGCAGCTGTGAGAACAGAATCTGCTTTGGGAGTCTGTGATTTGACATCCTCATAAGGTGACCGGCCCATCGAAGATTCTTTCTGATCAGGAGGTCTTACATAGATGGCAGCCAAAGTCTTTGACGGAGTCTACCAAACGATGTACTAGCCTTGGCCTTTCTCTCCTGCATCAATGTGACCGTCGTTTGCAACTGTGCTTCCAAGGTAAGTAAATTCCTGGACAGAGTTTAGTTTGTTTCCGTCTATCGTAGTATCCACTTCTGGTGTTCCTGAAGTTTTTGGTTGGTAAAGAACCTATGCTCTCTTTATGTTGATCTTGAGGCCAAATTTTAGCGACACTATAGCGACTTTCTAAATTAATAGCATCCCTGCTTCCTTCAAAAACAATAGCATACAATGTTCAACAAGGAACTGATTAACATATCGAAGAAAGAAAGAATCCTCTTTGATAGACAATCCGAGACGATAATACCATATAGCGAAGAAAATAGAGCTTGAATTATTTAGTTAGACAATGTGAACACATATAAAAGACACTGTCGGGATGCTGTTCATACAAAGTACAGACCGACATTTCCAATGTGGAATAACTTTTCAGCCAATCGAGCTTAGTTAAAGGACGTGGGAGAAATAAATAAGCATTCATTTTAAGTGAAAAAATATTAACGTATTTTAAATGATGTCATGAATATCTCGGTTAGAAAACTAATAAGAGACGAAATTCGAATACAACAGAGTGTGTGGAACTAGCAATTTAGACTGCCTTCGAACTATCCTAATTGTACACTGACTCTGTTTTACAATTCCAAGTAATGTATGAATGATTCCTACGTACATCAGAATGTAATACTGCCACTGTGACTACATCTAATGGGTCCTTAACCAATTTCCACTCTTTTTGACTCTTTAAAAGATGTAGGGTTTGGAAAACCTTATGGAAAATGAAGAAATTGCTTTTTGCAAGCAACTTCTTCATATTCTACAATGATTCTGCCCGAAACACCTTATGATTTTAACATTCTTTCGTTGGAAACACGCCGTCTGTTTCATCTTTGAAAATGGCCCGATGTACAATTTTGCCGCCTGGTAATGGAATAAGGAAAAATATATTTATTAAGGAAGTATCCCACGATGAAAATCCGTCTTTCTTTAAGATATACTAAGCAAAAAAAGTTTAGCACGTTTTTTAGCACATTATTTTTTCAGTTTATGATAATTACATGAACATTGCTTTGTGCTGCTCAGTTGTCCCGATCGACAACCATTACGCATATAGTGCGTGTGTGGAGTGAAAATTCAGTGTATTCGACAAAGTCCAGATTAGCAAAAGTCACGTGCGGCACGTGTGCAGTGATAATGTCTAGCTTGTCAAAAAACACACGATTACACAGATATATTAGCAGAATCAATTTAACTGTTACAAGTTCGTTGAAATTGATGATTGGAAGGCGTGAAATGATGACGTTAGTTCGACGTCAGAGAGCTCTTTGCATGCTCCAAGCGGGTATGTCTGTTAGAGATGTCGCGTTGCATTTCAATTGGCTCAAATTAACAATTACGCGCCTACGGCACTTGGTTTATGCAACTTAATGCACCGACGACCGACCTAAATCTTGCAGACCATGTAAAACGACGTTCAGGGATGATCCTTTCACAGCGACGTCCTGACGACCTTTCGAATTCCTGTTTAGTAAGAATTGAGTGCTACTCCTCCAGGACGTCACAGGGTATACCGTTAGTGACCTGACTGTCCGGAACAGGCTCCGCACAACTTGCATCAGGCTCTTCCGATCTTACACCAATGACGTTAAGCATCGACAGGCAAGGCGTCAGTGAGTATGGACACATCGATACTGATTCAGGAGACATTGGACTGATGTCCGGACGAATCTCATTTTACGTGTCATTAACAGACGGCAGGATTTGTGGTTGGAGAGGATGCGTAAGGCTGGATACCAATGACGTCATCTTTGAGACTGTTACGTCGAGTGCAGCGTCATTTTTTGGCAGGAATAGATGAAAACAGTAAAAAAGACTTCATTTCAGTTAATGGCAACCGAACGGTGCAAGGGTACTGCAATGAAATTATCCAACCTGTCACTGGACCGTGTTACAACGACACAACGTTGTGATATTTCAATAAGATAATCACCGCCAACTTGCATGTACTCTAAGGAACATACAGAATGATCTACGCCTGAACTGCTTAATCACCAGCAAAAGAACGCATAAAGAACATTGTTGGACGTCAGGCTAGAGAAAGAAAAGACGTCTAGAACGTCAATGGCATTGAGCGTCATCTGCAGTATGAATGGGCAAAATTCCTTTCTGTGTGGTCACGAAGCTTGTCTGCAACATGGGAAGACATTGAATGGCGGTCCTAGCTGCTTATGCTGGACATTCGCGTCATTGAAATTTGATTGACTTTCGATATCTGACCCCTGTGCACTTTAACGTAAGATACCTAATTAACGCTTAAGAATTTTGAAACAAAATTTTAAGAAAGCGCCAGAAAAATGAATTTTCAAACACGTTAGTGTTTTCTTTTTAAGGATTTTGGAATACTTTTTGACTAGGAAAAACATTTGCTGAGTGTGCTAATCTTTTTTTGCGTAGTATATAAGTTCCCTCCTGTGGCTTGAATTTTTTCAAGATTTTTTCTCCTCGAATTCGTATTAAAGACAGAAGGAGAGAATGAAATGCTTAAAAATTTTTTGGAAATATC
The DNA here is from genome assembly GCA_963680895.1 of Fragum sueziense. Taxonomy (NCBI): domain Eukaryota; kingdom Metazoa; phylum Mollusca; class Bivalvia; order Cardiida; family Cardiidae; genus Fragum; species Fragum sueziense. Next base: position 25,724,899 of record OY804596.1, on the reverse strand, counting down.
ATCACCTTTTGTGCATTCTAACTTTCATTTTATTTGGCAAAAAGCTCGAAGGAGCTTTACGTCTAATAAAAGCGTCTATGTCTTTGTCTAAACATATGTCGAAATATTATCAAATAAAACATGAACATAAAAATAAACAATGAAATGTCTGTTACAAATTTGTCAAGAATAGTTTATGGGATGGATGCATAGTATGGTTGAGATAAATCTAAAAAATTGATTGGGTCCATACATAATGAGTTTCTACCTCGGAGAGACCTTATGATGCTACAAATACAACAATACAAATATGCTGAAAATATAGATTCAATGTTGCTTCCTCTTTGAAAGCTATTTTTGTTAATCGAAATAACCCCGTCAAACATTTACGTTGAAGTTTAATTACCGATGGCAATGCAGACATCGTGTGTAACAAAAGTCAAACCTTACATGTTTCTTATTTCGCACTACCACTGATAGGTTGATTTATGACATGAGAGTATTTTACCGGATAATTACACTGAGTCTATCTGGTAAAACATGTCGTCAGTTATAGTTATATATCTGATATTGGATGTCTAGAACGAGATGTAAAAATAACACGTTAAAGCATATACAACTATGTGTGCTTTCCTGTAAATAACGGTACTCATTCTATCGAAAGAAACAATTGATGATTTGATTGTCATAAATTCACTCATAATCATTATTTTCACTTAACTATGTCTATAAAATCTCGTTTAGAAAAGAACATATTATAAGGACTTTCTGATTGTCCACCTCTCCGTTTCATACTGGATATAATAATTATCATCATCATTATTATTCCATTTAAAGTGCTTTATTATGTTCGCAATTCACGACGTATCATTAGTACATATGTACTTTGACAGAAACTATTTTGAACTTATTTATTAAAAGAGACTTAGATTGTATTACGAGGCATATATCCTATTTTTCTTGCATGCACGTTTCTTACCGTAGCTTGAATGAGAAAGATCTTTGCCTTTCAAATTCTTATCCAGGAATGCGACAAATGAAGAGGGAAACATGAATGAATTGAAAGAATAACGTGATTCTTTTATAGAATACGTGTATTTCAGTAAAAAAGTCCTTATTTAGTTTATGTAATATAAGCATAATTATGCAATGGTAATGATTAATGCTAAAAATTTGAGACACTATACTTTGATCTCTGTAAAAACTCGTAGTATCAGTTGGACAGACATTAATGTCAACTGTTTCGTTGTTTAATCACAGAAGACAGTGTATGACGGTCAAATTCAATAAAAGGGAACAATTCCAAATTGAAAATATGTTGAAAATGAACATTTTTGTCGAGCCCGCTTGCGGTGAGCTCGACATAGTTGTCACAATGGCGGTTCGGTGTATGTGCGTTAGTGCGTTAGTGCGTGCGTGCGTTAGTGCGTGCGTGCGTTAGTGCGTGCGTGCGTTAGTGCGTGCGTCCGTCCGGATGGAGCTTGTCCGGGCCATAACTTCACCATGGATGGAGGGATTCAGAAATAACTTGGCACAAATGTCAAGCTCAGTAAGGCGGAGTGTCGCGTGCAAGAACCAGATTCCAAGCTCAAAGGTCAAGGTCAAACTTGGAGGTCAAATGTCAAAAATGAGAAGATTTTTGCTTGTCCGGGCCATAACTTCACCATGGATGGAGGGATTCAGAAATAACTTGGCACAAATGTCAAGCTCAGTAAGGCAGAGTGTCGCGTGCAAGAACCAGATTCCAAGCTCAAAGGTCAAGGTCAAACTTGGAGGTCAAATGTCAAAAATGAGATGATTTTTGCTTGTCCGGGCCATAACTTCACCATGGATGGAGGGATTCAGAAATAACTTGGCACAAATGTCAAGCTCAGTAAGGCAGAGTGTCGCGTGCAAGAACCAGATTCCAAGCTCAAAGGTCAAGGTCAAACTTGGAGGTCAAATGTCAAAAATGAGATGATTTTTGCTTGTCCGGGCCATAACTTCACCATGGATGGAGGGATTCAGAAATAACTTGGCACAAATGTCAAGCTCAGTAAGGCGGAGTGTCGCGTGCAAAAACCAGATTCCAAGCTCAAAGGTCAAGGTCAAACTTGGAGGTCAAATGTCAAAAATGAGATGATTTTTGCTTGTCCGGGCCATAACTTCACCATGGATGGAGGGATTCAGAAATAACTTGGCACAAATGTCAAGCTCAGTAAGATGGAGTGTCGCGTGCAAGAACCAGATTCCAAGATGAAAGGTCAAGGTCAAACTTTGAGGTCAAATGTAAAAAATGAGTTGATTTTTGCTTGTCCGGGCCATTCCTTAACTTGGCACAAATGTCAAGCTCAGTAAGGCGGAGTGTCGCGTGCAAGAACCAGATTCCAAGCTCAAAGGTCAAGGTCAAACTTTGAGGTCAAATGTAAAAAATGAGTTGATTTTTGTAGAACCAGATTGCTAGCTCAAAAGTAAAGGTCAGAATTTTAGGTCAAATATCAAAAATGAGTTGATTTTTGTTGAGCCCGCTTGCGATGAGCTTGACAAAGTTGTCACAGTGGCAGTTTGGTGTATGTGCGTGTGTGCGTCTGTCCGGATTATGCTTGTCTGGACTTATTTTGTCCCCACTTTTACAACGCCATTGTAATGACAGCTGTAGACATAGGTATGGTCTTCTTTCTTCAATATGAGCGGGCTCGACATGTTGCCCTTCGGCATCTAGTTGAATTTGCATTATTTCATTTTACATTATTTGTTTTATATATCTAGAATCAAATTCCAAAGTATCTGCATCAAGAAAAAATGCTTTTTATATTTTTTTTCTATTTCAAAATTACCCACCCTAAATCACGGGAAAGGTTTGTTACCATGTTACAGCCATTCAATGGCACAAAGTAGTAACGTCATTACCATCATTTCTGAGGGTCATATATACTTCATCAAAATCAAACAAGAATATATCAATTGTAGAAAATGATACACAAAACTCTTTTTATGAGCTCCTTTCATAATGAAACGATAATCCTAAATCATATTTTTGTTTGCTTTAGTTAATTGTTTATATCATAACAAAGTTTCTTTGTATCTTTTCAAAATTACCGATATATTATTTAAATAAGTCTATTGAATATCTTTTTTAAAGCGCAATCACATCTGAAAAATTATACTCCACCTTTGGCCTGTTTTGGCCTTTCATCTGAATTCTATAACATATGTTGAAATATCGTGCAGATGTAACGAACCTTTCCCTTGAGATGATAAACCAATCAACATTAGTGAAAATATTTTTAAGTGATTTGAAAGGAACACAAAAATAGTTTACATGGTATTATTAGTACAGTGCCTTTTCGAAATTACCCAGTTGCCAGGTCTTGCGACATGTTTTTCTGTCTCTGAAATGTCTCCCAATTCTTGTTTAATTGAAGTCCTTTTTTTTGTTCAAGCTAACTTTACTTGTTTACATTTATATTTTTTATTTCTATTTAGTATCATGCTTTAAACAGGCGTCTCTCACATTCGTTTTTATACTCTGCCAGACATTAATTCATTTGTAAAACAAACTTTTACCCCTGGTTTGGCAATTCTTACCTTGAAATGGACTTTGAAAGGTTCGTTACCGAGATAACAATGGAATTTTGGCTGCTATTAAATCAGAAATGCACATTAAATACTTTGATATAATTTAGATTTTAAACATAACAACTAATTTCTATAATATCACTAGGTAAAAGAAATGAGCAAAGAGTCAAAAAGTGCATTTTTTCGGTGTAATTAAGGAAAACCATGTCTATTTTTATCCCCATAAATCGCAAAAAGATTAATAGACTGGAAGATATATACTAGAAATTTGAATATTTTACACCAGTTTAGATGATTATGAAAGGTTTTCTACGAAAACACAAAGAACAAATCAATAATCTAATCTTAGACTTCAAAAAATGCTTTTACAAGATTTGAAAGGTTTGTTACCAAAAGTAACGAACCTTTCATTCTCTGTAATAACACATGCATGGGATATGCCTGAAATATCATATCTCTTTTGGGTGAAAAGAAATTTCTACACCAGTTATCTTCAAATAAATTCAATTTCCAAAGAAGGAAATCAAATTCATTGGCTAGCTTTCCCCATTCAAAAGACATTTGTATTGCCATAAATAAAATATTCTTTTCTTCCAGAAACTGATAAAAAAAATTCAATGAAAACTGTTGAAATGCATGGCATTCCTTGTCATAATGACGTAAGTGTTACGTCGTTAGAAATAGGATGCTACTAATTCACCTATTCATTTAAAATAGTTAGCTTTTGATTTGCGTGGTAACAAACCTTTCGTAACAAACCTTTCAAAAAGAGACTTTCTGGCCTGTTTATATGCGCAAGTAGAGTGTCATCTGGAAACAACTGTTAAGTATGGGACCATGACGTTCTATATAATGATCCAGGGCCTCTAGAAAAACTTCTCATAAATAATTAGCTAAAAATCATAAGTAACAAACCTTTCATGGTTAAGTTATTTTGTTTCAATTTGCCTTTTTAAACGGACGAAGCTTTGTTTAAATGTCTTACTCAGGTTCAGACTTCATATTTATAGTGACTAATTAGTTTTGGAGAGGTTTTATACAAAAATCGTACAACAAGATTGACATTAATACTACATAAAAGCATACATTTTTGGAGGGTAACAAACCTTTCACTAGTTTTGACGACAAAAGTTATTAGCTAAGAAATTTGGGAATCAAATCAAAATGAAAGCAAATGATTATAAAAACGGATAAAGTAATATGTTTACTCTTGTGTATAATGAATAGTCTTTGTATGTTATGGTAGTTAAGCTGTTGACAACGCTTGATATGTAAATGATTGGGGTGACGACAGTAACGAACCTTACATTTTACTAGGTAAGAACACAATTTTTGAAGGCGGTATTCATGGTACACGTCTCAAAATTGGCATGCTTCATCTCTTATAGGTTGCCTTCAATAAGAGAAAATAATATTAACAATTCTTCCTACATATTTCCGACAATTTAATGACGACATCAATTATTAAGAATTGTACCTTTTTATTGAATTTGACCGATGAGACAGACAGCGTGGGTAACAAAACCTAATCCGTTTCTCATTTCGTGCCACTACTGATAGGTTGATTTATGACATGAGAGTATTTTACAGGATAATTACACTGCGTCTATCTGGTATAACTTGTCGTCAGTTCTAGTTATACATGTATGTCTGATATTGAATGTCTAGAACGAGAATCAAAATAGATAATGAACAAAGACATTGCATAGGGAAAAAATATGGGTAACAAGCAATCAAATCTAGTCTGTTTCTCATTTCGTGCCACCACTGATAGGTTGATTTATGACATGAGAGTATTTTACAGGATAATTACACTGCGTCGATCTGGTATAACTTGTCGTCAGTTCTAGTTATACATCAGGGCCGTGTTTTACTAACATATATTTTTGCAAAAACCTTGTAACAACACACCTGATTGGAGGAGAAATAATAACAGTAATTATTCGGCCAATCAGATGTGTTGTTGTTTAAAAAAATGTTCGTAAGTTTGTTAGTAAATAGGGCCCCTGATATTGGATGTCTAGATGGAGAAATAAAATAGATAATGAACAAAGACATTGCATAGAGGACAACTATGGGTAACAAGCAATCAAATCTAGCCTGTTTCTCATTTCATGTCACAGCTGATAGGTTGATTTAAAAAGTTTAAAAAGCTGCAGTTACGAGGTTTTTGTTGAAAAGCGTTGTCGTTGATTTGTATTTCTTAAAAATAAATATCAAATAGATCTACAATGTATAATATAATCGGTAATTTGTACTTAAAAGAGACATGCACGATGTATTGTATAGAACTGGTCTTGTATTACTTAAGTCTTTTCAGCATATTTCCTGTGGTTACCCCCTGACAATTGAAGTATTTGCAAACAATGTAAGTATGACCTGAAACGGAAAAAATCCTTTCAAGTGCTCTAACATTTTTGGAACATGATTTTTTTCAAAATCATTTCCCAATATATACTAACCCAAACTTCCAACGCAACAAGATATTTTGCTGTAACTTTTTAATGAGATACGATAAAACAACGAAACTTCAGATTTCATTATTCTATATAGTGATTTTATTGTCCGCATAAAGAGAACGTAAGAATTGTTATGCTTCGCTGAACACAGAGTCCTTGGTTCAAACCCCTAAATCCACGCTGCACGTGCAACAGTGCGTGTAATAAAGCAGCGCACGTGCATTTTTGGAAAGTCGAAAGATAACCCGATAAGATTAGGTAAAAAAATCTGTCTGCCGATAGACAGAAATGCCACAATTTAGCATTGTCCTAAAAGGCGCAGGTGATTGGATTGCTCCTGGCTGACTGTTGTTAACGCACCCATTGGACATTGCGGGGTCTACGATAGTATGACTATAGCGGAAGTTTCAGCAAACCAGTATGTTCAATTTATCTTACCCATTAGTCATGTCTGAACGTGTTATAAGTTCCATTTGGGTTAATAATGCCATATTTTTTTTTATTTTTCACGGTCATTAAATTTTCTTGCTTACGTTTGTTAGGACGTTTCCGGTAATGTGTATGACATGCCAAGAGCCTTCAGAAGTCGTGTAACTATCATTTTTGGTAGGCCTACAGGACAATAGGTTGAGAACCCAAAATCGCAGAGACCGGTTTCGGCTAGCAACAAAAAGGTTGCTGCAACTGCAAGGAACCACGGTCGCCGTATACGTGCACAGTCACGTAACAGGTTACGTAAACATGGGTTCCGAACTCGACGTCCTTATGTGGGTCTTAATTTACTACCTATGCACACATGAGTCTGTCTCCAGGGGTGCGACGCCCAAAAGTGGTAATCTGACCACCTGAGCAAATATGGAACCTGCTTGACATGCGTTTACGTCAACGCCCAGTCCAACCACAGACCTTGCGTTAAATGCGGGCAAACATTAATTCAGGAGTGCAAGAATATTCCTATAAACGTTTTTCGACGTTAGTTACGTTCGATGTCACAGAGATGATGTGCTGTGTTCAATGCTACAGGAGGGCACACGAGATACTGATCTTGGTATCATTTTTAAACACACCCCTGTATTACGTTTGTAACGTTATTTGCATTACGGAATCGATTTAGACCCATTTGTTTTTTTCCTGGTGATCACATAATGGTCAGAAGTCAAAATGAAGTCAATATCAGCGAACTCACATTTTCAATAATCAAAATATAGTAATTTAAAGCTCGTGTTGCGTTGGCTCTTTGGGTTAGTATATTTGCCTTCTTTGTACAGCTCTCATGAATTTACACCCATGCGATATATCACCTTCTGGAAAAAGGTTAAAAATAGTTTGACTTTAACTAAGTCTTGCACATTTTTGACTATTGAGTTTCATGAGAAATTACAAAACAATGTAGTTCTGAACCGTTTCCGTCCTTATAAGATTTGTCGGTGTAGAGACTGCGTACACGTGTACATACAGGTCGCATGCTGTTAACCAAAAATTTTGTAGGAAATTTTGAAAAATTCTACAGGCAGCATTTCTTTTCAGCAAATTGACTGAGAAATATCTCATTTGAATGACCACAATATTACGACATACAAGGTCTCAAAATGTATACGCATATGACAAATTTATACCGAATTTCAGAATTCTCCTTTAATGTGTCACGCACATTTCATTTTTAGCCAATGCCTTAACGCGCATTAATAAATTCGAAAATTGTCATCTGTTAAAAAGGTTGAAGAACATAGAATAGAATCTCACCGTCTTCACGATTTCAGAAATCTCCCGGTAAGTAGATTATAAAGTAATCACGTCTGTGAGATTCACATTTTCACATCACAATTATAATTCTCACAGCCTCAAGTAAGGGAATAATGGAAATCTGAAATCAGCTTTACTTGCTTATGGCTGTTACAGATGAATATTTGTCTTGAAATTTCTGTCTTACGACTTCGTCGGCCAAAGTCTCCCAATATATACTTGAAATCGGACAATTGCTTCAGATTATATATTGATGGATGGAATTTATCACCAAGTTACGTGCTTTGCCATAGAAATCTTGATTTGTTGCAAAGATTCCGTTAAGGCAAATAACGCCACACAATTAGAAGTAAGATAGAAAAAAGAAAGAAAGAAAAACATGCTTAGAGCATCAGTTAAATTGTTTTTTAAGTTAGCATCTGAACTTTTGACACATTGGCATAGAATTCTGACATGTACATATACAAGGGTTTGAATAAAATCAATAATCTTTTCGGAATGAATGAAAAACGCAATGAGCTTTTCCAAAAAGCATTTATAAAGCATTTGCTTTCGCTTTTGTTTCTTCTAACAAATCATGGGTTCTCCGGAGGACATCGCTGCTTTTCAACAAGAACCTCGTATCTGCAGCTTAAAACAAGCTGCAGATACGAGGTTTTCGTTGAAAAGCGACAATATGTATGATTTTAATCAGGATCACAGAACATTGAGGATTAACATGTGAATGATTCGTGATACCACATTTAAGCGATGTATTGTTATGCGTTATTATTATGAAATATTTTCACATCATACTAGTTTTAATGCTTTGGCTAGTCTATCATAGTTACTCGGATATGTTTCATTAACATTCATTGAAATACGAGGGACGGTCGGAAAGTAGTTGGACTTTTGACTAGTTCTCCAAAACTATTCAACCTTTTAACAAAATTCTTTCTACACTGTTTAAACAAATTGTCCATCCATGCCTATGCATTTTCGCCGTCTTCGTAAGAGCTTTATTTTTCCCACTATTAACCATGACGTAGACCCACTGTATAAGGTACAGTGTAACAGCCGGTATCAAAGGCGCCATGGTATTAAATTTCTTCCCAGCAAGCATTTTCTTCAGTTCTAGACACTAGTAAAGGTCACGTGGGGCGACGTGTGGGCTATAAGAAGAGTAAAACAACTAATGTTATGTGTAATAGTTGATAATCTCCACTGTAGATGCGGTTGTATGGGACCGTGCGTAATCGTGAAGAAGAAAACAGTTTTCTTTGCTAATCTGGGACGCGTTTACTGCAGCATTTATTCATAGATTTTTCGGAATTACTTCAGAATTGTACTTGCCAATGACAGGTTTTACCATTCTACATTAAATGAGTAACTATCAATCCTCGTGAATCCCCAAAAGCAACAAACATGACTTCCAACCGAAGGTAACAGCTTAATCTTTTCAGGGTGGGGAACCAGCTCGTTTCCATGACTGCTATGACTGATTTTTTTATCCCAAGTTCGGAATTATGAACCCTTATTTAACCTTCAGCGATAATATAGTTCGAAAAGTTAACTTCTTTGCGATTAAAATGACTAGAATGTTCTTTTGTTTTGGTTACCCTTGTTGTTCCTCTAACAAATAGCCTGTGATACATTAAACACCTATCACATTTAAGTGGACAGAATATTGTATACATACAACTATCTTTGAAAATAAACTGACCACATTTTGGCAAATGGATGTAGATTTCACCAATATATAATTTGTTTATACAGTTACAAATGGAGAGACAGCAGCACGAAAAGTCCAACTACTTTCCGACCGTCCCTCGTATCAATAAAATTTTACCTGGTTCGTGATTCTTCATGCGTTCCATTTGTTGTAATGGTTTCGAAAATGAAACTATGCAAATGAACACGTGATCGGTTTGTCCACGGGACGATGTCGCTAGCTGACAACGAAATATGATCATTTAACCCTTTCCCAAACGACAACATTTTAGGGGGATCTACTTCAAAAACTGCCACAAATGATAAAATGGATGGTATTAAAGATGAGATTTGTGTAAAATATGGCACAGAAAATATTGAGACAAAAGGAGAAACTGCTGATTATCAGCAGTTTCTTCTTTTGTTTCAATGTTTTCCTAAGCTTTTTCTATTAGGGACGTCAAAACCAGGTCTTGTTTGGGAAAGGGTTTATTTGTTGAACGACATAAATAATTTCTCATTACTATCACTGCCGTTATATTAAAGGAAATGAAGACACACTCAATATGATCCAGCACAAAATCATTTAGTTCTCATTTTCGTTCCTGAAATGTCATCATCATAGAGAAAACAACGTGTCGCAAATCAAACAGCACTCAAGAACTTAAGAAAGCATTGGCAAATATCAAGAATTAAAAAACAAAAATAGATAACAAATACATCGTGCATCTCCGGCGTCATCCATAACAATAAGAATAACTAATCGTGGCATCAAGACATACTTTAAAAAAGGCACGATCACATTCGTATAAAGTCCACATCACGTCGAAAAATATACTGCACGAGTCCCTTGTTGTAGACGTGCCCCGACAGTGATGTGGACAAAATTGTTTTTGTAAGCAGGCGTTAAGGGACGTAGTCTACCTTTGTAATGGAAAAGGTTGGAAAGGTATAACGTAAATTGAAAGACTAAATCTACATGCAGTCCTTTTTGACTAGACTTTGTTTAGAAGGCATTAATTGTCAGAAGTCACAAATAATCATTTTTCAGAAGAAAACTCTGGTTCTTCTGTAATGGACTTTAATTATCTGTAGCTCGTTAAAGACTGAGTTTGACATTTTACAGCTTTCTAATGGCTGTATTACATCACTTGCTTGTCTCCGGTTGTACAATTTATGGTGCATGGGGTAATGTGGAAACATGGCATCGTGATGTTAACACTTTCCCGAACGTCAAAGAATCAATGTATCCCAGAAAATGTTACACACGACTCACTTTCTCAGGAAAGATAGCATTTCCGTTGTTTAAATACCTTGAAAATGCAAGGATTACGCGCAGTTTGATTTAATCTAACGCGAAGAACAATTTTTATACAAAAATTCTTTTCTAATGTGCATTTCTTGACGTGTAGATGACGATGCTAATGTTTCGGACTTGTGTGCGTTTGAAAAGGTCTTAATCCACAGCTCGATTATATAAAACAAGGTCGAAGTAAACCTTGGTTTAAACAGCAAATTTATCAGTAACTAAAACAGAGTCGACTTTAAATTTGTTTATTCAATAGACTATATGCTCTTTTGCTCGTGCAATAGGAAAGGAATGTTGAGAAAATATCTTTGCTATTTATTTGCCATTAATTTGTATTTTAATAAACTTATTGACACTGTCGTTTAATTTTGCAAGTCTCAACAAATTGCTTTTGAACGAGACATCTGTTTGCTTCAGGCAGTCTAGAAAATAAACGAAAGACGAAAATGAAGGAAGATAGTTAATTAACATTTTACATACCCAGCCCTGGTTTTGTCGTCCGTCTTCCTCCCCAATTTAGATCAGCCTGATGTGTATGTGTGTGTGTGCGTCCGTGCGTGTGGGTGAGATGTATATAATTTTCTTACAACATTATTGGTGGAACTCGAGTGTCAGAGAAGAAGCATCTTCTGTCATTCCTTCATACATATTTAGGAGGACACAAAGCTATTTTCGCTAAAGATAGGTTAAAGTCTTTGAAATATAGACCGCCTTTGTAGAAAGGGAGTTGGTTAAATGATACTATATATAAGAGGGTTCATGACATTACGACAAGTATATTCAGTAATAACTAGAACTGTCGCAGAGCGGACAAATACCCCCCACCAGAGCCTTGTCACTGAAAAAGTGCTATAGGTCAACAGGTTCTTGACTTAGAGCAGGGAAACGGATTTTAAGCAAAGTCCAATTGTGACCTTGACCTTTGACCTTAGTGACCCAAAAACAATAGGGCACCTCCTTGGGTCATGGGCAACAACTGTGTAAAGTTTCATGATCCTAGGTCAAACGGTTCTCGAGTTAGAGCACATAAACGAAATTTTAAATTTTGACTACAGCCCCCTCCCCATGAAAAAGTTCAAAGTGGCATAACTCTGAAACTAATGACTGGATCAAGATGAAAATTGCAGGTGCACAACTTCATATGATAGGAAACAACCTGATAAAATTTCAGCCAAATTGGTCAAAAACTGTGGGATGAGAAGAGGACACAAAATTATGTCCACGGACGGACGGACGGACAGACGGACGATGGAAAAACAGACGGACGGACGGACAGACGGACAACCTGATTCCAGTATACCCCCCATAACTATGTTGTAGGGGGTATAAAAAGTGTATTATGCTATCGAGAGTTCGCTTTAAATATGATCTGTCTTTCGTGACATTCCCCGTCTTTTCCCATTAACTATATCGTCAATGACATTGATTATTAGAAACAACAACAATAACATCTTTAACAACAACGACAACGTCATCATCATCAACAACAAAAACAAATATGCTGCTGTTTATATCAAAGCAGAAACTTGAAAGTATGAGATACATGTATTGCTGTTCAACATTATTTTCATTCTTTTATTCCATGATCTTAAAAGCTTTTCTTTTATTCCATGATCTTAAAAGCTTAAACGTGGTTTAGATAAAGAAAGGGTAAAGCACCAATTAGACTTTGTATATCTGACAGACAACATCAATTATCGTAATTCTGGATGTAGCCATCTTCGCAAGCCAAGGGTGACATCTACGACGTAACGTCGTTTCTGTATTGACCCTTGGCGTATTTAGTCCGATTTTCTTGGTGTCCTGGAAAGCGTTTCGCTGGAACCAATCAGATTGTCGACTGATACATTTGTTATGAGTACCCAAATCATGACAACGGGCGGGGAAAACTCAAAAACGCGAATATGGCCTTTTTTCCTAAGAATTTCACTGCAATAGACAGGAATTCCCTAACTTTAATCGACGACTTATTATACTTTTGACAATTCGACCAAAACAGTAGCTAACTTTTACATAATTCGCATGACATATGACGCGAAAGACAACGCGCGTTAATGACGTCATCAATAATGGACGTAAACAACCAGCAGAACAACCGCTAGGCGGCGCTTCGCGATTTCAAGAAAGTCGGACAAAATCCGCCAAGGGTGAATATAAACGTAGGTGGGTTCAACCTTGGCTAGCGAAGAACTTAGATGGGATGTAGCTTTCATTTGACCTTTTTTTCAGTCCATAGAAATTGGAAAGGTCCGATATGATGTTGTATGTGTTGCATTCAACAAAATTAAATAACCCTTCAAGTTAAAAAATGTCTTGAACGGGTTGGAAAAATATTGAGGAAATGGAAGAAAATGCTGAAACATGGCTTAATAAGGTTGGGTTGTTTCAATATGGCTATAAAAGTTAAATACATGTAATTAGTTATGTTTGTATCTTAATCTAATCATCCAATATCAGATAATGTAACTAGAACTGCCAATAAGTTATATCAGATAGACTCGGTGTTATTATCCTGTAAAATACTCTCATGTCATAAATCAACGCATCAGTGGTGGCACGAAATGATAAACAGATTAGATTTGGGCGTTATGTACTATGGCTGTCGGTCTGATACAATGACAAGGGATTCAGTGTAACATTTTAAGCAATAGGACAAAAGGTTCATAGCTACTCAAACAATTTCACAATTTTATTTTTGCAAATAATATTGATTATTATTTTAAATTAAAACAAAGCTACGAAACTTTTTTAACTTGTTCATCCAACGTAAACATGTATGTCAAATCATGAATGGTAAAAATGATTAAAACATATAATTATAAGTCGTGGGATCATTCAAAACGACAAGATAGTGTTTAATTCCAACAATATTGTTCACCTGTGTGTGTGCTTTGTAAATGTCATTCTGTGCAATATAATAACAATCCGTACAGTGTCCAGAATTGAGTTCAATATGTCTCAAAGTATAATCAAGGATATAATTTCACCGTACAAATATGGCATTCATTAGAAAAGAAATTGGAAAAATCTACAGCGGTATCAGAATCTCGTTAACCTTTCCGAAACGACTCGTCCGATTTATAGGAAGCCGCAAATCATAAAATAAAATTTAATACAGATAGCATTTGTGTTACATATGATCAAGAAAATATAAAGACAAAGGGCAAAATCTGGTTATATCTTTGTTTGACTCCATCTTTTCTAAATCCTTTTTTATTCAGGAAAATCAGGTCTAGTTTTCGAAAAGGTCGGAAAATGTGTTTTATTACGTTTTATATATAAAACTACTTATTAAACATGAGTTGTGTATTGCATCATGTCACAAAGGTATTACTTTAAATTCCAAAAAGATTGACTGGTAAACCTTGAATGTCTGATTACCTTTTTTATTATCTCCATCTGTCAACAAAACTGATATTTAGCTCTTTATCATTTATGTTTTTGTCCATTCTGTATTTCGTCTCATCACCCTACTCCAACTTCTATCTACATATGTTGTCGATGTTGTTGTTTCTAGACTATCGACTGACGAATTGAATAACATCGATTGAACGAGAATTACATGTATTATGATTATAATTATCAATCATGTTCTCGTAACGACATGTAGTAATAAAGGCTGGAAATTGGCAACGTTGTAAGATTGTTAAACGCTATGTTATATCATACATTGTTTGATATTTTGGTGTCCTATAAACTGTGATGTAATCGAATGAATCTCAAGGCTGCAAATTAGATATTTGCTACGTGACGTGTCCTGATCCTCTCTTATTTATGGCCAATAAGGTGCTGTCTCAGAAGCAAGGTTATATAGAAGATAATCGTTTGTTTCAGTGTAAGATCGATTTATATTTCATTGAGTGAACAACTAAAGCTTTATTTTCACTCGTGGCTTGTGAAACTGTAGCTTTCGTTGTTCACGAAATGAAATATCAATCGATCTTACTCGAAAAGCAAACGATTATTCTATTTCTTTAAAGGGGGACCAGCTAGGCTGTCGAAAATGCAAATGGCACAATAATTACAAACCAAAAATAACATATAAAATTACAAACCGGAAGGGGTAGATCACTTATGTCCATTGTTAGCACTCATCCAGCTTTCTTTAGTATTAGAATCCAAGTCAATTAATAACGTACGGGTTGGTTCATATTGTCCTGGTTTTTGTTTTGTAACGGTTACATATGCCCAACCTTCAAAAATCAATTACGCTAGAGGTACGTCATCTGTGCTCAGCGAGATTCAACAGCCCGTACAACCGGCTGCGTCGAAAGTTTGCGAAGACAGATTCGGTTTCTGATGTCATGTGCATGGTATGTCAAATGAATTTTACTTTTATAAATAAACGAACGGATCTTTGGTACTCTATAGTTGATAAATACGCGTATAAATGTTCACTGCTTGTACAAAATAAACCTTTCCACGTATCCCTCGCAAATAGGGTCACAGTCATCGACACAGCCGGTTGTGCGGTGTGTAAATACCGCGGAGGTGTGTCTCGTTGACCTTGAATTTGTCTCGTTTTGAAGTAAAAATAGAATGTGTATACTCGCTTGTAAAGGATTGATCTATAGCAAAGGAAAGATGGTTATTCGCAGTGATTGAGGTTTTTATGCATTGCAAATTGTTTTTCCGTGCACAAATTTGAGTTCCCGAACAGTTCGGAAGCATAAAAACCTAGCATGGGCCCCTTTAATGCAAAAAATAGACAAAATGCAAACATATATAACATATTTTCTTAAAGCGCATCATTTTGCACGTGACTGCTATGCACCGCTTATGATGATGTCACTTATTTGGCCCGGCTTATATAACGTCATATAGGGTGAAATGAACGAAAGCGTGGCACAAGTTTTTGATAATTTCACTGGATAGGCGGTGAGTTTATCAAAATGATAATCTACCGTTATTTTCCGATAATCCACCGAAAAGAATTAAAGAAATCACTGTAATAGATATTTACAAAATGACATAAATTAGACGGGTCGAATTTGAAATCTTTTGAAGACAACAAAATAAATATTTCTAAGTGTTGGAATTGTGAATATCATAACATGGAAAATACTGAGGCAAATGAGAAAATGCTGGTTATGAAAGATATGTCTTGTTTTGGAAATGGTTTATTAGTGATTGTTATATTCACCAGTCTGCCTTCTTGTGTCGTTTGAAGAATTTAAAAACTTTTTTATGAACCAAATGTGGATTTATTTCAAAATTAGTGTTCGTCCTAGTTTTTGGACCAATGAAATTGCAGTATATTTGAAAAGTTCGGCGCTATATTTCACATAAACGCACTGCCGGTCAGTTTATACATAGCCACACCCCCGTTTCCTGTGCAGTTGTGAAAAATGGTGTAATATTTTTTTGGGAAAATGATGTAAACCCAGTAAGATCCGCTTGATAGTAGCTCCAGTCTGAGGCGTGGTTTGAAGAATGACAATAGAAGCGTATGTTTTCATTGGTTGACGAACACTAAGTCAGATAGAGTCTGTATAGTAGTTTCTACGCGACATAAACGTTCAAAGACTGGGCCTTTTGAACGTTTATATCGCGCAGAATCTACTATGCAGCCTCTATCTGATACGTAGGTATATATCTCGATAAACGACATGGCAGGGCATAGATGCATCTCTGGCTACTACATGTAGCTAAAGATGATCAGTCAGTTTATTTATCGGAGCCTGTGTAACATTTTAGTAACGTTAAAATGGTGTATATTTTTCGCTTACATAATTTAATTTGTTAATTATAATTTCGGCTTCTAATGACAAATGTAGAACTTGAGGAGCATTTAGAATAAGTTGATTTAGTATTTCCTTGTACTTCGTTAAATGGCTTCGATAGAATACAACCAAAGATGATGACAAGTGCAGAATTAATTCCATTATCGATAAGGGACTTATTTGGTTACATTTTACTTAGCCGATATCAATAGAATTTAATAGGTACAAACCAAATGAGACTTCAATTCTGTTATAAGAAAATTTTAGCAAGGCTCATAAATCAGTTTATTTGTCATTCCATTATATATATATCCAACTAGTATAAAGCTGACGACAAGTTATACCAGATAGACGCAGTGTCATTATCATGTAAAATACTCTCATGTCATAAATCAACCTTTCAGTGGTGGCACGAAATGAGAAACAGATCACATGTAGATTTTTATTTTGTTTCATACGATGTCGGACAGCTAAATTTTTTGCCATGAGTGACAATTTTTACTTTGACAAACTTAAAATAGAAAGAAGAGTATAATTATGATTGCAGTATTTACTTTTTATCTCTCATGATTTAAAGGCTGGTAATTCCAAAAGAGATATTTCTTTGAGGAAAGGATTAAGGACCAATTAGGCTCTGTCACAATAGCAAAGTAATGACATAGGATTTATATGTAGTAGGATCCTCTTACATACAATGCTATCTGATGAGCAGCACCAATTATGGTTTGGTTGGAGTTTACTAATATGATCCTGGTTATGTATCAGTCAAGATTTTCTGACTAGACTCATTATTCGAATGACCGGTGTTTTGGTAAATCAATGTTTCACCAAGCTTGCTATTGACACAATGTCCACAAATATACACTTTGTACTCAAGCTTCAATGATGCCTATAGCAGCTGTCAGAAACCAGTATTAACTTTGTCAAGTTCAGATTGAACTTATGCAAACGTTGATCTCGAAATATTCCGACCTTAGATAACATATGTAATGCTTATTTCCTGTATCCACACTATGCAATTCGTCGAATCCACTAGCAGAGTTGACGACACGTTAAACAAGACCCACGCAGTGTAATTATACTGTAACCGGGCCGTTTTTATACGAAATACGGTACGCCACCTGGAAGCCAGACTAAAAAATTTAGTATATTGAGTAATTTTCTGTCACATGACCAAGCATTGATAATCGCATTCCGACGCTTGCTTTTGAACTTGAAACATCGAAATTTCTAGATTATTTAGTGAGTCTTTCATTTGTCTTGGTTGTAGGTTTTCGCGCCATTAGTTGGTGTTTGATAGTTCTGGAATGATTCGTGTTTTCGCGTATCGTTGCAATGCTATTCGGGCTTTGTCACTAGTTTTCGCGCGTCGCGCTTTCGCAGCAATTGTCCCATTCGTTTCGCGCGAAATACTTCGGATTTTTTTTTTCGAATTCTGTTTAACCGCTGACATTTTCTTACAGAACTAACATCACGATGACTATAGTGAGGAAGAGCTGTGTGTAAACGGGAGCCATGTTTTCAATTATATTAATTGGTAAGTTTGTGTAAAGCTCTGTGTTGTTCTGTTCTGTTCTGTACCGTACTTTAGAATCTTAAAGAAATGCATTCTTTTGACGAGGTTTTATTTCTATTTGTTCTGAGTCTTTCTGTTATAAACTGGGTAAATAATGGCGACCGATTGATCTTGTTTCAAACGAAGTCAAGATCAATAGATTTACATTGTAAGTGTATCTTCATTTCAAAGATCTGGAGGAGCACAAGGTGTATATATATATTTTGTATTATTGTATTGTTTCATTTCAGATGCATAGTACTAGGATTGGATGCTTTGTATCCCACAGCCTTACGTCCGACTTTTGTTAAAGAGATGATATCCTGATTTAAACATCTGAAAATAACGGTGTTGTTGGTCATTACATGTATTCGTCCTTGAGATTCAAGTGTTACCCAAGAGACCATCTGGTCACAATACTGTAAAATACTCTCATCTAATATATCGACCTATCATTGGTGGCATAAAATGAGAAACAGATCAGGTTTGGACTTTTTGTTAATCATACCGTCGAACATTAAGATCTGGCCACATACACAAAATCCGTTTCCACTCAACTACCGGAGCACAACTAAAATTACCAGTAGTACATCATAATTGTAAAGGCGATATAGGTGTGATGCATTCGTGGAATTATATGAGACCAGGCATTTTTTTCAATTATTAAATGACAAATCTTTTGAAGTGAGCAGTTTTGAAATGACTAAAATAACTGAAAGAAACTAGTTTTTTAGTACCGTGTATCCATTGTCTGAACTGTTTCATAATACACGTATATCTTACTCAGAAGTATCGATGGTTATGTACGGAAATCGTAACTACATTTTAATAAATCTGTAGGTATGACACGTTCGAACTTAACCGACGATAACCTAACATGGAGGAAACACAATAAGAGAATAGGAACAATATAAATCGATAAACAACTGATATTAAATTGTTATTCATTATGTTCAGCAATATAACATTAATATGTCCATTTCTTTATTCAAGTTAGTTTCGTTAGAAGTTAAAAGAAGAAGAATACCACATAATTCAAACCACATGAGAGAACGTGTCTTCAAGAAAAACAGATTTTTTTGCCTTAATATACTTTCTGGATCTCTTTCATTACGAGTTAATTAGCCTTTGTCACAGCGGTAGTCTTTAATTCGGAGGTTTCTGGTGATTCCATGTACGTGAGATATTAAATTCATTCCTAAACCATTTCGCAACAGACACAAAGTGCTTTTGGTTTCTTGGATAATTTGCAATATCTAAAGATTATTCGGTACCCTTAGTAAAATAAAAATGTTAATTAAAAATGTCACCATGTTCTTTCGATTTGGAAAGATTGTTTGGTAAATGTTTGGTTATCAGCGCTAACTACACATGTGTTACCACGCTGGTTACTTTACTTTAACTTTAATTGATATGTCATTTATTATCAGATAACATTCAACTTATCTTTTGCTTGCAATGATTTTATATACACTGTCCCAATAATAACACGCAACAGTCATTCAATTTCAGTCACACTTTTCGTTCATTGGTGATGTAATGTTAGGATAATGAATCCCGTGAGGCCCCGTTGGTTCTTAGATCTTTTTAAAATCAATACCTGATTTTGACGATGCTTTGTGAGGAATAAAAGAAAATGTATATTATCAAAATTTCCTTAGAATTTGCACAATTCCTTTTTATTTTGACTTCGACAACAAGAAAAACTTTCTGTACAATTCTTTGTAAAACAGAACATTAAAGCAGCCGGCTCTGGTGAGCTTAAAGCAATCCAAATTGTCTTTAAAGATGAAAATACATGTTTATAATCGATCATGTTTTAAATCGTCGATACTATAGTGACTTTCTAAATTAATAGCATTACTGCTGCCTTTAAAAATAATAGCATGCATTGTTCAACAAGAAACTTATGAACATATCGAGGAAAGAAAGAATCTTTCTTGATAGACAAACCGAGACGATAAACCGTGTAGCGAAGAAAATATATCTTGAATTATTTAGTTAGACGTAGTGAACTCATGTAAAGTACACTGTAGGGATGTCGTTCATACAAACTTGAACAGAACGACATCTCAACTTAGGAATAAATTTTCAACCAATCAAGCTAAGTTTAAGGACATTGGAGAAATTAATCAGCATTCATTTCAAGTGACAAATTGTTAATATATCGCGATAAGAAAAAATAATAAGAGAAGAAGTTCGAATAAAACAAAGTGTGTAAAACTAGCGATTTAGACTGCCATTGCACTATCCTAATTGTACACCGACTCTGTTTTACAATTCCAAGTAATGTATGAAAGCGTGAATGTTCCTTAATCAAATACCACAGTGACTACGTCTAACAGGTCCTTAACCAATTCCCACTAGTTTTGACTTCCCAAAAGATGTAGGTTTTGGAAAAACCGTATGGAAAATGAAGAAATTGCTTTTTACAAGCAACTTCTCGATTTTCTACAATGATTTCTGCCTAAGAAACCACACAATTTTAAAATTCATTCGCTGGAAACACGCCGTCTGCTTCATCTTTATACCCCCGCAAACAAAGTTTGGAGGGGGTATACTTTGAATCAGCCTGTCGGTCCAGTGGTTGGATGGTTGGTTGGATGGTTGGTTGGTCTGTCTCCAAAACTTTTTCCGGACAACTTCTCCTACACTTGTGGACCGATTTACTTCATACTTGGCACAAGTGTTCATTGTGATCTGTAGATGTGCCAAACGCAAATTTCATGGAAATACGACCATTACTTTTTGGGTTATGGCCCCTGATTTGACCAAAAAATGTTGGTCCGGATAACTCCTTCTACTTGCGGACCGATTTGCTTCATACTTGGCACAGGTATGTATTGTGACCTGTAGATGTGCAAGACGCCAATTATACGAAAATCGGACCGATACTTTCTGAGTTAAGGCCCCTGATTTGACCCAAAAATGCTTGTCCGGACAACTCCTCCTACAGTTACAGTCCGACTTGCTTCATACTTAACACATGTGTGCATTAGGACCTGTAGATGTGCAAGACGCAAATTTCACGAAAATCCGACCATTACTTTCTGAGTTATGGCCCCTGATTTGACCACAAAATGCTTGTCCGGACAACTCCTCCTACAGTTACTATCTGATTTGCTTCATACTTGGCACAGGTGTGCATTAGCACCTGTAGATGTGCAAGACGCAAATTTCGTGGAAATCGGACCAATAATTTTTTAGTTATGGCCCCTGAATTCAACAAAAATTGCTTGTCCGGACAACTCCTGCTTTAGTTACTGTCCGATTTGCTTCATTTGTGGCACAGGTGTGCATTAGCATCTGTAGATGTGCAAGACGCACATTTCACGGAAATCCGACCGATACTTTCTGGGTTATGGCCCCTGATTTGACAAAAAATGCTTGTCAACTAGTTACTGTACGATTTGCTTCATACATGGCACAGATGTGCATTAGGACCTGTATATATGCAAGATGCAAAATTCACAGAAATCGGACCGACACTTTCTGAGTTATGGCCCCTAATTTGACCAAATTTCAAGAGAATTGGATTGACAATTTCTGAGTATGGCTCCTGATTCAACAAAAAGGCTTGTCCGAACAAAGGTGGTAGTGAATGTATTTTTATTACCTCCAGTGATAGATTTCTAGTTAAAAATGGACCAATGTACAATTTTGCCGCCTTGTAATGGAATAAGGAAAAATATTAAGGAAGTATCCCAAGATGAAAATCCGACTTTCTTTAAGAAAAGTTCCCTCCCTCAGCTTGAATGATGACGATGTTTTCTCCTCGAATTCGTATTAAAGACAGAGGGAGAGAGTGAAATGTTTAAAAATTTTGGAAAATATTTTTACCTTTTGTGTATTTTAGTTTTTATGTTCTATGAAAGAACAGAAAATGGGATAATTTGTTCTTAACAGAGACATGCAAGATATATTGTATAGAACTGTTCTTGTATTATTTTAGTTTTTTTTTTCAATACATTTCCTGTATTAACTTCCTTATCATTTAAGCATTTGCAGACACTGAAAGTATGCCCCAAAATAAAACTAGAACTGTCACAGGATGTGACCTGATAAACCCGCATAAGCTTTCAATACAAAAAAGGGCAATAAGTGTACCAAGTTTAAAGTTGCTAGCACTTATGGTTAAGAAGATATGGTCCAGAAAAAAATGCAAGGGTACAAACAACAAAGGGCAATAACTGTAAAAGGTTGGCATGGCAGAGTAACAGTTCTTGTACATGAAACTTCTGCACAATGAAATGTATAAGTGTACCAAGTTTGAAGTTGCTAGCACTTTTGGTTTAGAAGATATGGTCTGGACAAAAATGAAAGGTTAAAAACAACAAAGGGCACTCACTCAAATTGTAGGCATGGCAGAGTAATGGTTATTGTACATGGCAGTTCTGCACAATGAGATGTATAAGTGTACTAAGTTTGAAGTTGCTAGCAGTAATGGTTATGAAGATATGGTCTGAACAAAAATGTAAGTGTACAAACAACAAAGGGCAATAACTCAAATAGTAGGTATGGTATAGCAATGGCTATTGTACATGACACTTCCCCACAATGAGAACTATAAGTGTACCAAGTTTGAAGATGCTAGCACTTATGGTTTAGAAGATACGGTCCGAACCAAAATGTAAGAGTACAAACAAAAAAGGGCAATAGCTCAAAAAGTGGGCCTGGCAGAGTAACGATTATTGTACACCACACTTTCCCACATTAAGATCTATAAGTGTACCAAATTTGAAGATGCTAGCACTTAAAGTTTAGAAGATATGCTCCGGACAAAAATGCAAGGGTACAAACAACAAAGGGCAATGACTCAAAACGTGGGCCTGGCAGAGTTATTGCTATTGTACATGGGACTTCCCCACAATGAGATGTATAAGTGTACCAAGTTTGAAGTTGCTAGCACTTAAAGTTTAGAAGATATGGTCTGGACATAAGTACAAGGATACAAACAACAAAGGGCAATAACTCAAAATGTGGGCGTGGCAGAGTAACAATTCTTGTACGTGAAACTTTCCCAAAATAAGATATATAAGTGTGCCAAGTTTGAAGCTGATAGCATATATGGTTTAGAAGATATTCTCTGGAGAAGTATTTTGTCCACGAGACAGACGGACATACATACAGACAGACAGGTTGATTCCAGTATGCCCCCTAAAACATTCGTTTTGCGGGGGTATAAAGATCAAGTTCTCGAACATTTTCAGAACAGGATTTTATTAGAAAATATTTCCCGATACAATTGTCATATATGTTAACCTCTTATGAAATTATCATCTTTTGGAAAAAAAGTTAAAAAAGATTTTGCCTTTATTTAAAGTCTTGAACATTTCTATTGAAGTAGCCTACATGAGAGATTACCATCTGAAAGAACCTAATTTTGGACCGTTTCCGCCCCTCCAAGATTTGTCGGTGTAGAAACTACATACACGTGTACATAGAGATCTAATGCTGTTAATCAAAAGTAACGATAGGAAATTTTGAAAAATTGTGCAGACATCCTTACCTCTCAGCAAATTGACTGAGAAATATCTAATTTGAATGACCAAAATGTACGACATACAAGGTCTCAAGATATATACACAGGGGACAGATTTATAAAGAATTTAAGAATTCTCCTTTATACAGAATTTAAGAATTCTCCTTTATTGTGTCACGCATATTTCGTTGTCATCCAATGCCTTATCGCAAATTTATTAATTCAAAAATTGTCATCTATTAAAAAGGTTGAATAACAAAGAATAGAATCTCACCGTCTTCACAATTACAGAAATCACACGGTAAGTAGATTATAAAGTAATCATGTCTGTGAGATTACCATTTTCACATCACAATAACATAGCCTTAAGTAAGTAAAAATAATAGAAATCTGAAATCTGCTTTACTTGCTTATCTTAAAATTTCTTTCTTACGACTTTGTCAGCAATTATCTTTCAATATATACTTGGAATCGGACAATTGCTTAAGAATGTAATATTTTATTGATGATTGGAATCTATCGCCCAATAACGTAATTTGCCTAAGAAATCTTGATTTGTCGCAAATATTTCGTCAAGGCAAATAATGCCACAAAATTCGAAGTAAGGTAGGAAAAAAGGCAGAAAAAACATGTCTGGAGCATCAGTTAAAATGTATTAAATGAGAATCATTATTTCGTTGTCAGTTAGCGGCATCGTCCTGTGGACAAAGCGATCGTATGTGTTAATTTGCAATGTTTCATTTTCGAAATCATTACAACAAATGACACCATGAAGAATCTCGAACTAGGTAAAATTTTATTAGTATGTCAATGAGAGTTAATAAAATATAGCTGAGTATCTGTGAAAGAACAGGCAAAACATTAAAACTAGTCTGCTGTGAAAATATTTCACAATAATAACGCATAACAAAACAGCACTTAAATGTAGTATCACAGGTCATTCACTTGTTAATCCTCATTGTTCTGTGATCCTGATTAAAATCATACTTAGTCTCATGAGAGTACAGGATTTGTTACAAGAAAGAAAAGCGAATGCAAATGCTTTATGTACATGTATTTAGGAAACAGTTCATTGCGTTTTTCGTCCATTATGAAAAGAAAATTTATTCAAACCCTTGTTTATGTACAGGTAAGAATTCGATGCTCATGTGCCAAAAGTTCAGATGCTAACTGGTAATACATTTCAACGAACTACAGTTAATTAAAGTCCATTATACATGTAGAAGAACCAACACAAATAATTTCTGATTACTAGTCTTCCACCAACGAGCCATTATTTTAAAGAAAACGAAAACACACTCACTTCAGTTGATTAGGCACAAAATCATTAATGAGCTATGATCTGGAAAAACGTCCCTTATAGCATTTAAGAAGAACATGGTTCCAGATCAGCATGCGTATATACGAAGTCTGAACAGGAACCATTTTGTTCTCCAATAGCTTCCTCATGGTCTGTAGCAACCATTTGAGTGCAACCTGGATGCTGGTATTTAACCTGGCTGTCTCAAATGCTATAAGGGACGTTTTTCCAGATCCTGGCCCATTTTTATTTTCCTTTATTTCCTGAAATGTCATCATCTTATAGAATACATCGTGTCGAAAATCTAACAACATTGAAGGACCTAAAGAACTTTCGAAAGCATTGGCAAATATTAAGAATTACAAAACAACATTAAATACCAAATACTTAGTGTATCTCCGGTGTCATCCATAACAATTAGAATAACTAATCTTGGCATCAAGACATACTTTATGAAATGAAATGGGAATGTGATGCCTCTTTAAAGGCACGATCACATTCATATCATGTCCACATCACGTCCAAAATTATTCTACACGGTCCCCTTGTTTTAGACGTGATACGGCAGTGATGTTGACAAAAATGTTGTATGTGATCAGGCCTCAA
Source organism: Fragum sueziense (assembly GCA_963680895.1). Lineage (NCBI taxonomy): Eukaryota > Metazoa > Mollusca > Bivalvia > Cardiida > Cardiidae > Fragum > Fragum sueziense. Next base: position 25,699,496 of record OY804596.1, on the reverse strand, counting down.
TGGCGCAGTCTACCTTTGTTATGGAAAAGGTTTGAAAGGTATAACGTAATTTGAAAGACTAAATCTACACGCAGTCCTTTGACTAGACTTTTTTAGAAGGCATTAATTGTCAGAAGTCACAAATAATCATTTTTCAGAAGAAAACTCTGGTTCTTCTGTAATGGACTATAATTATCTGTAGCTCGTTAAAGACTGAGTTTGACATTTTACAGCTTTCTAATGGCTGTATTACATTACTTGCTTGTCTCCGGTTGTACAATTTATGGTGCATGGGGTAATGTGGAAACATGGCATCGTGATGTTAACATGTTCCCAAACGTCAACGAATCAACGCATCTCTTTAAAACAGAAAAAGTTACACACGACTAACTTCCTTTATAAGGAAGGTTAGCCTTTCAGATGTTTAAATACCTCGAAGTATAAAGATTGTGCGCGGTTTCATTTCATCTAATGCGACTTTTTAACCCTTTTCCAAACAAGACCTGTAAAGTAAATTTCTTTTTGTCCAGATGACGATGCTAATGCTTTGGTTGTGCGTTTGTGAACGGGTCTAAATACATGGCTGTTCGATTACATAAAACGGGTTCCAAGTAAATCCTTTGTTTCAGCAAGGAATTTGTCTAAGCTTAAAACCTCTTTGTTAAATTTAATGTGCATTGGGTCGGCTCTATGATTATTCCACGTGCAATAGGAAAAGAATGTTGAGAAAATGCATTTCCCATAAGCTATTAAAATTTGTACTTTTATCAACTTGTTGAATTTGTCGTTTTATTTAGCGAGTCTCAACAAATTGGTTTTGAACGAGACATTTGTTTGCTTAATGCAGTCTTGAAAAAAAAACGAAAACCAAAATATAGGAAGCTAACGTTTCCAAACACAGTCCTGGTTTCGTCGTCTTCAAGTTTCAATTTAGATCATATACATGTATGTTCGCAACATTAGGTCAACTGTTTTGTATTTTGATTAACCGTAGTTTTATGATGATTTCGAGGGTTCCATGCAAATAAGTTTACGACTCCAACTTAATTGTTTCATCCCCCCCCCCCCAAAAAAAAAAGAATAAGAGAAACAAAACCAACACCAACAAGACAATTGTTTGTGCATAGCAAGGAAAACACCGTGTAAAGCGATGTTATGTTGATGTTATGTTGATTGTTAACAATAACATAATTTCAGCCTGTTATTTCAAAGCTTAAAAGTGGTATAGGTATAGAAAGGGTTAACGATTTTCCAAACAGAAATAATAGGGTGGTACTGCAAATGACAAAATGGATCATAATAAAGATAAAATCAATGTTTACTAAAACACAGAAAATCTTGAGGCAAAAGTAGAAAATCAGCATATTCTTAATTTGCCTCAAAGTTTTCCAAAACGTAAAAGGGACGTCAAAACCAGGTCTTGTTTGGGAAAGGGTATAGTACCAATTAGGCTTTGTTACTGTGACAAGGTTATGTCAGAGGATTCATTAGCGAGAGAATGCTCTTACGTATAGTACACCGATATCTGACAAACAGCATCAAGTATCGGAGTTCTGGATGAAGCTATCATATGACCCTTTCCTGACGATAAAAATGTGGGATGATCCAGTTTCATAAGTGCTGCAGCCGACAAAAATAATTTATCATAAAAGTAAAAAATCACTTTGGTCGGATGAATTATTGAAGTAAATGGGGAAAATGCTGATAATCATCATAGCCAGTACTTTCTTCCAAACTTTTAATACTTGTGTGCGTCAAAAAGCGTCAATATTTTGAAAAAAATGAAACGTTTGATTTAAACCTTCCTGGTATCATGTCATGTGACTTCGATATAGCTTCGTATTTTGAAAAGGTCTCCAAAGGAATACAAGTTTATTTCTAAAACATTGTTTTTATTCCGTTTGATACGGATACATGTTCAATGTACATACATGTACGAGATATTTCATTATGCCTAAATCTAAATCAGTTCAAAGTTGCACTTGATAAAAGGTACATTGTAGCTAAATCTATTCAGTTCTTTTTTTCAATAAGACTCACATAGTTGTACGGCTGCCATTTACATGTAGTTACGTTTGTTTCTCATTCTAGACATCCGATATCAGATATATAACTAGAACTGACCTATACATTGTCTTTGTTCATTATCTATTTTTTTCTCCATATAGACATCCAATATCAGATAATCTAACTAGAGCTGACGACAAGTTATACAAGATAGACGCAGTGTAATTATCCTGTAAAATACTCTCATGTCATAAACCAACCTATCAGTGGTGGCACGAAATGATAAACATATTGAATTTGTTTGTTTATTATTATCTCTGTCGGTCTGATACTTAACATTTTAACCATCTTTCTATCTTTAAAAAATCATAAAGTTAAGAAAAAAATCCATCTTAAAGGGACATAACATTCTGATTTCTTTTCTTAAAGTATGTGTTAATGCAAAGATTGGTAATTCTAATGCGTAGAAATGATATCAGTTTTTTGAAGTTGTTATTTATAAGCGAAAATTACGCCTTTAAACGTGAAGCAGAAATGAGAAATTCCATATTAATCTGAACTGTTGTCAACAACAATTTGTTTTATTTTAGCACAAAAAATATATTTAAATTTCTCGTAAACAGTTCAATATCTTGGCTTGAAATTTCCAGAATTTTCACAAGAAAATCTGTTCTTTCAGATAAAAATAAAAGTAAAATTTATGAAAAATAAATGTGAAATTTCACTTTAAGTAGATCTACATTGTATATTTATGTTGTATCGTGTATTAATATGACATGCTTTCTAATTCATTTAAGCAATAGGACAGAATTAATCTTCAGAAAAATAGGCCTGGTGATATTTCCGAATTTCTTGTTTTAGGAGTCAATATCTTTTGTGACAATGAAAATTTAATGGTTACTCAAACACTTTTACAATTTTATTTTTATAATACTAATTATTATAAATTAAAACAAAATTACGAAACCTTTCTAACTTGTTTATCCAACGCCAACATAAATGTCAAATAGTGAATGGTAAAATAATTAAAACGTATATTTATAAGTCGTGGGATAATTCAAAACGACAAGATAGTGTTAAAAATATTTCAACAAGATTGTTCATCTCAGTGTGTGCTTTGTGGCAGCTCTTGTTTAAGAGTCATTCTGTGCTATATGTATATGATGATAATAATGATCTCCATACAGTGTCCAAAATTGAGGTCAATATGTATCAAAGTATAATCAAGGATATCATTTCGCCATACAAATATGACATTCATTAGAAAAGAAATTGGAAATATCTACAGCCGTATCAGAAACTCGTTAACCTTTCCTAACAGACAACACTTTACACTCCCCTGAATTTTAAGGTACCGCGAACTATAAAATGGTTGTTAATGCCGAAAGTATTTCTTTTAAATTTGATAAAAATACTAAGACAAATGGAAATGTTGGCTTTATCTTCGTCTAAAGTCGTTTTATTTTGGAAAATCAGGTCTTTGTTTTTGAAAGAGTCAGGCAATGCATTTTATTATGTCTTTGATATATAAAACTACTTATTAAACATGATTTGTGTATTGCATCATGTCACAAAGGTATTACTTTAAATTCCAAAAAGATTGACTGGTAAACCTTGAATGTCTGATTACCATTTCCATTCTCTCCATCTGTCAACTCGACTGATATATAGCTTTATACAATTAATGTTATTCATTTTGTATATTCAAAAGCAATAGTATCTGATGATCCTAATAAAATGTCTATCTACGTATATCATTGTCGATGAGCTGATTCATATAAAACGGCTAACGAAGTGAATCACGACGATTATACAAGGATCGTGTTCTGGTAACGATATGCACTAATAAAAGCTGCAAATTTGCAATGCCATAAGGTTGTTTAAGGAAGTATTATATCATAGTACATTATTTAATTATCATTAGATACAATATTTCAGTGTCATGACTGTGATGGTGTCAAGTGAATTTCAAGGCTGTTTATCAGACATTTGCTACGTGACTTGTCCCGATCCACTCTAATTTAAGGTAAGAAGTGCCTAATTAAAAACACTACTATCTAGCCATACGAAATGCATCAAATTACACACACTTGTAAATTCACTTCACATAAGTTGATTCACAGTGCCGGATTTCAAGATAATGCTTCAAGAAGAAAGTAATTTATAAATATTATTTTACTCTATATTCATATGCAAGGGAGGTAATTTGGAACATTTATGTCTAATATTTCCATAGATATGCATTAATTCAAAATTCTAAACCGTACAAAATGCTTATGTTTGTATTTGGAATAGAAATGTACGTAACACACTTTAGGAATTACTAGCACTTTTCAAATTTCGCCGCTGGCTCTTTGGTGCTAATTAGGCCCTTTTTACCTTAAGGCCAATTAGGCTCTGTCTCAGAAACAAGGTTATATCACTATTTTCATTATTGATGGGACCATTCATCAGTCTGTCTTCTTGTTTCGTTTGAAATAAGAAAAAAAATTATGAAACAAATATGGCTTTGTAATTTTCAAATGTAGGCATATGTCTAGATAAATGAGATGATCGGGCATATTTAGCTATTAGGTAATTTCACTCCCGGCTTCCAATAACAAAATTGATTTTGAAGATCAGCCTGCTGTCAAATGCAGTCCAATATACATCCATGCTGCTCTCTTTAAGTTACTACTGGTCACGAAGAAGCTATTAGAGAACAACGCGGATCCTGATCAGACTGTGCGTATGCACAGGCTGATCTGGATCTATGTTGGGCTCAAAAGCCTTAAGGGACCTTTTTCCAGATCCTAGCTCAAATGTATAACTTATGGGTCTTTTAAAATGAGTTGACATAGGCTAGTATTTTCTGGTACTTATATTAGTTATATGTCTCCAATAGAGGACAACCCAAGACAATAAACAGAATGAATTCCATAACATGAGGACTTATTGAGGGTAAGTTTTACTTAACCCTTTCCCAAACGACAAAATTCAAGGGTTGTCCTATTCAAATGCTGCTACAGACAACCAAATAGATCTAATTAAAGCGTGGAATTGTGTGTGATATAGCCAAGAGAATATTGAGACAAAAGGAGAAATTGCTGGTTATAAGCAATTTCTTCTTTTGTCTCAATGTTTTCACAAGCTTATTCTATTAGGGACGTCAAAGCTTTTTCTTGTTTGGGAAAGGGTTAACTATCTGATATCAATAGACTTACATAGATAAACACCAAATGTCACTTAAATTCTGCCATAAGAAAATTTCACCAAGGCTCACAAATCTATATTTCATTCCATTATATGTATCCCTTTTTCGGCACCCAGAAAAAGATAAATGACTAGAGCTGACGACATGTTAAACCAGATAGACGCAGTGTAATTATCCTGTAAAATACTCTCCTGTCATAAAATCAACCTATCAGTGATGGCACGCACTGAGAAACAGGTTACAAACGATGTCAGACAGCTCAATGTTTTGCCATGAGTGACCATTTTTCCTATCACAAACTTGTATCTAAGATTTTATTTGAAGTTTTCTTTTTTATATATTTTAGTTTTTTTAACAAGAACTAGAATATCACTGAAAGTGATCATACCCCCCAAAGGCGCAGTTTTTGTGCATTTTGAGAAGTTGATTTCATTTGAACTGGGAGCTGTTCAATTGGGAAATAGAGCTAGTTCTGAAAAGGATCAAAAAAGGAACATTCCTGCCAAGTTTGGTAAGAATTGGTTCAGTGGTTACGAAGGAGAAGATTTTTGAAGAATTATCTAACGATTTTTCCAGGTCTGATAAGCCCCACCCGGCCACGCCCACAATTTTTGACAAATCAAAAATTCACTAACATGTTTTGAAAAGGGTTACCCAAGGAACATTCTTGCCAAGTTTATTAAAAATCGGTCCAGTGGTTAAGGAGGAGAAGATTTTTGAAGAATTATCTAACGATTTCTCGAAGTCGGATAAGCCCCGCCCTGCCACGCCCACATTTTTTGGCGAATGAATAAATCAAGAATATACATTGAAAACAATCACTAAAGGGTCATTCCTGTCAAGTTTGATTCAAATTGGCCTAATGATTGATTTTTAAAGATTTTTCACAGGATTTCTCTAAGTCTGATAAGCCCCACCCTGCCACGCCCACAATTTTTGACCAATCAAACAAAATTTGAAAAGGGTCACCCAAGGAACATTCCTGCCAAGTTTGGTAAGAATCGGCTGAGTGCTTGAGGAGAAGAAGATTTTTGAAGAATTATTCAATGATTTCGCGAAGTCTGATAAGCCCCGCCCTGCCACGCCCACATTTTTCACCCAATCAAAAATTCATGAACATGTGTTGAAAACAGTCACTCAAGGGACATTCCTGCCAAGTTTGCTTCAAATTGGCCAGATAATTGATTTTTAAAGATTTTTATAATTATTTCTCTAAGTCTGATAAGCCCCGCCCTGCCACGCCCACAATTTTTGACGAATCAAAAATTCACGAACAAGTTTTGAAAAGGGTCACCCAAGGAACATTCCTTCCAAGTTTGGTAAGAATCGGCTGAGTGGTTGAGGAGGAGAAGATTTTTGAAGAATTATTTCATGATTTCGCGAAGTCTGATAAGCCCCGCCCTGCCACGCCAACATTTTTCACCCAATCAAAAATTCATGAACATGTGTTGAATACAGTCACTCAAGGGACATTCCTGCCAAGTTTGCTTTAAATTGGCCAGATAATTGATTTTTAAAGATTTTTATAATTATTTCTCTAAGTCCGATAAGCCCCGCCCTGCCACGCCCACAATTTTTGACGAATCAAAAATTCACGAACAATTTTTGAAAAGGGTCACCCAAGGAACATTCCTGCCAAGTTTGGTAAGAATCGGCTGAGTGCTTGAGGAGAAGAAGATTTTTGAAGAATTATTCAATGATTTCGCGAAGTCTGATAAGCCCCGCCCTGCCACGCCCACATTTTTCACCCAATCAAAAATTCAAGGAACATGTGTTGAAAACAGTCATTCAAGGGTCATTCCTGCCAAGTTTGCTTCAAATTGGCCAGATAATTGATTTTTAAAGATGTTTATAATTATTTCTCTTAGTCTGATAAGCCCCGCCCTGCCACGCCTACAATTTTTGACGAATCAAAAATTCACGAACAAGTTTTGAAAAGGATCACCCAAGGATCATTCCTGCCAAGTTTGGTAAGAATCGGCTATGTGGTTGAGGAGGAGAAGATTTTTGAAGAATTATTTCATGATTTCGCGAAGTCTGATAAGCCCCGCCCTGCCACGCCCACATTTTTCACCCAATCAAAAATTCATGAACATGTGTTGGATACAGTCACTCAAGGGACAATTCTGCCAAGTTTGCTTTAAATTGGCCAAATAATTGATTTTTAAAGATTTTTCATATGATTTCTCTAAGTCCGATAAGCCCCGCCCTGCCACGCCCACACTTTTTGACGAATAAAAAATCACGAACAAGTTTTGAAAAGGGTCATCCAAGGATCATTCCTGCCAAGTTTGGTAAGAATCGGCTGAGTGGTTGAGGAGGAGAAGATTTTTAAAGAAAAAACCAACAGACGGACCAACAGACCAACAGACAGACCAACAGACAGACCGACAACCTGACTCCTAAATACCCCCCCAAATTGAATTTGGGGGGTATAATTACAACAAATGCGATATCATTCTATCATAGTTACATTCATATACCAGTAATTAACAGGAAGCAGAATAAATTAGATTTTGATAAAAAAAATGCGTATTCACAGGCTATGGATCTGCGTTTGTCCCAAAAGTTCCATATCTAGACTGATTGGTATACCATATACTTCTTTAAAGGAATTTGTCTTGACATGGATATTACCAGACACAATCTGAACTCTCATAATATGGTGCAAAACATGTTATATGTCAGCCTGAATACTACATGTAATAAGATTAAGTGTCTGATATTTATAACAAACATGAATAGAATAAGTTGATAAATTTTTTCAGTGCCTAAAGACAATTTATTAGACTGGGTAATGATTTGCAAAATATATAATCCATGAGAGCGATTGGGATTCTCTTTGTATAAGAAGTTACGTAAATGTAAATGTAACGTTTAACCCTTTCCCAAACAAGACCTTGTTTTGACGTCCCTAATAGAAAAGGCTTGGGAAAACATTGGAACAAAAGAAGAAACTGCTGATAACCAGCAGTTTCTCCTTTTGTCTCAATATTTTCTATGTCATATTTTACACAAATCGTATCTTAGATAGCATCCGTTTTGTCATTTGTAGCTGTTTTCGAAGTGGATAAAGGTAGAATTTTGTCGTTCGGGAAAGGGTTAAGTGTCTAATATTTATAACAAACATGAATTGAATAAGTTAATAAATTTCTTTAATGCCTAGATATTACCAGACACAATCTGAACTCCCGTGATATGGTGCAAAACATGTTATATGTCTGCCTGAATACTACATATAATAACATTACGTGCCTGATATTTATAACAAACATGAATAGAATAAGTTGATTTAATTCATTCAATGCCTAAAGACAATTTACTACTAATGATTTGCAAAATACATAATCCATAAGAGCGATTGGGATTCTCTTTATAAAAGAAGTTATGTAAATGTAAATGTAACGTTGAACCCTTTCCCAAACAAGACCTTGTTTTGACGTCCCTAATAGAAAAGGCGTGGGAAAACATTGAAACAAAAGAAGAAACTGCTGATAACCAGCAGTTTCTCCTTTTGTCTCAATATTTTCTATCCCATATTTTACACAAATTCTATATTTAATAACATCCATTTTGTCATTTTTCTACAGTTTTTGAAGTGGATTACCCTAAAATTTTGTCGTTTGGGAAAGGGTTAAGATTGTACACGGAGACCGTATACTCTACGTTTTTGTATGTTCCTCTGTCGGTAGAGTTTTTGTCTACACAAAATATAATTAATTTAAAAAAGAAAAAAAAACAGAAATAGAAAAGAAGAGTATAACGATGATTTCACTGTTTACTTGTAATCTCTCAATGTTTTAAAAGCAGGAACGCCCAACTTTGAGGAAAGGGTTAAGGGTCAATTAGGCTTTGTCACAATATCAAAGTAATGACATAGGATTTATATGTAGTAGGATTCTCTTACATACAATGCTATCTGATGAGTAACACCAATTATGGTTTGGTTGAAGCTTCCTAATTTGATATACACTGAACAGATGTTCTAATCCGCCACTTTTCAGAACAGAATTTTTGGTATAAATGAAAAACGAAAAGCTCGTTTGAAACAATATTTTGCACATTAGATTTTGTAATCACTAGCTATCGATTTAACGCGATAAAGTCGAAGTTAAAACAACATCATTGTATGTGTAGAGGTTTTGATATAAAACCAGTTTTTGCACGTGGTGCACGATCTGATGAGTTAAACTGCACAACATCACTCACTCATTAGTTCATATTGATCAGACATGTCGATTTTGCAAAGAAAAATCAACTCAATAAGCCGGATGTCCTTAAGTGATATGGGTCGGACTGTGGGACTTATCGAAAGCGACGTCGATATGAAAAAAGCATGCACCCTTTTAAGTGATAGGTGCATGATTCAAAAGGTTGATCATGATACTGCAAAATGCACTAACTGTTTTCCGATTGCTTTCTGTTTTGCGAATTTTATGGACCTCAAATTGTGTCAAAGTGCACCAAATAGCATGGCCCTAAGATTCCACCATACCAAACATTACTACTTCACATGTACATTTTCGGAGAGATGACTTGTATCGTGCACACATTTTGCATGTCAGTAATGGATTTTTGACGCGTGTGTGCTAATAGAGAGGATTTAAAGTTATGTTTACAAACTGCATTTTAGTATTCTTTTGGCATGTATTATATTCCATAGAATACGATAAAGCATTCTAAAGTGAAGATATGCCAACACTGTTGTTAAATGCATCGGTTATTGTTCTATTGTTTCTTTATAACGAGTTATACGGCCTCAAAAACCACTTCAAAATGCAGCACAGATCATGACCCGTACAGTCTACCATACAAATTATCATTATTCCACATGTTACTTTCTTGACGAAAGACATTACTTATGAATCAGTTATGCAATTCGGTAATGGGTCCTTGACGTCTGTATGCTACTCAGGAGGATACAATGTTATGTTTCCAAACTGAACTTTTTGGTCTTTTTAATAGCACGTATTGTATTCCGTAGAACACAGTCAAAGCATTCATAACAGAAGACTAGTCGATATTTTTGTAAACAGTCAACAAATATCACCAAGATTTAATGCACAGATGAATTCAAATCGGAGAAATGCTCTAAAGTAATCACAAGATATTTCACAAAGTTTTTGCAAAAATACCAGGAAACCGGAAGTGTTGCAGACTTACCTTGGCTACTGAGACGTCTAGAATGATACCTTAGAACTTCCCAGGTAGCTAAAAGTGAATGAGGGCTAGTTGTCAAGCAGAGTTATTGACACAGAGTGATGTCACATCCCATGCTCACAGTTTACCTTGTTGATGTGAAAATGTAGACGTGACAGTGACCCTTTTCAATTTGCAATTAGGTCATGTTAATGTCAAAGAGCTTAAATGAAATTTTGGCATCTTCTGTGGAAATGGTTAATCTTTTCTATTTGAAAATTTCAAGCTCCTATTCAAAATATTAATAGAGATATGCGAGGTTACATGACGTGGCGGTTTAGAAGATCTGTTCAGTGTAGTATGAATTCCTGGTTGTGCATCAGTCAAATGAATTCTTTTTCTGATTAGACTCCTATTCGAACGACCCTTGTTTGTTTCTAATTGAGTGGTTGACCAAGTTTGCTGTTGATGAAATATCCACAAATATCCACTTTGTACCCAAAGCTTCAAGGATGCATGTAGCAGCTGCAAGAAACAAATATAAAATTTTGTCATGGTCAGATTGTACGTATAAAAAGGTTGAGCGCGAATCATGTCGATCTGCAATTATATATAATCAGATATACGATTTGACGATACGTTTAACGCTGTGTATTTATACAGTAAAATATTCCCATCTTACATATCAACCTATTTTTTAAGGCACGAAATAAGAAACAGATTCGATTTTGCATTTTTGACAATCACACCGTCCAACATTAAGGCCTGGTCATATATTTAAATACATACGGAACTCTGCAAGTAAATGTCCACGTTGGTTTTGTTAGAACCTTTAAAAAAACAAACAAACGAATATCACATACTTCAAGCCGCATGAGAGAACGGTTCTTCAAAGGAAATCGGATTTTTGCCTCCATATACTTCCTGAATCTCTTTCATTACGGACTAATTAGCCTTTGTCACAGTGGTAGTCTTAAGGTAGCTGGATACCCCTGACGTCAAAAATGCGACTTCCTCTGAATCTTATGAAATTCTGGGGACAGATACTTTGGTATATGCACTCTACGATGGCGGTCTTTGAAAAGTAATTGAAACGTGCGTCATGGCGTCATGGCGTCATTTTGTGACCCACCGTCTTTTAGGGGGTAGCGTTAAGTAAATCTCAATATCTCGTAAATTAATACATCGATTTTGACCAAACAAAAATTAATAAATCTGTAAATGGACATTAAAGAAATTTCATTGGACGTTGGAATATAATTATAGCGTAATTTTACACAATCGCATGTTACAGTTATTCTTATCGCTTTTTACGCGTCTATTCTGAAAGAACACTTTTTTACATGACGACGTTTATCTCAAAATTTAGTTAGAAAACCTATGCTGTTTTTTTTCATACGTTTAAGTTTGGCCAATTTTCTTTTAAAAAACGAAATAAAAAAGGTAAGTCATCGAGTTAGATTTTTTTTTAAATTTTGATTTTTTAAAGTTTTGCTTACTTTTGACGCGCTATTTTGACGTCAACGTTACGTTAGAGTGACGTTTTGATATTTGTGGTTGGTAACATGCAATTTATACTCGGGTGAATTTCAATTTCTCTCCGTAAATCAGTGTCATGTTTATGTATAGATGGAATAAAATAATGTAAAACCGGTAAAGATTGAAAATTTTCGCAAATTCATCGATGACTCATAAAAGATAACCTTGAGAAAATGCAGATGTTCCAAATCATTAAAACCTTTCTCGTTTAATATTTCAAAATCATTTGAAAAAAAGCAGGAAATAATTGATGTTCTTTAAAATGACGTCACAAATTAGACAAACAAGAGCTTTCAAATATGGCTGTTAATATTAAGAAAGGTCGTTTTTATAGCCGCTGGAAAGTAAAACGCGATTTGAACTTAGTCAAAAGAGATAAGGTTGAGATGATCATAGACGAGAAAGGGGATAATATACAGGACAATATAGATGTTGGTTGGCGAGAAGGACGCCGAATAGTGGAGTTGGGTCATTTAGCGGATCAGCTGTTTTGCCTTTCGTGTGAAAACCGGCTACATTTATCTGATATCAAAGAAGAAAAGAAATATGGAATAGGTTCCTTTTTAAACATCGCTTGCGGGACTTGTTCGAACACAACAACAGTGACCACCGGGAAAAGACATTCCGTAAATGATGATGAAAGACCTCTTTGCTTTGACATCAATACAAAATTAGCAGCAGGTAAGTATCTACTTATTTATGATATTTTTAATAGCGTTTTATTCTTAATTCAGGCTAGCTCTAACGAATATCTCCTATATTGTATGCGATTAAAATCCTGTCTAGATTCTGCATCTACTCTTATTTTCAATGGCCACCAATTCTAGTAAAATCAATGTTAATTCATGATAAATTAAAGTCCTAACACCAAGTTCATACCATCCACGTATGGCTTCTAGTTATGTGGAATTTTCTATAACTGAGAATGTTACTCGGTATCTGTAAGGAAACTGTTACATGTAACGTCCTAAGCTAAAAAACAAAACAGGGGGGGATAAATACTAAAAAACGCAAATAGAAACACACACCCGCGCCCGCTCGCACGCACACACATTTTATTGTCATATTTTTATTTCATATATATTAATGAATATTGTATCAACCATTTTTTCAGCCATGATACACGCTGGAGTTGGTGAAACGCAAGTTGCGAATATATTGGCCGAAATGAATATCCCCCAGCCTACACCACGAACGGTTAAAAAACGTGAAAGGGAAATTGGTAAAACACTAGAGAAAGCAGCTGAAATTTCGTGTTTAGCAGAACTGGAAATAGATAAGGAGAACTCAAATTGGTATTTTTTTTGTATACATCACGATTGCTACCATTGATAACTATTGATCAATAATTTTTCAATAATAATTATCAATAATTTTGCTTCTTATACCAGCCCACAAAAATTAGGCCTACCACCGCATTAGGCATACTGTTCTGGAAAAGGGTTAAAGTATTAAGAATGAATATACAGCTTAAAATATCAATGATATGAAATAGAAGAAAATATGCTTACGAAATATTACAGGAAATGTCAAATTGCTGATCACCGACAATTTTTCTTTTCTCTCATTTTCAATACGCTGTTACTCTTTGGGATATTTTAAAAATACATGTTTTGAAACGGGTTTATTTACAAAGAACATATCGCTGATGTTTTTTTTTTTTTTTTTCAAGAAAAATGTCATAACCGCAGTTTAAAAAGCCGGCAGGAACGAGGATTATGTTGAAAAGCGACAACATCTTTATTAACGTAATAGGGGGAGTGGTAGAACGAACAATAGCATGTCAGGTAAATTTATTCAACCCTTTCCCAAACAACAAAATTTCAGGGTGCTATAATTTGAATGCTGGTACACAAAAAATATAGCATAGAAAATATTTGGGCAAAAGGAAAAACTATTGGTTATAGCAGTCTCTTTGTTTTTCTCAATGTTTACTTGAGCCTATCGGATGTCGAAACCAGGTCATGCTTAGGAAATGGTTAACAAATATCACATTACGTCTGGTAATCGAAATACTATCAAACATAAAACAACGATCGAATTGGGCGTTTATTAGAATATTTGTGCTTATTAGAATAATTACGGTACAAACAGAGTGTTGCTATTTCTATGCTGTATATTATACTTGTACAATTCTTTACTTTCAAAAAAAGAAAACGAAATGCTGTTTAATTAAAGTACATATTCCAATTAGGAACGTATTGAGCAACAAAAATAGTTATCAAAACATGCCAATTCAACCGAAAATGAACAAAATTCGGATCAGTCTTACTCTGGATATTTCGAATTACAATGGCATTCCGTTCGACTTCGAAATAACGTGTTTCAACTATACAATATTCTCTGACTTTCGATTTCAGACTGTTTTATCATTTTCCAGGTATAAACACCGGCATTATACAAATGGCGATGGCGCATGCAGAATCTAACCAAACATTCAGCTGCTATGTAAAACCGAAATGTGGATTTATACCAAATAATATCACAAAACTGACGGGCATAATGTTGTGCAACAACATTATGTATCATAATGGAATTGAAGTAAATCCGCTGGACATTAAAGAAGCATGCCGACAAATGATGCAATTTTTAAAACAATTCGCACCTGTTATTCTAGTTGCTCACAATGTCTTGTTTGATTCAAAGGTGCTGATACAAAACATGAACGAATGCAGTTTAACTTGTAATGGGGTGATAGACGGTTTTGGAGACACTTTGGGATTGTTCAAAAATGAGAGAAAAACCAATGGACAAAATTATAAGCAAGAAGACCTGGTTAGGGACATTTTAGGGAAGGATTACAACGCACATAGCGCAGTTGCAGACACCAATGAATTGTTGCAACTAGTGAGAACAGTCTATAATTTTGAAGAAAAGCTTCCGGTGTATGATACAGAGTCCATTGAAAACAGAATAAAGAGATGTTCGAACCAGGCAAAGTCATATGCAGACATTGTTGGAAAATGCTATTTGTCATCTGTGGCCAGTTAAACACTAGCTACAGCCGGATTATCATTTCACCGTATCAAAATTATCCACTCACGCTCTGGTGTTGATGGCCTTACAGCTTTATGTAAACAAATTTTGTCAAACCCTCAGAAAGGTGTAGAGGGGTTTTGGATAGGGGTAGTACCTTTGTTGCCTGGCAGCTGTACCCTTTTGGGGGTAGACAGGCATCACTGGTCCCCATCCAGCTCCTTAACTCTCACGTGTTGGCTCCAAGCGCCACACCCTGGTACACCGTTTCAGCTGACGGGCTAAACCACGTGAGGGGGTGGTGTTGACACTGCACCACTAGGGGCGGACGAGCTGTTTTCCAGCCAACGGCCAGGGCGGAAGGGTTTCTAGAAAACTCAACGACCAGGTGTCCAGAGCCAGGGCGAACACCTAAGCTACGGGTGACTTCGGCCGTGGCTAACGACCTGGAGAGGGATGGGCTCCGCCAGGCCAGACTGCCCAAGACTCACCATGATGAAGACAACCACCAACAACTCCATACCGGCTCGGTCGTCGCCCGGGCCAACAAGGACCGCGCCTGCCGTCACACACCAGGGCGGAGGTGACAAATATATTACTGGTGCTGAAAGATGTAAAATACGTGCCCGAGAAAACCTTGTGATAGGCACATGGAACACCAGAACCCTTTGGCAAACGGGAAAACTTGAAGAACTTACCCACGAGATGAGCAGATACCGCTGGAACCTTCTGGGCCTATGCGAAACGCGGTGGACTGACATAGGTGAAACAACAACACTGGAAGGTCACAAGATATACTACAGCGGGAAACAAAACAAGCATGAAGAGGGTGTAGGATTTCTAGTTCACAAAAACACAGCGAACTCCATTTTAGGGTGCCGTCCTATTTCCAGCAGACTCATATCCATCCGACTCAAGGCATCCCCATTTAACATCACAATAATCCAAGCATACGCCCCCACCACAGATTACAGCGATGATGAAATAGAAGACTTCTACCAACAGCTGCAAGAAGTCGTTGATGAAACACCAAAGAAAGACATCATAGTGGTACAAGGTGATTGGAATGCTAAAATTGGAGAGGATGCATATCCGAATTGGAAAGGTACATGCGGACCCTCATGCAACCAGTCCACAAACGACAGAGGATTACGTCTCCTGGAATTTGCAGCAGCCAACAACCTCACAGTAGCAAACACTCTTGACAAACACAAGTTCTCCAGAAGAATGACCTGGCACAGTCCTGACAACAAATACCATAACCAGATCGACTACATCATGGTCCCCAGACGTTTTCGAGCTGGAGTGAACGTCGCCCGGACCCGCACTTTCCCCGGTGCTGATATTGGGAGCGACCACGACCTCGTGATGATGACATTCAGAGTGCGCTTGAAAACAGTCAACAAGCCAAAGTTCACACGGCTGCGGTTTAACATCGACAAACTGAAGGATCCAGCCGTCAAAGAAGAGTTCCAAGCAATGATTGGAGGGAAATTTGCACCCCTGACAGTCCTGGAAGAGAACAACATCAACATAGAAGAAACCTTGGAAACATTCAACACGGCCATTATCGAAACAGCAAAAGAAATACTAGGGAAACACCAGCGCCCCAAAAAATCATGGGTAACGACTGAAATCTTAGAATTGTGCGACATAAGGAGAAAACTCAAGAAAAATAAGAAAGATCCAGAGGGAAGAAAGAAATACAAAGAAGCCAACAACAAAGTAAGGTCAGAGCTAAAGAAAGCCAAAGAGTTGTGGATCGAACAGCAATGCACAGAAATAGAGCAGTGTTTAGAGAAGAACAATACCAAGAAAGCATACCAAGTGACAAAAGATCTAACCACAAAGCGGAAAGGACGGCCATCCAGCATACAAAACAAAGCTGGAAAAAGCCTCACAGAAGACCAGGCAATTCTTGAGAGATGGACGGAATACTGCTCGGAGCTCTACAACCATCAGCTCCATGGAGACCCAACAGTATTAAACTGCCCCACAGCAACACCTGAAGAGGACACTCAATCTATCCTGAGAGAAGAAGTGGAGGCAGCAGTAAAAACGCTAAAGATGGGCAAATCAGCAGGAAACGACAACATACCTGCAGAGCTAGTACAAGCCGGAGGAGAGGCAATGATCACCGCTCTTACCAAAATTTGCAACAACATTTGGAAAACAGGAGTTTGGCCATCCCCTTGGACCCAATCACTTATCATAACCCTGCCAAAGAAAGGAAACCTCCAGCAATGTAACAACTACCGTACCATCAGCTTAATAAGCCACCCAAGCAAAGTAATGTTGAAGATTATCCTCAACAGACTGAAACCTGAAGCGGAATCGATTATCGCTGAAGAACAAGCAGGTTTCAGGCCCAAGAGAAGCACCACAGAGCAAATATTCAATTTGAGAATAATCTGTGAAAGATATCTACAGCACCAACAACATCTGTACCATGTATTTGTTGACTTCAAAAAGGCCTTTGACAGGGTTTGGCACGCCGCCTTATGGTCAACCATGCGGAAATACAACATCAACGCCAATATCGTCAATGTTATAAAACAACTGTACAGCAAGGCCTCAAGTGCTGTCCTCCTGAACGGTAGCAAAGGAGATTGGTTCCGGACCACAGTTGGGGTACGCCAAGGTTGCCTCCTGTCCCCAACTCTCTTTAATATCTTCCTCGAGAGGATCATGGAAGATGCCTTAGAAGACCACGAAGGCACAGTTTCAATTGGAGGAAGAACCATCACAAACCTCCGTTTTGCAGACGACATCGACGGCCTTGCAGGAAATGAAGCTGAACTCCGACACCTAGTCGAGCATCTAGATCAAGCGGCTTCTGCCTTTGGCATGGAAATTAGCGCTGAAAAGACCAAAATAATGACAAACAACCCCCAGGGCTTAATTTCTGAAATTAAAGTCAGCGATACGAAACTAGAACATGTGAAGACCTTTAAATACCTTGGTTCCATCATATCAGACGAAGGCTCAAAACCAGAGATGCTTGCAAGGATAGCACAAATAACATCAGTGCTTGCAAAACTTCAACCCATTTGGAAAGACAAAAACATCAGCCTAAGCTCAAAAATCCGCCTCATGCGCTCCCTTGCCCTCTCAGTGTTCCTCTATGCCTGCGAAACATGGACACTAACAGTAGAGCTCCAGAGAAGAATCCAGGCAACAGAAATGAAATGTTACAGGAAGATCCTAGGTATCCACTACACCGACCATGTTACAAACGACGAAATCCGTAGAAAGATCACCAATGCTATTGGGTCACATGATGATCTTTTAACAGTGGTCAGAAAACGCAAATTGAAGTGGTACGGTCACGTATCTCGCACAACGGGCCTAGCAAAGACTATCCTGCAAGGTACTGTCAATGGAAGCCGAAGAAGGGGGAGACAGAGAAAACGATGGGAGGACAACATCAAGGAGTGGACCGGAATGGGCCTGGCAGAATCCCAAAGAGCGACAGAGGACAGAGACAAATGGAGAAGAGCGGTGGCAAGGTCTTCACGGGTGCCCCAACGATGTTTGCGTCAAGGGACAGGTGACAGGTGACAGGTGACAGAAAGTCGCTTCTTCTATTAGTAAATATCTTTCATAATTATTTGCACAAATTTTCTCCGTCTCTTTTCTATTAGTAGTTCATGTGAACTGCTTTTAATACTTTACTCATTAGACAAATTTTCTCCGTCTCTTTTCTATTAGTAGTTCATGTGAACTGCTTTTAATACTTTACTCATTAGGAGTTTCTATCGAAACTATCGTAGATATAAACAGCTTTCATTTGTCTTGCGAGCATTTTACATCGACTCTACGATTCTTTAAACACGAATTATCACTGGCGGTGAACTCGGCCAAAGCGAGGGACGTTTTTCGCTACAACAAGGTACAGATATTTTGCGTTTAAATGTGAGTTTAAAGAACTGGTTGGATAGTATTTCTAATAACAATGAATTTGTTCTAAAATAGACCGGATTTACCGATGTGTATTGACAAACCGGATGTGTTGTTATAACGTCTCGTATACACTACGGCTTTATCGAAGCCGTAGTTACGATATTTCATAACAACGCCGACGGAATGCTATGATCGCGAAAAAACGTCCCACGCTTTGGCCGAGTTCACCACAAGTGATTATGCTTCTATTCATTCAATCAGTCATTAGTTTCGTCATAGAAGATTTTCCAACACATGTATTTCGCTCTTTCACGCATTTGTTCAATTGTTGAATGCTTTAAACCATTGAGTCACACATTGTATAATCAGTTGAAAAAATGTACATATAAATAATTGTTTATTCGTTTTAATGTAATAATGATTGTTTAGATTTTGTCTCATACTTTGATCATTAAATTTATATTCGTCAAATTACTTAGGCCCACGGAATAAATGATAATGCCATCGTAAAATTCTTAAAATACCCCTTTTCCTACCAAAAGTCTTCTGTTTGGTATCTCAAATAAACATATTTATAGGAAACATCGGTGGAAGAGATAAAATGCTAAAATACGTTCTCTGCTTTTCCATTAATGTTTTCAACTTCAATATTATCAAATGCAAATTGCATGCAGCTGAGGAATTATTATATTTGTCGAGTAAAACTACCTTTTGAAAGAGTCCAAAATACTGCCGTTTGGGAAAGGGACATATCATTGAATTGTAAATATATTGTATGTTTAATTGGAATATCGTTATTGAAATGCAAAAGGCACGTTTTTACATTTTGATTTTGGTAAAACCTGTAGATTTTGGCAACCAAATAGTTAGAACTTGCTATCCTTAAAAGACGATCTTGGCACGTCTAAAACAACAGAAACAAAAGCCTCTGTTGTTTCTAAACGTGCGAAGACGGTAGAGTGAACTTCTCACATTTGCTACGAAAACGTATATTTACAAAGCACTATTCTTTACTTCTTTCTTTTAAAAATATACAAAATATTGCCTAAAATCGCCATAGCCGAAAACCAAAACAAAGTATTGATATACTGTAGCATGTATATATGTCTATATTATTATGCATAATGGATCATTTGTCTGATATGTAAATAAATATTTTTAAAAAAACGTTATTTCAATCAACCTCGTTTGTTAAATAATCCCTAAAGACGACTGTTTATAGATTAATTCATGCGGCATGAGGAATTAAAAGATACTTGACGGATCACAGAAAATATTAATTTATATTTTAATGAGAACGAGATCAGTATAATATAAAAGCATATGACGTTATAAAGTTTTACGCGACGTTGACGTCAAAATAGCGCGTCAAAAGTAAGCAAAACTTTAAAAAATCAAAATTTAAAAAAAAATCTAACTCGATGACTTACCTTTTTTATTTCGTTTTTTAAAAGAAAATTGGCCAAACTTAAACGTATGAAAAAAATCAGCATAGGTTTTCTAACTAAATTTTGAGATAAACGTCGTCATGTAAAAAAGTGTTCTTTCAGAATAGACGCGTAAAAAGCGATAAAAATAACTGTAACATGCGATTGTGTAAAATTACGCTATAATTATATTCCAACGTCCAATGAAATTTCTTTAATGTCCATTTACAGATTTATTAATTTTTGTTTGGTCAAAATCGATGTATCAATTTACGAGATATTGAGATTTACTTAACGCTACCCCCTTAAAGACGGTGCGTCACAAAATGACGCCATGACGCCATGACGCACGTATCAATTACTTTTTAAAGACCGCCATCGTAGAGCGCATATACCAAAGTATCTGTCCCCAGAATTTCATAAGATTCAGAGGAAGTCGCATTTTTGACGTCAGGGGTATCCAGCTACCTTAAATTGTGGGGTTTCTAGCAATTGTTTTACTCTGAAAATGTACGGGGATATCCATTTCATTCCTAAACCAGTTCGCAACTGACGCAACGTTTTTTGCATAATGTAAAACATTCAAAAGATATTCGATATTCTTAGTAATATTACAATTGTCACCATGTTCCATAGATTAAGTAAGGTTGATTGGTAAACATTTGCTCAAAACATCATTTCAGAAAGGTTTCCGTGTTAATTCCAAACCGATTGATTCTGGAAGGAAACCATTAATAGCCATTTATACGCTCATTCTCAATAATAAGGAACATTTCATCAAAAGTCATGTCTCAGTGATATTTTTTCTAAGCAGACAGCACTGGCCCGGCTTTGATTGGCTTAATTGATAGTTTGCTAGTTGTTTTCAAGATTAAAACACAAAATGCCCCCAGAAAAATTCCTACATGTCAGATATATTGTGTCAAAGTCGTAATTTCACGCCTACTTCACCTGTCTCAAGCCATAGGTACATGATTGCACGCCCTAATTTTCAGTGGGGATACCAGTGTAACTTGACCTTACCCTCGGAAATACAAACTAAAATATTTGTTTGCCTGTAGAAATACTTGAAACTCTTATGCAGTGTCTTTTATTGTTAAAATTATACGATTAACGCTTGTCTCAAAATTTAGAGTGCCTACGTTACGTCGTCCTTTTTCATGCATCACTTTTCCGAATTTTACATAAAATTGTAAAATATTTGGACTAAAATTTAGCCAAACCATATCTTTATAAGATAAATCAGTTTTTGGCGTTCGTGCACCAAAAAAATATTTTTCATGTAATTATTTATTTCAGTGGGAAATAGGTTTGATTTTAAAGCGATACCTACGTGACATGGGTTTTTGATTCATTTATTTGAAAGACCGAGGTATGTGATACTGAATATGAAAGATAAGCATGTCAACTACAGTCAGATATTTGTTACTTTCAATAAAAATGTAATAGATGAAAAATATTCTCAGACAATGTCACGAAAATGCTTACGTTACCGGTGCTTACGTTACCGAAAAAACATTGTTTTGCAAAAAATCCTTGTTTTGGATGATTTAATATACATTTGACGTCATATTTAACTGTCTCCATACTAATATGATACAAAAATACTTGATCTTACATGATACAGATGTAGAATCTTTACATTTTACTCAAAGACTTAAGTAGACCCCACTGTACAGATTGGGGATAAAGTGTAGATATATGTTATTCAACTAAAGATTCCGAGCAGTAGATCTATAGTTGGATATTGTTTCCCTATGGAAAAAGGAAAACACTCACCAGAATCAGTATCGTTCGATAATTTTGCTGGCCGTTTAATTGTCATGCCTACGTTACATGCAGGTAACGTAGGTACCGTAATGCTTTTCAAAAGATTTGAAAATGAAAGAATGACTTTTTTTCGAAATTTTACTATTACACCGCAAAATTAGAGTTGTATGCTCAGAAAAAAGACAGCATGTTTGAATAAATCATAATCTAAGATATATTTATGGCGCCGTTTTTTATTTCAATGGATGTGAACCCGAATTCGTTTTCTCTAAAGGATACATACGACTATTATATCCAAGAAAATCACAATTTCTTGTCTAAACAAACATTAGATAGTTTTGTTTATATGTATAAAAGATAATAAATAAAAAGTAGTCTAATAAGTAAACAATAAACACACTATTTGAAGGTCAAATATCTAGGAATATGTAAATGCAATATAAATCTTTGAGCTGGGCGTCGAACAGGGATCGTGTTCATGTACCATTTTGCTTAAAGTTTGGGTAACATGTCCCAATTCAAAGACAAACACAAACATAAAGTAAAAGTGTATCTCGAAGACACAACCTAGGAATGAGATAGCAGTTTTAAGAAACATGAGCGAACAAACAACGTGGAATTCAGAAAGGCCGTTATTCCATTACTTTGATTGAAGGGAAGTTATAGTTGAGATTAATATTTGTATAGAATGGGAAAGGGCCGGCTTCGAATATCATTCAAAGAAATTATTAAGTCCTTCAAAATAGCTATATACAAGCATTTGTAAATATAAAATGAATAACACACAAATATTATCCACGTATGAATTACACCTTCTTTACCCCTGGTACCTACGTTACCATATAATTGGTATTTGATCTTTAAAATCGATATTGTTTATGTGCAGCGAATAAAAGATCACATAACAAATGAATAATTCAAACTACAGTAGCAGTAATTCATCTATTATGACGTCGTTTATCCGTACGATACGTATGAACAATCCAAAATACGTGTATATCATTAAACAAGCATATGACCAGAATATGTGAACACTTTCTAGTTAAAAAAGATTATAAGTCTCCTTCAGTAACGGGCGTGTCATTTTCGAAACGAATTTACATTATTTAACTTGTTTGAAACGCAAAAGACTAAGTTTTTCCAATGTGTTGGTTATATTTGGTTCAGTGTGATGCCTACGTTACGTTACCCCTTGAGAGCATAATTTACTCACATCTTCCTAAAAAAGAATATGAAACGTCTCAAAGGGGTATTTTTTTAAAACAGAGAAGTTGAACTTTGTGAACATACTAAATACATACATGTATACTTAAGTAGCAGAAAATGACCAAAGTTGAAAAAACTATGTACAAGTTTTGGAAGAAAAAATCACATTTTTAGAATCTGCTTCTACTTTTTAATGGCCCAAAAAACAGACAATTTCTTTTCTCAATCGGAAAAAGTTAGTATTTCGCAAATCTTCGGGCATTCTGTGACACGTTTAACATTAATTGGCTTAAAAATGAACTTGGTGCATTAAATGTGCAAGATTACTAAAGACAACATGTTAATGGTAACGTAGACATTTATGTTGTTTTAGTATACAGTTTCAAAAGCTCGTAACTTTCAAATTACTTCAATTATGTACACAAAACTTTACCAGAAGTTGCAAGAGGTATAGTGTAATCCAGAAAAAGAATAAAAATTACAGTTTTTAAACTTTTATTTTTTGCATATTACGAATTTTTTTTGTTCCTTACTATTGAGAATGAGCGTATAAGTACATAACATTGGACATATTTTTTTGCTTGCAATTATTATGTATATTATACATGGTGTTTGTACAAACAGTATTATCATATAAGTTTTTTTTACTTTTTTTCAGTCATTATCAAACATCTGGCGTCAACCTATCAGTAGTGGCACGAAATGAGAAACAGATTAGAATTAATTGTTTACAATGTATTAGTTCATTATGTATTTTGTTTCTCCTTCTAGACATCCAATATCAGATATATAACTAGAACTGACGACAAGTTATACCAGATCGACGAAGTGTAAGTATACTGTAAAATATACTCTTATGTCATAAATCAACGCATCAGTGGTGGCACGAAATGATAAACGGATTAGATGCTTGTTGCACATTGTCCTGTACAATTTAATACAAATCAAGATGGAATTATGGTGATAAAATATACATCTAGAGCAGTAGCAACATCTACCCTCAACTAGAATCGACACGTTGATTAACATTGGAATTCCGTCATGCAACCTTAATCTTGGTTGAGTTGGGTTTAACATGTTTTTCAACTGCCATAGTACGACTGGAGCACCTTAACATGGATTCTTGCCGTTTCTCATACCGACTCTACTACAGCGTTCTAGCCGAGTCTCCAGCTGCTTTAACAAACTTTTTTTAAAGTTAACAATCATAATACCATTGTCAAGATACCATTTTTTAGGAAAAATAATTTGCCGCTGCCGGGTATCGATCTCGGGACCTCATATGCGAGAGTCTGATGCTATACCAGCTGCGCTATTGCCGCAATCCCCTAGATATCTCGAAATTATAAATCTTGGAATTATTTCAAGAAACTGGAGAGAACGTGCCTTGAAAAGAAATCGGATTCTTGCGTCGTGATATTTCCTGAGTCTCTATCATTAAGGACCAATTATCCTTTGTTACAGTAGTAACGTAATACCGATATTATATGGTTTCTGGTGAGCACATTTACTTTGGAACATTATAAAGAAAGGCAAAGTCATTACTTAGCCCTTTCCCAAACAAGACCTGGTTTTGACGTCCCTAAGATAAAAGGCTTGGGAAAACATTGACGCAACGAAGAAATTGCTGATAATCAGCAATTTCTTCGTTTGCCTCAATATTTTCTGGACTATAATTTACACAAATGCTATCTTCATACACATCAATTCTGTCGCCTGCAGAAGCTTTGTATTTGGACCAATTTTGATGTTTGGGAAAGAGTTAAAGTGACATATCAAAGATATTTTTTCATAAATTTTTATTTTATCTTTATCTGAAAGGGCATATTTTCTTATAAAAATTCGGAAACTCAAAATATGGCGCCGTTTTCGAGAAAATAATATGTTTGTACTAAAATTAATCAAATTGTTGTCCACAACGGATTTATCGGATTTATATGTAAGGCGTATTTTTCGCTTATAAATAACGACTTTAAAAACCTGATAGCATTTATATGCATGAAAATAACCAATATTTTGTATCAACCTTCTTTTAAATAAATGAAATTGGAATGTTATGTCCCTTTAACTGCTTCGCAAAATGACGCAAACGTTAAGTAATTTATCATTCAGTGTGCGGAAGGGATTGTTAGATAAGGGTAAAATCATTTACAGAATCATCCAACGTGATCCTACATTTTAGTGGTTAAATAATCAGTTAAGGAGTGCATTTACATTTATACTAGCCATTGAATATTTTTTGTCTTCTGTAACAGCTATCAAATTGGAAGACCGTGTGCTTTGTCTTTTGGAAAGTGTTAACCCATTAGCAAACATTAATAGGGCGGTCAAAATTGAAAGATCATGCAGACGACAGTTTCAAGCTAAGGAAATTTAAGATCTTTTGGTCTTTTTGGTAGAAAATATTGTGGAAAATGAAGAAATTGCTTGTCACAAGCAATTTCTTCATTTTCCACAATGTTTTCCACAGCCATTATTTTGTGAGGGAGCCAAAAGGCGTCATTGTGCTGTAATGGATTAAATGACATTCCGTGTAAAATAATGTTAACGACCTCCCCGCATTGAAATAGATGAGCTCATTCTATAATGAGGGATTTAATTCCGTTATACAAATATGGCATTCACTAGAAAAGAAACTGTACATCTGAAATAAATCAAGGATGTTATTTAACAATTCGTTATTGTTGTCCTCCATTTGTAAAGACCGATTGCGTAAACATTGTGTTTTTGCAAATGCTTGTTTTTTTTATTCTGGTACTATCAAAAATTACCTTTATCATGGAAAACAATAAAGCTGATAGCGAAATTGCAGAAATTGTTTGGTATCTTTTGATGAATACGTGTACCTATTTCAGCCGCCAATCGATGTTTCCAATTATAATGTAGTTGTTTGTTTAGTATGATCCTCAGCTTTTAATAATGACAAATTCAAGTTAAGAGGACATTAGTGATAATTGGCAATTTGTTTTCTGCTTCAACGCTACAATGCCTGAAGATGATAGTGATTTGTTTCAGCTCGTTGGAAGGCAAATTGGTTTAAACAAGAAATTAAACGCCTCAATCTCTTGGGAAAATAATAATTTACGAGATATTATGTTTTCAATCATAAAATGGCTTGACAATTCACGTCTACTTTCACGCTACATGCTTAAATGTGCATATTCTTCGCATTTAATTGATTGGAACATATATGTTGTGGTGATGATATTTCAAAGAAATCTAGGACAAGAGATCATTGACGTCTTTCTGAAACAAGACGTGACTGACTGTCCTAATAGGAAATGCTTGAGAAAACCTTAAGACAAAGATAAGAATGCTGATAGCATGCAGTATTTTGTCATTTTGTCTCGAAATACTCTGTGCTTAGGTGTATACAAATTTTATTTGCATCAGCATCCATTCTGTCGTTTTCGACAACTTTGATATTAAAATACCCAAATTTTGTCCCTGTTGGAAAGGATTATGGAAATTAAATGACAACAATTTCCTAGAATAACAAATCGCCAATGTCAATCAAATCACAAATTAGCTATCCTAATGTTTCATTCAGCCAAGTGTGTCTAAGACGATGTCCTTGTCTTTTTCTATATTTCGTCGGTGTTTTACCAAACATCGTCACAACAGATACACAGTTGCAAAACACGTTTAAAGTTTTAAGAGCAACAGCAAGAGTAGCATCGCGTTGACATGGAACTATACTAAAGGCGCCACGTCGACGTCAAAGCCGACGCCCGGGTGACAGGATTGTCCCTCTCAAATTCTTCGAATAGTCAAGCTTAGAACAGATTATAAAAACAAATAATTGCAATGTTAATATTTCAAAAGAAAGAACTATCATATTGCCAAATGGGCGCTCAAGATCCACAAGGAATATAAACGCAATTTCATTAGCACGTTGTTAGAATATGGTTTGTTTATGTCAATGCTATTTTAACATAGTAAGGTACATGTACTGATTAAATAATATTTTCTCTATCTGTATTGCTGGAAAATAGTAACATTCTAAGAAACAGAAAGATTTCCTATCCTGTAATACGTCTTGTCTCATTTTTTGTTACATATGTACATGTATAAGAGAGCCTTTCTGTTTGTCTATTTCTAACACTATTTCACCAAACCATCATACTGCTGTGGAAAAATCAGACGGTTTGAATGACTGGACATCAATTCGATTCCTGTGATGTCAATGGAATTAGAGCGGAAGGCTCATGGACTTGTTATTTATTTATCCTGACAGACTCAATATGTCATCAGGGTTTTCATGTCAACGAAATCAATCTACTCGAAATAAATGACCACACATAGGATTATGGTTCTAATCAAATGAATCATACACGACATTGGCCTGAATGTCCATATGGGGAATACGAAACGGTGTCTTATTGCAATTAATCATTTGTTATCACATTGGTTTAGTGAAAATTTGTTGTTGTTATTCTAGCTTCAGATAAGAAGGATTTTTACTTTGTTATTTTTTTGTTAAACAAATTCTATGACTTTGGTAACTTACTCGACTAGTCGTCCCATTGAGAGTCTATGGTATT
Source organism: Fragum sueziense (assembly GCA_963680895.1). NCBI lineage: Eukaryota > Metazoa > Mollusca > Bivalvia > Cardiida > Cardiidae > Fragum > Fragum sueziense. Next base: position 25,671,813 of record OY804596.1, on the reverse strand, counting down.
AATTTATACATTCTTCAAACCTTTTATTCATTTGACCGAAGAGTTGGCTTTATATTTGATCCCCGTTTTAACAAGATATAAACATTTCTACTCTAGCCCATATAGTTTTTGTCTTTCTAAAAATTAACGGAAATCCCACCAGCGTAGCTAATAGAAAGAAAAGGGACAACACCTTTATAACAAAAGTGAGCAGTCTTGTGTTTAAGTTATCTCTCGCAAAATCTAATTATCTGAAGAAATAACCTTTACTCTCAACCAATATCTATCTTAATGAGTTATAATGAAAGGACGAGAGGTGGAATTACTTCCTGGAAATTTATTGTCTCAAAATGTCCCCTTGTAATTGTTTGTCTTATTTCCGCATCGGAGTCTTAGATCTAATTTTCTGACTCAGTTCTTATCTGTCATAATTTTAATGACAGTGGGAATCTTTATAACAAAACTACAGGGCCTCGAATAATGTACTGTTTCTTTCAATCAGCCAAGTTCGAAGATTTTCATCACTAAACTTTATATAGAAAGTATTTCTGAATATGTTTCAAACGACCAATAGTACCAACGAGTTCCCGGTAACAAATGTCTAGTGACAGTTTTTATTGACAAATTGTATTATCAGAAAATAAGAGAAGTAGTTACTAGTTAAACAAAGATCCGACTAAAAGTGAACGTAGGCTGGTCATTTCCAGTTTCCATATTCAACCTCAAAAGAATTTGTCAATGATTTCTTGCAAATGTTCCATATCTAATAATCTCCAGAGGCATGCAGCTATTGACCACATATATCTAGTGTCATTTCTAATGTACCAAATGTTTGATAAAATTGCTTTGGCATTTTCCTGTAGATGTGACAACAGATATTTATATCCAAGAGGGCAGTTAGAAAGTACCGTTAATATTTCATATAACCAGAGTGCAATTACCCTCTTGTGAAAAGAATGAAGAAGCACATCGTTTACATTTTGCGTGCACACGTTCCCTCGTTCTTTTAAACATTAGTATTAAAACACCTGAATAAGAAGGTATTTATAACATTTTGTCGTTAAACAAGGTTCTATTGCTGACAGGTACATGTATGTGATATATAGTCCCCTGAGGTTGTCCGCCTGCAAGCTGATAATGTCTGGTATCATAATGTTGGACACAATTACTCTGACATTTTCTTAGTAACAACTTCTCAAAGAAGTATGGTTTTGACGTCCCTGAAAGAATATGCATGAGAAAACATTGAGGCAAAAGACGAAAATGCTGATAATCAGCATTTTCTTCTTTTGTCTCAAAATTTGCTGGGCTTTTTGTACCAAGTCCCATCTTTACTAGCATCCCTTTTGCCGACCGCAGAAATTATCAAATGTGACCACCCTCATGTTTTGTCGCTTGGGAAAGGATTCAGATGACTGCATACATCAATACCCACATTGACAAATGGATCGAGGCACCCTCCACCCGCGAGTCACCTATCGCTTCCTTTCTTCCAGAAACACGTAACTGCAGCTTTGGACAAACTGCAGATACGAGGTTTGAAAAGGACTGCAAGCACTTCTTTGGGCATCAATTGAATGGTATCCATTCACCGGTTTCTTCGGTGTTTCGAAACAGTCCTAACTTTTTTACTGGCCTTAAGATCAGTTTTTGTCTGTCGAAAAAATACTTAACACCATAGCACATGATGTGAAAAGCCCTGTCGCATCTGTCCAGTGGCGTGTCAATATTTCTAGCACTATTGATAGGAAATAGACAATAATTGTCTGATATTATAAAAACTGTATTCCGCTTTTCTACACATAGACACTTACATAAGATAACATCCTTAGACAATTCATAAGACATATCCTTAGGTACAGCTTACAATTCTAAACAAACCTAACTTTATTTGTATCTCATTTGTACAAATTGTGTTCAAACGTTAACGATAATCTGATTGATATCAAAATATTTTTATCAAAATAATAACGAATGATCAAACTGATCACAGTTGGTCCTTTTGTGGGTGCAAATGCCATATGGATTCTTTAACCCAGCTTATGTGTTTTCTTTATTCCAATTGAAGTGGTATTAGTTGTTGTCGTCTGCTTAAAGGTTAACTTTTCCCCACAAACAAGACCTGGTTTTGACGTCCCTATCAGAAAATGTTTGAAAAACAATGAGGCGAAATAAGAAAATGTTGATCATCAGCATTTTCTCATTATGCATCAATATTTTCTGAGTCATTTTGCACTCTAATCCTATCTTTACTAACACCCATTTTGTCGTCTGCAGCAGTTTTGTAATTGAAACAATGTAAAATTATGCCGTCTTCGGAAAGGGTTAGGACGTGGGAGCAAAAAACATGGCTTCTAAATGAGAAGTGGAGACAGTGTTATTGAATTTTGATTACGTGACGAGGTCCAAACCACTTAAACGGGGTTGTCGAAATTGAAAGCAATTTCAGAAGACAACATGGATGTTTGAAAATACAGTGTGCAATAGAGCAAATAAGTTTGGGGTAAAAGGGGAAAATGCTGATTTCTAGCATTTTATTCTTTGACATCAATAATACAACGAGGGGTTCATAGATGTTACAGACGACAAAAATAGCAGAGGACAAAGAAGAGCATGCTGGAAACAAACAGTTTCTTCCTTTTCTTCCTTTGCATCTGGATATTTTCATCTGAAGCATCTGCTTTACGGACCTTAGCTCAAGGCCTCCTTGGAAAGGATTAGAATTAATCGTATAATTATGCTGCATTTCATTAGAAATTGTGATGGAAAAACGGTTAAAGGACTGATTAGAAAGTCTTAGAGTAATAACGGATATATATTCTAGGGATGTATGTTGACATTTTAATATCATGTTTTACTGACAGTTAACAAAATTAAAAAAAAGTATTTTCTCCGTCTTTCTTTCCTAGGTACTATACATGTATGCACTGGAACATAGGTTCAAAATATGTATTACAGCTATCAATAGTTATTTTTGTCTTAGGACGTTGCGTTTATCTAGTCTACAACCGGATATTGACATTCAACGCCTTGTATTTTCTGGCGATTTTCACACTATGATATTCATGTATGTTTAGCAGTAGTTTTTTCGTTCCGTTTCGCGCATCGTTTTATCCTGACCGTGAATGCAAACACAGTACTAGATCTATGTACTCTTACATAGATTTAAGATATATATCACGGTAACCATTAATTCATTTTATCCTGGAGTGAGTGTTGCGTTTGTCTAGTCTACGACCGGATATTAACATTTCACACTTTGTTTTTTTCCTGCCAATTTTCGCACAGTGATGTCAATGCAGTGATACCACCAGTATTTTAATACGGTCTAGTCAGGATAGTATAGCACACTATCCACATATGTAAACAAAGAAATATCAAATTTCAATCTACTGTACTTGTGCATGCCACCACACCTGACTTGAAATCAAGAGCGCTTTCATCTTATTTACATACATACTAGGTAAAATGTATTCACATTGTGCCATAACACCATTACTGGACTATATAGTTGGGTCCAATACCCCAATCCCGTGACCATTATTTGGCTAACATGTTTTCAAAAACGAATTTCTCCTGATAAATTCAGTCTGAAAAGTGTATTTACACTTGATAGTAGGTGATCTGGTTCAAAAGTTTATTTTTCAATATGGCGGCGGTGGCCATTTTGGATTTGGCCCTGTAGCAAAAAACGCCAGCAAAATCTCGAGGGGCATGGTTTCTAAAATTTCTAAAAGGTCTATAGATAGGTGTCAAATCACTCGTCAAAACATGTTAGCCAAAGCATGGTCACGGGATTTGGGTATTGGACCTAACTAATAGTTTGGTTGGGTTTTACATTTACCTCATTCTCTAATAACCCTAATTGTACGTACAAATGTAGAAAGACGCCACTTCCAGCCACCCTGGAGCGTCATGTTTGTCTATTCTACAGCCGGATTTTGGCATTTCGTGCCCCGTAGAAGTGATAACATCTCTGGTTTACTTCTTTTGGTGGAAATACAGCACTATATGGCGACAAACGAAAATATTCTTGATGCGTTGTCTACACATGTCTGATCCTACGGGATATTGATTTGAGTGTCTACTTTGATGCATTTTTTTTTATCTAAATTAAAATAAAAAAAGAAACACTTTGCATTTCACAAGCGCTAACGTACTGCAAGTAGTTCGAAATGTTACTACCCTTAACGGGTATTTTAAATACAATACAGTATGACGTATCAAATGGGTCAAAAGTATATAGTAAGCGTTCACGTTTGGAAATACAGGTTCACTGATGAATGTTTTAGGTTCATTTGTATTTTATGTGTACGTGCTAAATAGACATTTTCTAGCCAATATTGAACCAATTAATCAGGTCATTATATTCGTATATGTTACATATTCTGTGCAGGACAGTTATCTCCTTATCTTACTCTTTGCAGAACAAGACCTTATTTTTACGCGAAGAGATCTTCAATCTTATATCTCAAGGAATGAAAATAATTTGTTCATGAGTCTTTCAGTTTGTTTGAAAATAAATAATATCTTGCCGCAATAATTATCTGAGAGTGATTGAAACTCGCCATTTCCTTTTAAGAAAGAGATTATTATGCCTTGAAGTATTGACATTATTCATATGTAATCCAATAAGACATGAATACAAAAGGGAATAAACTAGAGTGGGCTAGCTTCTTAGCGGATTTAATAAATAATCTAATTTGACATACATTTGAAGCACTGACTGATCTTTACTTCAACATGCATTACTCAAATTAGGCCAATTAAGTCCATAATTTAATCACGAATGGCAATTTATCTAACTTCGACGAATTCCTTTTGTATGTACTGAAAATGAATTCCAATCATATAAATGTAGCCGGGTGTAGTATAAGGGGCACTTATACTATCTCGCCGTACAAGCTAGCTTTTATAGCGACGTGGTAGAGTGTTCGCTTAGGGTGTGAGAGGTCCCTCGGTGGGCGCCAAATGTAACCCGCAAATAAATATCGTATCGACTCCTGTGGGGATTCGATCCTGGGACCTCTCACACCCTAAGCGAACACTCTACCACGTCGCTATAAAAGCTAGCTTGTACGGCGAGATAGTATAAGTGCCCCTTATACTACACCCGGCTACATACTGGCGCCAAATGTAACCCGCAAATAAATATCGTATCGACTCCTGTGGGGATTCGATCCTGGGACCTCTCATACCCTAAGCGAACACTCTACCACGTCGCTATAAAAGCTAGCTTGTACGGCGAGATAGTATAAGTGCCCCTTATACTACACCCGGCTACATAAATAACAAGAGGGCCAAGATGGCCCTGGATCGCTCACCTGATAGAAGTTTGAAACTTTCTCCATGCAGAACAAGACCCATCTTTTACATGACCTAGGTATATCTAAGACAAGAACACGAAACTTAAGATGCCAGATTATGATCCAGCTGAAAACAGCATTCTTAATCTTTAATGATCAATATTTGTGGCTGTTAAAGTGAAAACCAAGTCGATAAAAAACATCCATTTTGTCATAATCCAGGGCACATAACTCTGTTCTGATAAAGATATTCTCACCAACCTTATGTCCTAGTTGTTTTTTTGATTGGTCAATATTTATTGCTGTTTGAGTGAAATTAAAAACGAAATTAGCAATATTGTCACCATCAAGGGCACACAACTCTGGCTTTTTTAGTCCGATCAATATGAACAAGAGCTGTCCGTGCTTAGTATAAAGGGGGCATAACTCCAAATATAGTGGAGCCAGGGTCATGGGCCCAAATAGTAAGATAGAGGGTGTGATGGTGGATAAGTATTCCAAGTTTGGGTTGAATCCCTTTGATAGTATGGAAGTTATTGATGATTGAAAAAACTTTAACCTTGGTTGCAACGCCGACGCCAACGCCGACGCCAACGCCCGGGTGACAGTATAAGCTCTCATTTTCTTCGAAAAGTCGAGCTAAAAATGAATCATATAAGATCTCATGGTCACCAACCAAGTTGAAAATGGCAATTTTGTGAAATTCAAAGGCCAATAACTCTGGTTTTTCTGGTCCGATCAAGCTGAAAATTTAATTCATTCAGCAGCTTATAGTTAGCAACATTGTTGACATTTTTTGTCTTGATTGGTCAATAAATGTAGATGCTAAAGTGTAAACAAAGTCGAAAACGGCAAATTTGTCAAATTCAAGGGCACATAACTCCGGACTTCCTTCTTCGATGACACTGAAAATCGAACTCATTCATTATTGTATGGTAACTAACATTCTAGCCAAGTTTTGTCTTGATTGGTCAATATTTGTAGATGCTAGAGTGGTAACACAGTCAAAACTAGCTATTTTTGATATCCAAGGGCGCATAACTCCGGACTTCCTGATCTGATCTGACCCAAAATCAAACTCGTCCAAGAGCTTATTGTCATACATGTTTTGACCAAGTTTGGTCAAGATTGGTCAATATCTGTAGATGCTAGAGTGGTAAAAATGTCAAAACTAGCAATTTTTGATATTCAAGGGCGCATAACTCTGGACTTCCTGATCCGATCTGACCCAAAATCAAACTTATCCGAGAACTTATTGTTATACATGTTTTGACCAAGTTTGGTTAAGATTGGTCAATATTTGTAGATGCTAGAGTGGTAACAAAGTCAAAACTAGCTATTTTTGATATTCAAGGGCGCATAACTCCGGACTTCCTGATCCGATCTGACCCAAAATCGAACTCATCCAAGAACTTATGGTCATACATGTTTTGACCAAGTTTGGTTAAGATTGGTCAATATTTGTAGATGATAGAGTGGTAACAAAGTCAAAACTAGCCATTTTTGACGTTCAAGGGCACATAACTCTGGACTTCCTGGTCCGATCTGACCCAAAATCGAACTCATCTGAGAACTTATCGTCATACATGTTTTGACCAATTTTGCTTAAGATTGGTCAATATTTGTAGGTGCTAGAGTGGTAACAACAAATTGTGAACAGACGGACAGACGGACAGACAGACAGACGGACAGACAGACAGACAGACAGACGGACGCCGACGGACAAAAAGCGACCACAATAGCTCACCTTGAGCACTTCGTGCTCAGGTGAGCTAAAAATGATCTCTTTGATATTTCTTCTGTGTATTTTTGGTAACGAATCTAGTTTGTTGTCATGAATTCATTTGATATTAATTATATTTTATATATCTTTTTTTTTATTACAAATACACCCACAAAGGAAGAAACCGACAAAACCCTTAGTAAACACCGTCTAAATGTTATCAAACCTTTGTGCAGAAACCATTCTTTTAGGGCACAACACAGTCCAAACAGATATTGTGAGCCACAACGTGTTCGACGTCGATATCAAACTGCTCGCATTCAGTAGGGAACATGTTAACAAAGTCTACCTATATACAAGCAAAACATTCGAAACTTTTACAATTTTTCCGTGTCTAATCCTGCAATACCAAGTTTTAATCTATCACTTGCAAATCTTGATGAAGTAACCATTAGCTATCTAGGGATACTCTATCGGGCCATTTATCGTTAGCTACTCGTACATTTAAATGCCATCCGAAAAATTCCAAAACGCATCAATATTTTGTCTAAATTTTCTAGTCTATGTAAACTTCATGTAATGTTGTTGAAACTGCAATGTTTAAATGTTCTAATATTCATGAATTTTACTCAATATATCGATATAATATAGATAAAAACAATGAAATGTATTTTTTATGATATTCTTTGCAACTTTCAGTATAGTCTTTAAACAAACCAAATTTAGATTCTTATTGCAAAGAGTGTCCCTGTAGTTTAATTTTACATAACAAATCATGTGGAACAAAGGGTATCCTACTAATTCAGCAGCCTCATCATACACCCTGATACAGTTAAAATTTTTAACCGTGACCTGTGTATGCATGAGAGCAAACAAAAGGTCACGTGGTCGTTTTACTATATTTGGCGAGTCGTTATTTTCACGCGAGCATTTTTCATTTATTCTGCCTAAGTACTAATAATATTTTATACAGTCATTTACGTTAATTATAAGTGTTTTAAGTTACCGAAATATTTTTGAACTTTGATTGAAAAAAGAGATTTTTTGGCTTGTGATCATTCGTAACCTGTCTCCATCGCCTATTACCACCATGCAAATTCAGGATGAGCTACTGCTTTTGAAAACCAAATAAAATCAATTTCGCAGAAGCAAGTGAGCTCCTTAGTACTGTCTAAATGTGAGCGGTAATATTTTGCATGTGTTTATGCTCTAGATTAGAGCCAATTATGGACAGTCTCCGACAGGTCACAGGATTGATTCCCAGTCTCGAAGCGTGGACAATTATAAACAAACTTAGGGCTGAAATATTGTTGAGAGGTGTTAAATTAAAACAGAAATGAAAAGAAAAATGTTTTAAACCTTTATCAAACAAGAAATGTTAATGTTTTGACTGTCAAGGGCGGACCCAGGATTCTTTTCAAAAGGGGGGAGGCGGGGTCTAGCCCAAAAGATGACTTTGATTTGTGAATTGTGTAACGTTATATATACTGTACTAACGTTGTATAGTCAAAATTCTATTGTCGGCCTATTAGAGGCGGGGTCCGGACCCCCGACCCCCTTCTATATCCGCCCTTTAATGTCTTACATAGATTGTTTCGAAAATCATCTCAGGAGGCAAAATAATGAAATACTTTTAATCAGCATTTTCTCCTTTTGCCTCAACGTTTTCTGCATTATAATTGTCCTATTATGCCCCTATGTACACGCACAATGGTGGATCCCGGATTTTTTCAGGGGGGTCCAAACCCAATTGCAAGGGAGGGGGTTGTCCACGCCCAAATGATGACTTAAATGTGTTAAATTATATAAAACATTATATTGACGCTTTGATTATATAGTCAACATTCAATTTTCGGCTGATTCCAGGGGGGGGGGGGGGGCATCCCGACCTCCCCCCCCCTTTCCCCTCTAGATTCGCTCTGGCACATACAAAAATCCTACTTTCAAGATGCCCATTCTGTTGTATGCAAGAGCTTCCAAATTGAATCAGGTGCCGTGTAGAAAAGGGTTAAGTCGTTGTCAAACTTGAAAAGTCTAAATAATTTGTCGTTTGGGAAATGGGCTTTCAGAGCAATGATTTTATTACCAAATTGATCTAACATATAACGAATTATCTATCTACATCAGCCTTTCGGTACTGAGATTGTCATCTTCACACTGAAAATGGCATGTTTTGTACATTTTTTTGTTGGGGAAGGGGGGTTTACGTGAAAATGATAGTAGAACCTGGCGGCTAGGTCCTCAAAAGATCCGTGGATATTAATTCATCGGAGAGTTAAAAATGCCTTAAAAGCCGGTTAAGATCATAATTGGAAGTCAGTCAATGATATCCCGTCGAGATTCACAGAGGAATCATCACTAAACGGTGTGTGATTCCTCTTAAACTTCTTCTTTCCTCCGTTCGTTTCCATTGCACGTTGGATGCTTTGCTCTCATTTGGGTCAGAGCCTCGATCTGGCATCAAAAAGTGTTACTATTTAGTAACAATTTGGAACTGTGTTTGGGTGTATTACGCAGAATCACGTATCATAACAACAACAACAACAATAACAACTGCAGTAAATCTTCAATAATTAAGTTTATATATGAAATAATTAAATTTGATTTAAAACGGAGGTATAAAACATCGTGGAATTTCTGAACCTGGTGGATCCTTTGAAATGATAAACAAAAGAGGTTATTGACGACCAAACAAATTCCTCGCTGTGTTGATATTTATAAGTGGAAAAACTATAGCTTCAATATACGCGTTGAATGAGGCCATTTTTAACGTAGCCTTCGGTATACACTTTTAAATTCCGAGGACTCGGAAGGCTAAAGGTCAATTTATTCTCGCACGTAAAGCTCAAATTTTTCAATATATTTATTTTTTTTTCCTGTAACTTTTCAGACACGTACGACATTTGGGTAAAATCTGTCGCAATAAGGTACGTGTAGATATTTTTTTGCCGTCGAAGTGAGAAGCCCGAAATAACTTCGTGCTTTAATCTTATTACAATCCAAGCAAAATAAAATTTACAGACAAAACCATAGTTGTAATTGACACATGGCTTGCCACTCACTCTTTAAATTTAATTTTTCCCTTCTTGGTTAAGACATATTTTAATAAAAAAGGAAAAAAGAGAAGAAAAAAGAAAGGCAAAAGTCGAAACCGCAGCAATATCACTTGGATTCCAGTATTTTTTTCTAAAACTTCTTTCAATTTATAACGGTTTAGACAATTGTGGAAGAAAAATATCTTGCCTGACCTCTCCGAAGGAAGAAGAGCGTCTAAGGAGAACACGTAATTTGCCATCAACATAATCTTCTATAACAAAATTCTTTCGACGTCCTTGGACTTATTAACGAAAGCACAAATAGAATTTTGAAAAGCAGCGTTTGTTCACTTTTATCAGCGTATTTCGTCGGCAGAAGTTCTATAAACACGTTTCAATATATCATTTGGCCCTTTTCACTCACCAAAAGCCTTTGGAATTTGAAAAATATTGTGGCAAACGGAAATTTCATAGCTACAAACAAATTCCACGTTGTTTTCTACCCAGGCAGACTTTTCAAAACCCTTCAAATCGTCGTTGCAATATCCTTGGTCATTGTATCGCGCCCATGGCGCGATACATATTGTGGTATACATATTCTAATTTTAGAAATTACGTCATGAGGGATAATTATTTGTACTTGAAAGTCGTATATATAACCTACACATAAACTGTTTACACGGTATAATTTTTCAAGCAGTACTATAAGTATACATCGAAGTTCGTTTAATCTCAGACCACGCTGAAAATTCGTGTAAACAAAATTCTAGTATAGTTTTATACTTTGCATAGCAATGGAAAGTCCCTAATTTCGGTTTGCCCATGGTGGACATGTATTTTTCCTATCCGTTTAAATGCAACGCATTTATGCATACCATTTCGAACCGCAGTAAGAAATCAAAGAACGAGAAGTACTTACATGTAACTATTGAATGACCACTACATGTTCAATTTGGACTGGTCAATTTGCATTGTTACAAGGTATCGTCTTATCTGACTAGATATGTGTATTGCTAGTAGAACAAATGGGTTTTCTCAAGCGTTTTTCAGAATTGCATTACAATGTGTATTCCTACTTTCGGTTTGCCCATGTCCTATCCGATTCGCTGCATCGCGTCCTAAGAAATCAAAGCACGATAAAGACTTTAGTATTGAATGAACACTGCATGTACAATTTTGGATGATTAGATTCCAAAATTTCAAGGGATCGTCTTAACTAAATAGGTATGTGTATAACTAGTAGAACAAATAGGTTTTCTCAATTTTTTTTTCTAAAAATTACAAACTGTTAGGGGTTTTCACATAAAAGAACAACTCAATTTTTATGTCTCAACAGTTTTTGACTGGATGGATTTCAAAACCGTTCAAAAGAATACTTTATGCTCAATCAATTCGCCGCCACAATCAAAACTTTAGCCTTGTACTTTTTTGTTACACTCAAGTTAATCTCCTCGTATGTGTCGCTCGTTCTTTGTGTTTTCTTTTGTGTGTGATAAGTACAAATATAGGTCCCGATCTATGACCTGGCAGAGATGATCTGCCGGGTGAATTATTGAGACATATTCATGGTATTGCCTGTATTGTGTTACAGCTTAAATCTTAAACATTCCTTATATATTTGGCTTCATTTTAGCGGCTGGTGGTTGTCACTTTATATGGCATTTCTGTATTTCTCTTTTTTACATTTAATTTATTGCTCCGCCGGACAAAAGTAATAAGGATCATATCCGTGGCATTGTGGCTGTTGTGCGTTCGTTCATCTATGTCTGTTATCATAAACGTTTCCTATTCCTGCTGTTATCAAAACATTTTTAGATTCCATAGACTAAGATTAGCATGCACTCTAATCTATTCAACACAGTCTGTTCTCTATTGAATGATTATACGAAGAACAAATAAGCTATAGTGGTCAAAATGTTCCGGTTTGGAAAATTTACTTGATACGATTTTTATATTCAGAAGGCTAATGGATAAACAAGTACTTTTTTCTATTTAATTAAAGTATTTTTACCTATTCTGACCAAAGGCTAGTGGGGCTTATGCCACGGTCCTGTTTCCGGCGTGCGTTCATGTGAAAACTTTTCCAAAATTACTAGGCCAGTTTCAATCAAGATTCAAACAGGAATCTTCTAACATAGGAATCTAACAGGAATCTTCCTTGCATGGAGCCTTTCGAATTTTTTTTTTTTTTTTTTTTTTTTTTTTTTTTTGTTTTGTTTTGTTTTTTATTTTTTCGAAAAATAATTTCATAGTGAACTGTGGTTACTATGGTGCACTTTCATTTTTTTGTGTGTCTTTTTTTCCCCTTCTTTTTTAGCTCCACTGGCCGACAGGCCAGCGGGCTATTGTCATGGCGGTGTGTCCGTCGTGCGTGCGTGCGTCCGTCCGTCCGTAAACTTTTTCTTTAAAAATCTTCTTCTCAGAAACTACAAGATGGATTTCAATAGTTCACAAGAATAATCCTTAGGTGACCCTCTCTAACATTCCTTCAAAGAATTTGGATTGAATCAGAATAACCTGAGTTATCTGCCATTGAATATCAAAAATAGCTGGTTTTGACTTTAATTTTACTCTAAAATCCACAAATATGAACCAATCAAGACAAAACTAAAACAGAATGTTGGTGGCTATAAGATCTTGCCTTGGTATAATTTTCAGGTTGAATTTTACATCAGGAGTTATGTGCCATTGAAATTGACATAATTGACATTTTCGGCTCTATTTTGACTTTGTTTTCACTCTAGCTAGTACAAATATCGACCAATCTAAACAATACTTGTACAGAATGTTTGTGACCATAAGATTTTGCTTTGGTATAATTTTCAGCTTGATCTGAACTTAACATCATGAGTTATGTGCCCTTGATATTGACAAAATCATATTTTCGGCTCTATTTTGACTTTGCTTCACTCTAGCAACTACAAATATTGACCAATCAAGACAAAACTAAGACAGAATGTTGGTGATTAGAAGATCCTGCTTTGGTATAATTTTCAGCTTGTTCTGAATTTTACATCATGAGTTATGTGCCCTTGAAATTGACAAAATTGCCATTTTCGACTCTATTTTGACTTTTGTTTTCACTCTAGCAACTACAAATAATTACCAATCAAGACAAAACTGAGACAGAATGATGGTGGTAATAAGATCTTGCCTTGGTATATTTTTCAATTTGATCTGAATTTTACGTCATGAGTTATGTGCCCTTGAAATTGAAAAAAAATGTCATTTTCGACTATATTTTGACTTTGTTTTCACTCTAGCAGCTACAAATATTGACCAATCAAGGCAAAACTTGTACAGAATGTTGGTGACTATAAGATCTTACCTTGGTATAATTTTCAACTTGATCTGAATTTTATATGAGTTATGTGCCCTTGTAATTGACAAAATTGCCATTTTCGGCTTTATTTTCACTTTTACAACCATTAGTATTAACTAATCAATACAGAACTTTCACAGAAATCTTACTGACCATACGATCTTACTTGCTTGTAATTTGAAATTGCATTCAACAAGACAAACAATCAGGCCTGTGGAGCGCTTCCAGGCCGACAGGACTGTCTAGTTTCCAAAAAATAATTTCACAGAGAAACGATTCAGGACCATCTTGGCCCTAATTCCTTGCTGAAATATTCGGTTTCCTTTCTTATTTAAGTTAATTGTAATCGCCATTTATTCAACTGCAACATTCAACACTTTTGTATTTGCTTACTTCCCCTCCTATGTTGTTTAATTAATGTATAATCTGGCTGAACACACAAAAATGGACATTATAGACTAGCAGCAGCATATGCAGACATGCAATCATATTTCGGTTTCACTGCATGTTGACTTAACCAGACACTTTTACCATTTTATTCATTACTTTGGTATAATTTTTTAAGCGCGATACAATTCATTTTGCTGTACATTACAGCAATTTTTTACTTGTTAATTGATGTAATACATTTACTGTGTTTTCGGACAAGACAATTTTGTTGAACTTTGGTGAACTCATACGGTATATCGTTGTTGTTATCGAAAACCTTGTAACACCAGATTAATAAATGCTGGAGTTATTAGGTTTTACAAAGACATAGAGGAGATATAACATTTTGCATGTGAAGATCTTTAGCAAAACAACGATTTTCCTGATACAGCATTAATTGAATCTGCGTGAATTTCTAAACGCCACTTACTATAATTTTTCAGAGACGGCTTGGTCTGAGAAACCCTTACAGATAAAAAGTGATAGTTGCTTTTCAAAATGCATTTTAGTTTACTGTTCATCAAACATAATTTTGTGGGTGCACATTAGAGTTTCAAAGAGACAATTCAAATGAGTACCCACAATATAAGGTTTGCAAATGATGTTATAAAGCTATAGTGTGTTAACTCCAACTTATCTGTAAATCTGCTGAGGCTTAGCAAAACCAGCCAGTTTGTTTTGACGTCCAAAATTAGTGGCCAGACATGGTAAATATTGAAACAAATGAAGAAAACGCAGATAAGCATCATCATTTATTGTATACAAATCCTATCATCATCAACGCTCGTTTTATTGTCTGTAGTAGCATCCAAATTTGTAACTTTCAAACTCAACAAACCTCGGTACTATTGAACTTAATCAATTTCATGTAACCCATTTTCAAAACTTATAATCTCATCTACATATTCAAAGAATCACAAAACATACATTTGTTACATATTTGAAAGAAGTAAAAAGTGGATTATGGAAACATATTTATTTCTATTCTTCCAAAACGGCTAGAAACATTCTTAAGTAGAGACGCCAAATCAGACCATCTCGGGGAACGATTGAAATCTAATAGAAAGTGTACTTGTTTGCTGTTGTTCAGAAATAATTACAGCGAGTGGTTGTTTACAAAACAATATTTACCCTAAAAAAGCATTAACCTATTACTACGAAGTGACCTTTTTTGACTCCCAACAAGATAAAGGATTGTGACAAGCAATTTCTTCATTTTCCACGATGTTTTCTAGCCTATTGTTTCTAGCTTGGAAATATCGTATTCAACTTCTTTTAATTTGATCAAGTGCAAATATTCGTCGTTTGGTAATGAGTTTATCAATTGTGAATGGGATTATAAAAGCCACTTACTATAGACATTCCATGAACATACCCATGTAAAAAGAAAGTCTATGAATATAAATCCAATATCACTTGTCAAGCAATGGTGCTTTTGTCACCGAGTGAGTATCGTATTGTGGTAAAAGCCTGAAATTGTGGAGAAAATATAGTAGTCGAAGAGGAGAAACTGCTTATTAGAACAAGTTTTCTCCCTTTTCTAATATAATTCTCTTAAGAGGTTTTGAAATGAATGTCTATAATAATAAATCCAATGTCGCTTGTTGTTTCACTGGCGCTTTTATCACTGAGTAAATATCGTATCGGGAAAAGGCTTTAATTTGTGACAATTTAAAAGATTGAAAAACCAATGACAAATTAGTCAGAGATTTAGATTTTTCACTGATTGGCGATTTGTCAGAAGAAAAGAACATTAAAAGAACCTTAACGTAATTAGACTCTTCTGTACATAGATAGTTTGAGCGTATTTACATCAACGTATTCCACCGAATGATATATATTGATAATTCTGCTATGCTATTGTGTTTTTTCTCTCGACTTTTTGGATGGAAAATTTTGCCGAGTTCTTATGTATGCATGCAATCTAGAATTTTCTTGTGAGTAAGGATCGTTGGCAAAACCACAGTTTTTGCTGATAAAGCATTGGTTAATTCTGGATAGAATTATAAAAGCCACTTACTATATTCACTCCACGAACATGTCCATGTAAGAAAAAAGTTTACGAATATAAATCCAAAATCACTGGTTCATCAATGGCGCTTTTGTCACCAAGTGAGTGTCGTATTGGGAAAAAAGCCTTAAATTGTGTTGGGAATAAAGTAGTCGAAGAGGGGAAATTGTTCAATAAGAACAAGTGTTTGCTTTTACCTACTATATTTTTCTGAAGATATTTTTGAAAAGAATGTCTACAAAAACAAATCCAATATCGCTTGTTGTTTCACTGTCGTTTTTGTCACCAAGTGAATATCCTATCGGGAAAAGGCTTTAATTTGTGACAGCTAAAAAGGATGCAAAGACTAATGACAAATTAGTCAGAGATTGAGGTTTCCGCTGATTGGCAATTGTTCAGTTGACGGAAAAAGACCTTGAAGTAATTAAACTCTTCTGTACATGCCTATTTGGAGCACCGGGTGTATAAATACGTTCCTTTTCTTGTTGAGTTAACGGAGTCCACCCCTACTGACATTTACGCGACGTCGGATTTTTTATTTTTGTGCGACGTCGTTTACATTCGTAGCGTATCCGAACCTATTCGGGCGACGTCGTTTAAAAATGGACCTAATGATTCCGACGTCGCGTTATTCTCACTAGGGACAAACTACCTTAAAGCAAACAGGAAGTTCTTTACAGTGGGTACGTGTGTATGATGATAATTGTTCTGTTCTGTTTGATAAAGGACTTTGGACAATGTTGTATCCTCATAAAGAAATTAATCATATTATTTCAATCGAAGTTTTATGACGTTTAATATATTAACAGTATAAAGAGTCATTTGCTATCAAATAAACTCATATAAACCACAATGAATTTGACATACAGTTACAGAGGGAAAATGACGAAAAGATTGTACAATGTAAAAAAAAACAAATGTACTTTTTAAAGTCGTCAATGTATTCAAAACGAAGAAAATAATTTGAGTGTACTATGATTTCGTATTGTTTTTCGTCATTTGAGAGTAGACGATTTTGCCAGGATTAGCTAGTAAGGAAACGAATGTCGGCAATGTTCAGCACATTTTTCTCCACAAGAGCGTTTAATTAATTCTTAAATGAACTATAAAACACTTACTTTGCATTCTTGGAATATTCTTATGTACATGTAAATAAATCTGTAGAATACTTCCAATATCACTTTTTCATTACTAAAAGGCGCTTTTGTTGCCAAGTGAGTGTCGTATTGTGAAAAGGCCTTTAAATCTGGTTAAACTATAGTTGACGAATGAGAAAAAAAAGTAAGAAATTTATATACATGTACATGTATTATTGAAAAACTCTATAGAAAATATGCCAATATCACTTGTGCATCACAAGCACTTTTAAGTTACGAAGTGAAATCTGTATCGGGAAAAGGCTTTAATATGTGACAATTCAGAAAAGGATGCAAAACACCAAATGAAAGATCAAAATTCCCTTATCTTTCAGTCGATCACTGTGTTTGACTTTTTCAAATAGGGATAACACATCAAAGGATTGTCAAAGAGATTCCAAGACTGTATTTTAGATATAATAAACATGGGTATCAAGACAGTGAATAGACGTAAACATGTCCCAAACTTTGAGACACAACACAAAATTCCCTTTCTGAGGACATATGATCCATGTTGTTGGCATTGAAAATGTCTAAAATTAAGATTTTTTGTCGAACATCTGGGAAATACTTTCATTTTATACCCTTATTTATATATCTAATCCTTTCCAAAACAATTCTTGGTTCCTTACAATATAATGACTTCGAAATACATTGTGGAAATAAAGAAATTGCTTGTCACATTCAAGCAATTTCTTCCTTTCACATTTTTCTACATAAAACGACCAAAAAGAAAATCTAATTCTAATCACCACACACATTTCTGTGTCCGGCCTCTTCAATGTAAAGTCGGTCATTAAGTAATATTTCGGATTGTTCCAATAGGGACAGCAGAGCAAGGGACGGAGAAAGTGTTTCGTAGACTTCACCTTCAGTATAATTAAGACGGGTATCAAGAGAGCGGATAGATGTAACATTCCCCCAAATTTCATACACAACATTTCCATTTCTGGAACATCTTGTCCATGTATTGGCGTTAAAGAGGATTAAAGTTAAGATTTATTTCTAGCTACTTAGACAGGATTTCATTAAATGTCTTTATTTATATCATTCAAGGACAGAATCTGCAATCTTCACTGCACGAATATTCGCGTTTGTCTGATATATTAGAATTAAATATAATTTGAAACAGCAAATATATAGGACATGTATATAGCCAAGAATATTGTGCTTTAGAGAAATTTCGTTGAAGTGTCACCCAAGATTCGAACTTCAATGGTAGATAATGAATGCCAAGATAGTCCTGAAAATTGGTAACCAACTGTGTAACACAGTCAGATAGAGAACATTTTGGTTCTAAAATTGCATGATCATACTTTAAGCACATGTATAGCTCGGACTTATTTGTATGAGAGAAAATGGATAATTTAACACGCAAGGGTTCATGATCGCTCGAAGTTGAAGTTATTTCCTGTATCCAGCCAAACTATGAAATTTATCGAATCCGATAGCAGATATTCGACTAGATATAATGATACGTTTAACAAGATAGACGCAGTGTAATTATCCTGTAAAATACTCTCATGTCATAAATCAACATAGTTTTGGTGGCACGAAATGAGAAACTTATCAAATTTGATCTTTGTGTCAACCTGTCTGTCAAATATTAATGCATGGTCACATACAAAATTCCACATCAAAACCAGCCAGAAGTATAATATAATTCTGGACGCGATGTGGACGCAATTCGGACACGGAATGTTATGTGACCAGGCCTTTAAGTTCATAATTAAATGGTAAATCTGAAATGTGTAGTTTAGAAGGAAGAAGATGGGTGAAAGAAAATAGTTGCATTGTATCGTGCATGCTCAGCGCGAACTGATTCAGTTGAAGCGACGAAAACAAATTTAAATGCACAACTGAAATCATTTGTTTTCCTGACTATATACCGGGACATTCCGGTACCTTTTCTGGTTGTGACGGTTCATAATTTTCGACGCATTTCCTCATAATTTCAAAATAAAGTACCTTATTACCCCGAATAGTCATATGATATGCAATACTTGCCGTCAACTCATGTACGTAGTTTCCGGTGGTTAACATTCGCAGAGGCCCGCAAAGTACTAAATCAGCCGTTATGCTTCGCACTCGGGCGTTAACTTATTTCTTGGGGCTCTGCGAATGTTTACCACCTCAAAACGTGATTTAACCCTATAATATGCAGCAATAGGAGATTAGCGTGCCCATTTCTAAACTCAAGTTAGTTTCGTTTGAACTTCAAAAAATCATATAATTCAAGCCACGGGAGGGAACTTGTCTTGAAGTGAAATCGGATTCTCGCCTCGATATACTTCCTGAATCTCTTTCATTACGGACTAATTGGCCTTTGTCACAGTGGTAGTCTTAAATAGTGAGGTTTCCAGTCATTTCATTACTCTGAAAATGTACGTGAGATAGTTGATTTCGTCCTAAACAATTTCGCAACTGACAAAAAGCGCTTTTCGTTGCTTGAAAAAATTATTAAATATTATCGTTTAAGTTTTTTTTGTTTGCAATCTGGCGTCAACATCAGTTGTGGCACGAATAAGATTTGATTTTTTGTTACTCACCTGTTTCATTATAGGGAAAGACAAATGTATTCCTAATCTGTTTGCAAAATGACGCAAAAATTACTATGAATCATTATTAGTAAGGATAATTAGAAAGAACAGAAATCATTTTAAAGATTAATTGTCATCTATTATTATCCTACATTATAGTGGATAATAAGTATCTAAGGAATGAATGTACGTGTACCACCAATTAGATACGTGTAGACTACAAGAACAATCATTTGGTCCAGCTACATTGTTCTGTTTTAGAGGATGTGGCTGCTTGAATTTTCATTTAAACCCTTTCCCAAACAATACCATGTTTTGACGTCTTTATGGACATAATCATTGGAAACATTGAGACAGAAGAAGAAATTGCTGAAAAACAAGGCAGCAGACTAAGCAATAATAGGCATAAATTCATTATTTATTACTATCTATTTTGTCGTCTGCAGCAGCTTTCAAATTGAGTCACCGTCTTTGTGTCTTTTAGCCGTTTGGGCGAGGAATTTTAAAATATCACTCTGCGCAATGATTATGATGTTAATGGCCTCTCGGCATTGACAGAAAATGAGATCATTGTATTAGGAGGGATATAATTTCATTTTACAAATATGACGTTCATCAGAAAGAATTTGTATATATGAAATAGTTCGAGGGATAATTTGATAGTTCGTTTGTTTTTTATTGTTGTTTTGTGGTTGTTTTTTACCTCGATTTGTAAAGACCGATTGTGAAAACATCATTTTTTATTCTGATAAATTCGTCAAATAACGCCGAAGATGTTTGCGAAATTGCACGAAGTATTTGGTGTATTTTGATGGAAGAAGTAGCGGTTGTAGTTGACAATCGACGTTTCCAATTATATTGGTTAATGGTTTTTGGTATGATCATCAGCCGTTTATAAAAATAAATCCAAGTTAAGAGGATATTATCGATAATTGACAATTTGTTTTCTGTTTGAATGCTACACTGCTTGAAGATGATAGTGATTTGTTTCAGCTAGCTGGGAGACAAATTAGTTTAAACAAGATATTAAACGCCTAAATCTCTAGAGAAAATAATTTACGAGCCATTTTGTAGTAAAAAATACCATGACAATTTGCGTCTGTTTTCATGCTATACGGTGAAATGGGCATATTGTTTGCATTTAATTGATTGGAACATATACGTATGTTCCGGTGATGATATTACAAAGGAATCGGGGACAAGTGATAATTTAAATCCCTCCGAAAAAAGACGTGGTTTAGACGACGAAAATAGACAATGCTTGGACAAACATAGACAAAAGACATTCCAACCTTTTGGCCTCAGTATTGTTTGTGCTACACATGTACGCCATACAAAAATTGTATTTGCATTAACATTCATTTAGGCGTCTGTAGCAGCCTTCACATCTGCAACCCCTGAATGTTTGCCGTTTTGGAAAAGATTGAGGTGCCGACAACGATTACCTAGAATAACAAATCGCCAAAGTCAATCAAATCACCAACTAGCTAGTCTAATGTTTTATTCAGCCAAGTGGGACTACGGCGATGTCCTTTCCGGTCCTCCCCAAATTCCTCGAATAGTCAGGCTTTGAACTAATTATACAAACAATTGCAATGGTCATATTTCAAAAGTAAGAATGACTATTATGTTTGAATGGGCGCTCAAAAACTACACGAAATTTATACGCAATTTAATTCGCATGCTGTTGAAATATGTTATGTTTATGTCAATGATAATTCAGCATAAAAACGTACAATACATGTACTCATTACACAATAATTTCTGTATCTGTATTGCTGAAAGATAACCTCGTTCTAAGAAACAAAAATATTTTCTATTCTGTAATACCTCTTGTCTCATTTTTTGTTTTATCTGTATACGAGAACCTTTATATTTGTCTATTTCTAACACTATTTCACCAAACCATCATACCGCTGTGGAAAAATCAGACGGTTTGAATGACTGGACATCTAATCGATTCCTGTGATGTCAATGGAATTAGAGCGGAAGGCTCATGGACTTGCTATTTATTTACCCTGACAGACTCAATATGTCATCAGGTTTTTCATGTCAACAAAATCAATCTACTCGAAATAAATAAGCACGTATAGGATTATGGTTCTAATCAAATGAATTATACACTTGACATTGGTCTGAATATCCTGATGGGAAATACGAAACGGTGTCTTATTGCAATTAATTATTTGTTATTATCTCGTTGGTTTAGTGGAAAATGTTGTTTATCTGACTACAGAAAAGAAAGGGTTAAGGCTTTTTGAAAATCAAAATGTTATGTTTGTTCATCAAATTCTATGTTGTGGGTACTCATTCCAATCGCCTTTCTTTCAGTCAATGGAAAGCTCAAGAGCTTTGCTTTCTGAAAGAATGGGGACAACATTAAAATAACAAAGTGCGCAACGTTGTTTTTACGTTATCTTTCACAAAATTTAATTTTCTGAAGAAATAACCTTTACTCTAACCAGGATCTATTTAAATGAATTATAATGAAAGGGCGAGAGATGGAACTACTTCCTAGAAATTTATTGTCTCAAAATGTACCCTGGCTTGTAATTTCTCATTTCCGCATCGGAATCTTAGACCTAATTTTCTGAGTCAGTTCTTATCAATTATAATTTTAGTTACAACGGAAATCTTTATAAGAAAACTACAGGGCATCGAAAGGTCGCCTTTTCCTTTCAATCAGCCAAGTTCGAGGATTTTCATCACTAAAATTTATATAGAATGGAGTGCTGGAATATGTTTCAAACGGTTAATAACACCATGAGAACGTCCGCGTCCTGGTTACATATGTCTAGTGACATTTTTTATGGACAAATTATATTATCAGAAAATAAAATACGTGGGTAGTAAACCAAAGATCAGACCATATGTATATGTAGGATGGTCATTTCCATATTTCACATTCAACGTCACAAGAATTTGTCAATGATTTCTTTCAAATGTTCCATATCTAATATAATCTCCAGAGGCATGCAGCTATTGACCACATATGTCTAGTGTCATTTCATATGTACCAATTGTTTGATAAAATTGCTTTGGCATTTTCCTGTTATTGTGACAACAGACGTTAATATCCAAGTGGGCAGTTAGAAAAGGCCGTTAGTGTTTCAAAAATCAGGGTGCAATTACCCTCTTGTGGACAGAATGGAAAAGCACATCGTTTACTTTTTGTGTGCGTATGTTCACTCGTTCTTAAATTAGTATTAAAAACAGAATAAGAAGCTATTTATAACATTTTGTCGTTAAACAAGGTTTTATCGCTGACAGATAACTGATAAATAGTCCCCTCAGGTTGTCCGCCTGCAAGCTGATAATGTCTTGTATCATTATGCTCGATAAAATTACTCTGACCCTTTTCTGTAAAGATTACTATATAGACACCAATACCCATCAATACCCACATAGACAAATTGACCGAGGCACCCTCCACCTGCGAGTCACGTATACCTCTTCGTGTCTTCGAAAACTACGTAACTACAGCTTAAAACATGATGTAGTTATTAGGATTTAAAAGGAAATTAGCCATACGGTTAGTATCATTCATTATGCACCAATTGAATGATATCCTTCTTCAAGGGCGACTGCAGGCATAATTATCTACATAGTGGAATAAGATTGGGGATTAATATTAAAAATGGCAAGTTTGGAATTAAGGTTCGAGAAACAATACTTGAGCACGCCGAATTGGTTTGATGTAGACCTGTCTTTGATGAGCACATACATGTAAGTTCGAAACAGTTATATCAGTTTTGTTCGTGCTAATGAATCATTATGTCTGTCTTGAAGTATTTACCAAAGAGAAATTATGTTAAAAACGCTAGATTTGGCACACCTTTATCTCTGCACTTTCCATTTGAACTGAGATGTGGCATATTATATACTGAACAAAAGTGAAAACGCTACACCTACTTTGCTTGTCATATTTCTTCTAAAAACAACAAGTAAAACAATCAAATGAAAGTGTTTCGCATTGTTCATTGACTTGGTTGTGCCAAGCACTAAACATTCTGTGGATCCTTATTACGGGGTTGAAAAACGGACCCTTTTCATGTGCCAGGGGTCCGTTTTTCAGGTGTACAATTTGAACTAAAATTTTACACAATTTAAACCTTCAGAAATCCAAGCAGAAGAATGCAAACCATGCCGGACTGCACGGAATGGTAGTCTTACAAGTTATAAGTCAGGAAATGTAAAGAAGCTTGCATAACATTGTTTCAGCGGCTAGAAAATAATGTTTGAAAAGCAGTATTTTCATTATATCCCAAAGCTTGAAAATTTTACAATGTAATCTCCATAGGAAATTGAAATCGCTAATGCATGGACATCTTGGAACAATCCTAGTCGAAGAAAGTGTCCAAAAGTCTCCCATAAGGCCTGCATGGTGTTGCAAAAAAGACCAATCGAAAACAGTGATACATTTGTGAATACCAAACATTTTAAATTCCCTATATGTTTATGTCAAAGGGAGGTAATTTGCAAAATCGACAAATTAGACCTTGATTTTTGAGCTTGCTTCAAGAGATAAGTGAGATTTTAAGTGTTTTTCTGGCAACCCAGATATGACCAATTCCGAAAAAATAATGAATCGTTTTCTGAGCATGCGCATATGTGGTGTTAGATGAAATTAGCTCTAAACGCATTAAGGGCTGTAACTCTGACATAAATGAAGACAGGGCAATGAAATTTCAACAAAACGATTGCTGAAAGCCTGGAAAATAACGTTAAAATATATTTTATGGTATTAGTTCGATACTTTTCCAGAAAAACGAAATCTAGCAGTGTAGCGTTTTCATTTTTGTTCAGTATATATTTTTTGCATTATTTTCCTCTGTCATCAGGACCGTAGGAACAGGGGGAGGATGGGGGGCCAGGGGGGGGGAGGGGCTGATCCCCCCAAAGTTGGCCAAAGTGCCAAACTTTCTTATTTTTAGACTGAACTTTTTTGGAAAATCCAAATTAGCCCTCCCCTCCTAAACATTCAGAACAAGGTCTTTAGTACCCCCAATATAAAATTGCTTCATACGGGCCTGGTCATCAGATACCAAACACTTCGTGCAGCTTCGGGTGTAATCTGCGGCGACCGAAAATGACGAGGCTATCCCTCGTCAATTTCAGTTGCCGCGGAAGACGGCCGGAAATTGACGAGGGCTACCAACGTCAATTCCATTGCAACGGATGACACACTTACTTGCACGAACTGTTTGGTGTCTATTGATCGATAGAATACCTAAATTGTGGTAGGGAATTGTCACTATTATTGTCATGGGGATAGTTATAGAACATTAGTGTGATACATTGGTGAAAAAGACGATTTTAGCATCACTCGTGCAATCCATTCGCCATTTCATTTAATGTTCTCAGACAGTCCTAGCTTTTTTGTCTGCGGAAATAAAACGACGAAATGATGAAACGATTGCTTATGACGTGAAAAGCCCTGTCACATCTGTCCGTTGCCGTTCCAATATTTCTAGTGTTATTGTTAGAGAGTAGACAATACTTGTCAGATATTATAAAAGCTATATTCCGCTTTTCTACACATGGTCACTTAGATGACCTAACATCATTAGATAATTCTCAAGACATATCCTTAGCTATAGCAAACAAATCCAAACAAACCTAACTCTGTTTATATCCCATTCGTGTACAATATTCGCTGAAATTGTGTCGAACTTGTTACACGTATTTATGCCCTTTTTGGTTGCAAATGTCATTTATGGACTCTTTTTCATAAACCGGTTCATGCGTTTTTTTTACTTAAAATTGAAGCGGTATGAGTTGTTTTCGTGCTTAAAGGTTTACCTTTTCCCAAACAATACATGGAGTGACATCACTAAAAGAAAAGGTTAGGGAAACATTGATGCAAAAGAAGTAAATGCTGTTAATCATCATTTTCTCCGTTTACATCAATATTTTCTGAGCCATTTTGCACTCAAATCCCATCTTTACTAAAACACATTTGACGTTTGCAGTTGTTTTTTTAATCAAAACACCATAAAATTGTGCCGTCTTGGAAAAGGGTTAAGACGTGGGATTAAAAAACATGGCTACTAAATCAGAAGTGGAGACAGTATTATTGAATTCTAATTTGCGTGACGTAGTCCAAACCACTCAAACAGGGTTGTCGAAATTGGAAGCAAATCAAATTCAGACGATAACATGATTGCTTGAAACGATAGGATTTGTGTACAATAGAGCACAAAATGTTTAGGTAAAAGGAGAAAATGCTGATTATTAGGTTTTTTTTCTACCTTGATATCAATGATTTCCTAAGCTTATTTTAATCGGGACGTCAAATCAATGTATTGTGCGGTAAGGGTTAAACAATTTCTCAACTGGCAAAAGTAAAATGAGATTAATCATATAGATGTTACAGACGACAAAATTAATAAGATACCAGACAGACCAATTAATTTGTTTTATTACACATAGACCATTAAAGGCAAAGGACAGCATGCTGGTAACATGCATTTTCTTCATTTTCTTCCTTAATATTTCAATATTTTTCCAAGAATCTGCTTAAGGGTTGTCAACTCAGGGCCTATTGTCGTATATGCAAAACTGCCTTTCTTTTGACAATCACGATGGACAAACGGTTTTGGGACAGAATAGAAAAAGTCGTAACGGATACCGTTTAATTCTATTGAAGCAAAAGCAAACAGACATACAAATACATGTAGCGGAAACTGTGTAATTATGCATGCTTTTTTGTTGGTGCTCAGTTGGATAGGGACTTTCTAGATGAGTGTTAAGAGCAAATGACTGGAACAATCATAAGAAGAACTAAATTATAATTTGAAACCACCCGACGTCTTGTCTATGATCCCCGTGCACAGTGTGCACTGTAACCTAGAGAACCCGGACACTGCTATTCAACAAAAACCTCGTAACTGCAGCTTGTTTTAAGCTGCAGTTACGATGTTATTTGTTTAAAAGCGAAGACATATTACAATGCTCTTTGTCCCATGACACTAACAAGGAGTGTCGGCCTATTATTAAATCCGCTGTATTGTACCACCTACACCATATTGTGGTTGCTAATACGAGACAATTAACTTGAGTACTAGTAACTACAACATAGAATTCAAATTAATGAATTTCATATTCATTTCAAGTGACGTTTCACAGATATTTTTCATAAATTTTACTTTTATTTCTACCTGATGAATATTCTGAAAATGAGCAAAATGGTTTGCCGTTTACAAGAAATATATATTTTTATGCTAAAATGTATGTAATTGTTGTCCACAACGGTTCGGATTTATATGTAATTTGCCATTTCTGTTGCAACTAAGTTTCTTTAAAGGCGTAATTTTCGCTAATAAATAATAACTTCTATAAACTGACAGTATTTATGCGCATTAGAACGACCAATCTGCATCAAGACATACTCTAAAAATGAAATCGGAATGTTATGTCCATTCAAAAGACAACCACTTTCTCCCTATTAATGTATTTTGTCAGCCATGTACTCTTACTTAGAATACCTTCATCAATTCCAGCCTGTCCTACAGCGTTGTGTTTATACATTCTAGAGATGGATGTTGAGATTTTAAGCATCATGTTTTACTGACATGAAAACAAAATTTAGAAAGTATTCTCTCCGTCTTGCCTCCTTAGGTACTATATGCACTATAACATAGGTTCGAAATATGTAATACAGTTATCATTAATTCTTTTAGTCCTAGGACGTTGCGTTGGTCTATTCTACAACCGGACATTGGCATTCCACGCCTTGTATTTTCTGGCGATTTTCACACTATGATATCCATGTACGGATTAGCAGTAGTTTTGTCGCTCCGTTTCGCGCATCGTTTTATCCTGACCGTGGACGGAAATAGAGTACCATGTACTCTTACATAGATTCAAGATATCACGGCTGCCATTAATTCTTTTCATCCTGGAGCGTTACGTTTGTCTAGTCTACGACCGGATATTAACATTTCACACTTTGTTTTTTTCCTGCCAATTTTCGCACAGTTATGCCAATGCAGTGATACCACCAGTAATCTAATACGGTCTAGTTAGGATAGTATGGCACAAAATCCACATATGTAAACAAAGCAATAGCAAATTTCAATCTACAGTACTTGTGCATCCGATGGTTCAAATCTTTGAACACACGAATGAAAAATTGATTTGAAATTAAGAGCGCTTTCACTTTATATACATACTAGGTAAAATGTATAAATACGTGCCATCAGACCGTTACTGGACTATAATTTGGTTGCGTTGTTCATTTACCTCCAATAACCCTTACTTTACGTACACATATAGAAAGTCGCCACTTCTAGCCAACCTGGAGCGTCATGTTTGTCTAGTCTACAACCGGATATTGGCATTTTGCGCCTCATAAAATGATTACATCTCTTGTTTACTTCTTTTGTTGAAAATATAGACGATATATTACGACAAACGAAAATACTCTTGATACATTGTCTTCACATGTCTGATCCTACGGGGTATTGACCCCGAGTGTCTACTTTGATGCATCTTTTTATCTAAATTAGAATTAAAACACTATGCATTTCACAAGCACTGACGTACTGCAAGTAGTTCGAAATGATACTACCCTGAACTGGTATTTTAAATACAATACAGTATGACGTATCAAATGGGTCAAAAGTATAAAGTAAGCGTGCACGTTTGGAAATACAGGTTCACCTATGAATGGTTTAGGTACATTTGTATTTTTATGTGTACGTGCTAAATAGACATTTTCCAGCCAATATTGAACCAATTAATCAGGTCATTATATTCGTTTATATGTTACACATTCTGTGCAGGACAGTTATCTCCTTAGTAACATGGAAATCTAACTCTTTGCAGAATAAGACCTTTTTTACGTGAAGTGATATTCAAGCTTTTTTCTCAATGAATGAAAACAATAAGTTCATGAGTCTTTCAATTTCTTTGAAAATAAATAATATCTTGCCTCAATGATTATGAGAGTGATTGAAACTCGCCATTTCCTTTTAAGAAAGGGATTATTATTCTTTGAAATATTGACATTATTCATATGTAATCCAATAAGACATGAATACAAAAGGGAATAAACTAGAGTGGGTCAGCTTCTTAGCGGATTTAATAAATAATCTAATTTGACATATATTTGAAGCACTGACTGATCTTTACTTCAACATGTATAACTCAAATTAGGCCAATTAAGTCCATAATTTAATCACGAATGGTAATCTTTCTAACTTCGACGAAATCCTTTTGTATGTACTGAAAATGAATTACCAATCATATAAATAAAAGTGATCTCTTTAATATCTCTTCTGTGTATTTTTGGTATCGAATCTAGTTTTTTGTCATGAATTCATTTGATATTAACCATGTTTTATTATATCTTTTTTATTACAAATACACCCACAAAGGAAGAAACCTACAAAACCTTTAGTAAACACCGTCTAGATATATTCAAACCTTTGTGCAGAAACCACACATATATTGTGAGTCACAAAGTGTTCGACGTCGAAATACAACTGCTCGCATTCAGTAGGGAACATGTTAACAAAGTTTACCTGTACAGTGTACAAGCAAAACATTTCAAACTATTATAATTTTGACATGTCTAATTGTACAATACCAAGGTTTAAACTATCACTTGCAAATCTTAAGGAAGTAAGCATTATCTATCTAAATATTCTATCGGGTCATTTATCGTTAGCTACTCGTACATGTATACGCCATTCGAAATTGCCAAAAATCATCAATATTTTGTCTAAATTTTCTAGTCTATGTAAACTGCATGTAATGTTGTTGAAATTGCCATGTTTAAATGTTCTAATATTCATGAATTTTACTCAATATCACAGGTGGTAAACAGAGATACTAGCTCCAAAAAGAGTCAACGGTATTTTGTTTCCTCGTGACATCCGGCCCCTACCGAGGTAGTTTCATAGAGCGAAAATCTGTAAACAAAGGTAGGTCACGAACACACTTTTCTACAATAATTTCGTTTACAACGAGTTTTTGAAAAATCCGGCGATGCTGTAATATGAGGAAATGGTCGAAGTTTGTTGTGCACGAGAATATACGGTGCACCGTGCTAGTAAGCAGAGTTTGAATACAATCGTTGAAAAACATTTCAAAATCGGAAGTAAAAACTTTTTTACTTTCGATTTTGAAATGTTTTTCAACGATTATATTAAAACCCTGCTACTAACACCGTATACTCTCGTGCACAACAAACTTCGACCATTTCTTCATATTACAGCATCGTCGTATTTCTCAAAAACTCTCTTTAAAAGAGATAATTTTAGAAAATGTGTTCGTGACCTACACATTTTCGCTCTATGCAACTACCTCTTTTTGGAGCTAGTTTCTCTGTTTACCACCCGTGAATATATCAAATATAATATAAATAAAAACAATGAAATGTATTTTTCATGATATTCTTTGCAACTTTCAGTATTGTCTTAAAACAAACCAAATATAGGTTCTTATTGCAAAAAGCATCCCTATAGTTTAATATTACATCACAAATCTTGTGGAACAAAGGGTACTCTAGATCTTGGTAAAGGAGCTTTATCATTACGGGGAATCACGTATCATAACAACGACAAAAACAATAATAACAACAACAATAACAACTGCAGTAAATCTTCAAAAATTAAGTTTATATCTGACCTAATTGAGTTTGATTTGAAACAGAGGTATAAAACATCGTGGATTGTCTGAATGTGGTGGATCCTTTAAATGATAAACTAAAAAGGTTATAGACGACCAAACAAATTCCTCGATGTGTTGATAACTACAGTTGTCGCCACATCGTATGGCACAATGTTTATGTTTTGTTCAAATGTAATTGAACGTTAAAGAAAACATAAACACGTGCCATACGATGTGGCGACAACTGTATAGTTGGAAAAAATCGTAACTCTAGCTTCAATATACGCGTTGAATACGGCCATTTTTAACGTAGCCATCGATATACACTTTTAAATTCCGAGGAATCGGAAGACTAAAGGTCAATCTATTCTCGCACGTAAAGCTCATGTTTTTCAATATATTAGTTTTTATTTTCCTGAAGCGTTTTAGACATGTTTGACATTTTTGTAGAAATTGTCACAATAAGGTACGTTTGGGTGAATCTTTTTGCCATCGAAGTGAGGAGCCCGAAATAATTTCGTGCTTTAATTTTGTTACAATCAAAGCAAAATAAAATTTACAGACAAAACCATAGTTGTAATTGACACATGGCTTGCCACTCACTCTTTAAATTTAATTTCCCCTTCTTGGTTAAGACAACTTTTAATAAAAAAAAACAAAGAAAGAAAGAAAAAAGAAAGGCAAAAATCGAAACCGCAGCAATATCACTTTGATTCCAGTATTTTCTTCTAAAACTTCTTTTATTTTATACCGGTCTAGACAACTGTGGAAGAAAAATATACTGCCTCTCCTGTCTGAAGGAAGAAGACCGTCTAAGCAGAACACGTAATTTGCCATCAACATAACCTTCTCTAACTAAGTTATTTCGACGTCCTTGGACATATTAACGAAAGCACAAATAGAATTTTAAAAAGCAACATTTGTTCACTTTTATCAGCGTATTTCGTCGGCAGAAGTTCTATAAACACGTTTCAATATATCATTTGGCATTTTTCACTCCCCAATAGCCGCTGGATCTTAAAAATTATTGTGTCAACGGAAATTTCATAGCTACAAGCAAATTCCACGTTGTTTTCTACCCAGGGAGACTTTACATAATAAACAATTCAAAACCCTTCAAATTATCGTTGCAATATCCTTGGACAAGTCTACACTAATTGATGTAATACATTTATTGTGTTTTCGGACAAGACAATTTTGACGAACTTTGGTGAATTCATATGGTATATCGTCGTTGTTATCGAAAACCTTGTAACACCAGATAAATTAAAGCTGGAGTTATTAGGTTTTACAATAACATAGACGAGATATAACATTTTGCGTGTGAAGATCTTCAGCAAAACAACAATTTTCCTGATACAGCATTAATTAAATCTGGGTGAATTTCTAAACGCCACTAACTATAATTTTTCAGAGACGGCGCGGTCTGAGTAACCCTGAGTAACAGATAAAAAGGGATAGTGGCGTTTCAAAATGCAATATTTAGCTTACTGTTCATCAAACATAATTTTTTGGGTAAACATTTGAGTTTCAAAGAGACAATACAAATGAGTACCCACAATATAGGGTTTACAAATGAAGTTATAAAGCTATAGTGTGTTCACTCCAACTTATCTGTAAATCTGCCGAGGCTTAGCTAAACCAGCCAGAATGTTTTGACTTCCAAAATGAGTCGCTGAACATGGCAAACATTGAAACACAAGAAGAAAACGCAGATTAGCATCATCATTTATTGTATACAAATCCTATCCTCATCAACGCTCGTTTTATTGTCTGTAGTAGCATCCAAATTTGTACTCTCTTACGAACAGAGCGCATTCTCCCTACATTCCATTTCGATAGAATGAGCTCTGTTCTCGCGGGGTCGTTTCACGTCTAATCTCGGGGCCATGGCGGGATTTCGGTATCCAATCGTCGCCAATATACTCATAAACAATCGAAATTTCTGATACAAGAAATGATTGGCTGACGCTTCAAATTACCGGCTTCAGCCAAAAATAGAAGCGACGTAATGTATACGTAATCAAACAAGATAAAACTGAATGAGTTTGATTCGATAATTCAAATGTTACCGGCTTCAGCTAAAAATAGAAGCGACGTAATGTATACGTAATGATCATGCAAGATAAAACTGATTGATTTTGATTCGACAATTCAAATGATGTGCTATAATTAGATTATGACGACCAAATAGGCTGTTGGTGTACCAAAAACGGCAGAGGTCATATTTGATGGTTATAATCAATAGGCCTCGGCGTTGGAGAGTACCAAATTTGTAACTTACATGTACCTTAACAAACGTCGGTACTATGTAACTTATCAATTTCATATAACCCATTTTCAAAACTTATAATCTCATCTATATATTCAAAGAATCACAAAACATACATTTTTTACATATTTGAAAGAAGTAAAAAGTGAATTATGGAAATATACTGAGAGGCAAAAATAAGTATACACCCTAGTTCCTCCACGTATTCTAAGAAAACGATGTATAGATTATTACGATTTCTAAACGCCACTGATGAAGGTCGTTTGTTTTATGTACACTTCTTCGCCTATCCGTCTATATGTCCTTCCTTCCGTTGCGAAGGTTTTTCTATCATACAGCGGCATCGAAAAAGGGGATTTAGGAAATAAATTAACACAATAATTCACGTTGACACAAACCCTACATTTATGAACGGATTTGGATAAAATGTTCGCAGAAAGAGCCTAGTTACACCTAGGACCATACGTATATTGTTAGTGCTTTCCGTATTATGATGCGTCATGGCAAAAGGGGGTATGACGCAAACAAGTTATCTGACATTACTCATTATAAATTCATAGACGGATTTTGATAAAATTTGCACAGGATGTTCCTATGCTACCTGAATAAGTGTATATTGTGTCAGGTTTCTTTCGTAGTACGCTGCGTCATAGAAAAATGGGTCTTAATGGCAAAAATGGGTATGTTGATCATTTTCTACCAGCAACCGAGAATTGTGTTATGATGTTAGAGAAAATTTAACGTTGTGATTTGTTGTGATAATTGATAAAGAATTCCAATACGGATTAACAGCAATAATTGATGCTCCACTAAGTCGCAAATGCAAAATTTGCAAGATCGGCATGTAGCAAGAGTACATGTAGGCAAGCAATGTCAGGTAAAATTTAACAACACTGCATTATTGGCCTATCTAGTAGGAATATATAGTGCAAAATTTTGAGTCGATATGATGGAAATTAAGAGAGATATCGAAAATCAAAAAGTGTATACTTTCTTTTGCCTCTCAGTATATATTTATTTCTATTCTTCCAAAACGTTTAGAAACATTCTTTAGTAGAGACGTCAAATCAGACCATCAGACCATCTCGGGAAACGATTGAAATATAATAGAAAGTATACTTGTTTGCTGTTGTTCAGAAATAATTACAGCGAGTGGTTGTTTACAAAACAATATTTACCATAAAAAGCATTCGTCGTTGTAAAAGCAAAACCTCGTATCTCGGTTTGCGAAAATTTCAAAGGGGAGAGAAAAAAGTGTACAATAACTTTTCCAAAACTGAAATGTTTTACTTGAAATTTGGACACATTGTTCATAAATGATTTATCATTAATACTGATCGGTGAAGATATCTTAAAACCTGCAAGAATTGTCTTTAACTGGGCATACAAGTTTGTACTTTGAAAATCGCAACAATCGACATACGAGGTTTTGCATTTACACCGACGCATTAACCTTTTACTACGAAGTGACCCTTTTTGACTCCCAACAAGATAAAGGATTAATAAAACATTGTGGAAAATGAAGAAATTGCTTGTGACAAGCAATATCTTCATTTTCCACGATGTTTTCTAGCCTATTGTTTCTAGCTTGAAAATATCGTATTCAACTTCTTTTAATTTGATCAAGTGCAAATATTCGTCGTTTGGTAATGAGTTTATCAAATATGGATTGGATTATAAAAGCCACTTACTATAGACATTCCACGAATATGCCCATGTAAAAAGAAAGTCTATGAATATAAATCCAATATCACTGGTTCATCAATGGTGCTTTTGTCACTGAGTGAGTGTCCTATTGGGGGAAAGCCTTAAATTGTGGTGGAAATGTAGTAGACAAAGAGGAGAAATTGCTCATTAGAACAAATTTTCGCCTTTTTCTGATATATTTCTCTGAAGAGATTTAGAAAAGAATGCCTATAATAATAAATCCAATATCACTTGTTGTTTCACTGGCGCTTTTATCACCGAGTGAATATCATATCGGGAAAAGTCTTTAATTTGTGACAACTAAAAAGATTGCAAAAACCAATGACAAATTAGACATAGAGTGGGATTTTCACTGATTGGCAATTGGTCATAAGAAAAGAACATTAAAAGGACCTTAACGTTTGCAGCAACGTATATCACCGAAAGATGTTATTGTGTTTTTTCTCGACTTTTTGGATGTGAAATTTTGCCTAGTTCTTATGTATGCATGCAATCTAGAATTTTTTTGTGAGTAAGGGTCGTTGGCAAAACCACATTAAAAATTTTTCGCTGATAACACATAGGTTAATTCTGGATAGAATTATAAAAGCCACTTACTATATTCACTCCACGAACATGTCCATGTAAAAAGAAAGTCTATGAATATAAATCCAATATCACTTGTTCATCAATGGTGCTTTTGTCACCGAGTGAGTATCGTATTGGGGTAAAAGCCTGAAATTGTGGAGGAAATATAGTAGTCGAAGAGGAGAAATTGCTCATTAGAACAAATTTTCGCCCTTTTCTGATATATTTCTCTGAAGATGTTTTGAAAAGAAAGTCTATAATAATAAATCCAATATCACTTGTTGTTTCACTGGCGCTTTTATCACCGAGTGAATATCGTATCGGGAGAAAGCTTTGATTTGTGACAACTAAAAAGATTGCAAACCCAATGACAAATTAGTAAGAGATTGGGATTTTCACTGATTGGCTATTTGTCAGAAGAAAAGAACATTAAAAGAACCTTAACGTAATTAGACTCTTCTGTACATACATGTAGCTATTTTGAGCGTATTTGCATCAACGTATTCCACCGAAAGATATATCGTCGCTTTTCTGCAAAAACCTCGTATCTGCAGCTTAAAACAAGCTGCAGATACGAGGTTTTTGCAGAAAAGCAGCGATATATTGATAATTCTTCTATGCTATTGTGTTTTTTCTCGACTTTTTGGATGGGAAACTTTGCCGAGTTCTAATGTATGCATGCAATCTAGAATTTTCTTGTGAGTAAGGATCGTTACCAAAACCACATTTTCGCTGATAAAGCATTTGTTAATTCTGGATAGAATTATAAAAGCCACTTACTATATTCACTCCACGAACATGTCCATGTAAAAAGAAAGTCTATGAATATAAATCCAAAATCACTGGTTCATCAATTGCGCTTTTGTCACTGAGTGAGTGTCGTATTGGGGGAAAGGCCTTAATTTGTGGTGGAAATGTAGTAGACAAAGAGGAGAAATTGCTCAAAAAGAACACGTCTTCACCTTTTTCTACTATTTTTCTCTGAAGATATTTAAAAAAAATGTTATAAAAATAAATCCAATATCACTTGTAGTTTCACTGGCGCTTTTGTCGTCAAGTGAATATCGTATCGGGAAATTAACCTGTGACAACTAAAAAAAGGGATATATATCTTTATTTCCTCCTGAATAGAAGATTACATGAGAACAAGAAATATGATGAGAAAAGTAACAGTCATTCACACAAAACATACATTCATCAACATACATACACACGCACACATATCATTTGAACATGTACATATTATACAAACTAACAAAACATTACAAATTACAATACTTCACATATTGTATAATTACCAAGTGTAAGAGCTTGAGAAATTAACTGTCTGCAACCATTGTATAAGTGTATATTTGAGACCCTCTTATTAATGCCTGTTATTTGCCGAATAACAAGCAAAAGCAAGTAGGTCAGTAGAATGCACTTGAACACATTGTTTGTTCTAACCTAGTGACAAGACCAACCATGCGATTAATTCGAAATAAAGCAATTGTTTGCATTGTTGACCACCGAAATCGAAAGCTGGTTAGAAGAAAGCTGTGTTTTACTAACTGTAGTCGATCATAAAGACTTATATTTTATCAAAGTTTGGTGCAGATACCGATAGGAAATTTTCTTAAATAAATGTGAACGTTCTCCAAAGAGATCGTAAATAGCATTGCTTTCACTTAATATGATTTTGATATATTCTTCTCGGCTACAATTGTTCAAGTTTGCAAGGACTTGGTCGCCAAAGTGGTGGTAAACAATTGCTTTAAACCGGTTTCTTAAAGATTCTACAAAACTACATTCAAAAATTATGTGAGTTGTAAGATCGGAGCGGATGTCACGGGTATTACATCTTACACATTCAGACTTGAAAAACGAAGAATTTGCTATATGCTGAGCAACTGAGAAGCAACATTCTAGCATATACGGAAAACCAATGACAAATTAGTCAGAGATTGGGGTTTTCACTGATTGGTAATTGGTCAGATGAAGGAAAAAAGAACCTTGAAGTAATTAACTCTTCTGTACATGCCTATTTTGAGCACACGGTGTATAAATACGTTCCTTTTCTTGTTGAGTTCACTGAATCCACCCCTGATGACATTTACGCGACGTCGATTCTTTTTTTCGTGCGACGTCGTTTACATTCCTTGCATATCCGAGCCTATTTGAACGACGTTTCCACAACCGAATGTTTACGACGTCGTCCTTGGAAATACTAGTATTTCTATCGTCGCATTAATTTCTTTAGAGTCAGGCTTGCTTACAACGAACAGGAGGTACCTTAATGTGGGTATATGCAGAATGGTAAATGTTTTACTGAAATTCTAGGGACAATGTCTGATCGTCATGACGAAGATGTTTAGTACAATTATTTTTGCCGAAGGTTAACATGGAAAAATAATTATGTTATTAACAGTATAAAGAAACATTTGATGTTAGTAAAGCCTTTATCTTAAAAAAGCCGTGATTTTGACAGGAATTTACAAAAACCAGATAAAAAATCCATCAACAGTATTCCACCCACTGGAAACATATTGTTTATTCTTCTATGATTTTGTTTTTCGACATTTTGGATGGTAAATTTTGTCGAGTTATTGTGGGCATGCAATCTACATATATAAGATATTTTGTGAGTAAGGATCGTTGGCAAAACCACATTTCCCCTGATAAAGCAATAATTAATTCTGGATAGAATTATAAAAGCCACTTACTATGTATAATCCAGGAACGAGAAAGTCTATAAAGTTCTATAAATCCAATATCACTGGTAAATCACTGGCGCTTCTGTCACCGATTGAGCGTCGCATCGGAGGGGAAAGGTATAAATTTTGGTTGAAATGTAGTCGATAGAAAAAAACATTCGAAAGACTTAGATCTATTTCTCTCCTTTCTCTATTATATTTCTAAGATTTTTTTTTCGAAAAGTCTATATAGATAAATCACTTTTTTATCACAGTGACTGACGTTTTTGTCACCAAGTGAATATCGTATTCGCATAAGGCTTCAATTCATGACAATTTCAAGAAAAAATGATGTAAAAATACCAATGACAAAGGCAAAGATTGGATCTTTCATTTATCTTCCAGTAGTCAAGGCGATTGGTGTAAAAATTGCTCAGAAAATAAAGAAAGCATGAAAGCTGGTATACATGTAGTTCACATCGTCCAAAATAGAGTAAACATCCAGACTTATTCCAATAGGGGAAACGCAACCAGTAGTGGAGCGTTGCCAAAATACTTCACTTTGTGATACAAGCACCAAAATGTGGCACAAATATTTCCAAGAGTATAATACTTTTAAAGGGCGACGGTAACAGATGGTCTAATTGCAAAAATGAATTTTTTTCAAAAAATATGCAAAACTTTTGTGTTGACCACCTCGGGATGGTTATTAATATGCGATTAAGACAGAGAATGAGCCGAAATTACAAGACAGATAGCTGAATTTAGGGAGAATCCAAGCCTAAATTCAACCCCATCACTGATGGGGTTAGAATTATTTTTAAATTGTTGCGCATGCGCATACAGCGCGGACCATGATCCAAACGAGATTCATACTTAAATTCAATATGACGTCATCATGTATGTTGTGACTACTTTCGACATCGCTTCATGAATTTGGTATCAAATTGCGAAAAAATGAGTCGTTGCTTCAATAGTTTCTCGTAATCATTTAATCAGGTCATATAAAGCTTAAAAAGTGTACATTTCGTTTGTATTTGACAATTTTTGGGTCCAAATCTTGGAAATAGTAGCTTTAAAACATATGGTCTCCGACAACTCAACATGGCTGCTGTTTTCCAATATAGTTGCCATCTATTTAGAAGAAAAAATAGGAAAATCCTTAACTTTAAATACAATCCCAATTTGGCACAGATGTTTCTAAAGGTACCCTATTTTCAACAAGCAATGTATCCATAATGAAAAACAAAATTGTGGCAATCTTTCGATAAAGATGTAACATGTCCCCAAATGTGACATACCATACAGTTTTCATTTCGAGAACATATGCGTCATGCTTTAGCATTAACAAGGATTAACGTTTAGATTTCTATCAAGTGTCTTAGACAGATTTTCATCATATTCCCTTATTTATATATCTAACAGGCAGAATATGCGCAATCTTCATCGCACAAACATTCGCGTTTATTTTACATATTAGCAGTTTAATTAGTAAAATTTGAGGCAGCCGATATTAAAATGAGTTGCAATTTGGAAATGCAATATTATATATTTCTTCACATGGTATAAAATATTAAAAGTTTCTTAATCTCTAAATAATAGGGACTAAATAATATATTATAAAATAGGAAAATGTATTTAAGTTATATCTATGACCGGGTTTCTTTACTGTAAAGTCGATTATTGTGTAAAGTTGTTTTTATGCCCCCGTATCGAGAGATTTACTCATGTCCGTCTGTCTGTCTGTCTGTCTGTCCGTCTGTCTGTCCGTCCGTCTGTCTGTCCGAAAACTTAACCTGAAAACTTAACCTTTGCCTTTTCTCCAAAACTATTTGACATACAAAGTTCAAATTTGGTATGCAACTTCCTTTCAATGATATCTATCTGTTCCAAGCAATTTGACCTTCCTCAAGGTCATCCGTTAACCCTTATCAACCCTTTACTCCACGAAAACTTAACATTTTAGAAAAATGGCCATTTCGGGGGCATTTGTGTTTCACAAACACATCTTGTTATTCTTTTAAACACCGACATTACAACAAGGGAATTGTAAAAGGGTTTCACAGACTGTACTTTAGAAACAATTAACCCTCTACCAAACAAGACCTGGTTTTGACGTCCCTAATAGAAAAGGCTTGGGAAAACACTGAAACAAAAGAAGAAACTGCTGATAACCAGCAGTTCTCCTTTTGTCTCAATATTTTCTGTGCCATATTTTACACAAACCCTATCTTAAATAACATCCATTTTGTCATTTGTGGTATTTTTGAAGTGGATCACCCTAAAATTTTGTCGTTTGGGAAAGGGTTAAGATGGGTATCAAGACAGTTGACAGACGTAACATGTCCCCAGTTTTGAGACAAAACATAACATTTCCATTTTCTAGCACTTACCTAACATGTTTTTGCATTAATGAGTACGGATTTTTAGATTTATAACTAACAACTCAGACAGGATTTCATTCCTATAATCATGTACCTCCAAATTTTCTCTGTATTTGTTTCAGTGTAAAGTATATTACCGAGTACATTTTCTGAATAGTTGTAATAAAATAAAATTGATTGCGAGACAATGATTGATTTTGATATCGAGACAAATGTAACATTTCCGAATTTCGAGACACAACATAAAATCTCCATTTCTAGTACATCTTGTCCATGTTTTGGCATTAACGAGAATTAAAGTTTAGATTTATGTCTTAAATCTCAGACAGGATTTCGTTTCATCCCATTATTTATGTGTTTCGCCGACAGAATCTGCAATCTCCACTGCAAGAAATTCCGGCTTAATCCATTAGCAAACAGCAAACTTTTGGACTGTTCTAATTCAAAAGGTGTAGCTGACGACAATTTTAAGTGAATAAAATTTTGAATGTTTTAGTTTTATAGAGAAGAAAACAAAGAAAGCCATTATCTTGTGGAGAGTCAAAAGCGTCAATGTGTGGTAATAAGTTAATTAAAGAGCAATCAAAGGTGTATATTGCAATGTTAGATTTATTTTGGTCCTAAGCGAATTATAAAACAAGAGGGCCATTGGCCCTGAAGCGCTCACCTGAGACTAGAGTGCACACAAGGTTTTCCTAAGATTTGACCCCGTGACCTAGTTTTTGACCCCAAATGACCCAATTTTTATCTTGTCAGAGAAATCATAAGAACACACTTCCTGAGCAAAAATGAGTACATTTGGACAAAAAATATGGCCTCTAGAGTGCACACAAGGTTTTTCTAAGATTTGACCCCGTGACCTAGTTTTTGACCCCAGATGACCCAATTTCGAACGTGTCCGAGAAATCATCAAAACACACTTCCTGAGCAAAAATGAGTACATTTGGACAAAAAATGTGGCCTCTAGAGTGTACACAAGGTTTTTCTAAGATTTCCCCTGACCTAGTTTTTGACCCCAGATGACCCAATTTCACGCTTGTCCGAGATTTCATCAAGTCACCATTTCAGACCAATTTTCAGGTTGATTGGGCAAAAAATGTGGCCTCTAGAGTGCACACATGGTTTTTCTAAAATTTCACCCCGTGACCTAGTTTTTGACCCTAGATGACCTTATTTCAAACTTATCGTAGATTTTATCAAGACAATCTATCTCACATATTTTCAGGTTGATTGGGCAAAAATTGTGGCCTCTAGAGTGCACACAAGGTTTTTCTAAGATTTGACCATGTGACCTAGTTTTTAACCCAAGATAACCCAATTTCGAACTTGTCCGAGATTTTATTGACAAGACAATCATTCTGAGCAATTTTCAGGTTGATTTGGCAAAAAATGTGGCCTCTAGAGTGCACACAAGGTTTTTCTAAGATTTCCCCTGACCTAGTTTTTGACCCCCAGATGACCCAATTTCAAACTTGTCCGAGATTTCATCAAGACAATCATTTTGCGCAAATTTCAGGTTGATTGGGCAAAAAATGTGGCCTCTAGAGTGCACACAAGATTTTTCTAAGATCTGACACCGTGACCTAGTTTTTGACCCCAGATAACCTATTTTCATACTTGTCCGAGATTTCATCAAGACAATCATTCTGAGCAAATTTCAGGTTGATTGGGCAAAAAATGTGGCCTCTAGAGTGCACACAAGGTTTTTCTAAGATTTGACCCCGTGACCTAGTTTTTGACCCAAGATGACCCAATTTCAAACTTGTCCGAGCTTTTATCAAGACAATCATTCTGAGCAAATTTCAGGTTGATTGGGCAAAAAATGTGGCCTCTAGAGTGCACATAAGGTTTTTCTAAGATTCGACCCCGTGACCTAGTTTTTGACCCCAGATGACCCAATTTCGAACTTGTCCGAGATTTTATCAAGACAATCATTCTGAGCAAATTTCAGGTTGATTGGGTAAAAAATATGGTCTCTAGAGTGCACACAAGCCAAAGGTTCACGCACGACGGACGACGGACGACTGACGACGGACGACGGACACAGCGGTATCACAATACCTCACCATGAGCACTATCGTGCTCAGGTGAGCTAAAAACTAAAAAAGTCATATTGTACAAGTGTAGTTAAAAGGAACAAAATACTCAGAAAATCTAAAATCTCATTATCATCGTGATTTAAATCGAAGAACTGTCGTTCCTTTTTGAAGCTACTACACATTTGTTTTCTAACCTTTGGTAATCTATTAACGCAGAAACATTCGATAGCATCCATAGACCCTTTGGTTGCACAGCCTGCGTCCTATCTCAAAATAATTGCACCCATGTCAAAAATACTGTAAAGTCATAGGGGTGTGGGAGTAGTTTTCTTTTTCCTTGTTTCTCCTTTTTTCTAAAAAACACCACAAACTGATTTGGATCTAAGAGTATTAGATAAAATGTTATTTAATATATATTTCTGAACTTTCACGAAATATATCATGTTTATTTTTTTCCTTGAAGTTTTGAAAGGATTCTTGTAAGACATAATACTTTCTGTCGAAGGAAACATCGTATTATTTCGTCAATCTAATCGAGAATGTTAATATACGGGTTGTATAGAGAGAATTAAACAAAAAAAAAAAAAAAAAAAAAAAAAAAAAAAACAGATTGAACTATAAAGCGAACGAGTTAAGTTTCAAACAATTTTTCGACGACAAAAGCTGCTGCAGAACTCCAAACGAATGTAATCTAAAAGGAATATTGTTTACAATATATCTCAGAAATTAAAAAGGTAAAACAGAGAAAGTGCTGATTATCAGCATGTTTGTCTTCTGTCTCAATATTTTCTCCGTTCTCTGCAATTGTAGACTTCAAACCAAGTCTTGTTTGGAAAAATTTTGACGTAATAGATTTTAATTTCTACAGGAACCCCTCTAAAAAGGTTTTCTATCTTTCATTGGCCTTTTTCTAACATTGAGACACATATGCCTAAATAACTCGGATTTCCTATTCTGCAACAGGCCAAACCTTCCGTAGTCGGGTAAGGGTTGCTACATGTATCTATGAAAATAAACTGAGCTGGAAAAAGTCCCTCAAAGCATTTTAAGAAAGCGAGTTTCCAAAACAGCCAGTTGTCAAATAAAGTCTAAAAAAGATTAATTCCTGCTAATTTGTAGTTTCTATAGGTCATGAAACAGCTATTGGAGAACAACACGGATCTCGATCAGACTGCGTGTGTACGCAGGCTGATCTAGATCCATGTTGTTTTCAAATGCCATAATAGGCATTTGCTTTAGATTCCGGCCAAATTGTTAACGCCATTTATAATAAAGTCTGGAAAAAGAATGTCTATAGATGAAAATCCTGTATCACTTGTTTGTCACCGGTATTTTCGTAACCGAGTGAGTGTCGTCGTATCGACAAAAATCATAACGTGATTTTGCGACCAAAAAATCGAAAAACAAAATTGGCGAGATATCTTTTTTTTTATCTTTATTTTAAATTCACCTTGGAAAAAATAAGAATCACGACATAAAAAAATTCCCAACAGTTTATGAAGGGGAACCCTTTTTGTGACTTTACTAGCCTCTGAAAGTTTTCGTTTCATTTTGCAGAAAAACTAAACTATTTTCTATTTGTTAAATTAAAGTGACATTTCAAACAACTTTTCCATAAATTTTACTTCAGTTTTTTATCTGAAAGAGCATATTTTCTTATGAAAATTCTGAAAATTTCAAGCCAAAAATATTGAATTGTTTACGAGAAATATTATTTTTGTTCTAAAATTAAACAAAGTGCTGTGGACAACAATTGTCATTGCTGTCTCAAATTTAAAGTTGTGTTTTCGCTTATAAATAATAACTTAAAAAACTGGTAGCATTTCTACGCATTAGAATAACCAATCTTTGCATCAAGACATACTTTGAAAATATGAAACTCGAATGTTATGTCCATTTAAGCTACTAGCAATTTTACCCGTCTCGAAATTTGACCTTTGACCTCGATGACCTTGACCTATCCGGGGCTGACCTTTGACCTCGATGACCTTGACCTATCCGGGGCTGCACTCCACCTAATCCCGTCCCGTAACCCGTAAGCAATCCCGTCCCGTAACTAAGCAATCCCGTCCCGTAACCCGTAAAAACGATAAATTTGACCTTTGACCTCGATGACCTTGACCTTTCAAAAAATGAACCCCTCAAGCTAATATCCGGGGCCTCCCTCCACCTTCCCTCCAAGTTTGGTGAAGATCGGCCCAAGGACCTGGGAGGAGTAGGGGAACAAACGGACAAACAGACAAACGTTGCTCAAATTATAGTATGATGATGATGATATATCATCTTGATAGTGTGTATTCTATTATCAAATCACAAAAGCACTGCCAGATATTTAACAATTATACAAACCACAAGACTTATCCAAAATGAATGGATTTGCAGATAGCAAACATTTTCAAAAGTACACGAATTCGATAGTATTCTCACAATTAAACCTTTTCCAAACAAGAGCTAGTTTTGTCGTTGAAAATAGAATTTATGGATTTGGCAAACATAGGGGCAAAAGTAGACAAATTTGAAGATCAGCAATTTCTCCTTTTGCCTAAATATCATCTGTGCTACCACATACACATTTTCTTCTTTCGTTATAACTTATTTTGTTATCTGCTTTTTTTCCAAATTGGACTGATCCATATTTTGTCATTTGGGAAAGGTTTAAAGGGTAATAAAGTACAGACCAAATTAATAGTTTGGTCAGAATCAGGCGCCATGTACCACAGTTGGCTTTACGGAATTAAAAACAGAGACATCGGGCCTGTTATTATGAAAAAATATAATCGCTTCAAACTCTGGTAAATGTGCGTGTTGTATGCAAATGACAACCTCATTTCAAAATTTTCTGTCTCCTTCAAAAATTCAAAATTTAACTATCTTTTATGGCTCCAAGACCAATAGGACC
This sequence comes from Fragum sueziense, assembly GCA_963680895.1. Classification (NCBI taxonomy): domain Eukaryota; kingdom Metazoa; phylum Mollusca; class Bivalvia; order Cardiida; family Cardiidae; genus Fragum; species Fragum sueziense. The sequence continues at coordinate 25,627,175 of OY804596.1, read as the reverse complement.
CGTCTCATAGAAGAGGGCATTCTTGGAACAACGAAAGATTCGCGACTAGACATTGAAATGGTCGATTGTCCAATGTCTTAACCTACATTTGCAAAGGATGGGTTGAAACAAGGGGTCTTTATCATGAATATCCCTCAAAGTTTACACATATTTATCTGAATCATGTAATATCTTATTTAGAAAATATCATGACAATTCATACAAAAAAGCTGTATAGATAGTTTAGTAGGTAGCTCAGTAGTACATAAAGATAAGCTAAATCTGAAAATGACAGAAATAAAAACTTCGCTTCTAATGTCAATGGACCCCACCCACTTTACCAGCCATTATCTCCAAGAAGCCCTCATCAGATTATTTACGAATATAAATTAAAAATATTATTTACCTCTTTCAATCCAAAGAGTTTAAAGGAAATCTACTTTTGAGCCTTTGTTACAATCAATTATTTTGTTCGTGAACTTGGGTACCCTTACTCTTTTATCTTTTGTCCTTTTCTAATTCAAAGGACCAAAAACCTACACAATCATAATCAAATTGTGGCAAATATAACGTAAATCCGACTTAAACTGAGGCGAAAGAATGATGAGCTATGATGAGCTATCAGAAAAATGGACGAACGTACGGCCAAGAAACAGGACCAAACAAAATATTACGTTATCTTGTTTTCTAATTCATGGGCTAGCGAAAAATTGAAAAAGAATATCTGCTGGATTACCGTGTCTGCATTGCGTGAAACGTCAAAACTTCTTCAAATAATTACAGAGCAATAAAACCTGTGAAATCCAAATCTGTGAAATCTAATTTTACAAATTTGGGCAATTTCTCGATAAAGGGAGAATTTGATTATAGTGAGAAAAATATGTGTTTGAAACATTCGGGTCAGTAGCTGTTCTTTCTAAACAAAAGAAAATATTATAACGAGCTGGCGGCCGACGAAGGGTCACTGGTTACTGAAATCTGTCACAGCGATAAGAGAGATTTCGCTTTTTGGCTCTTGTCAGGATGCCTTTTCTCTCAATATTTCAAAGTAAAGGGGGTGGGGTTGGACTCCAAGAAGGCTAAATTAAAACCGGCAATTAAAAAAAAGGAAACAAGTCAGAAATTCAAAGAAACAGTGTTATAATTTCACCCTGACGTTTGCAGAGCTCTAATAAAACTTTACAGAGTCAAATAAATAAAATTGCAGTCAACAAAAATTAACAATTTCCAATGAGTGAAAATAAATATGAATTATTTATACCGTTAAATAAAGTACTAATTAATCCGTTCAGCAATATTCTAAATTGATACAAGGATTAAAATAAAATACCTTTAAATGTTAGATGTATGCCGAGTTTTGCCTAAAATGTACACAGAAAGCCACAAAGTTGAATTATGAATAACAGCGATCAAGATCAGAATCTGAACAAAAATACACTGCTTTAATGACAAAGTAAAAATTAAATCTATCCAGAAAATATGCCAAAGGTATCCTACTAAGTTTAATAAACCCTACGAATTTGTTATAATTTTGCCAAAAATAACCAAATCGAACACGTCTAACTAAAAAAACGAAAGAAAATGACGTAAGTTTTGATACCCCAAAAAACCGGAGCCTTAGCGTTCCGCAAAAGCTTAAATAGTCACGCGGTGCTAGCAAGTGCTAGCATACGAGAATTTGCTAGACCAGCGTCTCTAGCAAATGCTAGGATGCGAGATCTTGCAAGCAAGCTGCGCACGCAACTTACTGCTATCATGCGAGAATCTGCTAGCACAAAATCTAGCAAATGCTAGCATGCGAGATTCTGCTAGAAAATATGCCGAAATGCTTTGGTGGTTCGCTTCGGCAAGCAATTACTACAATAAAATGCATTGAAATCACCATTATTAATAATAATATGCGAAACAAATGAATAATCTCTCGAATGATATCCATTTTATGACAATTCGTTAAGTTTTAAAGGAAAAAGCGGGACTAAACTTAGAGTGAAAGCAGCGATACCAGTACAAACCAATAGTTTACACCGTAAACAGCAGTGTTACTAAAAATAGCACAGAGATAACGCGAGACATTACTACAATGAGAAGTAAATAGACTCTCCAGTACACACGGCATAGCACATACATGTACAATTTATCTGCATACACTCCAGTCAAGTAAAGGAAGTTGATCAAAATACTAGGTTTACAGGACTGTCGAGATGCAGACTTTTCTATGTCGAGCATAGAAGCGTAAATGAAAACTACGATAAATACCCAGATCGCTACATCATACCAGCTCAAAGAAAAAGAAGAAGCGGATATAAAATACATAACCTATGATTGATCTTGGGTAGAAATAATTGAGTGAAAATGAGAAAATGTAAAACCTGGATTTATTTGATTTTGACACCTGTGCAACTCCTGCAAAACTGAACGTTCCTATCATTTCGCTATATGGTAGGCCTATAGGTTTATGAGAAATAGAATTTTCTTGAAATCCACTAAAGAAATTTGATCACTAAATCAACAGCCATCTGTGTTTGTTGAGCAATTTAATTTTGTCTCTTAATTCCAAATGTAAATAAGAGAATTAAAATATGGAATTTAATTCCGAAATACTCCATAAACACCTGTATCCCCAATAGTGTTGATCGTCGGAAAGGGTAATCAATTGCAAACGAACCTTTTCTTTGAAAAAACAACAACTTGTAAGTACTGTTTATAAAAAGCTAGAGCGACAATGTGCTTTAAGCGACGATACGAAGCTTTGAAATGATCGGGAAAATAATTCAGTGTCTGTAAAATAGCTGTAGTATGTCTGACTTATTATTCTAACTGTTTTGAGAATACATGTTCTGAGTATTGAAATATTTAATCGTATCAAAGTTGCACAAATTAACGTCTTTCCAACTCACTGGAAAATGCTTTCGCTTGAATGTTTGAGGAAATTATTTAAATTGGTGAAGAGTGAGTTATAACCGGAAATGGTCCTATCAAAGGCTCGTATGGTGCAGTTTATCTCGTCAAAATCAGTAGAGTACAAGCAGTGAAATTAAACAAATCATACATTGAAGAGGACAATTTGTCGGTGTGAACCTTTCCCAAACGTCACGTGGGTTAGCCATGCCGTATTATATGTGCAAATAGCGTCTTTTAACGTAAGCGATGATCAAACAACCTTTAGATATTTCATCACTTACGTTTAGAAAAAGTTTCTTTTGTTCCTATGATAATGTGCATAAATGTTGATAACCAATTACCAGACGGTAACACTTAAGACTTCCCATTTGAAAGATGCTACAGACGACAATTTCAAGTAAATAACATATTACAATAACATTTTGCGGGGTTTTTTTTGTGGACGAAAGCATAGTGGGAAATTGCTTTTCACAAGTAATGTCTTCTTTTTCCACTATGCTTTCAAAGCCATTATTTTGTAGGGAGTACTAAAGAGTCAATGTGTTGTAATGGGTTAAGAGTATGTTACATACTAAGGCACACGTGCAAAAAGGACAAACATTAATTACGACAGCTCAAAAAAGATGAAATAGGAAATCGATTCCATTCAATCCAATTAGTTAATGTCGCAAGAATTTTCTCAGGTGAAAGCAACATGTGAGAAAAAGATTCGATTGAACCTTTTATAAATGGACTTATTACACAAGGATCTAATCAGCTTACGATCGCGACGCTGGCTGCAATTATTCAATTAGATGCTTTCTGGCTCTTTTCAGATATTGTCATTGTTCTAAAATTAGAACGTTGACCTTCAGGTGAGGTCAGGAGGTTTTATGTTGCATTGTTCGAACGCCATCTTAAATTTTCAAACTGATTTGTGGTTATGTGAATTTTACCTTCGTCGTTTAAAACCAAAACGGGCTGCATAGAAATCGTAATTGACAATTCTACTTTTAGCAAATGCGTCGAACACTCTTCGAAATCAGAAACAAACAATGGTTTATCAGTACATAACCGTAAATTTACTAAGGCCATGTTACAGAAGGACAACTTTACAGGGAAAAAATAACTCTAATTGTGGCCATTTGACGGTGATTATACAAAAAATATTATCTTTAAAGCAGACAATGGCGATGTTTATGTGTAATTTTCACGTAGCCCTACGACCAATTATCATCTTATTTGACATAGCCAAGGAAAATCTAAACTGAGAAACAAGTGAACAAGAAACAAGTGGTATTTGATTTCTTTAAAAATGACGAATACTTGATAATCTAATTAGTCTGTTTTAGCATAAATAGGACAATATCTAAATGCATCCTCCACAATTCTCACATGACTTGCAATTACATAGAAGAAATTATATGCTCTGTTTAAAAGAGGAATTTTACAAATAAAATGGTACATATAGGTTCGTGGTATTGTATAAGAAATATTGTAAAAGAAATATATATCATCCAAATAAAAAGTGTTAACGAAATGAAATAATGGCATAAGATTGATATGGGGCAAACGTTTGTGTAAAAGCAATGGATTTTATGCAAGAAATAGCTTAGTCTGGCTTACCTGCCCCTAATACTGCGTTATTGGGTCAGGCACACAGTAATCATGGCGCCGTCCACTGGACTGATATTTTAAGGGTCAACTAAACAGTTTGACAGTGAATTTGTGCCATTGCTGGCTCCAAGTTAAACAAGTTTCTCAATGAAAATTTGTTTTATGTTCTGTTACATCATGATTATAACATGCCATAGGCATAGTTCATTTGACAGAAAGAACAAAGTTGAACACCAAAATCAACAAGACAAGTCGAAAATTTGGCGTTTCTCCCAAAACCAGCAACTTTCTCTAGACAACAAATTTTCTTCTTTGAGATATGCCAAATTAATGTGCACATTCTAATCCAGGTAGTACTACCTTCAAATGTCAATATATCACAGCGGTTTTCATAAAATTCCCCAAAGACCATTCCCGCCCATGCTTTTTCATCGGACGCCATTTGCAAAATCCACCGACTCCTATTCAGTAGTGTTTTGGGGGCATAAAACAATAGGCAGCGTAAAGAAATTAAGTGCACCTTTAAACCTGATTCATTGTTGATCTCCGAGTATGATACATTACATCGATCGCGTCCTCACCTTCATATAATCGTCGATTGAAATGTCAGTCTTTAGTTTCCGGCATCTTCGGTAGACATCTTGTAAACAGTGGCTTCATACGCGCATGTTCGTATTTTTGATAAAAGTTATTTTTCGTGACTATTATCAAGATTTTCAGTTGTAATTATCCTATTTATTATATTTACAAATATCTATGAAATTTCGATCGGTAAATCAACAAAAAAGTTTCGCAAAATTCGGAACTATTTTCAGCGTTATTTGGTTGTGCCGGGATCCAGCATCATCGAATTTGTAAACAGACGGCATACATCGAACAGATCGGCGTAAAAAACATATTTAATGAATGATGAGTTGTCAGAAACATTAGAATTGATATTTGAAAGGTGGTGTGCGTATTACAATCCTCCGATTTTCAAAGAATTTGGACTATGCCATTCATAAATATGAAATAATTTGCACCGGAAATAGACTCCGTTCATATCTGAAAATTTTTCGAAAAATATTTTATTTAGCAAAGACAAAACGTGCATGCATACTAATTACAATATGCATTCAGTCTCTACACAAATTAATATTTTAAACGACATAACAAATAAAATTATATCGTAGCATAATTTAAGAAATGTATGGTGTAGAGCAACGACCATTACAAATTAGTAGCGTCCGGATAATGTACCATGTTTTTCTTGTTAATTTTCTTTGCAATTACCGAGCAATACAACATTACAAGAAAGGGAATGTTATGCTAACTAATAACACAATTCTGATAATAAGATACCTTTAAAATATGTTTGCACTTTTGGAATCAATATGAAAAATGTAAGTGGTGTGTCAATAGAAAAATGGGAAAAGGTTATTATTATCATGTGACATATGTCTTCACTGTAGGAGCCATCATTTATTTTATTCAGTTCATCAAATAAAGAAAAAAAAACAATTGTATTAGAAAACTTACTTTGACTGCTTGAGAATATGGCCAAATTTTTTGACCATACATAGTGTTTAAAAAAAATAGTTCCACCTTGAATTTCATATGAAAAATGAAGAAATGTCCAAAGTTTATTTCGTAAATGCATGTTTTTCGAAGAAAGTAACTTCATGTAAGTAGTAGTACTACCAAGTTTAGACCACGGTGTATGTTTGTGTGAAAAACTAGCCAACTTCATTCAAGGATAACTATGTTCTCTGTTTTCCTAGAAGTCGTCCTTTTTTGCAATGTTTTGATTGTGCTTTACAAGGTAAACCAGAATTAAGTTGCCTAACATCTTCTACTCATGTAGAGCTTTAATTTGATATATAATATGGCATATACATGTTAAGAATAAATGCAAAAAATAACTTTGAATTTTGTGTAGATACCGAATTTACCTGAACCTTAACAAAGGTAAAGAACAAAGTTCTTTAATTTTGTGAGCAGGGAAGGGTCATTAGAAGAGTAGATAGGTTTCGGTATATTTTTAATACTAGCAATAAAAGATTTACATGACCACAACGCTAACCCGAAATAAAACGGCTTTAAAAGATGTACATAAAAATTATATGAAGGCAATTTGGATCCTTACCTAACAGAAGTCCGGTGGCGCTCAACAAAGCACATATGACGGGGTTTTCCACCAATGAAACGGCCCAAGATAAAGTGCATTGACCAATCAAACGTCAACTCAACTGTTTCCCAAAATTCAAATAACCAATGAAATCTCAGCACTTACAGTGCTGTTTCAAAAATAGAAATGTGTAATGTGTGACGTCAACCGTGCACCTACAAATATGCATATAAATTAGCTAATTTGGGTCAGGCAAGGCTTCACGTGGTTACGGACGATTTTTGTCATCTTTTTTGGTGTTTAATTGATGAATTTGCCGAGAAGACATTGAGGGTTGCTCGAAAAAAGTGGACAAGACTCGGGAACATATGAATTTAGAAGTGTTCAGGGGCAGATAAAGTTAATCGCGAGGTAAGCTCTTTTCGCACCCAAAATAATTCGTAACCAAACAGGCATCGAATGTTTTATTTTTCGTCTGCTGATTTAGCTGTTAATTCAATAGCTTACGTATACTTATGCCATTTACTCATTTGCTTAATTAACCATTTCCCAAGCAACGGCTGGTTTTAGGTCCCTAGCAAGACATTGAGAGCAAAAGAGGACCCCCCCCCATAAACTACTCCTTTTCAATCAATGCTTACTTGTATAATGCAAGCAGCAATGTAGCATTAGGCTATTTATTCATTTTCTTATGATGGTAAGACCTTATTGTGGTGGATATCTGTGAAGGGGTTCAATGCTGATTGAGACATTTTTCCCAGTGGGGCACCAGGGGCAGTGGCGGATCCAGAATTTCTTTGAAGGGGGGGGGGGGGGTTCAACATACAGATAGGGGATCGTTTTCCTACTATATAACAATTTTGACTTTATTCAAGGGCGGATCCAGGATTTTTTCCAGGGGGGGGGGTGTTCCAAGCCCAATATTTTTTTCCAGGGGGTCCAGGCTCAAATTATGGCTTAACCCTTTCCCAAATAGCAAAATTTGAGGGTGGTCCAATTTGACAGCTGCAGCACACGACAAATTGAATGTAAGTAAAGAAACCATTCATGTGCAAAATTGGTCTGAAAATATTGAGACAAAAGGAGAAACTGCTGGTTATCAGCAGTTTCTTCTTTTGCCTCAATGTTTTCCAAAACCTTTTCTATCAGGGACGTCAAAACCAGGTCTTATTTGGGAAAGGGTTAAAATGTTATAAATATGTAACGTTACACTATTTATATAGATACAATTCAATTTTCCGCCAATGCCAGAGGGGGTCCTGACCCCCCCCTCTAGATCCGCCCATGTTTATTAATGCATGAAAATGAAATAATCGTTCTGCAGAGGAGGGGTTCGTTTGAATCCCCCTTTCTAAGAAAATGGGGTATATTGTTTTGCAAGTGTCGGTAGGTCGGTTGGTCGGTCAGTCCGTAGACCAAACCTTGTCCGGAGCATAACTCTCTATCTGCCACGGGTGGGGGTGTGAGGGGGTCCTGTGTGTTCCATAGGGCATTGGCCTATGAAAAGAATCCTTCAAATCTCTTTCATAAGCCTTTAACTTTGCCAAGGGTTTAAATAGGGGAGTGGGTTCCAGTCATTTTCCTAGTATTGTACACAAGTTTGACAGAATTTCTATATGAAAATGGAATAATCAGTCTACAGAGGGGGTTTGTCTAGATCTGCCACTGCCATCACCGCTCGAATCAGTATATTGAAAACATTGTTACAAAATGATTGAGACAAAAGTGGACTGGTTGAAAGAATTTTATTTCATTTTCTCTGAAAGCTTTCAAATATTGAAGGGTTAACCCTGGCATAGCTAGGTGATAGATCTAATAAAGTGTGCGCAAAGCGAAGTCATGTTATCAACAGAGGCTGGAAGCGCTGATGGGATCCATGGGCGGATCTAGAGGGGGGGGTCGGGGGGTCCGGACACCCCCTGGCATTGGCCGAAAATTGAATTTTGACTATATAAATTTAGTGTAACGTTACATATTTACTACATTTTAAGCCATAACTTGGGCTTGGACCCCCCCCCCCCCCCCTGGAAAAAAGTTTTGGGCTTGGACCCCCCCCCCCCTCCCTGGAAAAAATCCTTGATCGGCCCTTGGGGTCGGTATGGGATGTGGCCCAAAAGAATACTTCAGTGATTTTAGAAATTATATGGTGTTTTTGTCAGCTCAATTTCAACATGTTTAGCCGTTCGATGAAAGTCAAACTCTTCACACTAATATATATCTCAAGGGCAGATCTAAAGGGGATTGAGGGGTCCGGACCCCCTGGCATTGGCCGAAAATTGAAGTTTGACTATATAAATTTAGTGTAACGTTACATATTTACTACATTTTAAGCCATAATTTGGGCTTGGACCCCCCCTCCCCCCCTGGAAAAAAGTTTTGGGCTTGGACCCCGCTCCCCCCCCCCTCCCTGGAAAAAATCCTGGATCGGCCCATGGGGTCGGTATGGGATGTGGCCCAAAAGAATACTTCAGTGGTTTTAGAAATTATATGGTGTTTTTGTCAGCTCAATTTCAACATGTTTAGCCGTTCGATTAAAGTCAAACTCTTCACACTAATATATATCTCAAGGGCAGATCTAAAGGGGATTGAGGGGTCTGGACCCCCTGGCATTGGCCGAAAATTGAAGTTTGACTATATAAATTTAGTGTAACGTTACATATTTACTACATTTTAAGCCATAATTTGGGCTTGGACCCCCCTCCCCCCCTGGAAAAAAGTTTTGGGCTTGGACCCCGCTTCCCCCCCCCCCCTCCCTGGAAAAAATCCTGGATCGGCCCATGGGGTCGGTATGGGATGTGGCCCAAAAGAATACTTCAGTGGTTTTAGAAATTATATGGTGTTTTTGTCAGCTCAATTTCAACATGTTTAGCCGGTCGATTAAAGTCAAACTCTTCACACTAATATATATCTCAAGGGCAGATCTAAAGGGGATTGAGGGGTCCGAACCCCCTGGCATTCGCTGAAAATTAAAATTTGACTATATTTAATTACTGTAATGTTACTTAATTAAGACATTTTAAGCCATCATTTGGGAATAGAACCCCCCCTACCCCCCCCCCCCCTGAAAAAAATCCTTGATCCTCCCTTGTCTCTCAAGTGACTACATTTCCACCTGACCATATATCATTTGAATGTGTCATTTTTAGCAAGCAGGGATTTTATGTCTGGGGAGCTAATGTCACAGCCCTAGTGTCGCGTTGCGTCAGGGTCACGTCTTCAAAATGTTAAGCTGGTCTATATACCTCAGGCTCTATTAGAGATACTACATTGATACTTCACACATGGATGCTTCCTGCCAAGACCTTTCTTTTGGGACCTTGACCTAGTGACCTTGACCTTGAAGTTTGACCTACTTTTAAAAAAACTTTAACCTGGCCTATATATCTTGCAATATAATTGATAGAGCCTTGATATTTATGCCCCCTTTCTAAGAAAATGGGAGTATATTGTTTTGCAAGTGTCGGTAGGTCAGTTGGTCGGTCGGTCAGTCCGTAGACCAAACCTTGTCCGGAGCATAACTCGAAAAGTATTAAAGGTAAAATCATGAAACTTTATAGGTGGATATATCTCATTATGGAGGGGTCCAGTGCACAATAGCCATAACTCTGTGGATCAAATTTTTGGAGTTATTGCCCTTTGTTCATTTTAAAACTTGATTCTTGTTCGGAGCATAACTCAAATAGTGTGTAAGATAGAATGATGAAACTTTACAGGTGGGTAGATCTCATTATGGAGAGGTGCAGTGCATAAGAACCATAACTCTGCTGATCAATTTTTTGGAGTTATTGCCCTTTGTTGATTTTCAAACTTGATTCTTGTCTGGAGCATAAGTTAACTCAAAAAGTATGTAGCCTTGATATTTCACACATGGACACCTCCTACCAAGACATTTCATATTTGACCATGACCTTGGACCTTGTGACCTTGACCTTGGACTTTGACTTACATCAAATGTAGGCCCTTGAGGGGGCATATATGTTTTACAAACATCTCTTGTTCACACAGGATTTATACCTTCTGCCAAGACCTTTTGTTTGGGACCATGGCCTTTGACCTCGTGACCTTTACCCTGGAGTTTGACCTACTTTACAAAAATTAAGCTGTTTTTGTGACAAAATCTCATATAGGCGAGCTATGATGTCGGCCGACAACTCTTGTTTTGGAAAATATCTGCTTGTGAATAAATGAATCAGTATTACCAATTTTCATGCTCCTCAAAAACATTTTTAGGGGCATAAATAAATTGTTGTCATGGCATTGTCTGTCTGTCTTTTTATCTGTCCGTTCTTCCGTTCAAAGCCAGTTACCCACAGCCCTTAGACCAATTTGCATGAAATTTAATAATGAACTTCAAAAAACAAAAAAGAATTTCCAACATATGTTTTTTGTCTATTTCTCATGACCGGATCAGATGGGGGGGCTAAGTACTGTTCGGGTGTGTGTGTGTGTGTGTGTGGGGGGGGGGGTGTGAGGGGTGATACAAGTACCCTCTATGATATTTTTATTGGCTATTTACATTAGACATTAGCAATTATTTTTGTTGACCTTAGTCCTAGGTCCTAGGTCAAACCCCATTGAAGAAAGTCCCCCTCATCCCTCAAAGAAATCATTGGATCTGCCCCTGCCCCTGCATTACAACGGACAAATGTTGCATTTGAAAAAAATAGAGGGATTTCTCTTTACAAAGATATTACTTGTTTGTTAATTTGTTTTTTAATGATAATTTCTTTTTCCATTTTCTCCCTCAGGTTTATCCAAGCTATGTACCTGAAGCTTTTGATAGAGCCTCTGAGAGTTGATCTCTATTTCATGAAGGCCAGGGAAGCTGTTGTCTTGTCTTAGCTGTTGATCAGCCCCATTATCAGTGAGTAAAACGTTTCTACTTTTAATTAGTCCATTTACTGAAACAGTGTTCTTAAGTAAGCCTTTTCTAAATGGCCAAATTTAAGTCCACTGTCCTAATTAAAGAGTGATTCAGACAGCGAAATTGATGTTGATGATTTATGTACAATATACCATAGAAAATATTGATGCAAAAGGAGGGAAATGCTGGTCAAAACATCTTAATCTTTTGCTTAAATGTTAAGGCAAAGGAAGTAAATGCTGATTACAGGTAAACCAGATAACAGAAATTCTGCAAAGCAGAATAGATAAAAACTCTGTTAGGAAAAAGGAGAAATAACTAGCTTACAGAAATTTATTCTTTTCCACAAAGAGACTTTAAAATAACATCATTTAATTAATGTAGATTGTCAAAACAAGTGATTGTTTCAAGAATGGTAAAGTGCAGTTTGATCTGGATCAATAGTAGTATCAAATAATGTAACGCTAAGGTTTCTTTGTTAGAATTTTCCATAGCATTTGTTTACATCACCCTCTGGCTTTGCAGTTCTATTCAGTTGATTCGAAAAAAATTTCAATTTTTAAGCGAGCCAGAATTCAATGTGAAGTGTGCTTAAGTCACAGCCCTAGTGTTGCCGTCTGGTTGGTCACAAAAAAATAACACCTGGTATATTCCCCATCCTGTCCCCTCTCCCCTTCTTTCAACTTGGATCTGGTGATGGATTTAGTGCTTTTATGATCCTCTCCTGTCTCAATATTTTCCATAAATGTTGTGTATTACACAATATTTTCTGTACAACATCCATTTTGTCAACCGCAACAGCTTTTAACCCTTTCCTAAACGACAAATTTTATGGTAATTCACTTCAAAAACTGCCACAAATGACAAAATGGATATTAAAGATAGGATTTTGTAAAATATATCACAGAAAATATTGAGGCAAAAGGAGAAAATGCTGATCATCAGCATTTTCTTCTTTTGTCTTAATGTTTTCCAAAGCCTATTGTATTAGGGACATCAAAACCAGGTTTTGTTTGGGAAAGGGTTAAATTGGGAAAATTGTGTAGTTTGGAAAAGAGCTAATTTGATGTTTTCTATTATTTTTCAGTGGACTGTAAGCAGGACAGGTATACGAGAAGTTCAAGGACAGACACAAAGATCATAATTGTTTTGAAGATGCCTGTTACTGTTAGATTTAAGAATTGAAAGGAACAGGACATGTCAATTGTTTTTGAAATATGGACTGAATATGTATTGCAGCTATTGGGAAATTGAAGAAAACAAAGGACGGAAAGAGGACAAGGACTTCAAATGAAGAAAGAGCACTTTATATTCCATAGTTCCACAAATATCTACATCACAGCATAAACAGTTGTTACCTGAGTGGATGAACTGGCTGGTGTTTTGTGATTTTCCTGTCTTTTGAAAAAGAGCAAACTGACCAATATTGAATATAATCCATGACAGGATGGCTAGTTGGCCTTTAAACCTTTCCCAAACAAGACCTAGTTTGAGGTCTTTTATAGAAAAACATTGAGGGAAAAGAAGAACATGCTAATAATTAGTATTTTCTCCATTTGCCCCAATGCTTTCTGAGTTTTATTATTTACACACATTACCTTTATGAAGAAGATCCATTTTGTAGTATGCATCAGCTTTCAAACTTGAACCTATTTTTGCCGTTTGGGAAAGGGTTAAATGTAGAATAAATAACTTCTAACATTTAGTCACGAGTGTCAGCTAATATATTTGCAAGAGTGTAAAAGCCTTTTCGAACCAATACCTGGTTATGATATGCGGTATTGAAATGACTTGGGAAAACATTAAGACAAAAGAAGAAAATCTTAATAAAAAGCATTTTCTCCTTTTATCTTAATATTTCCTTAGTTATCTTGTGTACAAATCCTTTATCAGCATCCACTTTGTCGTCTGCATTAGCTACTAAATTCAAACAGTGACACTTTATCACTTTCCAAAATATCAATATTACACACTCGTTAAGATTTTTCAGAAGGCATAAATAAATTAATTGGCATTTCAAAATTAACAGAAATTGTACAATATTGCATGAAAAACATTTAGCAAAAAGGAGAAATTTTTGATCCTCATTTTTTTTACGACGTTTTCGGTAACCCTTTGTATAATCAATAATTTTAGTGCTTTGGAAAGGGCTAAGGAAGTGAATCAATGAAAATATAATTTGGAGTATAATAGGCGAAAGATATAAAATGCAGAATTAACTAACGACCGTGTTTTTATATAATATTTATTTTATATATACATGTAGGTAATTATGAATATTGGAGAAAAATCCTTCTCTCTATTCGCAGAAGGCTTTATATTTTTTTTAAAAAAAATAGGTATTACTCGTTTCTAGTAATCAGTTATTGAAATCACTTTTTCTGGACAGCATAAAACGACCCAATTAGTGTTTCCATCAAAATTGAAAATTGATTTGTGCTTTGTAAAGTAAAATGTTCTAAAAAACAATATTAAAAGATTTTTGTTCATCAAAATTGTCTTACAGTTCGGCAAAGTAACCCACGATAAAGAAAGAGAGTCTGAGAGTCCCAAAAAAGGAGAAAATATTGGTTAAGTCTGTCTCAATATTGATTGTTGAATAAGATCAAAATATTCTAACAATAAAACGACCTTCGGATGATGACTTCTTCATCTACTAGAAAATTTGTTTTTAACCCATTACCACACAATGACATCTTTTGGCGACACACAAGATAAATGATTTAAAAACGTGGTGGAAAATGAAGCAATTGCTTGTGACAAGCAAGTTCGTCATTTCCCCAATGTTTTCCTTTATCAAAAAAAGCAACAACAACAACAACAAGACAAAAAACATATGAAATTTGATTTACTTGAAATTGTCGTCTACAACATCTTTGAACTCAGACATTCTAAGCCTTTGCTGTCTAGTAATGGGTTACGGTAGTCAACTCCTAATGAGATTCACGCGACGTCGGATTTTGTTCGAGTGACATTAACAAACGTACCATATTTCATCTATACGGAAACGTTATGAGTAAGAAAAAGTCGGCACTTCCCACCGCCGAATGTTAACGATGTCCTCATATAAATTCCGAAGTTACCTGAATCTGTTTAAGGGTGGACAACTTTAAGGAATAAAATGCCAGTAACAAGCGCCTTTACACTCATACGAAATACCAGGAGTCTGGTCTGTTCATGTTTATCTTCACCGACCTCAAAAGATAGCAGAACACATTGTCATTCGTTCTTTGTTCTCAAATGCTTTCTTGTTTTAGCTCCACGGCTGTCATGCTAACGGGTTAGTGTCATGGCAGTGTGTCCGTCGTCCGTCTGTCAGTAAACTTGTTTAAATCCTTTTCCATGCACGATCTGGTTTCGACCGTTTTAACGTCCAAAATAGAGAACATGTGGGAAATCATCGAGATAGAAGAGGAAAATGTTGAGATTCCAACCTTTTCTCCTTGTACCTCGACAGTTTCTGAGCAAAACGTAACATCTATCAGGGCTCGAATTTCAACTAGCATACTGCCAATTTGATAATCACAATTGAAAATTGTTAGTGATTATTTCTGCAACAAGATTTTTTCGCAAGTAAAATAAATGAAGAGAAAATAGGGAACGATTTTATCCAGTAAACAGTGACGAAATTTCGGACAAACAAATAGTATATCGTGGGTGTCGCTATAAAATCGCATAACTACAGCTTGATTCAAACCGTAGTTACGACATTTTGTAACAACGCCGACGGTTTGTCAATACATAACGATTAACCCAGTCTATATGTAGCACAAACTTCATTGATACTAGAGGCAGGGTTATTTGCGAGTGAATTTATCTTTTTGTTATTGGTTTCAAAAGCCACTTGCAGAATATTGCATGTCAAATTTTTAGGGAAAATCTAATGCTGTCTATCATAGCTTTCTTTATTAACATCGAATAAATATGTCATCTGCATTAGCTTTCAAATTGGAAAAATCCTATACATGTAGTTTGCCTTTTCGGAAAGCATCAACAGTTACTGTACGATAAAATGCTTCATCGTCTAAGCTTTTCTTACAACCTGTCGCACGTCCTTATAAAATCTCCGAAGACGCACGATTTAAAAAGACGCACGACGGGTTGTAAGAGAGGCTTAAAACATGTACAAGCAGGTTTAAAGTATGAATCTCTTTCGTGGAAAAAGCGCCTTCTTTGTGATTATTTTTGGAATCTGTTTAATTTTTACATACGTCACACGCACGTCTGTCGTAAGAGCTCAGTTCTTCTGTCTTGCGTGCTCCTGACGTTCTGAAAGACGCAGAATGATCGTAGCAAAGAATTCTACGGTCTATTCTTTGCTACGTGCAGTCTGCGTCGTGGTTGCGTCCTCCGAAATCTTACGTTGCACTTGCGTGCATCGCACGACTATACGTAAGTTTTAGACGCAGAATGCACGTGGGAGCACGTACGACCGGCTTCAGACTCTCTTACAAATGGTCGTACGTGCTTCTGCGTGCGGTCTGCGTCTAAAACGTAGGCATCGTTGTGCGATGCACTCACGTGCAACGTACAATTTTGGAGGACGCAACCACGACGCAGACTGCACGCAGAAAAGAATTGTCAGGACAATTCTTTGAGCCTCTCTTACAACCCGTCATGCGTCCTTATAAATCGTATCTTAAGAATCGCCGAAGACATACGATTAACTAGAACTGTCGCAAAGCGGACAAATACCCCCCACTAGCGCGTTGTCACTGAAAAAGTGCTAAAGTTCAAAGTGGCATAACTCTGAAACTACTGCCTGGATCAAGATGAAAATTGCAGGTGCACAACTTCATATGATAGGAAACATCCTGCTAAAATTTCAGCAAAATCGGTCAAAAACTGTGGGAGGAGAAGAGGACACAAAATTATGTCCACGGACGGACGGACGGACAGACGGACAGACGGACGGACGGACAGACGGACGGACAACCTGAATCCAGTATACCCCCCCATAACTTTGTTGTGGGGGGTATAATAAAGGCGCACAACGGTTGTAAGAGAGGCTAAATGAAGGTTGAACACCACGTTCAACGCTGGTGGTTTGCCAACCCTTTCCAAACAAGACCCGGATTCGTCATCCTCAGTATAAAAGGCTTGGGAAACAGCGAGACAAAAGGAGAAAATGTCCCAAGCAGCATTTTCTCCTATTGTCTCAATATTGTCTGTGCTAGATTGCATACAAATCTTAAAATCTTCATCAACATCTGATTTGTCGTCTGCAGCAAAAAGCTACGGATAGTGGACCTTGTACATTTGAATCCCTATTCAACCGGTCATCAATGCAACTCGTTGTTTCGTTGCGACTTGCTTTTGTACTCTCATTTTCAGCGACGTTTATTTTCCTGGATTGAATAAGTATCTTGTACACTTAATTTGAATGCGATGAAACATTGTTTTAGTGAGGATAAGACGACATGGCGCGACTTTAATACGACGAAAATGATTACTTAATAGTTTGGCAGACCCCGAGATCTATTCCCATGTTCTATCTATACCAAACAATTACGAGCAAATGTTTCATTAAATTTTGCATTATTTAAGATAATTTATATGATTGTTTATGCTGCGAAAAACATACAAAAATATTGTTGTGTACCTTAGATATATGTCATTTTTAAGCGGTTCTGATAGAAACTGTTCTTTTTGCCAATGAAATTAACTTAGATGCGTTATAATTTACTTTAAAACTTCATTTACACCAGTTTTTTAAGTTCTATCAAAATACACAAATATTTGTTATTTTCCTTGGTTACGCTCATAAATATTCATATTTTACTCATGAATATGTAATTTTGAATACAGTTGGTCCACACCGTCTTGTGAGCGATGGCCTTGGCGCTTAAAGTAACCGTGGTCGAGTGGTAAAAACAGCGTTATCAACAGTTACAAGCTGGAAGATGCGGGTTCGAATCTCACATAGTCGCGTTTGATGTACCATTTTTGTTTTTATTTTTTCACAATTTTATTATTCATTCGTTCCATCACCTTAGATACCGTTGTAAATGATAGCTTTGCGCGTAGTTCTGAATAATACAATGAAAGTAATACAATTTGTTAAGGTTTAAAAACCCTGAAAAAATCACCACTTTCAAGCCGTACGAAATGCATCAAATTACACACACTTGTAAATACACTTCATAAAAGTTGATTCACCGTGCCGGATTTCAAGATCATGCTTCAAGAAGAAAATTATTTAGAAATATTGTTTTACTCTATATCCATATGCAAGGGAGATAATTTTGAACGTTTTTGTCAAATATTTCCATAAGTATGCCTTATATCAAAATTCTAAACCGGGAAAAATGCTTATGTTTGTATTTGGAATGGCAATCTACCACAGTTTAGGAATTATTTGCACTTTTCAAATTTTGCCTCTGGCTCTTTGGTGCTTTTGAGGGTTTGGATACCTTAAGTCATAATGTCAGACATGTCTGATTTGTAGGCTTTCATAGATATAACCCTGTTGACAGATAAATCATTTTAATGTATACATATTTTGTATGGACGAAACATATGAAAAGAAAAAGGCGCACTACAAAGATAAAAGATAATAAATCGAATAATGAAAAAATAAAACATGAAAAAATATAGTGGAATTTTCTGGTATCGAACCCTGGCTAAAAATTTAGGTTAGATTGGGAGACCACCACCTTACCCACTTTGCCACAGAGACCAATTGTTAATACGACCCTTGTTTTTAAATTAAATATTTTTACAACGGTTGAATTTAAACAAAGGGGTTCCGAAAACCTGTTTTACCTTCTTAAATGGACTCGTCTGTCCAGGGGTCATGGTTTATTTATACGGCTTGAATCAAGCCGTATTTACATTTTATAACGATAAACATTATCAAAACATTACGGTAAAGTGTATTTTTCAAAGCAACGACTATATTCCAATGGTACACAATATAAAGAAACTATAATAGATTCACTATTAAATGAGAATAATTATTGTTAAACCGAAGTGACCGTGCGCTGTGAATATATATAAACAAACGTAATCGTCTGCAATATTGATAATAATGAGCGCAAGGTTACTTTGGTTCAACAATACAGTTGAATTGCTTTATCAAAACAACTGAAATTATTCTCGTTTAATAGTGAATCTATTATATTGATAATTGATTATATTTTTCTCTTAAAACAATCAAACCTTACGTACTTTAACGATGAATCACTCTTAACAAGGCATCAATAATGAAGAAACGCTTCGAAAATGTCATGACATTGTAACAAACTCAGTATTCTATGCACTCAATGTTTCCTATATGAAACATATATTTGTTGATGATTTTTGTTCGTCTGTATGTTTATTTATTTGTTTTTTTACAAGCATATTTAGTTTGGTCCCCAAAAAGGATACAAGTGTAAAGATGGCATATTTCGTCGCTTTTCAACGAAAACCTCGTAACTGCAGCTTAAAACAAGCTGCAGTTACGAGATTTTCGTTGAAAAGCCGCGATTTATAGGACAAACTATCTCGGAAATCCTTCTGAACGTTTCAAAATTCAAAAGATCCATTAGGGATTTTAGAAACATTACCATTGCATGTACAGACTGTGATTTATTTGACGTTATTTTGGAAATATTTCAAGTAATTCGCTGGTAATTTATATGTGAAAGAAAGATTTTTGACAGTCTTTAACAATTTCCCTCATGATGGTCGACACGGCAAAAATTAACAATTTCTGAAACGAACGCTACAAGATGTGTTTGTGAAATACTTATGCCCCCGAAAAGTAAAACCTTCACGTTTTGGAAAAGTTATTACACTTTTTTCCTTCCCGTTTAAAATCTCCCAACGAGATGTACAAGGTTTTGCATTAACAACGACGAATTACTCTTTCATTTCATTATTTTTGATTGGAGCATGAAGACAAGAATTTAGTGTTGTTTTGGTATTGGTTAATCCATTTCCACACATTGACTCTTTTTGACTGCCC
The DNA here is from genome assembly GCA_963680895.1 of Fragum sueziense. Lineage (NCBI taxonomy): Eukaryota > Metazoa > Mollusca > Bivalvia > Cardiida > Cardiidae > Fragum > Fragum sueziense. The sequence goes on along the minus strand of OY804596.1, from coordinate 25,607,777 downwards.
ACATAAAAAGGCTTTGGAAAACGTCGCGGAAATGCGGAAATTATTTGTGTCGAGTAATTTATTGATTCCCCACAATGCTTTCTTCCAACTAAGTTGTACAATATAAAAACTTTATCAGCTTAGTTTGAAAATTCCGTCTGTAACTTCTTTCAATTTAGACCAGCCTAAAATTTTGCTGTCTTGGAATGGGTTAAATCTATATAACCCAAATCTAACAAGAGATGTTTGTAAAACATATATGCCCCCTCAAGGGCCTACATTTGATGTAGGTCAAATTCCAAGGTCAAGGCAACAAGGTCCAAGGTCATGGTCAATTATGAAAGGTCTTGGTAGGAGGTGTCTATGTGTGAAATATCAAGGCTGTATATGTAAAGGTAAAATGAAACATAGGCCAGGTTAAAGTTTTTAAAAGTAGGCCAAATGCCAAGGTCAAGTTCAAATGTGAAAGGTCTTGGTTGGAGGTGTCCATGTGTGAAATATCAAGGCTGTATGTGTAAAAGGACATGATATATATGCCTGGTTTAAGTTTTTTAAAAGTAGGTCAAACTCCAAGGTCAAGATTGCGATATTCAAGGTCATGGTAAAAATGAAAGATCTTGGTAGGAGGTGTCTTTGTGTGAAATATCAAGACTGTAGGTGTCATAGTAGTCCGTGAGCCAGAGGGTCGGTTGGTACCATCCGAGGTGAAAAAGGTTCATGGGTGTGTTTGAGTAGCCTGACATGTCCACTTAAAGAAAATATGTGATAGCATTCTGAAATCGGTAGCTTTCTATATTTTTTCACCCTTTTAGTATATGTACCCTTTACACAATGAAAATATGAACAATTCAATATCAAAATTTGGTTGACATCAGACCACATTCTTTTATCTTATACATGCTACAATGTTTCTTTTTATGACAATTCTCACAAGTTAGAGTCATTGTTGTATCATTTACAAAACAAAAAATAAATTTAACTTTCAAATCAATATTTTATGACAATCTGAGTAGATAGCTATACATGCGCTTGTTTTATTAGAAAATTATACATAAATGTATGTATATTTTTAACTTTGATAACAACACTGGACCCATATTGAAGAAAGTCTTGCTCTTTATGCTCATTTGTTTCATATATCTTCTTGGAACAGCAGTTTCCACGTTTTTATCGTACAAATTGATAGAATTAGCATAATTATCTTACCCCACCCACTATATTCCCCATGTTATCTTCGCTTATTACGTAATGTGTAAATCTGTATAAGATTTTACTTCTTGGTAAGGGACTTCGAAGTTTTGCCACTCTGATACCCAAATGCTCTAAATAACAACATTAAGCTGGTACTGGCACGTGATTTGTAGATTTTGTGTTTATTCTGCGGCACAAAATACCAATTCATTTGTACCAAATGGACAGGATACTATTTTTTTTAATTTTCAAAGCGAGATACTGTCCTTTGTCATTATTTATGCTACATATTTATAATTCCTACTGCAGACATATTTTCTAACTTTTTAAAAAAAAATATGTTTATAAATAGGATAGACAGAGTGGGAGGGGTAAGATAAAGCCAAAATTATTTCATAATATATGTGGAAAGGTAAGCTGTCTTTTCCTACCTCTACCAGCTACACTGGACTCTTGCTATAAACAATTTCCTCTTAATATCAACATGGCAGTTATCTCATGGACGGTGTTTCCTCAAACAGTATGAGCAGAATGTCAATTTAAGGTTTTCTACATGTACATGTACGACATGTACATGCAGTTCACTGTACATAAGGTAACCAACTTTATTTGTATCACTTAATAATGAATAAATCTGACATGTTAACGCATTTAGTCTTTCCACGAGATCCTATGAAAGGTCTTACTTCCTGTCAAGCTCATGAAAGGTGTTATCATACCTCATTAAAGTTTAGATGCATTGGCTTTATGAGATGTGCGCGTTTCCTGCCTTTTTGGGCTCGGAAAATGCTTGCGTTTGAATGCTTGAAGAAGACATGGTGTTTGTTGTAAAGTGAGTAAAACTGACGATCGGGCTCTCAAAGGCGCTTATGGTGAATTTTATCTCTTCAAAATTCGTTGACTGCAAGCCTAGAACGTAGAGCAAACTGCTTTGAAGCGAGCGCTTTTTATATGTGTACGTTTCCAAAAGGTCATGTGAAAAAGCCACCCGCCACCCTGCTTACTGTTATTAGCACAGTATTAGAACATTTATTTACAGTGTCAAATCGAATGGAGTTATGTATCCCAACTAGTGCTTTATGCTTTTATTAATAACATTGCAGTCACACTATTTCTATCTATTTCAATTAATATATTCTTGATCTTTGTCCACATCTTTGGTAAAGACAAGTAGTAGCTATTTCATTGAGACATTACAAAGACACATGTGTCATTGGAACCGATAACTAAAGTTTCTGGCACTTGCTCATCCTCTGACGCGTGTAGTGACCGCCTTTCGGATCGCCCCTGTTTGCGCTGTACAAATCAATTCATCTCATTATGACGAATCTATATAAATATACTTCTTTGGCAAATGCAAAGATAACTATTGCGTAAAGCTTGACTATATATGGGTATTTTTACACTTATCGGACAAGAGTAATGAAATCCTCTAGTAATTTACATTATTGTTCAACAAATTTTGATACTTTTCAACTGATGTCCAGTCTGCTCACTTCGATTAACATGTTCATTATAATTCATGGAATGTTCCAAGTAACAACCAATCTACTAATTAGCAGTACAATAGTCAGGAATTCTATCAGCTAGTTTACAATGTTATTTGTAGCGTCGAGCAATGACAGGTATTGTTTGTTTTCCTATCAATGCGCCTTGTGTTGGACCATGTGTGTTTTGTGTTAGTATTTCTTCCTCTCTTAAATTTGTTGATTGTGTCATCACGTTACAACCAGATGAAGACCTGCCACTGTCACGGATCAAGGAATGTTTAACTCGATTTCATGTGATCAAGAAATTTCTGCACGTGGATCATTTGAAGTCTTTCAGATTGAAAGGCTACTTATTCAATAATTTCAATATTCCTTTGCTGATCATGACATAATTATACTTGTAGCTTTAGGAGATTCTTCAGCTGCAGAAATACCCAACAATTTGTTTTCATCTGTTAAAATACATATCAATGTTACAGTAAAGTTTTTAATGTATTGACAATTTCTTTTTCCTTTCAGATTTATTAAGATCTTGGTGAGTCTTGTCTGATTTTCAGTCAGATTTTAAGTCATGAATTCAACCCATGGACTTGCTTAACGTATACAACCCATCATTATCACTAAAGAGCCAGATGCGGAATTTGAAAAGTGCCAGGTATTCCTAAAGTGTGTTACATTTCCATTCCAAATACAAACATAATAGCTGGGCCGATAAGGGGGAAAATTGTGCACTTAGTGAAACAAGCATGAAACTTGGTGTGTAGGTTCACCATGATCTACTATTTCAAAAAACATCGTTGGCCACTCGAAATTCAAAATGGCGGCCAAAATGGCGGCCATTTTCAAAATGGCCGCCAAGTTATACCTGTTTTTGTTATTAGACTGGACAGAATCGGCCGATTTTTACGATTTTTGTGTCAAAATGTATGTTTTTGATGACAGAAATTCGGAATTCACATGGATTTTGCTTACTTTCATCATTTCAGCTCACCTGAGCACATTATAATCAAGAAAGCCTGGCAGATAAGGGGAAAATTGTGAATTTAGTGTAACAATGTAACAAACTTGACATATAGACTAACCATGGTTCACTCATTTCAAAGAAATCGTTGGCCACACATAATATTCAAAATGGCGGACAAAATGGCAGCCATTTCGAAAATGGCTGCCATTTTTTGGAGTGGCCGCCATTTAATGATTGATGTTAAGTTTGTCGTCATTGATTAATATGTATGATTTTTGTGTTGAATCTTTTTCAATGATTATATGAAAATCAAATTTTCATCTATTTTGATTAGTTTTAGCTCACCTGAGCACAAGATACTCAACGAAAGCTCCATGTGGGATCCTTTGTCAGTCTAAAAAAACAACAATTGATCAGAAAGCCATATTCCTGAGGCTGAGTAAAAAACACAATTATGCAAGTTCGTGCCCGACACACAGATATTTTGCCTCAAATTTAAGCAAAATTGCTAAAGGAAAAGTGCCAGAATGACATTATTTTTCTCACTTTATAATGACATGTTGCATGACGTGGATCTGAAATTGTCAATTTCTGTTTTTGATATGTTACAAAAACCAAACTGTCCAATTGAAACATGTTGTTTGTTATAAGTTTATTATTATTATTGATCCTGTACAATGTAAATCTGTACGAATCTATCATTTTATCTCACAAGAGCACAGCATACTCCATGAGAGCTCCAAGAGTGACAACTTGCCTGTCACTCAACAGCAAGAACGGACATACAAAGCCATATTCCAGAGACAGTGTATAATCACACCGTTTGGTAGCCAGCAAAGAACTATTGTCTTTCAAATTTAGCAAGATTACATTAACGAGAGGGTCAGAATGGTCACAAACCGTTCACCTACTTTTCAGAATCTGCATATCATAGGAAAGGTTTTCAGAATTTATACTGGAAAGTACCTGAGCCAAACGTCATCGTACACATTTCTGTTTGAAAGTTATCGGATGGCTTTAGCCTTTAGCACGCACTGCTTAGCGCACGTTGCTTAAAGTGAGACATTGTGATCGTCGAAAGTCTGTTGAATGAGCTATACAACAAACTTTGTCAGTGTCCAACAATTCAGTCTTAAGGCTCTCTAGGGAACAACATTTGACAAAATCTTTGTCAAACTTGCGGATTGAGTATACATGTTAATTGCTTGGGATGCCGATTGAATTTGGTAACATCCTATCGAAAGTTATGGTCAAGGGGCCATTTTAGAGGACCGTTTTGGAAATGATCCCAATTACCACTAGATGCGTTAAAATGTTTAATCTTAGTCATTTTTATTGAAATACATTTTAATTACATGGAATAATTGTAATACTATCTACAAGATATTTGAAAACACAACATAATGGGCCTTGATGAAATTCTTCTTCTTACCGATATTCATGTATGCGTATTTGACCCGCCTGTGTTAAACTTGTTGAGTATATTTCTCTTGTCCCGAGGAAGATGATAATTGTGGTCATTTATAGGTAAGTATATGCCCTAAGTAAATAAGATTTATATTTCCATGTTTTAGTCCCTGATCCTAAGGGATTGATGTATGAGTGGAATAGCAGTACTACACAATACGGACAATGCTTGTTTCAGATTATTTTGGTATTCGTCTTTTAAAATACAGACATTAATTTCAGCAACAATCATTCCTATGACAAACTAACAAGACAAACTTCTTCTCTGATTACTATATGTTTCGCTTGTTACCATAAATATTGTCACAAATATAAATATGTTAATTAAGAAAGATTGCTAATTAAGTTTAACTCGCAATTTCTTCCTTACATATATTTTGTATATCAAAGTTTTGGTTTGCAACTACATGTATTACTTATGTCATTTGACATGGCACTGGCCATTATGAAAGACATAGCCGTATTTTGTAAGCAGCCTAACACACATCAAAGAGACTTTAATCACACTACACAGGTATAAACGGAGTGTAAGAAAATATTACTGAAATATCTGTTGGAAGAAGCTGCGGTGTGAAATTTATTATTATGATAAAACCTAAAGCTGCGTCATGTCAAATGAAATCTACTATCATAACTACTACATTTCAGCAGGTTTTTTAACGATCAATCAGATTCCTGCCTATAAACTTGTATCAAGGTGATATATATGAGCCAGGATCTGGAAATAGGGTCATTGTTAATAACATTTGAGACCAGATAAGCCTCTACAAACGTCTAATGAAGATCTAGTCCTTTGTCTCCAATAGCTCATTCGTTACCTGCAACTCTTTCAGATTGTAATCAGTACAGGTAAAGAATGACTGGATCATCATGTGCCTAAATTGCGGTAATGGTCCCTTTCCATATCCATACCATATATTAAAGATATTGCAACTATGTATTGTAGAACCCCATAGTTAGATTTAGAAAATTTGCATAACTCCACAAATCCTTGATTGTACAAATATCAGTGTCGGTGGTCTTAGTGATGAGCTCAACAAAATATGCTGAATGGATTTGTTTGATTGTCGGGCTTGTTAAATAGGAATTTGCACACTTTAAATTCCCAAGCTTTGTTGGCCGTTGCCATATACAAATAAAACTCAGTTTTCATTTGGCAGATGTTGTATCTTATGTGCCGAGTCATTTGCAATTAATGGCATAAGCAGGTATACACTCTAATTGTATAAAGACAAAGTCTTTGGGTGAATTGAGCATGTAACTCTTATTAAAGAAAACGTATGAAATGTATTACATGTATAAAATTATATTAGACCATATAATACAACATGAGTTTCTTTAAACATAAATGCATGTACATAGTAAGTCTAACGATCGAGGAAAACTCTTGTCATTGACTATGCATTCTGTCGTAAGAATATTCCACTTTTTCATTCTACCTTTTTTCAAATAAAATATTCTTAGGATCACACCTAGACAAATAAATGTGAATCACATCCAGAATCATTAATATATCGCATTATACCCGTCTATGTGACATGCTAATACTATGTAGATGAAAATACGCATAATGTGGCGGCCATCTTGGATTTTACTAAAGCAGTAGCCCCATAAATCATACAAAATGAATAGATCAATTTTGAAAATAAATGGTTTACACATTTGTTCTATTTTCAAGGAATATTTTCATTAAAAAGACATAATTTAGCTAAAATTAACCCGAAAAATGGACAAAAACATACCAATGGCGGCCATCTTGAAAAATGGCCGCCATTTTTTTTTTTCGTTGGCCAACGGGTTTTTCGTAAACAGACATCATTTTCTGACATCTATGCAAAATTTTATGCTTGTTTCACTAAATGCACAATTTGAGTGAAAAATCGACTTTATCGGCCCAGCTATAAGCATTTTCAACGGTTTAGAATTTTGAATTAATACATACTAACAGAAATATTTGACAAAAAATGTTCAAAAATACATCCCTTGCATATGAAGATAGAGTAAAATAATATTTTTTTTTATAATCTTTAAAATTCGGCACGGCGAATCAACTTAAATGCATAGGCGTAGGAAGAGGGGGGACAGGGGGGCCTGCCCCCCCCCCAATAATTTAGAAAAGGGGCCTGGCCCCCCCTATGCCCCCCACAATACACCCAAATTTCCATTTACGTTGACATTTGGTCCCCTCCAATATTTTAAACCTTCCTACGCCACTGAAATGTGAAGTGTATTTACAAGTGCGTGTAATTTGGTGCATTTCGTATGGATAGAAAGTGGTGTTTTCAATGATGGGTTGTATACCTTGAAGGTGATTTCCTGTATTCTGTCCTCGTTTCATATATTTCAACAGCTAATACAAATAGAGTGTATTTGTAGCACCACTAAGTTTTCTTAATCACAGTTACCCATATGCTTAATAGGAATGCAATCGAATGGTCTATTATTCGGTTTTGAAAAGAACATTGCTCTAATTCAGTGATGTATTACATAAGACAAACCGTGCTCAACTAGAATGTCAAAACTACCCTGTGGTACGTAAGGTGCAAATTCTCTTTATTCTTTTTAGGATATTTGACTCCTGTTTGTGTATTGTACTTGTGCTTTGTGTGAGCACTAAGTTCTAACCATATCAAATTTGACCTCGCAAACATATAAAGACCTATAAATGTGTATTTGTGAAATCGGTTGTCAAGTTTTCCACCAAACACTAAATTATAAGAACCTTCTGCACCTATTGCTGATTCTATACAAATGATCCACAATCATCCATCATGACATCTTTTACCAAGAATGACGAAGCATTGCAGATAGTAGGAAATACACCTAGTTTAAAGAGAATACTGGAGAAACATTATTTTGTTCCCTCGCCATCTTCGTTGCCTTTGCATATCAAGGTTGATAAAATCAAACTGTTTTTCCAGATAGTTTTTATTTTGTTCAGAACTTAAAAAACGGTACAACGTTCAGCTGCTGGTGTATTCATTGTTGGTAGATTCGGCAATATATACCTCTAATTCTCCATTATCTATATAATTGTATATACTTTTCCTTCAGCTTTTCAATGTTCCGCAGTTCCGTCTTGAACTGCGTCTGGAAGAAGAGTCTTGAAAAACTTGCATAAAACGGTGTTCTGTCTATGCAAATGGAACCCTTTCACGCCAATGCCATTGAAACATAAATAATTATGCCCAGATCCCTTCTCGAATTTTTAAACGTAGGTCTACCAAAATTAATTTTTTTTTTTATAAATTTTTCACCAGCCAAGTCAGTCAGATCTATCCTCCGGAAAAAAAGTCTGAATCCACACATGATTATCCTATAGATGCTAGATTTGTAAATGGTACACAGCGATTGATAGATGAAAAACCTGACCGTTTGTATTATTTGCTTCTAACTATTGGACACAGAAAGTTGTGCAGTTTATTCAAAGATGTCAAAAAGATTGTCCGTGCATATCTTATTGACAATTTGAATATAAATTCTTTAACAGAATAAACTCCATTGTTTTGCTGATCTACTGTATATATGATAACTTGGCCATTGAACTGGATCTAGCAATGAGCTTTACTTCCGTGATTGATTGAATCAGGACACACTGTTAAAAGTGTAAGGACAATTCATTTTAATCCTATGTGTATTACAGGCTCAGCTGTCGAACATGCAAAGAAATATATACAAGAAATGTCATTTTATGTGGTCAACCAGTAAGAATTGACCGTTTGTTTCGCTTAGTTGATTTATGCATTCTTATTTAAGCCCGACATAATTATGTTCGTTTGTACTACCCACCTTTAAAAATGATAACAATTATGAGAAACAACCTTTATTAGTGAGTAAGACATTTTGCATCCATGGTGTGATTCATTTTCCTTTGTATGCATGCTCGACCTGTCCAATGTTGTTATTATTCCATAATGATCTAGACTTTAATCAGATTAGGTTTTCTAAATTGTATATAATATCTGAGGTGTGAAATGGTTATGTAAGAGGTTTCAGGTTTGACATCTTTTTTATAATACATTGGATACATGTATAAGCTGGCGTCTGATCTGTTTTCGCCAAAGCTGCTGAATTTAAAATTCTGTTAAACTAAATTTGCTTTTGAAGCCTATCATTTTGATGAAAAGATGTCTTCCAAAACGAACAAATGCATTTTGCAAAAAAATACTTAGTACCATGAAGTCCCACTTTTACATGATGAGGCCCAGAAAGATCGGCGCAATATCATAAGTTTTTCATATAGGAAATGTTGTCCAACGTTTGCCAAGTTATTATGGAAGAATCGCTGTGTCGGACAGATGAACCACCTGCTCTATGCTCACCCTACGGGTAGCATAATTAGTAACAACAATATCAAAGTTAAGTTACATAGTTTTGAATATTGCCATCAAGTAATATATGTTACACATTTATCCATATATACTTGGTTTCGGATAAGTCCATATGACTTTTGCAAACTAATGCTTAATTTTACTCAAACTGAATTAAATGGGGACCTATGCATGTTGAATGACTTTACATTTTAACAAAAGAGTTAAGGGTAACACTAAGGGTTAAATGTCCCATCTGTCTCTATGTAAATTCTCATTGTGAAAAAGATGTTGCTTATCATAACCAGAGTAAAAAATTAAATTGTCCGGGTCTTTGAAATAAGGAATATCAGAAAACGTTGAATTCTGAGATCATGCCCATGCTTTCGGTGGTGGGTGGGGTAAGTTGCATTTTGCTCAATACCTTCACCGATAAAGATGAAAGACAGAATACCTGTAGTTTTATTAAAATAATCCTCTGTGTCGTATGTATCACTATATTACTATATTTCTAGATTAAGATCATTTAAAGCAGTTGTAAAGTAAAAAAGTAAAAGTTGTTGGAATTTATTATAACATTTGATGAGCGTTTCTTCTTAAGCAAAACGCACGATTTTTCTGTAAGACCAGTTCCAAAATGGTTTTATCAAATGATGACTATTCTACAGTATGACTTGTATCCATATGATAAGGATGATGCCTCAGCATATTTACTTTTCTTCTTCATTCTAAAAGCCGAGATAATTTTATTGGTAGACAAGTTTGAATTACATGAATAGAGAGTAGGTTGGAAAAAAGGGTAAATTTTCATAGAAAGTTACCGCTGTCAGAATGCTATCACACATTTTTCAACACTTGGATAGATAAGGAACTCAAAATGCATGATATCGTTTTTTCACTTCAGAATTGGTACCGAAAGTCAAAAATTCCGTGTCTGGGTCACGGACTACAGTAAGGGTAATGATAAGGGCTAAAGTATCTCGTATGTCTCCAGGATAGTTCTTGTTGTGAAATGAATGTTGCTTATCACCAGCAGAGTAGGATTCTAAGGTTGTCAGGGTATTTAAAAGAAGGATTTTTTTTGAAAATTTGAGAAATTGACCAAAACCATGCATTAAGTGGTGGGTAGGGTAATTTACAAGTTTTCGCTTTATGCCATCACCAAGAATGATAAAGCGCAAAATTGGATTATCAAAATAATTCTCTATAACACATGTGTCATCCAATTACTATAATTGTTAGAAATATGTCAATGAAGGAAGTTTTAGATAGAAAATATGGCATTAAAAGGCAAAATTGATCTGATTTTCTTTTATCAATTGATAAGCACTCATTTTAATGCAACGAAAAATACATTTTCCCATAAAAACGGCCTCAAACTAGTTTTATTCAATAGATAACATCCTACACTATGATATATAGCCATATGATAAAGATATCTTACCATATTTAATTTTCTGTATTATTTTGAAAGTCATGACGATTTTATTGGTTACCAAGTTTTGAATTCGGTGTATAAAGGGTAGGTTTGAAAAAAGGGTAAATTTTCATAGAAAGCTACCGCTTTCGGAATGCTATCACATATTTTCCAACACTAGGATAGTTTATGTACTCAAAAATGCATGATAGCATTTTTCACCTCAGATGGTACCGAAAGTCAAAATTTCGGGGTCTGGCTTACGGACTATAGGACATATAATAAAGATCAGGTTAAAGATTTCTAAAAGTATGTAAAAATCCAAGGTCAAGGTCACACAGGCCAAGGTCATGGTCAAATGAGAAAGATCTTGGTAGGAGGTGTCTATATGTAAACTATCGAGACTGTATAGGTAACAGGACATGAGATATAGGCCTAGTTTAAGTTTTTTAAAAGTAGGTCAAACTCCAAGGTCAAGGTCCAAGGTCATGGTCAAAAGTGAAATGTCTTGGTTGGAAGTGACCATGTGTGAAATATCAAGGCTGTATGTGTAAAATGACATGAAAAATAGGCCAGGTTAATGTATTATAAAAGAATGTCAAACACCAAAGTCAAGGTCACAAGGTCGAGGTCAAATTAGAAAGGTCTTGGTCGTAGGTGTCCATGTGTCAAATATCAAGGCTGTATTTGTAAAAGGACATGATATATCGGCTAGGTTAAAGTTTTTTTAAGTAGGTCAAAGTCCAATGTCAAGGTCACAAGGTCCAAAGTCATGGTCAAAATTAATATGAAAGGAGATATAGAACCAGTTTATTTTTTTCATGGCCATGGTCAAAATTAATATGAAAGGAGATATAGGACCAGTTTATTTTTTTTTAAAGTACGTCAAACTCCAAGGTCAGGGTCACAAGGTCTAAGGTCATAGTCATATGTGATAGGTATTGGTCCGAGGTTTCCATGTGTGAAATATCAAGGCTGTAAGTGTAAAAGGACATGATATATTGGCCAGGTTAAAGCTTTTTAAAAGTAGGTCAAACTCCAATGCCAAGGTCACAAGGTCCAAGGTCATGGTCAATTGTGAAAGGTCTTGGTAGAAGGTGTCTATGTGTGAAATATCAAGGCTGTATGTGTAATAGGTCATGAGATATATGCCCGGTGTAATTTTTTCTAAAGTAGGTCAAACTCCAAGGTCAAGGTCACAAGGTCCAAGATCATGGTCAAATATGAAGGATATTGATAGTCTGTATCTATGTGTGAGACATCAAGGCTGTATGTGAAAAAGGACATGAGATATAGACTAGGTTAAAGTTTTGTCAAGTAGGTCAAAGTCCAAGGTCAAGGTCAAATTGGAAAGGTCTTGGTAGGATGTGCCCATATGTGAAATATCAAGGCTGTATGTGTAATAGCACATGAGATATAGGCCCAGTTTATTTTTTTTAAAAGTATGTCAAAATCCAAGGTCAGGGTCACAAGGTCAAAGGTCATAGTCATATGTGAAAGGTCTTGGTCGGAGGTTTCCATGTGTGAAATATCAAGGCTGTAGGTGTAAAAGGACACGATATATATGTCTGGTTTAAGTTTTTTAAAAGTAGGTCAAACTCCAAGGTCAAGGTCACAAGGTCCAAGGTCATGGTCAATTGTGAAAGGTCTTGGTAGGAGGTGTCTATGTGTGAAATATCAAGGCTGTATGTTTAATAGGTCATGAGATATACGCCCGGTTTAATTTTTTCTAAAGTAGGTCAAACTCCAAGGTCAAGGTCACAAAGATCATGGTCAAATGTGAAGGATGTTGATAGTCTGTATCTATGTGTGAGACATCAAGGCTGTATGTGTAAAAGGACATGAGATATAGACTAGGTTGAAGTTTTGTTAAGTAGGTCAAAGTCCAAGGTCAAGGTCACAAGGTCCAAGGTCATGGTCAAATGGGAAAGGTCTTGGTAGGATGTGCCCATATGTGAAATATCAAGGCTGTATGTGTAAAAGGACATGAGATATAGGCAAGGTTAAGAATTAAGTGTAAAAATCAACAAAGGGCAATAACTCCAAAAATTTGATCGGCAGAGTTATGATTCGTGTGCACTGCACCTCTCCATAATGAGATCTATCCACCTGTAAAGTTTCATGATTCTACCTTACATACTTTTTGAGTTATGCTCTGGACAAGAATCAAGTTTGAAAATCAACAAAGGGCAATAACTCCTAAAATATGATTTGCAGAGTTACGGTTCTTGTGCACTGCGCCTCTCCATAATGAGATCTATCCACCTGTAAAGTTTCATGATTCTACCCAACATACTTTTTGAGTTATGCTCCGGACAAGAATCAAGTTTGAAAATCAACAAAGGGCAATAACTCCAAGAATTTGATTGGCAGAGTTACGGTTCTTGTGCACTGCACCTCTCCATAATGAGATCTATCCACCTGTAAAGTTTCATGATTCTACCTTACATACTTTTTGAGTTATGCTTCGGACAAGAATCAAATTATAAAATCAACAAAGGGCAATAACTCAAAAAATTTGATCGGCAGAGTTACGGTTCTTGTGTACTGCACCTCTTCATAATGAGATCTATCCACCTATGAAGTTTCATAATTCTACCTTTTATTCTTTTTGAGTTTTGCTCCGGACAAGGTTTGGTCTACGGACAAACCGACCGGCCGACCAACCTACCGACCGACCGACCGACCGACACTTGTAAAACAATATACCCCCTTTTTCTTCGAAAGGGGGCATAATAATTGAAATCAAATAGAAGCTTTTATGCAGTTACCTATTAGGTCTATGCATACATTGCCACAAGGGTAGGCCCAACTTGCCCCGCGAATGAGGCAAGTCCGGCCACTATGACCCAAACTCTGAACCTTGAAAATTCTCAAAGAAGGCAAAAATATTATTCTTAACACATGACATACTTGTAAGTTTATTCTAATCTGTTTATAATGCATTGCATATAAAATCTAATAAAATTAAAAATATAAATCTGTTATATTGCACCATATCATTGCAAACACAATTATATATTGCACCAAGCCTTTAATTTGAACAAAACATCTTCAAAGTTGTTGTGTTACTGACACAAAAAAAACCACAGTCCACAAGAAGGTATGATGAAACAACAGGCAGACTGACTAATCAGCATTTTCTCTCTTTGTCTCAATATTTCCTGCACTATTTTTTACACAAATCCTTTTTTTTTTTTTAAATATTTTGTCATCTGCAGCAGCTTTCAGTTTTGACTGCCCTAAAATTGTATTGTTCCTTTTGGAAAGAGTGAAGTTCTATAGTGCACCAATATTAACTCAGGACAACTTTATTTTCGTGTGCAGAGTCCCTTAGTAAAGTGTCGTAAGAAAATGTTTCGGAAGTGTGGGTAATACATATGCAGATGTCCAAAGTTAATCTAGGAAAACTATATTTAACTGTCTGAGGCCCCTATACTCTGCATATGTAGCCCATATTTCTCACTATGCTCTACAGGGTTCATCTCTTGTTTAGAGTGATCAAAATGATAAGTCTGGTTCTCAAAGCCTACATTCTCCCCCTGTTCCCCAGAACTCTGTGCGAGTGTTTTACGTTTCCACACGATTACCCCACCACCTGCGATAACTGCCACAACCAGGCATCCAACAACTATACCTGCTATGGCTCCGCCAGACACGCTAGACTTCTTGGAATTATCTCCTACAATTATAGAAGAAAGTTTTAAAGAAAAACAATGTGACAGTTAAACACCAAAGCCTACAAAACGATATATATATATGAACTATATATGATGATTCAGCAGACAATTTAGTAGTTAGAAATAGTAAAACAATATATCCTAAATATTCCGATATTTGGGCATTAAGGATGTTGTAGCGTTTGGAAAATCGGTAGTAATTACGGCATGTCGTAAAGTAGATTTTTTATATATTTTAAAATATTTTTAAATGGTATGAATATAACAATTTTTAAAAGATTGTTTTATCTCAATATTTCGGCGTAGACGCCTTTTTGTAGAGAAAAAATGTAAAAATTTAACGCTACATTATAATATCATACAATTGTTTACGTTAACGCTTACAGTAATGGCAGCGTATAACGTTGACGTCACGACGTCGCCGCCAAACCAACACGACGTCATTCCCGCGTTAATCAATACTTACGTCAAAGCGTTATACGTATCTTTGACGTTACAGCCCTGTGGACGTCCCGTCGCAAGTTTATTGATCCAAATACTTTCTCGTAATTGTCTCTCAATCTTTTCCGCACCCTATAGCCTTTCTAAGCATACAAACCGAAGATCTTCATGTGTGCGATTTTTCTCAAAGTGCCCATTAATATACATGTATATGCTTATCCTTCCCTAACCGTACATCTCGGAGGTGTTCCACCATTCTGTCCCTTAGTTCCCTTTCTGTCTCACAAACGTAAACGGTACAGTTAAATATAAATTGATATGGGCAACATTCTGGTGAAGTTTGAAAAAGATCAACCTTATGGTTTAGGAGAAGTTCACATTTAAAGTTCTGGCTTGTTTTCACTATATGTTGCCATGGCAACCAGAATTCTCAATTAATTTCATTTCTTTCTAAGTTTATTAAATAGAAATTAATCAGTGCAACAGTGTGCTGTAGTTTGAAAAAGATCAACGTTATAGTTAAGGAGGAGTTCACATTTAAAGTTCTGGCTTTTTCCCCCACTATTTGTTGCCATAGCAACCAGGGTTCTGAATGAATTTCTTTTTTGTTTGCTGTTTTGGTAGAGACCAACCTATTGAGGGTAGCATTATTATGAAGTTTGGAGTAAATCTGCCAAATTACACACAATAAAAAGAATACCTACTAAAATATCAAAGGTTATATAGTCTTGCTTGATATTTGTGGTTTTTCTCTTTGTTTTGAGTGAAATGTCGTACCTTTCTGACGATATTGTGAAAAATTTTCCACCGTGACCTTTCAATTTCTTCGCTTTATTGTGTTGTTACTATTATTATCAAGATCATAGTAAAAGATAGTGTAGAAAAAAATAGTTTAACAACCAAAAAAACATAAATCAAAGAATGTAACCCATGTATTTAACAAGTAAAATGTAAAGTTCACGAACAAAAAATACTAATCTGAATATAATGATCAAAATAGACGGTTATAGTTCATTCAAAGTTTGTTTTAAAGTATCATTAGTCACAAACAATGTTTTAAGCTGCAAAATAAATATTCATTCATTTCTTTTATAATAGTTTACTTATTTTACTACGAAATAATGATACCTATCCCATTTTGCAAATTTTCCAAATCCAGAGATATTGTTGTTATGGTTACATTAGAAAAACTGCATTTATCAAAAAACTTCCACCGTTACCCCAATGTTTTTCATCATTTTTATTTTCGCCATAAAATTACCTTTCTGCATGAGAAGTTTGAAGACACAAAAAAAATTTGACCCAAACGCTACAACATCCTTAATTGCCAATATATGCCCAAATAATCAAGAGCTTATCAGTGTTGTTGTCAGTGGGTGGTTTTTAAAGCTGCAGACAGAAAACATGCAAACAGACACCATAGAGATACATTGAGGCAAGTTTGAACTTAATTAATTAAAATTGTACGCATTGCCATTGAATGGATTAACAGTCAAAATTCATCATGTTACATGTACCATAATATGACCCTACAGGCATATAAAAGACAATGATGGACTCTGAAATAGCATGTAAATTATATGTGACCCGTCACACTAAAAGGGACCTTATCCGAACTCCACAAATCCAAATGTTGACAAACTTGTCAGATTTAGCACAGGTCAACCAGTTACTGTAGGCGAAAATGAACATATAGAAAGATAGGAAAAACATTCCGGATATAGAAAATTACGTAAAAGTGAAAAGTGTCGGCCCTAGTCTGGCTGCGCGGACTGCGCAGACTGACTAGGGTCGATATTTTTCACACACCCGATAAGGTCCCTTTTGGTGCGACGGGTCACATATTTTAAATCAAATTACGACACTCATACAATAGATTATCAAGGAAAGGGCTGCATACCTGTTTGTTGTTGTTGTTGTAATGGACTAGCACTGTTTGGATTTGTAATCCCTCCTGCATTAGACTGTGTTACGCGTCCTGTTTGTGTGACTCCCCCGGTTTTGACCTTGTTTTGACATCCCTCATAGGTTAGACTTGGGACATCATTGAGGCAAAAGAAGAAAATGCTGATAATCAGCATTTTCTCCTTTTGTCTCAATGTTTTCCATGCTATAACTTTCATTAACAAAGTAACACTCCTTTTACCGTCTTCAGCTCCATTGCAATTGGAACTATCTAGAATTTAGCTGTTTGGGAAAGGTTTAAAATGGGAATATATAAGAAAATGGCTCAATACCTGTTTGCTGTTGTTGTAATGGACTAGCACTGTTTGGATTTGTAACCCCTCCTCCATTTGACTGTGTTGCTCGCCCTGTTTGCGTGACTCGTCCTGTTTGTTTTGGAGGTGTCCATCCAGGTGGTACAAGTGTGTTTACAGAATATGGCGGCCATTGTCGAGATGTTGAATGTACATATGGTGTCGGGAAGCCTGATTGACCCGGCTTATTGGTATGTGGTATGACTATGCCTGTCTGATGTCTGAGAGTCGGTGTCACTTGAGATGGTAGAACTAATGGTGATGTCCGAGGTAATGGTGTAGGTATACTGAAGGAACCTGTTCTACCTTGATGTGCATTACTGTTATCTACAGCTATAAATATACAATGAAAATAATGTATTAAAGATACATATTTACTGTTACTTACTTATTTTTTGGTGTAATATGATGTAACAAGAGGGCCAAGATGGCCCTGCATCGCTCACCTGAGAGGACTTTGAAACAAACAGCTTGCAAACTTCAAACTCGCATGATCCACTTTTTACATGACCTAGTCATCATCAAGATATACAATCAGAACAATTTTCACAATGATGAGTAAATATTTTGGTTCTTAAAGCAAAAAACAAGATTTGACATTTTGACCTAGTTTTTGACCTTATATTAGCCACTTTCTACATGACCCATTTATCATCAAGATAAGCAATTCTGAACTATTTTCACAATGATGAATAAATATTTTGGTTCTTAGAGCAAAAAACAAGATTTCGTCCCTTGATTGCCAGAAGGGGCTATCAGCACTTTTCATAGTTTTGAGAAAAACGCGTTCAAAGTTTTGAAAGCTTCTCAAAAATCAGGTTTTTATCGGTAAAATACCATGTTTGGCCCATGGGTAGGACATGATAGCCACTATACACATATATTTTATCAACCTTCATTTCCAATGATTACGCCTTTTTTGGTCAAAAAACGCTGATAGCCCCTTCTGGCTGCCGGAAAAAAATACAAAATACAGAGGATATTTTTCTGCCAAAAGGAGTCAACAGCAAGACATGTATTGTTCTAAAATCATGTATTCTCATAAATAATATATTTTTGCACATTTTAATGTTTGTTTATGCTTTCATCAAACCACCATGATACATTTCCTTCTTTTTTAGCAACTGATATTGAGAGTTTCTCCTTATATTCATTGGCAGAATTTCAGAGGGTCTTCCGCATAATCTTTTTCACCTCAGTACAAATAAATTCTGGATAAGCCTACTGTACATGTATTTGTATCTAGCAAATATAATGAAATATTTCATCTGGATGGCTTCTTTGCACTTTCAACACATTGACCTTATGCTAGTTTATTCTACTTTCATCAGCGCACGTTTTAACGCTTTCAATGCATCGACCCTATAACACAGCTTCACGTAAATCAGTGCAATGTCCTTACAGCTTAAAAATACACACAGCGTATTCTCTTCAAAATAGTCATCAATAAAGAGAAGTTTATGCATTTCGTTTCAAAGCTGATTATAATGCACTTTTGTAATTATGATAATTGGTTACAAAAAATGGAAAAGAAGAAATAGCTCAAAAAGAGCAATTTCTTCTTTTCTCGTTATGTTTTTATTCACAATCCTTTGCATAATTATTGTGTTTCAAGGTTTATCGAGTTTTATTTAATTCGACAATGCAGATTCAAACTATTGTGCGGAGAACCCTGACACATTGTATGGGTTGTAACGCCTGACCATTTAAAATATGGTGTCCCATGTTGTGGAACGTATAGTGATGTCCGTTTTTTGGCGGGTATGCTCTATTACTGAATGCATTGAATCGCATTCCACTTGTGTGTGTCCGGACTCCAAATGTTACTGCTAAATCACTTCTAGATAAGGACATGTCGATACAACTTTAAGCAAACCTGAGGCCAGATATCTTGTTCTGTTCTATCCGGAATAGCAGTCAGAATAGAGTATAACATGCTTTATATATATATTTAATGGTATAGAATTAAGAAGCGTCATTATGCAAGTACCCATTTCTGATGATCCACGCTGGCCATGAACCTCATTTCTGAGGTCCCTTTTTTTGTCTGCCAGTATATACAGCTTAGCGGTTCAACACTCATTTGTAATATGTTTGTGACAAATCGGAGCATGGCGTTTTGCCGTTCTAACGGCCTGTAAGTCAAAGGTCGCTACATACAGAGTTTTGTGTTACATTTCGTCTTCTTTTCAGTGTTGATTTTATTCTTGCCTGTTCTTTTCTAAAAGTATGTTCTTTTACCATTCTGTAGTTTCTATCCGAAATAGGCAAAAATCAGGCTGCCAGAAGGGGCTATCAGAAAAATCAAACTCATTTCTTTCTATTATATGGAGTATATGGAGTTTGTTGAGACAAAATTCTATATATTTAGTTAGAATATATTACTTTTCGTTACTGCGATATTTATATTATCATGTACACGGACAGTAAAACATGTTTTTTATCAAAATTTGAGATCTCGGCAGCCAGAAGGCGCTATCAACGAACTGCGTTAATGACTATTATATTTCACTTTTTCTGGTTATTACTTTAATGAATTAATTGAAAACTACACATACTTCATAGATAGAAAGTGCTGATTAACAACACAAATAACAATAAAAAATTCACTTACATTTTCACATAATAATAGCTTTAGAATATTCCGATTTGTTTAACCCTCTCCCAAACAAGACCTGGTTTTGACGTCCCTAATAGAAAAGGCTTGGGAAAACATTGAAAAAAAAGAAGAAACTGCTGATAACCAGCAGTTTCTCCTTTTGTCTCAATATTTTCTGTGTCATATTTTACACAAATTATATCTTTAATAGCATCCATTTTGTTATTTGTAGCAGTGTTTAAAGTGGATCACCCTAAAATTTTGTCGTTTGGGAAAGGGTTAACATCTATGCCGCACTGTAGATTTATTTAAAATTACTGGGATTATTCCACTAATTAAGTTAATTGTCATGACAAATTCACACAATTTCCTTCTTTGCTTACATTAAACGTCTCCAAAAAGCAAAACTTTAGGGCGGTTCGAATTAAAAGTAGACGAAAAAATGTTAAAAAATCAAACCTTGACAACATTATAGCATAGAAAATGTTCAGGCAAACGGATAAAATTTCTGTTATGTGCATCTTCTTTTTTCTATCATTGTTTCAAAAGTTTTTCTATTAGGACCCCCCAAAACCAGGTCTGGTTTAGGAAAGGGTTATGGGACAATTAGACAAATAAAATGACCGGTTAATTGTTTACAGGAGTCCCATTTATCAGTGGGGGCCTATGCTGATAGACCCTTCTGGCAGCCCAGCTGGTGTTGATGGCCCCTTCTGGTCGGAAACAATCTGGCTAGTTGCTGATAGACCCTAATCATGTTATGCAATTTTTTATCATTTTTAATTGGAATATCAGTACCAAAATTTTTTCATAGGTAGAAATCACCTCACAGACTTAAAAAATGTCAAAATGTCATTTTCGCCCAAAAGTGCTGATAGCCCCTTTTGGCAATCAAGGGACGATTTGACCTTTTGACCTAGTTTTTGACCTTATATTAGCCACTTTCTACATGACCCATTTAACATCAAGATAAGCAATTCTGAACTATTTTCACAATGATGAATAAATATTTTGATTTTTTGGGGCAAAAACAAAATTTGACCTAGGTTTTGACCGCCCATGACCCACTTTATACATGCCCCAAATATTGTGAAAATAAACATTCTGAACAATTTTCACAATGATCAAGTAAATATTTTGGTTCTTAGAGCAAAAACAAAATTTGACCAAGTGACCTAATTTTAGACCTCCCATGACCCACTTTTCACATCACCAAGATATCATCAGGATAAACATTCTGGAAATTTTCACAATGATAAAGTAAATATTTTGGTTCTTAGAGCAAAATCAAAATTTGACCTAGTGACCTAGTTTTTGACCTCACATGGCCCCCTTTTAACATTGACCAGATATCATCAAGATAAATATTCTGAACAATTTTCAAAACCATAAAGTAAATATTTTGGCTCCTACAGCAAAAACAAGATTTGACCTAGTGACCTAATTTTAGACCTCGCATGACCCACTTTTCACATCACCAAGATATCATCAGGATAAACATTCTGAACAATTTTCACAATGATAAAGTAAATATTTTGGTTCTTAGAGCAAAATCAAAATTTGACCTGGTGACCTAGTTTTTAACCTCGAATGACCTGCTATTCATATCACCAAGATAAACTTTCTGAAATTTCACAATGATTGAGTAAATATTTTGGTTCTTAGAGGAAAATCAAAAATTGACCTAGTGACCTAGTTTCTGACCTCACATGACCCACTTTTAAAATGACCCAGATTTCGTCAAGATAAACATTCTGAACAATTTTCACAACGATAAAGTAAATATTTTGGTTCTTAGAGCATAAACAAAATTTGACATAGTGACCTAGTTTCTGACCTCACATGACCCACATTTAAAATGACCTAAATTTCGTCAAGATAAACATTCTGAACAATTTTCACAATGATAAAGTAAATATTTTTGTTCTAAGAGCAAAAACAAAATTTGACCTAGTGACCTAGTTTTAGACCTCGCATGACCCACTTTTCACATCACTAAGGAATCATCAGGATAAACATTCTGGAAATTTTCACAATGATATAGTAAATATTTTAGTTCTTAGAGCAAAATCAAAATTTGACCTAGTGACCTAGTTTTTAACTTCGAATGACCTGCTATTCATATCACCAAGGTATCATCAAGATAAACATTCTGAATTTTGACAATGATTGAGTAAATATTTTGGTTCTTAGAGGAAAAACAAAATTTGACCTAGTGACCTAGTTTCTGACCTCACATGACCCACTTTTCAAATGACTCAGAGTTTGTCAAGATAAACATTCTGAACAATTTCACAATGATTGAGTAAATATTTTGGTTCTTACAGGAAAAACAAGATTTGACCTAGTGACCTAGTTTCTGACCTCACATGACCCACTTTTAAAATGACCCAGATTTCGTCAAGATAAACATTCTGAACAATTTTCACAATGTTTAGGTATATATTTCCGTTCTTAAAGCAAAACCAAGATTTGACCCAATGACCTAGTTTTTGACCTTACATGACCCACACTTTGTACATAACCTAGATATCAAGATAAGTATTTAGGATAGTTTTGACAAAGTTTTCGGGCAAAATTGGCATCTCTAGAGCAAAAGGAAGGATCTGTATTATTTGACCTTGTGACATAGTTTTTGACCTTGCATGACCCTCCTTTGATTATGACACAGATATCATAAAGATAAACATTTAGAACAATTTTGACAAAGTTTGGACCAAAATTGCCACTTCCAGAGCAAAAGGAAGGTTTTCTCAAGATTTGACCTCATGACCTAGTTAATGACCTGGAATGACCCACTTCTTGACATAGCCTAGATATCATCAAGATAAACATTCAGGACAATTTTGACAAAGTTAGTGCAAAAATTGGCACTTGTAGAGTAAAAAGATGGATTTCACAATATTTGACCTAGTGACCTAGTTTTTGACCTGACTTGACCAATTTGTTATCATGACCTAGATATTATCAAGACAAATATTCTGATCAATTTTCACAACGATTGGGCAACAAATGTGGCCCCTAGAGCAAAAAGAAGATTTGACCTAGTGACCTACTTTTTGACCCCATTATGGCCCCGATTCAAATTCTTTGAAGTATTTTGAAAAAGCATGACCCATACAATACAATATGACTTTATTTAGCAATTGAAGGCCAGCGGCCCAAAATACCAATATTTCTTACATGTAATTATGTTGGTGACAATATTAAACATTCATTAAATAAATGAGTTTTAACAATATAAATATGGAACTGGTTTTACCCTTTCCCAAAAAGGCAGTAATTCATACTTTTCTGACGATTTTCTGATAAGATACAGAAAAAACATTGAGGGAAAAAAAGGAAAAAGCCAACTTTCGCCATTTTCCTCATTTTCTCACCATGCTTTCCATATCCTCTCTAATATATACAAGGTTAGAACATTTGTAAGATTTAGTGCAGAGAATAAAAAGAAGAAAGGAAATAACACTGACTTACAGCATTTTTTTTATCAGTTAACAAATATTTCTATAAGATTGTCTTACAAGCATATACTTAAAACACTTTTAGGGGAAAGATTAAATTGTTTGATGAATCAAAGAAAATATTGAAGGAAAAGAAAGAAAAGCGCCGACTTTCAGTGTTTTACTTTTTTTCATTCAATACTTTTCATAAGGTCTTTGTTACATTTATATAGAGCAGACCTTGTGTGGGAAAGGGTATACATGATAATTGCAAATAAAATGTACAGTTAGCTGTCATATAATCAAATGAGAAAAACATTAAAGGAAAAAGAGAAAAACACCTATCATTAGTATTTTACTCTTATTCATTCAATGTTTTTCAAACGGGAAATAAAATCTACAGACAGTTATCATATAATGCAACATTATATAACATATGAAGATCTTAATTTGAATGCATCCACCAGGTACTTTGACAATGCAAAAATACTCTCAGTTCTTGTATCAGACATAATTCGTACAAACAAAACTTTACTATGTAGACGAACTTTCCACTGATTAATGAAGTGTATATCCCTTAACTCTGAATATAATGGACAGTCAATGAGAAAATGCATTTCATCTTCAACCGCACAAATGTCAATTTGATAGCAATAATTACATAATCTCAAATCTCTATCAATCTGTAAATGTCTTCCTTTTTCTATCATGAGGTCATGACCCGAACACCTAAAATTTGCAAGAATACGTTTATAGATGTAAGGTAGTGGTATAGTCAAATACCTTTCAGGATTAAGTGCACTTTTAATAGATCATATGTGTGAAATATGATTGAATTCTGCCAGGTACTTTAGGAGGAGAAGATTTTTTTGTAAAAAGTTGACGTACAGACAGATAGACAGATAGACAGATGGACAGATAGACGCCGGACAACAGACCGATCACAATACCTCACCTCGAGCACTACATGCTCAGGTGAGCTAAAAATAACTGTGTATAATTAAAATATGTCCTTTAAATTTTCTCTATGCAAAACTTCAGCTCTGTCTGATCTGTATTGGCTTAGATTACGACGGATTAAAACCCAATATCACATCATTTCGTAAACACTATCAACCCACTTTGAATATTTTACATACTTTTACACCGCTGCATGATTATCGATTTATGTCATTTACTGTATAAATCTTGTATTCTGTCTTATAAAGTCTATAAACGGTGTGACTACATGCTAAAAGCCAACTTCTGTGGATCATTAGGGATTTAGGCCTGTGGATACTAATGTCCCTTTAAAGCTACTATTTCCCAGATTTGGACCCAAAAATTGTCAAATACAAACGAAATGTACACTTTTTAAGCTTTATATGACCTGATTAAATGATTACAAGAAACTATTGAAGCAACGACTCATTCTTTCGCAATTTGATACCAAATTCATGAAGCGATGTCGAAAGTAGGTCAAAACAGTAGGACATGCGACTTTCTTAAATGACGTCACAACATACATGATGACGTCATATTGAAATTTAAGTATGAATCTCGTTTGAATCATGGTCCGCGCTGTATGCGCATGCGCAACAATTTGAAAATAATTCTAACCCCATCAGTGATGGGGTTGAATTTAGGCTTGGATTCTCCCTAAATTCAGCTATCTGTCTTGTAATTTCGGCTCATTCTCTGTCTGAATCGCATATTATTAACCATCCCGAGGTGGTCAACACAAAAGTTTTGCATATTTTTTCAAAAAAATTCATTTTTTGCAATTAGACCATCTGTTACCGTCGCCCTTTAATGGACATATTTATTTCTTCTTTTGCCTAAATATTTATATTGCTGTAAAAGACACATTTTCCACCTTTGTTATCAATTATTTAGTTGTATGCAACTCCTTTCAAGTGTAAGTCTTGCTTTATCACTTTTGAGAAAGGGTTTAAGTTAAATAACTTTTGCTAAAGCATTATTTCACAAATTCTTGAAAATTTTACGAAAAACGCACACACAAGACTTACATATTTGTTTTTCACACACAAAATCTCTGTTGACGCTACAGAACTCATCATTCCACTGTCCGTTGATGGCGCTAACCTCCATGCAGTTTTCTCCCCTGGCATAAGGCCCATGAGCTTTGTTATTGGGTTCTCCTGGTTTCCAGTTGGTATACTGCAAGGGGGAACCATCACCCCACGCAAATCCAGCTGAAAAATGGAAATACAATGTACATCATTTTTAACTATTTTCCAAGGGGGAACAAAATTTTAGGCTTTTCCAATTTGAAAGCTGCTGCAGACAACACAAATAACTAGAACTGTCACAAAGCGGAAAAATATCCCCCACTAGCACCTTTTCACTGAAAAAGTGCTATAGGTCAACCGGTTCTTGACTTAGAGCACGGAAATGGATTTTAAACAAAGTCTGATTATGACCTTGACCTTTGTGACCCAAAAACGATAGGGCACCTCCTTGGGTCATGGGCAACAACTGTGTAAAGTTCATGATTCTAGGTCAACCGGTTCTTGACTTAGAGCACTGAAACGGATTTTAAAGAAAGTCCAATTGTGACCTTGACCTTTGTGACCTAAAAACAATAGGGCACCTCCTTGGGTCATGTGCAACAACTGTGTAAAGTTTCATGATCCTAGGTCAAACGGTTTTTTAGTTAGAGCACGGAAAAAAAAAAGTCTATGGACGGACAGACAGACATGGTGAAACCAATATACCCCCCTCTACTTCATAGGTAGGGGTAAAATGAAGATATGTTTTCTGTATGATATTGCTCAGAAAATATTTAGGCAAAAAAAGAAAATGCTGATGATTAGTATTTTCTTCTTTTGTCTCAATATTTTTCCAAAATCTGTTCGACGAGGGACGTCAAAACCAGGCCTCGTTTGGGAAAAGTTTTATCCTACATAGGGTCCATGGGCTTTGTTGTTTGGCTATCCTGGCTTCCAGTTGGTATACTGCAAGGGGGAACCATCACCCCAAGCAAATCCAGCTGAAAAATGAATGAAGTAAAATACCTTTAATCCTTCCCAAATAAACTTCTGTTTACAAATTACAAAAAGGTTTGTCAGCAGCTTAGAAAAAGACAGACAAAAGTGTACAAGACACTCATAAAAAACCCGTTTTGAGTCTTACAATTTTAACCCTTCCGTTCTCCAACCACAAAAAATTTCCTAATATTTTGATAAAAAACTAATAATTTGAGTCCAAAAGTTTTAAACAGACTAATCCAAAAGAAAGATATATGTGAAGGGTATCTTTCTGAAAGTATTTACTAGTAGGAATAGTTTAATGGTGGTTATTTCTCCTATTCTTACAGTGTTTTATCATAGAAAAAGGTAAAAAATCAACTAATACTTACAATCCAAAGCTTTATACAGACTTGTCCAAAAGAAATACATATGGTTAGGAATCTTTCTGAAAGTATTCACAAGGAACTGATTCACACTGGCATTGTGTATGGACACAAGTTTGGCTGAAGACCGCTGACAGTAGTAACTTGCATCTATAAATGTCCGTCGATGACCAAAGAAGTAACATTTTCCTGCGTAGGATACCCAGCCTTGGTCACACACTGCATCAAATGGTATTGGGGTGAAGGTGGGTGTTGCTGAAAGCAAATAAATCAATGAGTGAGACCAAACTAGTCAATGCTTAAAGAGGAAGGAAAAAATGTTTCCAAAACTGAAAGGTTTTACTTGAAATTTGGACATATTATTCATATAATAATGTGTCATTAATAATGATAAGTGAAACAAATTCCAAAATTTGCAAGAATTGTCTGAGCTGGACAAACAAGGTTTTACTCTGGAAATCGCAAATATTGACATACAAAGTTTTGCATTTATATCTATGAAATAAATCAATGGGTGAGAGCATAATTAAAGTAAAAGCTTACCCTTTCCAAAACAGAAAAAATTTAGGGTTGTCAAATTTAAAAGCTGCTACAGAGGACAAAAATTCAAAAAAAGTATTTTGCTAATGGTTAGCTTTGTAAATAAAATAGCATAGACAATGTTGAGGTAAAAGGAGAAAATGCTGTTCACAGTATTTTTCTTTTTTTTTGCATCAATGTTTTCCCAAGCTTATTTTCAGAAACATGAAAAGCTTGTCTTGTTTGGGAAAGGGTTAAAAAGAGATTAGATCTAGCTAGTGAAAATGTGCAGCTAAAAAACTTTCTCTTATTACCCCAAATTGCTGTTTTTTTTTCTCAGAAGTTATTCTGATAAAAAGAGGAATATAGATTATGAGAAAACTGCAACAGGAGACAAATCACACAGATCAAGCATGAAACTTTTGCTATACATGTAGTTGTTTCCCTTGAAAAGTTGATTTTGAATCATGATTTTCTCTCTTGACTGTGAAAGTGATGTAAGACAAATAGTTGAGTCATTATTTTCTGCTTTTCTAACATGTTTTATCAGTGAAAGGGTCAGTGGTGGATCCATAGAGGTTCAGTAGTTTAACCCATATATGCCGAGAGTCCTGTTTTCAGGACAGTACCATTCACCCACACCTATTTCCACTAATTAGTGAAAAGTGATGACTTTTATCTAAGAAATAATCAAATAAGCCAAGACTTGACCCATTAGAGGTTTGAAAATGATAACTTTCCCATATTTCTGTATTTGCTGCAACAAAATGAACACGTTTTTTGGCGAAAGTGATCCTTATAATGGCAACAATGCAAAGGTTTGAGCATAACTTTTTATCTATCAATATTTTAAAAGCACATTATGAATAAAATATGTAGTTTAAGGAATGCTTTCTTAGTTATTATCATTAAAACTAATTATTTGCAAATTTTTCCTTGTCAATTTTGACAATTTAGAAGTGTCCTGAAAACAGGACTGTAGGCGTAAATGGGTGCGGGAGGCATAGTTGTCCAAAATGTATATTATACATACTAATGTATCTTTTTGAGGAAGATCTTGCTTGGACAACGGTTTGTCTATGCTAGACAATGAAAATTTTTGATGGCTTTACAAAAGAATGATAAACTTGTAGAATCACTACCTGTAGACGCAGTGACAGATGAGGACAATGTGGAGGAGGACGGTAATGTTGACATAAACAACTTCCCGGTCAAGAAGTTTCAAAACTGGACTTTGTGACAACCGCCCATGAAGAAAGGCACATATTATTCAGTGATAGATGTATTCAAATTCGTTCATT
Organism: Fragum sueziense; assembly: GCA_963680895.1. NCBI lineage: Eukaryota > Metazoa > Mollusca > Bivalvia > Cardiida > Cardiidae > Fragum > Fragum sueziense. Next base: position 25,579,363 of record OY804596.1, on the reverse strand, counting down.
GAGCCTTGTGGACAAACTTCTTGGGGTGATTAGACATAATTGTTTAAGTACCTCTAGCACGGACACTCGCAACAAAAGGGAGTCATGTTACTGATCCAAAATGCTCCAGAAGATATTAGATGCAATCACAAGAATCATGATGTATCACTAACTTAGCATGAACAATGTGCATCGTATAGAAGGCATTGAAACCGAATTTTACAAGGCGTTCTTTGGGACTTCGTGGAAAAATGTTAGCGATATCACAGTTATAGAAAACCATTGTTCTGTGTAGTTTTTGATAATAGAGTGAAAAGGAATATCGCTTTCTTCTTAAAAAGCCTTCTAACTGCAGCTTAAAACAAGCTGTAGTAACAAGGTTTTCGAAGAGAAAGCGACCATTTATATAACTTTAGCGGAAACAGAGTAACAATAATAGACATGCTCTATGAAAATGGTGCTTAGTGCATTTGTAAAATCACATTGAATCAAAGATGCGCGAAGACCCCCTTTCCCAGAGAACTGTTAAAATGTTTAAAAGAAACATTTTGGGAACAGAAAAATGGTTTATATCTGTCTGTAATCATTTAGTGCATAGGGATTTATTTTGGATTTTTGATTACTTTAGCGCCTACAGTCCTGTTTTCAGGACACATAAAAAATGTGTGATTTTAGCCAAATAAAGTACTGTACAAGTTAAAAAATGTTCAATTTTATTTATTTTATGTATTGTCTTTATGAAAAAATCAATTCTACAAAAATAAAAAATTCAGGCATATATGGGTTAAATTAAAAGAGCCCGCTCTGTAGACTAATAATAGTAGTAATTAGTTAATTTTTATGCAGAAATTCAGTCAAAATTGTGTAATACTTGGAAAGCAAACCCCAGGTGCATGTATGTTCAAACCCCTTTCTCAGAAATCCTGGATCGGCTGCAAAACTACTGTTACCAGAATCAGAGAACATTTACACAGCTGCTAAACATTATTATTCTTTACCTCTTTACAAATGGCAATGAATTTTGTGCTTAAAATAGATTTGGTTAACCGTTATGTTTTGATAAATCGTCTGTGTTGTTTTAAAATCTCGTAACTACGGCTTGAATCAAGCGGAAATACTTTTCTTTGTCCGAAATTACGTCACAGTTTACTCAATAAAATCGTTCCCTATTCCCACACAATAATGCCTTTTGACGCACCTCAAGAGAATTGCTTGGAAAAACATTGAGGATAATGAAGAAAGTGTTTGTGACAAGCAATTTCTCCATTATCCACAAGGTTTTCTAATCCAAAACACATTTTTTTCCAATTTCATCAGCTTTAACTTGTCTTCTGCAACACCTTTCATGTTGTTACAGTCCCAAATTTTGCTGTTTGGTAATGGGTTAAATGGAAACCCACTTTGAGCATTCATCTTATCCAAAAGACTGGAAAAGCATTATTCTAACAAAAGCTAGCTTTGAAGTCAATCTTCTTTTACATGCAGTATGAAAGACCTTACCTTTAGATATTTTACAGACAAATGCATTTTGCTGATTACACACAGTATCTACCCATCTTCCAGTTGTATTGAATCCAACACAGCCCTCTCCTGGACCCTTGTTTGGTTCCCCATTTTGCCACTTGGTAAATACTACAGGCCAGGAATCAGCCCAGGTGTAATAGCCAGTGTTCTAAAAAAGACATTTTATCCCTTTCCCAAACAAGACCTGGGGCCCGTTTTACTAACAAACTTACGAACATTTTTAAAACAACAACACATCTGATTGGCCAAATAATTACTGTTATTATTTCTCTTTCAATCAGATGTGTTGTTACAAGGTTTTTGCAAAAATCTATGTTAGTAAAACGCGGCCCTGGTTTTGACATCCCTAATAGGAAAGGTTTGGAAAAATATTGAAACAAAAGAAGAAACTGCTGATAACCAGCAGTTTCTCCTTTTGTCTCAATATTTTCTATGCCATATTTTACACAAATCCTATCTTTAATAACAACCATTTTGTCATTTGTGGCAGTTTTTTCTTTAAGTATCACAGAAAAGGTCTTGTCATGCAGAATACAAAAGCCTTTTCATTTACAAACCAAAGTGGCGGATCAAGAGGGGGTTTGGAGGTTAAAACAACCATTCGAATATTCTTGGATCTTATCGTTACTCAAGATCCCCTCGAACGGATTACAGTTGCCGGCATGAGCCGATCCTGCCCATATCTCTCCGCAAGCATAACAACGGTAGTCAGGTCAAAAGGTTGCAAACAGTCTCGAGGGTCGCGTTTGTAAAATAACCTCCCTCTGTCCAGCCTAATTATTTCACTTTCATGCAGAAATTCATTCACAATTGTGTAATACTAAATAAACGAACCCCCTAATGATAAGTTAAAACCCCCTAAACAGAAATCCTGGATCCACTGCAGGTTCAAATGATATTGTAAATCTCACATTTTACAGAACATCTGTGCTGACTGAACTTAGTCTATACTGCCTGCCAAAGCTATGTCTACAACAAGAATATGACATGAACAGCAGGTGAAGGATTAGCTTCTTAACCCTTACCCGAACGACAAATTTTTAGGGTGGTCCAATTCAAAAACTGCCACAAATGACATAATTGATGTTATTAAAGAAAGGATTTATGTAAAATATGACACAGAAAATATTGAGACAAATGGAGAAACTGCTGGTTGTCAGCAGTTTCTTCTTTTGTTTCAATGTTTTCCCAAGCAGTTTCTATCAGGGACGTCAAAACCAGGTCTTAACCAGGGTTAAAAACTTCTTAAAACCATTACCTGTATGTCGTTCAAGCCTATCCACATGAGACCAGCATTGTTCTGTTTAGAAAGGACAAACATGAAGGATTGCTCAAATAGAGATGTGATCGAGGCCAGGGAAGCACCTGTAAATAAAATAGGAACCCATTACAATACAACAACATTTTGGAACATTCTAAATTCAAAGATGTTGCAAACACCATTTTGAAATTAGTGAAATTATAGAATTCTTTGAATTTTAGTTAAGGAAAAATTGTGGAAAATGAAGAAATTGCTTGTCAAAAGCAATTTCTTCATTTTCCAAAATGTTTTCCCAAGCCTTTTCTTATGAGGGAGTCAAAAGAACTGCGCAGAAATGGGTTAAAATGAAGCTAGAACAACCAAAGGAGCCATGATGTTCCCAGCATTTAATTTTCAATTGATCAAACAGAGATGTGATGGATCAGACTAGGTAAGCTAAATTACAGTATAGCCTTACAAAAAGGTTTACATGTATAATAAGTCTTTCTTTAATGCTTTTCGGTGGATTATCGGGAAATAACTGTAGATTATAATTTTGATAAAATCACCGCCTATCCAGTGAAATTATCAAAAACTTGTGCCCCGCTTTCGTTCATTTCACGCTACCTAACGTTATATCAGCTGGGCCAAATAAATGACGTCATCATAAGCGTTGCATAGCAGTCACATGCAAAATGACGCACTTTAAGAAATTCTGTCATAAAATTTTTGCATTTTGTCTAATTTTTTGCATTAAAGAAATAGAATAATCATTTGTTTTTCAAGTAAGATAGATTGATATTTCATTTCGTGAACAAAAAAAGCTACATTTTCACTCGTGGCTTCGCCACTCGTGAAAATAAAGCTTTTGTTGTTCACTCAATGAAATATAAATTGATCTTACACTGAAATAAACGATTATCCTATATATATTGCTCGTAAAAGGTTATAGATGTGTTTGGCCTTTGGTAAACCAACAAAACATAAAGGTACAGACTTTCCTTTGAACTTCTTATAGCAAAGCATTGAAATTTGAGAGAAGTCTAGAAAATTTATCAAACAAGAGTTAAGAAATGAAAGGTCTTGGCAGGAGGTATCCACATGTAAAATATCAAGGCTCTATCTATAATAGTGCATGAGTTATAGGCCAGGTTAAAGTTTTTTAAAAGTAGGTCAAACTCCAAGGTCAAGGTCACTAGGTCATGGTCCCAAATGAAAGGTCTTGTCGAGAAGTATCAATGTGTGAAATATCAAAGCTGTATCTCTAATAGTGCCCGAGATATAGACCAGGTTAAAGTTTTTCAAATGAAGACGCGACGGGACGGGACGCAACGCCGACACAAGGGCTGTGACATTAGCTCCCTGGACATAAAGTCGGCTCGCTAAAAAAAGAGGTTGGACATGTTTTAACATCTTACCCTGAGCCTTGCAGTAATCCCTAGCCTTTGTCCATGACATTGGGCTGGTGATATACATGTAACAGTTACTCAAGAATTGTATTTGGTTCCTGGATGCATCACAAACAGTGGGAATTGGTTCTGGTGTTGTAATGTATTTATCTGTAAATAAAAAAGTTTCAACAGACAATGTTGCTAACCTAAACAGAAGTGTGTCACAACAGAAAGGTTAAACTCTGTATAGGCTAGGTTAAAGTTTATGGAAAGTAGGTCAAACTCCAAGGTCAAGGTCACATTGTCAAAGGTCATTGTCAAATTTGAAAGGGGCTTGGCAGGAGGCATCCATGTGTGAAATATCAATGATATATCTGTAATAATGAATAAGATATAGCAAAGTTTTTGTCTATGCAACTGATTACACTAGGGCTGTGACATTAGCTCCCCAGATATAAAGTCCTAGCTCACTAAACATATCCCCATTACAGCTTTTTTTTTTCATAAAATATTATCTTGATTTTTGATATTGTCACAAAAAAGATACAGATGAGAAAGAAAAATATACAGCAACATCCGTAAATCTATGGACGGAGATATAAAACATTCATTTTTTTCATTTTATACTTTATGAATTTCCTTCTTATTTTTTGTTTTGTTTTATGAAGGATATAAGTATATATCATCTCAGATTATAACTTTTGAATAAACATAGTATTACCTCTTCCCACCATACAAACATATGGTAACAGGATACTGCAGTCTCTGTCATTCCATTGGCCAGTTTGGTAGTTACCTCCATTCATCTAATGGAAACCAAGAAAATAGTTACCAGTTTAGCATAAATTAAAAGATGTTCAACTTTATCAAAGTATAGTATATAAGCAAGATCTATTTGTGAAACACCAATGCCCCTGAAATAGCTAATGTTTTCACATTATAACAATCCAAGACTAATCTTGGATTGACAGACTAACAGACAGATGGAAGGACAGACAAACAGACATCTGTAAAACAATATGCCCCTGATCTTTGGGTACAGGGGCATAAAAATGTATATTTATATCTTGATCATTGTTGACTTTACAAATAAAATTTGACCCTATTAAATTACAATGATGTCCCAATGATTTACTGATTGGAAATGAGTTTTATTAGAACTAAGGTCAGCCTTTTATGGATAGCATGAATCATACTTCAAGTATTCAAGTTAATTGGAACAGTAAGCTTGTGGAAGGGCCATTCTCCCAAAAGAGAAAGAAAATATAAAACTCTTTCAAGTTCACTTACCTGAATACATTTCTCATTGCCACCACTAGGTTGACCAAGGGCAAAGTTTGTGTATGTAGTATCATCATTGTTTATCCATAAATAGTTGTTGTTGCCATAAGTTGCCTTCATACCAATCCAGGGGCTTACATTCATATCTGCTAGTAGGGTCACTAGGAAAGCTGTAAAATGTTTGTAAAGAATCAATGCACTGTTTTATAGACAAACAAAGTGCAAAATCAATTCATCACACACCTATTCATTTTTTTCAAACCACCTTGTCAATTGACCTTACTAACAATTTCAACCATAACTCATTTACATAACAAACCTTAAAAAAAACTTGTGAGACAGTGTATACCAGAAGAAAAAACCCATGTTGGCTGGATCTACCAGATTTGTTTGCTTTCTTCACAAGGGAATTCCACAAGTTGTAGGTGCATTTAACAAATAAATGTGCTTAAAGATGATAGACCAAGGTAATTTGTAAAGGTGATTATATCAATGGTCAGATTTCACTATGCATGAGTTTTTGATAAAAAAAATGAAAAAGATTCAGGCTAGGAAAGTTACTAACCATTTTCCACTTCATTTTGAATGCTAGCTAACGTGTAACCAGGTCCAATACCTCTACACTTATCAAAGGCCTGTCCCCACTGTAACTTGTCAGTGAATATTTTGTAGCAACGATCAAACAGCATGTGAAAACCAGCTGGACAGAACCCCACCCACGGGGTCGTGGGTGCAGCTGGGGTCGGCAGGGCCCCCTTAAACTTCTTACATACATAACCAAACCTGGCAGAGCAATGGACATCTTCCCATTTACCTAGATTAAACAAGATGTGTTTGTGAAACACAAATGCCCCCGAAATGGCTAATGGCTAATGGCTAATAGATATCATTTAAAGGAAGTTGCATACCCAATTTGAGCTTTGTATGTCAAACACTTTTGGAGAAAAGGCAAAGGTTAAGTTTTCGGAGTAAAAGGTTAAATTTTCATAGAGTAAAGGGTTGATAAGGGTAAACGGATGACCTTGAGAAAGGTCAAATTGCATGGAACAGATAGATATCATTGAAAGGAAGTTCCATACCAAATTTGAGCTTTGTATGTAAAATACTTTTGGAGAAAAGGCAAAGGTTAAGTTTTCGGAGTAGAAGGTTAAGTTTTCGTAGAGTAAAGGGTTGATAAGGGTTAAGGGGTGACCTTGAGGAAGGTCAAATTGCAGGGAACAGATAGATATCATTGAAAGGAAGTTGCATACCAAATTTGAGCTTTGTATGTCAAATACTTTTGGAGAAAAGGCCAAGGTTAAGTTTTCGGACAGACGGACGGACATACAGACAGACAGATGGACAGACAGACGGACAGACAGACAGACAGACAGACCGACACAAGTAAAACAATATGCCCCCGATCTCTTGATACGGGGGCATAAAAAACAGCATAGATTATATCATCAATTATCATAAGTAGTTAAACTCTAGGCAAATTGAATTTGAACTATATGCACATTTAAAAAGCAGAAGAGAGGGTAAAGATATTCTAAATTTGTTATTCCAAATCTAAACCCTATGGTGTGGGTAGTCATTTGAATCTATCAACAAGACATTATTTCAATGAGTACCCGCAACAAAGAGTTTGATGAAAAATAAGCGAAATATGGAATTTTGAAAAGCCATCACCCCCTGCAGCTCTGTATGTAGAACCTTTGCACAGCTGACTAATATGCAGTGAATGAGATAAGCAATCTAAGAAATGTTTAATGCACATAACCATGTAATGATCTTTCCGTGTCCTTTCAATGTCTTTTCATCATAATCCTGCAAGGTTAGTGTAACAAAAGACAAACAAGAAGTGTTTGCGAAACAAAAATGACAAACAAACAGACACGAGTAAAACATTATGCCTCCTTTCTATACGGGGCATAAAAATAGAAATTGGTTGGAAATAATTAATCACAAGAAAAAATCGCTGCTTTTCAACAAAACCCTCATAACTGCATCTTAACCCTTTACCACACAGTGACTCTTTTTGACTCCTCACATGATAATGGCTTTGGAAAACTTTGTGGTAAATGAAGAAATTGCTTGCTACAAGCAATTTCTTCATTTTCCACAATGTTTTTTTCCCCTAAAAGACAAAATAATGTATAATTCATTTTACATAAATTTGTTGTCAGCAACATCTTTGAATTTGGACCAGTATAAAATTTTGGTAATGGGTTAAAATAACTTGCAGTTATGAGGTTTTCAATGAAAAGTGACAATATAAATAAACAAATATATACCATTATGGATAGCAGCACAGTCTTCTTCTCCTTGCCAATCATTGGGTTCACCTGGCCTCCAGTTGGTGAACGTTGTAGGGGAATTGTCTGACCATCTGCAAATTAAACAGAACATTTCATTTTGTAAATACAGGCCTCCGTGCAAAACAAACATGACCACATTTACAGTCTTTTTCACCTTGCCAATCATTGGGTTCACCTGGCCTCCAGTTAGTGAAGGTTGTAGGGGAATTGTCGGACCATCTGCAAGTTAAACAGAACTCAGAACGTTTCATTTTGTAAAAACAGGCCTCCGCCCCAAAAACATGACATCATTTACAGTCTTCTTCGCCAATCATTTGGTTCACCTGACCTCCACTTAGTGCAAGATGTAGGGGAATTGTCTGACCACCTTCAATAGAACAAGAGATGTTTGTAAAACATATATGCCCCCTCAAGGGCCTATATTTGATGTAGGTCAAAGTCCAAGGTCAAGTTAACAAGGTCCAAGGTCATGGTCAAATATGAAAGGTCTTGGTAGGAGGTGTCTATGTGTGAAATATCAAATCTGTATATGTAAAAGTAAAATGAAACATAGGTCAGGTTAAAGTTTTTAAAAGTAGGCCAAATGCCAAGGTTAAGGTCATGGTCATATGTGAAAGGTCTTGGTTGGAGATGCCAATGTGTGAAATATCAAGGCTGTAGGTGTAAAAGGACATGATATATATGCCTGGTTTCAGTCTTTTTAAAAGTAGGTCAAACTCCAAGGTCAAAATTGCAATATTCAAGGTCATGGTCAAATGTGAAAGGTCTTGGTAGAAGGTGTCTATGTGTGAAATATCAAGGCTGTAGGTGTAATAAGACATAAGATAAAGGCTAGATTAAAGATTTCTAAAAGTATGTAAAAATCAAAGGTCAAGGTCACATATGCCAAGGTCATGGTCAAATGCGCAAGGTCTTGGTAGGAGGTGTCCATGTGTAAAATATTGAGACTGTATAGGTAACAGGACACGAGATATAGGCCTAGTTTAAGTTTTTAAAAGTAGGTCAAACTCCAAGGTCAAGGTCTAAGGTCATGGTCAAAAGTGAAATATCTTGGTTGGAAGTGACCATGTGTGAAATATCAAGGCTGTATGTGTAAAATGACATGAAATAAATGCCAGGTTAATGTATTACTAAAGTAGGTCAAGCACCAAGGTCAAGGTCAGAAGGTCCAAGGTCATGGTCAAATGTGAAAGGTCTTGGTCGTAGGTGTCAATGTGTCAAATATCAAGGCTGTATGTGTAAAAGGACATGATATATTGGCTAGGTTAAAGTTTTTTTTAAAGTAGGTCAAAGTCCAAGGTCAAGGTCACAAAGTTCAAGGTCATGGTCAAATGTGAAAGGTCTTGGTAGGATGTGTCCATGTGTGAAATATCAAGGCTTTATGTGTAATAGCACATGAGATATAGGCCCAGTTTATTTTTTTTAAAAGTAGGTCAAACTTCAAGGTCAAGGCCACATGGTCAAAGGTCATAGGTGTATGTGATAGGTCTTGGTCAGAGGTTTCCATGTGTCAAATATCAAGGCTGTATGTGTAAAAGGACATGATATATCGGCCAGGTTAAAGTTTTTTAAAAGTAGGTCAAACTCCAAGGTCAAGGTCAAGAAGTCCAAGGTCATGGTCAATTGTGAAAGGTCTTGGTAAGATGTGTCCATGTGTGAAATATCAAGGATGTGTTTGTAAAAGGTCATGAGATATATGCCGGGTTTAATTTTTTTTAAAGTAGGGCAAACTCCAAGGTCAAGGTCACAAGGTCCAAGGTCATGGTTAAATGTGAACTGTGTTGATAGGAGGTATCTATGTGTGAAATATCAAGGCTGTATGTGTAAAAGGACATGAGATATAGGCAAGGTTAAGAATAAAGTGTAAAATCAACAAAGGGCAATAACTCAAAAAATTTGATTGGCAGAGTTACGGTTCTTGTGCACTGCACCTCTCCATAATAAAATCTAGTCACCTATAAAGTTTCATGATTCTACCTTACATATTTTTTGAGTTGTGCTCCGGACAAGAATCAAGTTATAAAATCAACAAAGGGCAATAACTCAAAAAATTTGATCGGCAGAGTTACCGTTCTTGTGCACTGCACCTCTCCATAATGAGATCTATTCACCTGTAAAGTTTCATGATTCTACCTTACATACTTTTTGAGTTATGCTCCGGACAATAATGAAGTTTGAAAATCAACAAAGGGCAATAACTCAAAAAATATGATCGGCAGAGTTACGGTTCTTGTGCACTGCACCTCTCCATAATGAGATCTATTCACCTGTAAAGTTTCATGATTTTACCTAACATAGTTTTTGAGTTAAGCTCCGGACAAAAATCAAGTTTAAAAATCAACAAAGGGCAATAACTCAAAAAGTTTGATCAGCAGAGTTACGTTTCTTGTGCACTGCACCTCTCCATAATGAGATCTATCCACCTGTAAAGTTTCATGATTGTACCTTACATACTTTTTGAGTTATGCTCCGGACAAAAATCAAGTTATAAAATCAACAAAGGGCAATAACTCCAAAAATATGATCGGCAGAGTTACGGTTCTTATGCACTGCACCTCTCCATAATGAGATCTATCCACCTATGAAGTTTCATGATTCTACCTTTAATACTTTTCGAGTTATGCTCCGGACAAGGTTTGGTCTACGGACAGACCGACCGACCGACCGACCGACCGACCGACCGACCGACCTTCCGACCGACCGACCGACCGACACTTGCAAAACAATATACCCCCATTTTCTTCGAAAGGGGGCATAATAAAATTGATTGAATAGGGTTTAATTTTTTCGCTGCCTTTCCTGGAATTGTCCTATTTCCACAACCAATGTTTGGAAACTAAATAACAGGGCTTATCAGTTTATAAAATAAAATCATTATTTGATAACATTACGCTGAAACTTTCAGGAATTATTGCATATAAACTGTTTTGCCTGATAGCTTACTTATTATAGTGCAGTTTGATCAGGATGACCTTGACCTTGAATGACCTCATTAAGCTATTGTTTTGAAGTCACCAATTGTCGACATTAGCATTCTCCTAAGGGTCGCTTTCAGTTCGGAAAGTCTGCTCCACAAACTGAATTGACACTTCAGCTAGAAAATTAAGTTAAATTGAAATGACATATTTAACATAATTTTCATCTTTTATCTAACTTTATAAAATTTGATCTAAATTTATCTAACTTGGGGATGGATGTTATGTTCTAACAATAGTAACACAGCTCTTATCTATTTATGGTAACATTACCTAAGGTCCCTGTTATATTAATTAATACTTCATCGGCTTATCGACGACATTGGCAGCGAAAAAATTAACACAATTTCAAGCCTTTCCCAGACAATAATTTTTGGGGTTATCATTTTCAAAAGCTGCTACAGAAGGCAAAATGGAAGTTATTGAAAATATTATTCATGCATAATATAGCTTAGACAATTTTCAAACAAAAGGAGAAAATGCTTGTCACCTTTGTCTCAATGGTTATGGTCCTTATTCTGGCCCCTTACTGATTTAAACAAGAAGCCCAAGAGGGCCTGAATCGCTCCACTGGCTAAAGTAAAAGAATTATCTCATGATTTCTTGTAAGCCTTGCACTGCCAAATCTTGAAAAGGGTCACCCATGGAACATTTCTGCCAAGTTTAGTCTGAATTGGCCCATTGATTTATCTTTAAAGATTTATTTCATGGTTTATCCAATTCTGATAAGCACTGCCTGGCCACACCCACAATTATAGACCAATCAAAATTTCACTGACAAAGTAAAGTCTTTCCCGAGGAACATTTCTGACAAGTTTGTACTAAATTGACCCAATTTTTGTTTTTAAAGAATTATTTCGTGATTTCTCCCATTCTGATAAGCCCTGTCCTGCTTTGCCCACATTTATGGACCAATCAACCGTCCTGCTTTGCCCACATTTATGGACCAATCAAAATTTTACTACCAATTGAAGTAATTAGACACCCAAGGAACATTTCTACCACATTTGGTCAAAATTGGCGTTAAGGTTGATTTTTTAAAAATTTTTTCGTGATTTCTGCCACTCTGAAAAGCCCAGCCTGCCATACCCAAATTTATGGACCGATCAAAATTTCACAGACAATTTAAGTATAGGGTCACTTAAGGTGCATTTCTGCCAAGTTTAATTGAAATTGGCCCCACAGTTGATTTTAAAAGAATTATTTTGTGATTTCTCTAAGTCAAATAAGCCCCACCCTGCCTGGCCCATATTCATAGACCAATCAAAATTTCATAAACAAGTTAAGTAAAGAGTCAACCAAGGTACAATTCTGCCAAGTTTGGTAAAAATTTGCTTAATGGTTGATTTTTAAAGAATTATTTTGCGATTTCTCAAAGTCTGATTAGCCCCGCCCTGCCACGCCCAAATTTATGGACCAATCAAATTTTCACAACAAGAGGCCCAGAGGGCCTTATCGGTCACCTGAATCAAATGAGCAGAAACAGTTAAGGAAAATGTTAAAAGTTAACTAAGAGTGCAACCCCCCAGCACCACCATTTCTTGACAGTTTTTTTTTCTCTTGTACAAACTTATTTAAAGACTCAAATACCAAATGTGAATTCAATCCAACATTAGAACATTTCTTAATATGTACCCTATTTACCCCCTTTTGGGGCCCCAAAGGGAGATAACTCCATGATTTGTAAAAATCTGAAGCGGCTTCCCATTGGAATGCTTCCTGCCAAGTCTGGTAGAAATCTGTCCAATGATTCTCAAAAAGAAGTAGAAAATGTTCAAAATTAAGTAATAACGCGATCCCCTCCCATCCCCCATCCACAGCACGGCCATTTATTGACAGATTTTTTTCTCTTGTACAAACTTTGTAGTCCTTGCCCTAAAGACTTTAACTTCCAAATGTGTATCCAATGCAACAGCCGGTTCATGAGTAGAAGATTTTTTAAGATGTACCCAATTTACCCCCTTTTTGGCCCTTTATGGGACCCAAAAGGGAGACAACTCCATGATTTGTACAAAATCTGAAGCGCCTTCCTATTAGGATGCTTCCTGCCAAGTTTGGTTGAAATCCGTCCAATGGTTCTTAATAAGAAGTTGAAAATGTTAAGTTAACTAATAACACGAACCCCCCTCCCATCCCCCATCCCCAGCATGGCCATTTCTGGACGGATTTTTTTCTCTTGTACAAACTTTGTTGTCCTTGCCCTAAAGACTCTAAATACCAAATGTGAATCAAATCCAACAGCTGGTTCATGAGAAGAAGATTTTTTAAGATGTACCCTATTTAACCCCTTTTTGGCCCCTTATGGGGCCCCAAAGGGAGATAACTCCATGATTTGTACAAATCTGAAGCGGCTTCCCATGGGGATGCTCCCTGCCAAGTTTAGTTGTAATCCGTCCAATGGTTCTCAAGAAGAAGTCGAAAATGTAAAAAGTTAACGCACGACGGACGACGCACGACGACGGACGAAACACGGTCGCAATAGGTCACCATGACCTTCGGTCAGGTGACCTAAAAAAATCAAGTAAAGAGTCATTCAAGGTACTTTTCTGCCAAGTTTGGTAAAAATTGGCCAAATGGTTGATTTTTAAAGAATTATTTTGTGATTTCTCTAAGTCTGATAAGCCCCACCCTGCCACACCCACATTTATTGACCAATCAAAATTCTTTGAAAAATTTAAGTAAAGGGTCATCCAAGGAAGATTCCTGCAAATTTGGTCAAAATTTGCCTGCTGGTTTGAGAGAAGAAGATTTTTAAAGAATTATTTTGTGATTTTTCTAAGTGTGATAAGCCCCGCCCTGCCACGCCCACATTTATGGACCAATCAAAATTCTTTGAACAATTTAAGTAAAGGGTCACCCAAGGTACATTTCTGCCAAGTTTGGTCAAAATCGGCCCAATGGTTGATTTTTAAAGAATTATTTTGTGATTTCTCTAAGTCTGATAAGACCCACCCTGCCACGCCCACATTTATGGACCAATCAAAATTCTTTGAACAATCTAAGTAAAGGGTCACCCAAGGAACATTCCTGCAAAATTTGGTCAAAATTGGCCCACTGGTTTGAGAGAAGAAGATTTTTAAAGAATTATTTTGTGATTTCTCTAAGTCTGATAAGCCCCGCCCTGCCACGCCAACATTTATAGACCAATCAAAATTCTTTGAACAATTTAAGTAAAGGGTCACCAAAGAAACATTCCTGCAAAATTTGGTCAAAATTGGCCTGCTGGTTTGAGAGAAGAAGATTTTTAAAGAATTATTTTGTGATTTCTCTAAGTCTGATAAGGCCCGCCCTGCCATGCCCACATTTATGGACCAATCAAAATTTAATTGACAAATTAAGTAAAGAGTCACCAAAGGTACATTTCTGCCAAGTTTGGTCAAAAACGGCCAAAAGGTTGATTTTTAAAGAATTATTTTGTGATTTCTCTAAGTCTGATAAGCCCCGCCCTGCCACGCCAACATTTATTGACCAATCAAAATTCTTTGAACAATTTAAGTAAAGGGTCACCAAAGGAACATTCCTGCAAAGTTTGGTCAAAATTGGCCCACTGGTATGAGAGGAGAAGATTTTTAAAGAAAAAGTTAACGGACGGACGGACGCACGCACGCACGCCGGACACAACGCCATGATAATAGCTCGCTGGCCTTCGGCCAGTGGAGCTAAAAAAATAACAAGAGGACCATGATGGTCCTATATCGCTCACCTGAACCAAAATGATATAAGCAACACTTTTCTTCAATTCAAAAAATATTTATGACTCTAAGACTGAAAACAAACTTATGGTCAATAACATTGTGAAAATCGAACTCATCCAAGATTTCATCATGCCCATCAAGATTTGTCTTGTTTGATAAATAATTGTAGATTCTGGAGTATAAACAAGGTCGAAAAAAGCCGAAAACAGCAATTTTGTCAAATTCAAGGGCAGTCTCGACTTTCTGGTCAGATCAGGCTGAAAATCAAACTCATCCGAGATCTTATGATATCCAACATTGTGTCCAAGATTTGTCTTGATTGGTCAATAATTGTAGATTCTAGAGTGTAAACAAGGTCTAAAGCAGCCGAAATCGGCAATTTGATCAAATTTAAGGGCACATAACTCTCATCTTTCTGGTCAGATCAGACTGAAAATCAAACTCATATGAGATCTTATAGTCTCCAACCTTGTGTCCAAGTTTTGGATTGATTGATCAATAATTGTAGATTCTAGAGTGTAAACATCGTCGAAAACAGCCAAAAATGACAATTTTGTCAAATTCAAGGGCAAGTAACTCTCGACTTTCTGATCAGATCAGACTGAAAATCATACTCATCCGGGATCTCATGGTCCCAAACATTGTGTCAAAGTTTTGTCTTGATTGATGAATAATTGTAGATTCTAGAGTGTAAACAAGGTCAACAAGAGTGCCATCGTCACAATATACGCCGCCACTTATAAAACTTGAGACAAAAAAATGACATTGACAAGGATTTATAAATATTCACTGAAAAACCTTTAAAAAATTGTGTTCACAAAAAGGTTTTTATAAATATCCAGTGAAAAACCTGGAAGGAATTGCATTCACGAGGCTGAAATATCATTAAGCCCCAGAGACTAAGATTGAAGGGGGCATAATTCTGGCAAAAATCAATGAACCATGAAATCCTTCCTTCATGTACATCTACCAATTGAGGTGATAACATCCACCAAGTTTCATTAAGATCCAGCCAGAAACTTAGAAGGAGTTGTGTTGACAAGGCTGCAATTTCAATAAGCCCCAGAGACTAAGTTTTTAAGGGGCATAACTCAGGCAAAAATCAACGAACCATAAAATCCTTCCTTCATGCACATCTACCAATTGAGGTGATAACATTGACCAAGTTTCATTAAGATCCAGTCAGAAACTTAGGAGGAGTTGTGTTGACAAGCCTGCAATTTCAATAAGCCCCAGAGACTAAGTTTTTAAGGGGCGTAACTCAGGCAAAAATCAACGAACCATAAAATCCTTCCTTCATGCACATCTACCAATTGAGGTGATAACATTGACCAAGTTTCAAGAAGATCCAGCCAGAAACTTAGGAGGAGTTGCGTTGACAAGCCTGCAATTTCAATAAGCCCCAGAGACTAAGTTTTTAAGGGGCGTAACTCAGGCAAAAATCGACGAACCATAAAATCCTTCCTTCATGCACATCTACCAATTGAGGTGATAACATTGACCAAGTTTCAAGAAGATCCAGCCAGAAACTTAGGAGGAGTTGCGTTGACAAGGCTGCAATTTCAATAAGCCCCAGAGACTAAGTTTTTAAGGGGCATAACTCAGGCAAAAATCAACGAACCATAAAATCCTTCCTTCATGCACATCTACCAATTGAGGTAATAACATTGACCAAGTTTCAAGAAGATCCAGCCAGAAACTTAGGAGGAGTTGCGTTGACAAGAAAAGTGGACGTACGTACGGACGGACGGACGGATGGACGGATGGACGGATGGACGGATGGACGGACGGACGGACAGACGGAGAAGATGACGCCAATATACGTCCGCCTCCGGCGGCGTATAAAAACAGCCGAAAATGGCAATTTTGTCAAATTCAAGGGCACATAACTCTCGTCTTTCTGGTCAGATCATACTGAAAATCAAACTCATCCGAGATCTTATGGTCTACAATGTTATGTCCAAGATTTGTCTTGATTGATCAATAATTGTATATGCTAGAGTGTAAACAATGTCAAAACTAAGTATTTTTCGCATTCAAGGGCAGATAACTCCTGACTTTCTGGTTCGATCTGACCCATAATCGAACTCATCCGAGATCTTATGGCCATACATGTTTTGACCAAGTTTGGTCAAGATTGGCTTATATTTGTAGATGCTAGAGTGTAAACACGAAATTGTGGACGGACGGACGGACGGACAGACGGACAGACGGACAGACAGACGGACGACGGACAAAAAGTGACCACAATAGCTCACCTTGAGCACTTCGTGCTCAGGTGAGCTAATAACAAGAGTGCCATGGTCACAATGTACGCCGCCACTTATAAAACTTGAGACAAAAAAATGACATTGACAAGGATTTATAAATATTCACTGAAAAACATGTAAAAAATTGTGTTCACAAAAAGGTTTTTATAAATATCCTGTGAAAAACCTGGAAGGAATTGCGTTCACGAGGCTGAAATATCATTAAGCCCTAGAGACTAAGATTGAAGGGGGCATAACTCTGGCCAAAAATCAATGAACCATAAAATCCTTCCTTCATGCACATCTACCAATTGAGGTTATAACATTGACCAAGTTACATTAAGATCCAGCCAGAAACTTAGGAGGAGTTGTGTTGACAAGCCTGCAATTTCAATAAGCCCCAGAGACTAAGTTTTTAAGGGGCATAACTCAGGCAAAAATCAACGAACCATAAAATCCTTCCTTCATGCACATCTACCAATTGAGGTGATAACATTGACCAAGTTTCATTAAGATCCAGCCAGAAATTTAGGAGGAGTTGCGTTGACAAGGCTGCAATTTCAATAAGCCCCAGAGACTAAGTTTTTAAGGGGCATAACTCAGGCAAAAATCGATGAACCATAAAATCCTTCTTTCATGCACATCTACCAATTGAGGTGATAACATCCACCAAGTTTCAAGAAGATCCAGCCAGAAACTTAGGAGGAGTTAAGCCCTAGAGACTAAGATTGAAGGGGGCATAACTGTGGCCAAAAATCAATGAACCATAAAATCCTTCCTTCATGCACATCTACCAATTGAGGTTATAACATTGACCAAGTTTCATTAAGATCCAGTCAGAAACTTAGGAGGAGTTGTGTTGACAAGCCTGCAATTTCAATAAGCCCCAGAGACTAAGTTTTTAAGGGGCATAACTCAGGCAAAAATCAACGAACCATAAAATCCTTTCTTCATGCACATCTACCAATTGAGGCAATAACATTGACCAAGTTTCATTAAGATCCAGCCAGACACTTAGGAGGAGTTGCGTTGACAAGGCTGCAATTTCAATAAGCCCCAGAGACTAAGTTTTTAAGGGGCATAACTCAGGCAAAAATCGATGAACCATAAAATCCTTCTTTCATGCACATCTACCAATTGAGGTGATAACATTGACCAAGTTTCAAGAAGATCCAGCCAGAAACTTAGGAGGAGTTGCGTTGACAAGGCTGCAATTTCAATCAGCCCCAGAGACTAAGTTTTTAAGGGGCATAACTCAGGCAAACATCAATGAACCATAAAATCCTTCCTTCATGCACATCTACCAATTGAGGTGATAACATTGACCAAGTTTCAAGAAGATCCAGCCAGAAACTTAGGAGGAGTTGCGTTGACAAGAAAAGTGGACGGACGTACGGACGGACGGACGGACAGACGGACGGACGGACGGACAGACGGAGAAGATGACGCCAATATACGTCCGCCTCCGGCGGCGTATAAAAATGATAGCATTATTAAGTATGATAATGTAATAACTTTCTAACAACATTTAAAATAAAATCGATGCTAAAATATACATTAGCCCAATTCTTATGTGTCAGACCTTTAACTGTTAGGGTTACTGAATTTGAAAGCTGCTGCAGACAAAAATATGTGTGTCGATCAAAGTATGATTTCTGTACAACATAGTACAGAAAATATTCAGACAAAAGGAGAAAATGCTGGTTACCAGCATTTTTTTTTACCTTTGTTTCAATGTTTTTCCAGGCATTTTTGATAAGAGACATTAAAACCAGGCCTTGTTTGGGAAAGGGTTAATTTCTAAGAATGTTCCATCATGTCCATTTACCTGTATCCTGAATCGATGTCCATTATTTCACTAAACCCTATCCAGGCAAATGTACTGCTTCCATTTAACTGAAAAGTACAAACAATTTTGTAGATTATCAAACAGCAGTCATTACCTCTTTCCAAAATGGCAAAAGTTTTGGCTGTTCCAAATTGAAAGCTGCTGTAGACGACAAAAGAGATGTTGAGAAAAATATAAGCTTAAGGTTTACAGACCCTGAAAAATTCTACACTTTCTAGCCATACGAAATGCATCAAATTTCACACACTTGTAAATACACTTCATATAAGTTGATTCACCTTGCCAGATTTCAAGATTATGCCTCAAGAAGAAAATAGTTTACAAAAATTATTTTACTCTATATTCATATGCAAGGGAGGTAATTTTGAACATTTTCGTCAAATATTTCCATAAGTATGCAATAATTCAAAATTCTAAATAGTGCAAAATGTTTGTATTTGGAATGGAAATGTAACACAGTTTAGGAATTATTTGCACTTTTCAAATTTCGCCTCTGGCTCTTTGGTGTTGTTGAGGGGATGGATACCTTAATACCAAAAAGCATAGAAGATGAACAGTTTGTATGCTTCAGCCATTTACTAGTATCTCAACAACATACCGAAAGACAATAATAAAATTGTTTCATCAAGATATGTCCATGGACAGCATAGCTCACCTATTTGATAGCTTGTCGAAAACAAAGTCAAACTCAAGGTCACAAGTTCTGGTCCATGATGAAGGTCTTAGAAAGAGGTATGCATCAGTGAAATATAAAGACTGTAGATCTACATCTAAAAATGCATGAGATATAGGCCATGCTTAAGTTTCAGAAAAGTAGGTTGAACTCCTTAGTCAAGGTCACAAGGTATAAAGGTAATGACTCCAAATGGAAAGGCATTGACAAGGGGTGTCCATGTGTGTAAAATCAAGGCCCCATCTCGAATACTGCATAAGAAAAAGGCCAGGTATAAGTGTTTGAACAGTAGGTCATTTGATTAAGTGGGGTTTAACACCTCTTTCAACTGCAATGGTATATTGTTGAAGCTGGAGCACCTAACAATAGATTCCTGTTGTTTCTTATTATGCCAATACTACCACAACATCCTTACTGAGCCTCCAGCTGCTGTACCAACATAGGTTAATGATTATCAAACCAATGGTAGGAGACAATTTTTTTCAGAAAGAATGTTTGCCACGGCCGGGGATCAAACCCTGAACTTCATGATTGAGAGTTGAATGCACTACCAACAGTACTATGGCCTTGACCTGGAAAAGTAGGTCAAACTCCAAGGTAACGGCAGGGTAAAAGGTCATAGTTCAAATGAAAGGTCTTTGCAAGAATTATATCTATCTATGTGTGAAATATGAAGGCTTTAGCTCATATGATATGTAAGATAGAGCTCAGCTTAAAATTTTTGTCCAAACTACTAACACAAATTCCAACTGAACTAGGGTTGTGACATTAGCTTCATGGACATAAAGTAAAGGCTAACTAAAAATTGGATCGAAACTTTGCATAGCTCAAAATGGTGAAAACTGAAAGACTCCAATAGTTGTTACATAATATTAAATCAATTCTGTCCAGATATGCTAGAAATTACCAGTACATTTCAACATCTCTTGTATTTAAATGAACTAAGACTATTGCTTGAACTTAAAAGATGGCCTTGGCTTTGATATCACAAGAGCCGTCAGAGACGGACAATGCTCCCCGATTAAGGCATTGTCACAATAAATGTATGCCATGCAGAGCTAAGATTAAGCTAACAAACGTTAAGCCCCCTTTTTCCACGACATACTTTTTATACGCAAATTTCAAGTAGTTTATTGTCAAGGGCATCTGATTTGCTACTCAAATATGAAATTTCATCAAATTCTGACCATTAGACTAGGAGAAATTAGAGAAAAACTGTATTTTATCCTAAGTCCCCTTTTCCCATGATGAGGCCTCAAATCCAAAAACTGGGAAAAGTACATCGGCATTTTGTCATAGGAAGTTCACATGGTAAGTTTCATTTAATTTGGCCCAAGGGTTATAGAGAAATCACTTCGGACGGACGGACGGACGGACGGACGGAATGACGGACGGACAGGACGGACGGACGGACAGACAAAGCGGCGACTATATGCTCTCCCTTACAGGAGCATAAAAAGATATGTATTGACGAGATGTACTTACATACATAAAGTAGCAACTCCAAGAAATGAGAAGCTAGCGCTAAATGTTGGGCAATTACTTCAAGTTGTACTGCGCCAGACGGAGAGAATGACAAGAGTAAAGTAATAAGTCCCTTCCCTCAATTTATGGGCAAAAATTTACCATAACATGATAGATGAATGAGTTCTCCAGCGCTGATGTTATGGACGTGAGATCCCCACCAGAAAGTTGACATGCGTCCCGTGCACCTCTCCATGTTGTCCCTTTATCACCCTGTCCTGGTACAAACTTGTAACAGTTATTGTTGTAGTAAGACCATCCTGCATCACACATGCCACCTAGGCGTAGAAAAAACAAGATACTTTAAACTTTTGCCAAACAGCAAAATTTTTGGACTAGTCCAAATTCAAAGATGATGCAGACGGCAATTTCAAGTGAATGAAATTTTACATTTTTTTGTCTTTTTACGTGGAAAACATTGTGGGAAATGAAGAAATTGCTTGTCACAAGCAATTTCTTCATTTTCCACGATGTTTTCCAAAGCCATTTTCTGGTGGGGAGTCAGAAGAAGTCACTGTGTGGTAATGGGTTAAACTTTTGGCAAACAACAAATGGATGTAAGATCCCCACCAGATAGCTGGCATGCGTCCCGTGCACCTCTCCATGTTGTCCCTTTATCGCCCTGTCCTGGTACAAACTTGTAACAGTTATTATTGTAGTATGACCAACCTGCATCACACATGCCACCTAGGTGTAGGAAAAACAAGATACTTTTATGCGTTTCCTAACAACAAAATGGATGTAAGATCCCAACCAGATAGTTGACATGCGTCCCATGCACCTCTCCATGTTGTCCCTTTATCACCCTGTCCTGATACATAGTTGTAACCGTTATTGTTGTAGTATGACCAACCTGCATCACACAAGCCACCTAGGTGTAGGACAAAACAAGATACTTTTACCCTTTTGCCAAACAACAATGGACGTAAGA
This sequence comes from Fragum sueziense, assembly GCA_963680895.1. Taxonomy (NCBI): domain Eukaryota; kingdom Metazoa; phylum Mollusca; class Bivalvia; order Cardiida; family Cardiidae; genus Fragum; species Fragum sueziense. The sequence goes on along the minus strand of OY804596.1, from coordinate 25,557,752 downwards.
TCGCCATCAGAAACCTGACATGCGTCCCGTGCACCTCTCCATGTTGTCCCTTTATCACCCTGTCCTGATACAAACTTGTAACAGTTATTGTTGTAGTAAGACCAACCTGCATCACACAAGCCACCTAGGTGTAGGAAAAACAAGATACTTTAACTCTTTCTAAATCAACAAATGGACATAAGCCAAAGTTTAGACTGGTCTAAATTCAAAGGTTTTACAGATGCCAATGTCAAGTGAACTTCAAATTTTACATTTTTTGGTCTGTCTGTGCAGAAAACATTGTGGAAAATGAAGAAATTGCTTGTCACAAGCCATTTCTTCATTTTTCCACAATGTTTTCCAAAGCCTTGTGGGGCATCAAAAAGCACCACTGTGGTAATGGATGCAAGATCCCCTACAGACAGTTGACATGCATCCTGTGCACCTCTCCATGTTGTCCCTTTATCACCCTGTCCTGGTACAAACTTGAAACAGTTATTGTTGTAGTATGACCAACCTACATCACACATGCCACCTAGGTGTAGGACAAAACAAGATACTTTAAACTTTTGCCAAGGAACAAATGGACGTTAGATCCCCACCAGATAGCTGACATGTGTCCCGAGCACCTCTCCATGTTGTCCCTTTATCACCCTGTCCTGGTACAAACTTGTAACAGTTATTGTTGTGGTATGACCAACCTGCATCACACATACCACCTAGGTGTAGGAAAAACAAGATACTTTAACCCTTTACCAAACAACAAATGGATGTAAGATCCCCTCCAGATAGCTGATATGCGTCCCGTGCACCTCTCCATGTTGTCCCTTTATCACCCTGTCCTGGTACAAACTTGTAACAGTTGTTGTTGTAGTATGACCAACCTGCATCACACATGCTACCTAGGTGTAGAAAAAACAAGATACTTTAACCCTTTACCAAACAACAAATGGATGTAAGATCCCCTCCAGATAGCTGATATGCGTCCCGTGCACCTCTCCATGTTGTCCCTTTATCACCCTGTCCTGGTACAAACTTGTAACAGTTGTTGTTGTAGTATGACCAACCTGCATCACACATGCTACCTAGGTGTAGAAAAAACAAGATACTTTAACCCTTTACCAAACAACAAATGGATGTAAGATCCCCTCCAGATAGCTGATATGCGTCCCGTGCACCTCTCCATGTTGTCCCTTTATCACCCTGTCCTGGTACAAACTTGTAACAGTTGTTGTTGTAGTATGACCAACCTGCATCACACATGCTACCTAGGTATAGACAAGAGCCGTCAGAGACGGACAATGCTCCCCGAATAAGGCATTGTCACAATAAATATATGCCATGCAGAGCTAATATAAAGCTAACAAATGTTAAGCCCCCTTTTTGCATGACATATTTTGTATACGCAAATTTTAAATCGTTTATTGTCAAGGGCATCTGATTCACTACTCAAATATGAAATTTCATCAAATTCTGACCATTAGACTAGGAGAAATTAGAGAAAAACTGTATTTAACCTTAAGTCCCCTTTTCCCATGACGAGGCCTCAAATCCAAAAACCGGGAAAAGAACATCGGCATTTTGTCATAGGGAGTTCACATGGTAAGTTTCATTTGATTTGGCCCAAGGGTTATGGAGAAATCGCTTCGGACGGACGGACGGACAGACGGACGGACGGACGGACGGAATGACGGACGGACAGGACGGACGGACGGACAGACAAAGCAGCGACTATATGCTCTCCCTTCGGGGAGCATAAAAAAACAAGATACTTTAACCCTTAACTAAACAACAAATGGATGTAAGATCCCCTCCAGATAGCTGACATGCGTCCCGTGCACCTCTTCATGTTGTCCCTTTATCACCCTGTCCTGGTACATACTTGTAACAGTTATTGTTGTAGTATGACCAACCTGCATCACACATGCCACCTAGGTGTAGGAAAAACAAGATACTTTAAACTTTTGCCAAATAACAAAATGGTCGTAAGATCCCCTCCAGATAGCTGACATGCATCCCATGCATCTCTATATTTCTTGGTCATTCTATGAAGAAAACATTGTGGGAAATGAAGAAATTGCTTGTCACAAGCAATTTCTTCATTTTTCCACAATTTTTTCCAAAGCTTTGCAGGGCATCGCAAAGTGTCACTGTGTAATAATGTGTGCAATATCCCCTCCAGATAGCTGACATGCGTCCCGTGCACCTCTCCATGTTGTCCCTTTATCACCCTGTCCTGGTACAAACTTGTAACAGTTGTTGTTGAAGTAAGACCAACCTGCATCACACATACCACCTAGGTGTAGAAAAAACAAGATACTTTAAACTTTTGCCAAATAACAAAATGGTCGTAAGATCCCCTCCAGATATCTCATGCATCTCTATATTTTTTGGCCATTCTATGTAGAAAACATTGTGGAAAATGAAGAAATTGCTTGTCACAAGCAATTTCTTCATTTTCCACATTTTTTTCCAGAGCCTTGCAGGGCATAGCAAAGTGTCACTGTGTAATAAAGGATGCAAGATCCCCTCCAGACAGTTGACATGCGTTCTGTGCACCTCTCCATGTTGTCCCTTTATCACCCTGTCCTGGTACAAACTTGTAACAGTTATTGTTGTAGTAAGACCAACCTGCATCACACATACCACCTAGGTGTAGGAAAAACAAGATACTTTAACCCTTTACCAAACAACAAATGGACGTAAGATCCCCACCAGATAGCTGACATGCATCCCGTGCACCTCTCCATGTTGTCCCTTTATCACTCTGTCCTGGTACAAACTTGTAACAGTTGTTGTTGTAGTATGACCAACCTGCATCACACATGCTACCTAGGTGTAGGAAAAAACAAGGTACTTTAAACTTTTGCCAAACAACAAATGGATGCAAGATCCCCACCAGATAGCTGACATGCGTCCCGTGCACCTCTCCATGTTGTCCCTTTATCACCCTGTCCTGGTACAAATTTGTAACAGTTGTTGTTGTAGTAAGACCAACCTACATCACACATACCACCTAGGCGTAGGACAAAACAAGATACTTTAAACTTTTGCCAAACAACAAATGGACGTAAGATCCCCTCCAGATAGCAGGCATGCGTCCCGTGCACCTCTCCATGTTGTCCCTTTATCACCCTGTCCTGATACATACTTGTAACAGTTGTTGTTGTAGTAAGACCAACCTGCATCACACATGCCACCTAGGCGTAGGACAAAACAAGATACTTTAACCCTTTACCAAGCAACAAATGGACGTAAGATCGCCATCAGAAACCTGACATGCGTCCCTTGCACCTCTCCATGTTGTCCCTTTATCACCCTGTCCTGATACAAACTTGTAACAGTTGTTGTTATAGTAAGACCAGCCTGCATCACAAATACCACCTGAAAAAACAAGATGTGTTTGTGAAACATGAATGCTTCATATTGCATGGAACAGATAGATATCATTGAAAGAAGGTAACATGCCAAATGAGGTTTCTATGTCAAATACTTTTGGAGAAAAGGCCCGTAGTAGCTTTTTGGATGGACAGGAGGACGGACAGACATGAGTAAAACAATGTGCCCACGATCTGTCAATACGGGGTCATAAAAAGCAAAGGTAAAGGTTGGTTTAACCCTTTCCCAAACAAGACCTGCTTTTGACACCTCAAATAAAATAGGCTTGGGAAAACATTGAGGCGAAAGAAGAAACTGCTGATAACCAGCAGTTTCTCCTTTTGCCTCAATATTTTCTGAGCTAAAATGTCTGAAAACCCCATCTTTATCAACACTTATTTTGTCATTTGTAGAAGCTTTAACACTGGAACAGTCCCAATTTTTGCCGTTTGGGAAAGGGTTAAAGTCTCAAATCTATGAGCTAGTTCATATTCAAGCCACTTTCCACTTTACTCCATTATCATCAAGTTTCAAGTTTTGCTTTAAACTCTCCTGTGTACCCATTTATACACCTGGGTGAAGAGGAGCAATGTGGGTTAATTTTTTGTTCAGAAAAATTCTCATGGAACAAAACAAATTTAACCCTTTCCCAAACAGGACCTATTTTTGACGCCCCTAATAGATATGGCTAGGAAAAATATTCAGACAAAAGAAGAAACTGCTGATAACCAGCAGTTTCTCCTTTTGTCTCAATGTTTCTATATTGAGCACAAATGCATTGTTTTTAAACATGCCTTTTGAAGTCTTCAGCAGCTTTTACAATGGACCACCCTAAAATGTTGTTGTTTGGGAAAGGATTAAGATCTCCAATAGGCAGCTGACATGCATGCGTAAAAAAAAAGATTATAGCAAAACTTCTCTTTGAAAATTTGTAGTTTTGGCTGAATGAGATGTCTTATCTAATGATATTCCAAGCAAGACTTAACCCTGATAATCTGAAGTAATTCATCCATATGTATAAACACACATGCATACATGCAATAAATTTGTTTTAATCCGTTACCCATTACATTGTAGGAAATGTAGAAATTGCTTGTGACAATTTCTTGAAATTTCTTATTTCCCACTATGTTTTTGAGGGAAAAAGGCATATAATTTCAAAATTTCATCACATTGAAAATGTCATCTGCAACTTCTTTCAAGTTGAAAAAGCTTTAAATTCTGGTTGAAACCTCAGGCAACATTTACTTGTTGTTGATAGGGGACAATTTAAAAAGTTATAATAAAGATTTGTGTTGTTCAAGATAATTTGAGATGTTCAAATCAAAAAAAAAATCCATATATTGTTCATCAACAAAATCCTTAAATGTTTTTGTTTTATCTCTTAGCCCTTTCCCAAACAAGACCTGGTTTTGACATCCCTAGTAGAAAAGGCTTGGGAAAACATTGAGACAAAAGAAGAAACTGCTGATAACCAGCAGTTTCTCCTTTTGTCTCAATATTTTCTATGCCATATTTTACACAAATCCTATCTTGAATAACAACCATTTTGTCATTTGTGGCAGTTTTTGGAGTGGATCACCCTAAAATTTTGTCGTTTGGGAAAGGGTTAAATGGCAACTCCCCCCCCCCCCCCCTACACTTGTAAAGATTTCTAAAGTTACTCACTTGGACCAGCTGTTGGTATGGGAACTGTTGACAATGTTGCTAGGTGGAAACCTGAAAGAAATGTCAGTGTACAGTACAGCTTGCGCGTTTTTTTCCTAATTCCGCGCATTGCCGTGATTGGATTTCGGGTGGATTCGGGTGGAAAAACGCAGCGGCTGCGGCGAGCGAGTTTTACCACCCGAAATCGCGGGAATCGCCGCGATTTTTTTCGCCGCGAATGGCGGTGATTTGCGTGGACAGGTTAGCCTGTATTTCCTGGCTGATTTATCGTAATTATTGGGTTTTAAATATAGAGTAAGTTCACCTAATGTTGACACTGTCCATTTATCGACACCCCCACGATTTTATCATAAATACGATTCCAGTCTCGCTCCTGATATGAAAATATCAATATTTGCGATGTCATCACTTATAGATGCAATTTTGGAGTTTGTAGGCCACATTCTTGTCCATGTTTTTCAGGATCATCATAAATTTTGGTCAGTCTTAACTTCCGAGGATAAGGCTGGTTGATTTTTTTTCTGGAAAATTCTTAACTTTTATCTGGCATATTTTCCCTGGGTATACCATTTATTTAGCTTAAAATAAGTTATCCTTTACATTTTAAACTGTTAAATGTGTATTGCCTTTCAATTTCTGTAATATCTATGGGTGTCGATAATTAGGAAAGATTAGTCAAGGTTTCCCTAATATCGACACCCACTGAAAAAGTGCTTCTAAAATGGACATTCTGAGGCTTTAGTTTACTTAGACTACAGGAACATCTGATAATTTGTAGACGTTGTAAATGGTAGCTAATTGTATTAGTAATTATTTCAATTGGGATGTATTTGGTCACCAGATTATATAGGCTACGATCTGGTCTCTACCCTAGTTGCAATAATGCAACCAAAACATTTAGTCATCATCTGGGTTTGCAATACCAACCATTACCAATCATCAAGTTTGTGGCTAAGACATTGCATCTAGCCGTACCCTAATGTTGAAAAGTAGAAGTGATGTTAATGCCTGTAGTTTATTTACCATTTCAATGTAAAATAGGACAAATACGTATTTAAAATTGTCATCTGAAAATCGTATTTCATATTCGCTCAAATTCCCAACTGAAGATTAACATACATGAATAAAAATGACGAGTCTTACTTTGTAACAAACATCCTTTAATCCATCACAAAGGTCACACTAGTTTAAACTTATGCTATATCCTAAAACTAAATGCAGATGGGGAATAATTTGACCCCTGTAAAGGGTACCGCCCTGTTACTTAGTTTGAAAGAGTAAAAACTCATTGGTTAGTCACCAAAACACTCGGGAAAATCATCCTCTAATTTACGATGGTCTTACATAGAGAGTTATCTATGCCGTACAACCGCTGAATTGATTGGCTTCAACAGTTTGTCAGTCTCCACCCATCCATGATTAATATGATTGATTGACAGGCAAGTCCGCACGCTGTTTCACATTCCTTTGTCGGAACAAAATGACGTCATATATTCGTCACACCACAGACTGTTTTGGAAACTTTGTGAACATCAAACAAAGCCGCCAACACCTGCTATTCAATACTTTACACATTGTTCACAAAATACACGCTTTTTAGAGGCACACTTGTTTAATGTTCATGGTGTGCAGATAAAGTTTTAATTGAATAGGGTTGTGGATAAATTAAATCATTAATTGGAATAATTAAGTGACAAGGTAGGCCTATCACATTTACAGAGCCAACACTTTCATTTTTTTGTGTCTGCCCATCATGGTGGATAATCGCATTTTGTATGGATGCATGGTTTAAAATACAAACCACTTAACCGGATATTCTTATGATGTTGAATGGTTTATCCTTTTTCCACAGAGATTTCATAAGTGTCCTCATGCTACTGGCGTCTTTTTCACAAATGTGTTAACAAGCGAAGTTTTCTCTACACTTCGCATAAATCATTTTTATTTACAAATCAAATAAATCCCACCCAAGACATCGAAGATTTAGATACTTACACTTTTTGAATGGAGTTGCAGACGAGAAAATATTTTTAATTGGTGTCACAAGTGAAAGAAGTTAAAATCATAACATTAGAATTATCAAGTGAGAGGGAAAGGAAAGATTAACGATTATCAACAATTCTCTCTTTTCTCTCAATGTTTTCCACAGCAAATTTAAGCAGCGATGTTAAAGCTGGGTCATGCCTTGAAAATGGTTACATAAAACAAGTAAAATCCTTATTTTCTAAAGAAAAAAATGGGTGTCGATATTAGGGAGAGAGGGTGTCGATAAAAGGGAAATGTTGAAAATTTTACTGTTTCACCGCCTACATTGTAATCACGAATTTTATTGGCTGAAAAGTGCAAAATACGTATACAATACAAAGAAATGACCAATGAAAAGTGCTGTTACATGAATCTTGCAAGAAATCAAATGAATGATACCCACGAGTCATAATAATAAATGTGAAAGCTTAAGGTGTCGATAAACGGTGAACTTACTCTATATTAGGTTTTGAAAAATCGAAAATGCACAGCACTTGCAGATTTGATTTTTGTTTATTCTGCCTGAGTTTGTGGATTATTCTTCCACTTCAACAGGAAAAATGACCATTTTGCCTTCCTTTCAATGTATTCGAAGTTATTTTTCTTTTATCTTTGTTTTATTTTTTCGTACAAATGATTTGAGAATATTGAGATTAAAGAAGAACATGCTGATTATCACCCTGGTGTTCTTGTGTCTTAATATTTAGTTCCTATTGTTTTGATATATCCTTCACACTCAGGACTATCTTCAGCAACACCCATTTTATTGTATGAGAAGACTTTTTATAGGACGTGCCAAATCATAGAAATTTCGGAAATGACGTAACTAAGAATGTAGCGTCATGCATACATTATTGGAGTTTCTTTTAACATGCATACAAGTTCCAACATGGTAAAAAGGAACCTTAAATACCAGTCACAGATTTTATGGATTATTTTGTAAACTGAAAAGTAGTCAAATACTAATGCGCATTATTTTGATATTAAATTCAAGCAGAGAAACTTCGTATTTATGACCGGGAGGACAACGTGCAGTTTACGATTTCATGTACATGTATCTGAAAAAAAACCCAGAATATTATATAAACTATTTATTAAATTAAATCAAACATGACAAAACATAATATAATGTACAGAGAAGCGAAAAAAAAAAACTGTTCTATATTATATGATAGTCTATAACTATATATGTATATTTTAATTTACAAAAACGATGTGTTGTTACCGGACTTCATAGAACTTTATAGAAAACGTGTGTATTCAATATTACATTTCTTTATATTTCTGAAATAGATCTATTAAACGATTTAAAGACACACTCAGGATGAAAATAATATAAACGCATATAATACTTAGCGCTGTACATGTAGGATGATATTGGCCTTACCTGGGATTCCCACCCGAACGCGCCGAATCGCTGTGATCGCCGCGATTTTCCACCCATCGCGGCAATTCGCGGTGATGTGTGAAAATTTCGAGAGGAAAAACACGGTGGCCGCGATGGCAAATCGCCACGATTTTCCACCCAAATTTTATTTTGACCGCAGTGGGCGAGCGTTTTAGGCAAAAAAAGCACGAGCTGTACTGTATCTTATCCAGTTTTTGAGAGACTTATCAGTTTTGACCAATCTGATAATTTGCTGCACTAGCTGCTGAGGGAAAGGCATAACTTTAACAACAAATCACACTTTATAGAGACTTTTTAAGACACAGTTATCATCAGAGAGTCTAACTATTAAACTCTATTTCATATATGAGTATCTGCGGCAGATCCAGGATTTCTGTGAAGGGAGTTTGAACATATAACAAGAGCTTCGCAGAGCGGAGCATATACGCCGGAGAGGGGCTTGTCAGTAAAATTGACCATTTTTTCAATTCAAGGGCAGATAATTCAAACATGAAATGTTATCAAAATTTTGTTTGCACAACCAGACACCATAAAGATTCATTGTAGCTAGTTTGATTAAATTCTTGTTGAAACTCTAGGAGTTGCGCACATGAGAAAATGGGCATTTTTGAGAAAAAGGGTATTTTTCCTTAAATTCAAGGGCAGATAATTCAAAAACGAAAACAGTTATCTGAATTCCGTAAGCGGTGTGCACAACTAGACACCATGGAGATATATTGTGGCAAGTTTGATAAAGTTCTGATCAAAACTGTAGGAGAAGTTGCGCACACAAGAAAATGGGCATTTTTTTTTAATTCAAGGGCAGATAATTTTACGTATGCATGTCTGAATTCCATAGATGGTGTGCACAACTAAACACTATGGAGCTTCATTATAGCAAGTTTCATCAAATTCCGATCAAAACTGTAGGACTTGCGCACACAAGAAATAGCTAACGGACGGACAGACAGACATACAGACAGACAGACAGACCACCGGGGCCATAACATAATACGACCCTTCGGGCGTATAAAAAGGGCGAGGGTTTGTTTTACTAGTGTTACACAATTTTTATTGAATTTCTGAATGACAATGAAATATTCAGGCTACAGAGGGGGTTCATTTGAACCCGCGAACCCCCTCTCAATCCATCACTGAGTATGCAATGGTTTACACTTTAAGAAATGGTATGCAATAGTACATGTATTTCATATCTTTGATGTTCAACAAAACCTGATAACTACTGCTTGTTTAAAGCAGTAGCTATGAGGGTTTTTGTTGAAAAGCAGCAATATGTCCATTCTTACCTCTCTTCACCATACAAATCCAGTTATGTGGTGTTGTACATGCATTGTCATTCCACAATTTACTTCTTTGCATAACAACACAATCTTCCTTCCCTCTGTAGTCGTTTGGCTCTCCAATATCAAAGTTGACAAAATTCACAGGTGAATTGTCTGTCCAAGCAAAACCTGGAAAAAGCATGTAAACTCATACATGTATGTTCTTAACATTACAAAAATGGGAATAACAGTCTATGTTTACAAATTTCCACAAAAAAATCAGATAAAATGTAAATGAAGGGATCCATTGAATAGAAACTATCGGTAAATTTGTACAAAACATAATCATAAACTTATACAAGATGAGTGTAATGTGCATCATGTTAATGACACCATTTTGTTCACTAAAAATATGTTTAAAGTCATTTCTTGCAGGGACATCAAAGCTATGTACATTTTTTTGAAAATGTTAGTAACTTACTATTTTCTTTATTTCTGTCATTTAAACCAATCCAAAAGCCATTTCCATAACTAAAATCAGACAATGATAATACAGTTATGTTCAGAAGTTCACAACCACAACTTAAATAAAATTCTTGGAGAAAATATCAAGTTCCTGGTTGATGTGGAAAGATGCTTTATCTCCACCTTTCTACATACATGCCTTTATAGCATTGTCCCAACTTTTTTTCATATTTTTTCTTAACCCTTTCCAAAACGACAAAATTTTCGAATGATCCAATTAGACAGCTGCAATAGAGGACAATATTGATGTTAAAAAGGGAAGGATTTGCGTACAATGTGGCATAGAAAATATTGAGACAAAAGGAGAAACTGCTGGTTATCAGCAGTTTCTTCTTTTGTTTCAATGTTTTCCCATGCTTTTTCTATTAGGGAAGTCAAAACCAGGTCTTGTTTGGGAAAGGGTTAAATAACAAAAATTTGGGCGGTCCAAATTGGAAGCTGCTATAGATGACCCAACAGTTTTCTTATTGAGAAAGAAGCTTCCCATAATATAGCGGAGAAAATATTATGGTAAAGTCTGAAAATGCTTACAATAAGTATTTTTTTCTTTTGCCCAAGGTTTCTCCCAAGCCTTTTCTAATTAAGGAGAAAAATACACAGGTCTTGTTACGGAAAGGGTTAAATGTGTAAACAACTTACGTAAAGTTCTTAAAGAGAATGTTAAGTTCCTGATTGCTGTGGAAAGACGCTAAATCTCCTCCTTTCTGCATACAGTCTTGTCTAGCGTCATCCCAACTTTTACTGTCTTGTTCATTCAACTAAAAAACAAGAGTTACACAGTCATGATATAGGCCACTTTTTTGTGGTAAGTCCACTTTTTCTTCCTCCATTTTTTCCAAGACTATTCCTATTCCAGTCAAAACCATGGGTTGTATACATCAATCAGTCTAAATCCAAGAGTACATTTGAATTTACACAACTATCCATCTGATTGGCCAAGACATATGTCTCGTCCAATCAGATGGCTTGTTATGTAATTTTGCTTTAGACAATCTCTTTAGAAATGTTGGTGAATATGGCCTCAACATGTCTTGTTTTGCAGAAGGTTCCACACTCCCCTCATCTTTGCTAGCCAAGATTGAACCCACCTACGTTTGTATTCACCCTTGGCAGATTTAGTCCGATTTTCTTGAAATCCGCCTAGCGGTTGTTCTGCTTATTGTTTACGTCCATTATTGATGACGTCATTAACACATGTTGTCTTTCGCGTCATACGACAAAGTTAGCTGCTTTTTTGGTCGAAAGTATAATAATTTGTCGATTAAAGATAGGGAATTCCTGTCTATTGCAGTGAAATTCTTAGGAAAAATTGTCCATCTTCGCTTTTTTTAATTGCAAATGCAATGCTTTTTCCCGCCTGTTGTCATGAATTGGTTACTCATAACAAAAGTATCAGTCGACAATCTGATTGGTTCCAGCGAGAACTCGCTGGAACCAATGAAAAGGCTTTCCAGGACACCAAGAAAATCAGACTAAATACCCCAAGGGTGAATACAGAAACGACGTTACGTCGTAGATGTCACCCTTGGCTTGCGAAGATGCACTCCCCTGTGTCAGTGGAGCAAATTTGGAAATAGGGAAGTCTTAGATAGGGGTTGAGCAGTCTGTTCCTTTTCTTTCAAACACACTACCAAGGTATATAAACCACTGAGAGAAAAAAAGACAATGAGAATAACCTTACCTGATAACAAGCTGAGTCAGTCTGTATCATTCCAGGGTCATAATCTGGAAATAGCGGAGTTGTCAGTGAACGTTGAGGAATCATAAACCTGATTCTCTTCCAACAAAAAAAGGCCAAGGTATATAAAACACTGAGAAAAAAGAAGACAATGAGAATAACCTTACCTGATAACAAGCTGAGTCAGTCTGTATCATTCCTGGGTCACAGTCGGGAAATGGCGGAGTTGTCGGTGGAGGTTGGGCTGTTGTAAACCCAATCCTTTTTTTCTCACATACACTGCCAAGTCCCATAGAACAGTTGAATGTATACCAGAGTCCTGCATTACCACCACTAGCCAGAGATACACAGCTTTCACTGGTGCTACTTCCTGCTGAATGGATGAAAATAAGATACATTAACACTTTCCCAAAACATTGAGACAAAACGAGAAAATGCTGATCATCAGCATTTTCTTCTTTTGTCTCAATGTTTTCCCTGGGCTTATTCTATTAAGGACATATACCAGAGTCCTGCATTACCACCACTAGCCAGAGATACACCGCTTTTGCTGCTACTGCTTCCGACTGAATGGATTAAAATAAGATCAGTTACACCTTTCCCAAAACAGCATAAAAATTCATTGGTCCAACTTCAAAACTATTGCACACAATTATTTGAGAAAAATTTAATCAAACGCTCTGTCTCTCTAACACTGAGACCAAACAATTTGATTAAAAAGGATGAACAAATGATCATTATAATGGGATTCACAAAATTTGGATGAAAAAGGTGCTTCTTTGAAGAATCTTGAATCTTGTTAAAGACTGTCCAAATAAAATAGGAAATATACATGTTCATCCATGATGCTAAAATAAATCAACAAATGAAAATATGGCCCTAGCAAAATTGGATAACGGAAAAATTAAAAGGTTTAGGGAAACTTTTAGACATAAATGGAAATTCTAAAAAACCAGCATTTCCTGATTTCTTTCTTAAAAATTTCAGTGCTATCTTATCTTGATTATAGTCCTTTTCTTAAAATCTGCATAGGCTTTTAAATTGGAGCAGTCTGAATTTTTGTTGTTTGGGAAAGGTTTGAATGGTTACATTATCCCTTTCCCAAACAAGACCTGGTTTTGACGTCCCTAATAGAAAAGGCTTGGGAAAACATTGAGACAAAAGAAGAAACTGCTGATAATCAGCAGTTTTTCCTTTTGTCTCAATATTTTCTATGCCATATTTTACACAAATTCTATCTTTTATAACTTCCATTTTGTCATTTTTGGCAGTTTTTGAAGAGGATCACCCTAAAATTTTGCCTTTTGGGAAAGGATTATACCTGGTTGCATGGGTCCCCAGTTACTAAAAGTTAATTGTGCTGATCCATAATCATACTGGAATGTTCCTGGATGTCCTTTAGATGTTATGCTGGTCCAGTATTTACCAGTCTTACTGCCCAAAATACTCGCTAAATATGATTGCTCATATCTATAAATAAAAAGGAAAAAATGAGTAAATATGTAAAACATAAATGACCCTATAAAGTCTATTTTTCTAAAATCTGAGCCCCGTTCTTTAGAGCGAGATTTCTTATAAGGAAATGTTAATCCAGATTCATGATGAGGTAATAAGTTATCACATTAAGTTGTTCAGACAGAAAAACAGATGGATAGACATACAATTGAGCCAGGATCTGGAAAAAGGTCCCTTAAGGCTTTTGAGCCCAACATGGTTCCAGGTTCTCATGTTGTTCTCCAAAAGCTTTGTCATGGTCTGTAGCAACGATATGAGAGTAACATGGATCCAGGTCAGACTGCACAGAGGCACTGCCTTATCTTGAAAAAAATATTTGTCTAAAATGGTATAAGGAATCTTTTTTCGGATCTCGGCTCAATTGTAAAATCAATATACCAATGTGGTTTCAATTGCCCTGAAAAACCTTGTTGGGGAAAATGCTTGTTTCTGAACTAAAATTTTGTAGAGTCAAGTCACTAATGAAGTTTTAAGAATACTTATGATACTAATATGACATACAACAAATCAAATAGATTAAATATAAGTGATCTTTATGTTTTGCATTTAGAATACTAGCAGCCTTTCAATTATTTCTGCCATTTTACTAACCTATCATCAACTCTGACAAGGTCACCCTGCAGTGTCTGACATACAGATTTAGCTTGAGTCCACGACCTCCGAGCGTCTGCGACCACGTAACACGATCCCCTGTACCCGGTCCATCCATCAGGACATCCGGCGATCTCCGTGGCCTGACTGGGCTGGATAGACGGACGTTTATCTGTCTGACAAACATACTGGTTTACTGAGTCACATGTGTCACTCTCCCAACCTCCTGTCTGGAATAGAACAACATGGTTCTCCCTAAAATTATTTAGAAATGTAGAGGCGAATTATATAAGTATTGGTAAACTGGACAAGCTCAAACACAGTGTTTATACAAATAATTGTGAATAAAAACATGATGGGAAAAGAAGAAATTGCTCATATTGAGCAATTTCCTCTTTCCAATCAGGTTTTTATACACATTTATGACATGTACAATGATAAAAATGCATAATTTATCAGCATTTGACATGAAATATCCCAAAAATGCTTCTATTTGTTGACCATTTTGAAGAAAATCGCCTGTACCCCGTCCATTCGTCAGGACATCCCGCAATCTCCGTGGCCTGGCTAGGCTGAATGGATGGACGCTTGCATGTCTGACATACATAATGGTTAACCGAGTCACATGTGTCACTTTCCCAACCTCCTGTCTAGAATAGAAAGAATTGGCTTAGATTAAACTGAATGGAGTTGTTAGTCTCACTAGACAGCTAAGGTCATATGGAGACTAGACCTTGGTTTTAACCCTTGCCCAAACAAGACCTGGTCCCTAAACGAACTAGAAATCTATCAGTGAAGGTGATAAAAATACCCCCGCCAGCACCTTTGTTTGGACAAGTGTTTTTGTTGAATCAGGAGCCATACTCAAAATTTGTCAATCCGATTTTCTTGAAATTTGGTCCAATCAGGGGCCATAACTCAGAAAGTATCGAGCTGATTTCCATGAATTTTGCATCTTGCATATATACAGGTCCTAATGCATACCTGTGCCAAGTATAAAACAAATCGTTCAGTAACTGTAGGAGGAATTGTCCAGGCAAGCATTTTTGTCAAATCAGGGGCCATAACTCAAAAAGTGTCGGTCTGATTTTCATGATATGTGCGTCTTGCACATCTACAGAAGTTAATGGACACCTGTGC
Organism: Fragum sueziense; assembly: GCA_963680895.1. Taxonomy (NCBI): domain Eukaryota; kingdom Metazoa; phylum Mollusca; class Bivalvia; order Cardiida; family Cardiidae; genus Fragum; species Fragum sueziense. Next base: position 25,542,583 of record OY804596.1, on the reverse strand, counting down.
CAAGTATGAAGCAAATCGGACAGTAACTAAAGGAGGAGTTGTCCGGACAAGCATTTTTTGGTAAAATCAAGGTCCAAAACTGAGAAAGTAATGGTCCGATTTCTGTGAAATTTGCGTCATGCATATCTACAGGTCCTAATGCACACCTATGCCAAGTATGAAGCAAATCGGACAGTAACTGTAGGAGGAGTTGTCCAGACAAGCATTTTTGGGTCAAACCAGGGGCCATAACTCAAAAATTATTGGTCCGATTTTTGTGAAATTTGCGTCATGCAAATCCACAGGTCCTAATGCACACCTTTGCCAAGTATGAAGCAAATCGGACAGTAACTGTAGGAGGAGTTGGCCAGACAAGCATTTTTGGGTCAAATCAGGGGCCATAACTCAAAAATTATTAGTTCGATTTTTGTGAAATTTGCGTCTTCCACATCTACAGGTGACAATGAATACTTGTGCCAAGTATGAACTAAATCGGTCCACAAGTGTAGGAGGAGTTATCCGGACAAGCATTTTTGGTCAAATCAGGAGCCATAACTCAAAAGGTATTGGTCTGATTTTCGTGAAATTTGAGTCATGCAAATCTACAGGTCACAATGAACACTTGTGCCAAGTATGAACTAAATCGGAGAGTAACTGTAGGAGGAGTTGGCCGGACAAGCATTTTTGGGTCAAATCAGGGGCCATAACTCAAAAAGTATCGGTCAGATTTCCGTGAAATTTGCGTCTTGCACATCTACAGGTCACAATGAACACTTGTGCCAAGTATGAACTAAATCGGTCCACAAGTGTAGGAGGAGTTGTCCAGACAATGTTTTGGAGACAGACCAACAAACAAACAAACCAACCATCCAACCAAGCAACCATCCAACCACTGGACCGACAGGCTGATTCCAGTATACCCCCTCCAAACTTCGTTTGTGGGGGTATAAATAGCTTGGGAAAACATTGAGATGAAAGAAGAAACTGCTGATAACCAGCAGTTTCTCCTTTTGCCTCAATATTTTATGAGCTATATTTTACACAAATCTTATCTTTAATAACAACCATTATGTCATTTGTGGCTGTTTTTGAAGTGGATCACCCTAAAATTTGTCATTTGGGAAAGGGTAAAATAAAGAAAAGACAGCTATTCAATTGTCACACCTTTTCACTTTCCTGTTCTAAGGAAACCTAACTCACAAGCAGAATTAGATTAATGAATTTTTCAGGGTTTATACAAATGGCTGTATTATGTTTACAAGTGTTTATGTTCTTTTCAACAGTGTTTTTCAAATAAAAGTATTCTAAGGGGCATTATTGTTATTTAGATTCTTAAAATATCTATGTTATTTCTTTCTCAGAATCAAAGTACATGTACCTTAGAGTCCATTCGGACACAATCCTGTTGATTATTAAGACTACTGCTAGGTTGATTTACTCCCCAGTTGGTATACTTGACCTGCTTACTGACTGACCACTGGAAGAATGACTCCTCCTGTATGTCATTAAAACCAATCCAAGCATGGAAACCATCTAAAACAGAAGTAAAGATAATCTTTCTCTGAACATTTTTCCCTAACCTTGGAGTCCATTCTGACACAATCCTGTTTATTGTTTTACACTTTACCTAACGACAAAATTTAAGACTGATCCATTTCAAAATCTGCCACAAATGACAATTGGATGTTATCAAAGATAGGATTTTAGGAAAATATGGCACAGAAAATATTGAGACAAAAGAAGAAACTGCTGGTTATCAGCAGTTTCTTCTTTTGTTTCAATGTTTTCCTAAGCCTTTTCTAATAGGGATGTCAAAACCAGGTCTTGTTGGGAAAGGGTCAAACTACTGCTAGGCTGATTCACTCCCCAGTTGGTATACTTGACCTGCTTACTGACTGACCACTGGAAGAATGACTCCGCCTGTATGTCATTAAAACCAATCCAAGCATGGAAACCATCTGGAGTAGAAGTAACAATAACTTTTCTCTGATGAGAAAACTTTCCATTCATCCTGATATAAAAAAGTTGCAGATGACAATAACGAGGGGTCAGTGCAACACTATTGTAAGTGCCTATATAAATATAGGCACTTACAATAGTGTTGCACTGACCCCTCAATATATCATACTGAAATTAGTGTCTGACAAAAAGACACTAGAGAGAAGTAATCATTTTCGTCTAACTAAAGCATAAGTTACAACATATTGCTCCTCTATAATTTAGGCATATAATTATGAGTATGTATTTGACAGGTGAATTTGAATGTGCTATACCGGTATATGTTAGTAGCTGATTCACAATCTTCAATCATAGTTATAGACTCTAAACCCACCATTCTTCAACCCAAGTCATACTGTTCTAGGATGGAACAAATTCTATGTACATAAATCTGAAAGGCATGTGGACATAAAGTTTGTGTCAAGGTAGAGCAAAGGAAAACAAGAGCTGTCATAGATGGATTATGCTCCCCGAAAAAGTGTTTGTCACAAAATAAAAACTATCATACATTAGGCCCCCTTTTCCCATGACAGCTTTTTTTTAGCACACATTATATATAGAATATGGTCTAGAACATCCTATTTATTACAAGTACAAAATTTCAATAAATTCTGCCCATTAGATGAAGAGAAATTACAGAAAAACTAATTTTTACACTAAGGCCCCTTTTTCCATGATGCAGCCTCAAATTAAGAAACAGAGAAAGAGGTCTCTAGGTATTATCCCAGGGAGTTTACATGTAAAGTTTCATTGAATTTGGTCCAAGGGTTGCTGAGATCTGGCTGTGGAGGGACGGATGGACAGATGGACAGACAGCGTGGCGACTATATGCTCCCCCAAAATTTTTTCGGGGAGCATAATTAACAACAAGAGCCGTCACAGACGGATTATGCTCCCCGAATAAGTGTTTGTCACAAAATAAAAACTATCATACATTAAGCCCCCTTTTCCCATGACAGCTTTTTTGTACACACATTATTTATAGAATATGGTCTAGAACATCCTATTAATTACACGAGCACAAAATTTCATTAAATTCTGCCCATTAGATGAAGAGAAATAAGAAAAAAACTAATTTTTACACTAAGGCCCCTTTTTCCATGACGCAGCCTTAAATTTACAAACAGAAAAAAAATTCCTAGGTATTGACCCAGGGAGTTCACATGTGAAGTTTCATTGAATTTGGTCCAAGGGTTGCTGAGATATGGCTGTGGACGGACGGACAACGTGGCGACTATATGCTCCCCCAAAATTTTTTCGGGGAGCATAAAAATTGAAATATAAACAGTACACTGTACCTCCTGCTTGTAAAAGACTGTAGACAAAATCCTGTTCATGTTGATTGTTTGGCGAGGCTAAGTAAACCCAAAGCCTTTTACAATCAGTCTGGGCGTCATATCTTGACTTGGTATCTAATAGTCACGTGTAACATTGGCCAAAATATCAACAGAAAATATTGAGGGAAAAGGAGAAAATGCTGGTCAGCAGCATTTTCTTCTTTTGTCTAAATATTTTCCTGATTTATTCAGTTAGAAAAATCAAATCCAGCATTCTTTTTGAAACTGTATGCCAATTCCCTGAAGATCATTTGTCTTTTTTTGTTAAAAATATAACATTACACTGTACCTCCTGCTTGTAAAAGACTGTAGACAAAATCCTGCTCATGTTGATTGTTTGGCGAGGCTAAGTAAACCCAAAGCCTTTTACAATCAGTCTGGGCGTCATATCTTGACTTGGTATCTAATAGTCACGTGTAACATTGGCCAAAATATCAACAGTACACTGTACCTCCTGCTTGTAAAAGACTGTAGACAAAATCCTGTTCATGCTGATTGTTTGGGGAGGCTAGGTCACCCCCTAGCATTTTACAATCTGCCTGGGCATCGTACCATGATTTAGTATCTAACAGTAACATGTAGCATTGGTCCAGATACCCCTTCCATCTTGGTGGACATATCTTGAACTGAGGTGCTAAAAAAAGTAATTGTTCATGTTAACCCTTTCCCAAACGACTAAATTTTTTAATGATCTAATTTGAAAGCTGCTCTAGACGACAAAAATTATGTTTAAAAGGAAAGGATTTGCATACAACATGGCACAGAAAATATTGAGGCAAAAGGGGAAAATGCTGATCATCAGCATTTTCTTCTTTTGCCTCAATGTTTTCCTAATGCATTTCTGACAGGGACATCAAAAGCAGGTCTTGTTTGGGAAAGGGTAAATTTTCATAAAAAGTATGTCCTGCCTTTTGGGAACAGTTGCTCTCAGGAGGATGCGGATGGAAGCACAGATGGACAGAAAGACATACAGATTCCTATGGCTTTAGAGTCAAGAACAGCTAATTCAAAAGCTTCCAATTCCTAATGTGAAAAGTTAGGTTGACAAATAGACTTAATTTTCATAAAAGGTCTGTCCTGCCTTTTGAAAACAGTTGCTCTCAGGAGGATGTGGATGGAAGCACAGATGGACAGACAGACATACAGATTCCTATGGATCAAGAGTCAAGAACAGCTAATTCAAACACGGTGGATAATCATGTGATACAATATTTTCAGAAAATCTTAATATTTTCAGAAAATCTTCAATAATTTTATAAATACTGGACCAATTTGAGTTCGATTTGAAGCAGAGAATGTGGACAGATGTCAAGCATTAGATGAACGAGGTAATTTTTTGAAAAATTAACTGATTAAAAAGTTATTGAAGATAAACCAAAATTTTGGTTTATCTTCAATAACTTTTTTATCAGTTAATTTTTCAAAATTCCAACACGTCCAGCTTATTCCTGGCATTTTCCCACCTTCTCTACTTCAAACTGAATTCAAATTAGTTAAGTATTGAAAAAGATATTGAAGATTATCGGAAATTCTGAGTCATGTGATTATACACCGTGTCAAAAGCTTCAAATTCTTACGTGAAAAGTTAGGTTGACAAATAGACTTTAGAGATACACAACTTTAATTTGAACTTTAATCTCATGATTTTTTTTTTCAATTTTATCTGTTTTCTATGTTATTACAAAGTTAATGCCAGGTGCAGTTAGAAAGTGTTTTTGCTGTTTGAATCATACATGTCTTTAAATTTGGACTAGTCTAGAATCTTCTGGTAAAGGATTAACCCTTTCCAAAACAAGACCTGGTTTTGACGTCCCTAATAGAAAAGGCTTGGGAAAACATTGAGACAAAAGAAGAAACTGCTGATAAACAGCAGTTTCTCCATTTGTCTCAATATTTTCTATGCCATATTTTATACAAATTTCATCTTTAATAACATCCATTTTGTCATACATGTCAGTTTTTGAAGTGGATCACCCTAAAATTTTGCCGTTTGGTAAAGGGTTAAATACATCAAACTTACTAAGGCCAGTAGAGTAAACTTGATGGCAAATAATTTTGGGCTAAAAATAGACTAGGTTTCCCATTATGTTTTTATAAACCGTCGGTGTTGTTACAAAATCTCGTAACTACGGCTTGATTCAAGCCGTAGTTACGAGATTTTATAACAACACATACGAAATACTAATTGTTTGTCCGAAATTACGTCACTGTTAACAGAATAAAATCGTTCCCTATTAGAAGAAGGGCCTCCACAGAAGTAACTAACAGCTTAGATTAGTCAGTTGCAGGTCCGTATGTACCATATGTATTACCACTGATGAGCCGGAATCTGGGAAAAAGACCCTTGTGGCATTTTGGAAAATTGAGTTTCGAGATCAGCCTGCACCTAACTGTAATCTGGCAGGGATCTATGCTGCTGTCTTAAAGTGACTACAGGTCATGAAGAAGCTTTTGAAGACCAATATGGTTCATGATCAGACTGTGTGTGTACACAGGCTGATCTTGAACCATGTTGGGCTCAAAGGCCTTAAAGGACCTTTTTCCAGATCCTGGCTCAAATACTTACTGAGTCCTGTGGAATAAACTTGATTAGAAGAAGGCCCTCCACAGAAGTAACTTTTCTTGGGCACACAGCTAAGATTACAGTCAGTTGCAGGTCCATATCTACCATATGTATTACCACAGAAACATTTGAACTGGTCCTGGAAGTGAAAATTGGTACTGTTTTTCTATTTTGACCTGAGATTCTTTAACCCATTACCAAACGGCAATATTTCAGAATGGTCAAATTTGAAAGATCTTGCAGACAACAACTTGAGGAGAATAAGTTATACATTTTTTGTATTTTTGTGTAAACAATACTAGATGCCGAAGGGCAACATGTCGAGCCCGCTCATTTTGAAGAAAGAAGACCATACCTATGTCTACAGCTGTCATTACAATGGCGTTGTAAAAGTGGGGACAAAATAAGTTGGAATGATGGGGATCATGGTGAGACAGTTTATTGTTCACAAAATATTACATGTCTATGTATTTATAACGAGATACCAGAATGGATTAATTTGAGTATACATATGTGACCCGTCACGCTAAAAGGGACCTTATGCTAAGTCCATAAAACCAAATTCCGAGAAATATACCAGACCAAGCAGAAGTCCATCCGATGTCGTATTTGGAAAACGAAAATATTGTAAGGTAGAGAAAACATTCTAGATTCAGAAAATACTTAAACGTGAAAAGTTTCGACCCTAGTCAGGCTGCGCGGACTGCGCAGACGGACTAGGGTCGATACTTTTCACAAATCCGAAAAGGTCCCTTTTAGCGCGACGGGTCACATATAAGGAAAATAAGCCATGCCCCCTGGCACCCATTTTTTGTACGGATCGGAATAATTTGAACATTCTGAGAAGTACGAAAATTAGCTGCACGTAGCTGTACGTGGCCATGTTTTTTACGGATTGAGATAATTTGAACAATCTTGGTAGAGGGCCATCCAAAGAATATTTGTGCCAAATTAGTTTGAAATCTGGGCTGTAGTTTTGGAGGAGATGAATTTCAAAGTTTGACTATATACATAAAAAATCAACTCATTTTTTACATTTGACCTCAAAGTTTGACCTTGACCTTTCATCTTGGAATCTGGTTCTTGCACGCGACACTCCATCTTACTGAGCTTGACATTTGTGCCAAGTTATTTCTGAATCCCTCCATCCATGGTGAAGTTATGGCCAGGACAAGCAAAAATCATCTCATTTTTGACATTTGACCTCCAAGTTTGACCTTGACCTTTGAGCTTGGAATCTGGTTTTTGCACGCGACACTCCGCCTTACTGAGCTTGACATTTGTGCCAAGTTATTTCTGAATCCCTCCATCCATGGTGAAGTTATGGCCCGGACAAGCAAAAATCATCTCATTTTTGACATTTGACCTCCAAGTTTGACCTTGACCTTTGAGCTTGGAATCTGGTTCTTGCACGCGACACTCTGCCTTACTGAGCTTGACATTTGTGCCAAGTTATTTCTGAATCCCTCCATCCATGGTGAAGTTATGGCCCGGACAAGCAAAAATCATCTCATTTTTGACATTTGACCTCCAAGTTTGACCTTGACCTTTGAGCTTGGAATCTGGTTCTTGCACGCGACACTCTGCCTTACTGAGCTTGACATTTGTGCCAAGTTATTTCTGAATCCCTCCATCCATGGTGAAGTTATGGCCCGGACAAGCAAAAATCTTCTCATTTTTGACATTTGACCTCCAAGTTTGACCTTGACCTTTGAGCTTGGAATCTGGTTCTTGCACGCGACACTCTGCCTTACTGAGCTTGACATTTGTGCCAAGTTATTTCTGAATCCCTCCATCCATGGTGAAGTTATGGCCCGGACAAGCAAAAATCTTCTCATTTTTGACATTTGACCTCCAAGTTTGACCTTGACCTTTGAGCTTGGAATCTGGTTCTTGCACGCGACACTCCGCCTTACTTAGCTTGACATTTGTGCCAAGTTATTTCTTAATCCCTCCATCCATGGTGAAGTTATGGCCCGGACAAGCTCCATCCGGACGGACGCACGCACTAACGCACGCACGCACTAACGCACGCACGCACTAACGCACGCACGCACTAACGCACTAACGCACATACACCGAACCGCCATTGTGACAACTATGTCGAGCTCACCGCAAGCGGGCTCGACAAAAACATTGTGGTAAATGAAGAAATTGCTTGTCACAAGCAATTTCTTCTTTTTCCACAATGTTTTCCAAAGCCATTATATTGTAAGGAGTAAAAAAGAGTCATTGTGTGGCAATGGGTTAATTTATGTGACCATCCATAACAATCCTCATTAGTTGAGCCTTTGGATAGACATTTTTGTAGTAGGCCATTGCATATGCAATGAATACATGTCAAAATTGCCAAAGATATTACAGATAAATAAGTTTCTAGCTTTCATCCCAATCATTGCTAAATAAATAAGTTTAGACATAATCTATGCATCTAAATTTTCACAAGCATTACCTGAATGCCAGCATAGTAGTAGCCATTTCTAAAACAGTGGTGTACACACATCGGTGGCCACATGCCCACTCGAGGGTCAGTAAAGGGTTCAAAGTGCAGATCCCTGGTCAGAGAGTTGTCAGCAAAACAGCCTATCTTCTGGAAGGAATCAGCACCTGTAACAAACAGAATAATGATGATGTCTAAGCTTTGCAAAGAATTAGTTCATTACCAGATGGCAAAATTTTGACCAGTCCAAATTCAAAGATAATGCAGACGACAATTTCAGGTTTATGAAATTTAAATTTTATGAGTCTTTTGGGGTAGTAGTCTGCCTACAAAGTCAAAAAATGTGACTTTCGTAGGCATTCTCTGAACATGGGCGACTACCATGCCCAATGATATCTTCAAGGCATGGTACGTACGGCTTGCCCGGTAGTCGCCTCTAGCAGGCGATATTGGTTGAAATAAACTAGGTCAAAGGTCATTCGGTACATTTTTCAGACATGCCCCCTAAAATACCCCATAACTTACACATTTATTAAGCTAAAACAATTATTTTGGTACCTAAATAAAGCTAACGATTTGTACTGTCACTTAAAACATCAATATGCAACTTTACGAATTTGTGTTTTTGTAATTTTTCATAAATATAACAAAAAATGGCCAAAAAATCACAAAAATGAGTTTTTTCGAAAAGTAAAAAAATCCTAAAAAATACAAACGGTATGTTTGGATGAATGACATTATAGTTAAAAACTGCCTAGACACCTGTTGTTTACTGAAATATATTTGCTTACAGAATTAGTCTTTGGCTTACCCCTGTAGCCATAGCTAAATGTGGGTGGGGTAAATTTTCCAAAAAAATACAAAAAACACAAACATTGGTGTAGCAATACGAACTTCACATAAATGATATTCTACGATATTTTTACGATGTTTTATTGGAAATTCTTGTTTAAAAATAATATTTTCATGAACTTTTATAGCTGTCGATGCATTTTCCTAAAATATAATAAGAATTTTAGGGGCAAAAACATTGCTCTAATAAAACAACATCAGAACTATATATAGCTTATATCAACATCACTTAGTCAAATCTTTGCCTCTTTTGACGAATACATAGTCATTAAAAGTGCAATTAAATAAATAAAGACTCAAAATAAAACAGAAATTAAGCATAATCAGCAGCTGAAAGTAGTCATTTCACTATCTTACAGCTCGCGATAATAGACCTGGCAGAGCAGCCCTAGCCAATAGGCTGAGATGCTCTAGCAGGTCATTTATCGTGAGGTATACGATCATACGACATTGAAGGTAAGTATTTATGTTTCAACATGTTTTGTTCATTAATGGTGTAGTTTCGCTTTGTAAACCGGGCGTTTAATTCCATTATTGCAATTTGGGTGATTACATCTGGTAGCCTTACGAGAACATTCGAACATGTACATAAAATGTAATTAGGAACGGATCATTCCATTCTATGGATTTTTTTATCACAATCATACGTCTGACTGCAGTTCTGATATGCGATTATGGTATGCGATATGAAGATCTTAAGTGCCCATGAAGGTATATATACATGTATATACTTAGATATGTAGGTCTACATGCTTCCATTAGAGACAACAGGAGATTCAGTCTTTGGGTCTATCTGATTTTGTTACCAATACTCTTTAAATTATTTTAGAAAGTAAACTAAATATTATTCTGTATGTGTCTCTAATTATGCAAATCACTCGATCTTTAATAAAACTCTATTATATGTTACTGGTTAATATTAAAATATAAAGACACAACGATCGCCAGCTAATCCATCCTGCACAATCCTTACCATTTTTATTAACAACTAATGGGTTGTGGAGTTGGCACAAAGGAACTCTTTGTACATAAATAAGGAAAATCTATGAACCTGGGGTTGCTTTTTAGTATGCTGACGACAATATACCTGACAAGCCTCTGGGCATTGACTAACTTATGACATAACTAAACACTCTTCATTCAATTATAATTTTCGTTGTAATCAAATGTGTATCTTTCATTTGTATACGAGTATTGTTGTGCCTTATCATAAAACATACGAAAAAAGTGAATCCGTATGTTAAAAACCTCAGACATTTTTTGCATCGTAACTCAGATCATGCGATTTAATTCAGAAAATCGAACAGGATCGTGTTGTTGTTTACTTGATTGGTCAGTATTTGTGAATGCCGAAATAAATAAAAGTAAAATAAAATGGCTTCTGTATTTCAATTGTGCAGAAATCGAGTTCCTTCATATAAAAATTATACCTTAATCCTATATTATTACCACAACTCGAAGTCCATTTGCTTGGAAATCTTAACATTCGTCCATGCAAGAGATTCTCAGCATACACATCCATTTGTGAAGTTTAAGGTCACAAAAACCTGGACGTATTTTCGTAGGATCAGAGACGTTATTACAAATATTTCTGAGAATGCACCCATGGTAAAGAACTTAAGAAGTGGGCGTGCTCTTCTATTCCATTAACTGCTAGACTCAACAACAGGTATTGTTTCAAAAAGATGAAGGCTTGATCATATCAGTTATTCTTGGATAACTATTTACGTCGCATAACTATTAAGATATATTTCATACGTCAATAGATGCGAAATATATCATGCATCTTCGGCGTCATCAGTGGCAACTGTAATTGACAAGGTATTGACTTGCACTGTAACGGGACACGCTGAAGATGGAGGAAAATTACACAAAGTGTTTGGTATCTAATAACGGGTGGAATACCTTAATCATCTGCCAGATTTGACAGCGCTTTTAGGGAGACCTCTTTTTTTGAAAGGGTTGGAGTACGATAAAAGTCTAGAATCGCATGGCAATTTTGTTTCGTGATCTCTAAAATCTTTAAAATTGACTCTGGGTATTCTCTCGAGATAATGCTGTGCACCATGCAACTTAGCCTGGATTCTAGTATAACAATGTCTTGCTGTTTCTCTATTCCTGTTCACAGGTACCACAATTTTACATATATCAATGTCTTTGAATCATATTCTTCACATTGTATACCGATGACTAGACCCAGGCTATACACTAAGTTCTACATGTACATAGACTGATACTGACTAAGATGTGGGACTGATAACACAGAGCACCGTGAAGGTGCTAGTTGGGGAGCCTAGTCTCCAATCTGTACCGTGATTCTGTCATTGTGTGTTAATGGGGGATCAAAACGTTTTGAGCCTAGCACAGACAGAACCAGATATTTGTATTAAAACGTTTTTGTTTTTCCACTTAGACTTCTTCGAACTCCATACAATACTATTTTCCCATCTAGTTAGCCAGTGTTTGGTGGTAGCAAAAAGAAGAGGATTCGCCATAAACTACAGAAAATTGCTCTTCAACAGATTTTGGAAATAATTCTAATGGTTCTTGTGGACGTACTTTCTGTCAATTGTCCGTAGAAACAGACTATATTGCTTTTAAAAGAATGGTTCATACATGTAGTGGATACAGCTATCGGATGTGCCTGGGTCATAAAAGAACGATTGTCTGGCTTGCCCTTAATTTTTTTTTTTTCACTTGTGAAATGTGTAGGCCTATGGAAGTATGATTGAACGAAGGTTCTAGCCACTCGAATCTTATCAAACTAGGTCATTGAATTGTGGGACTTTCTAGTACAAGAATTGTCCTGGGCCCACCTTCTTTAAAGCTGTTTTGAATCTAAATTTTGACCAAGCAATCAAAATTAATTTTGTTAAAAAACACTTATTGAGAAAAATCCATCAGTTTCTATATTTTTCTCCCCTGTGCCCGGTTCTACTGTTTCAAGATAGCACAATGCTAGAAAGAATTGAATACCGGATGTTGCTTTAATGCATCATTAACAGTACTGATTTCATAAAATATATCATTTTTCTACTGCTTTTAGCTGAAACATGCCTAAAATATTGAAGATCTCTCTTGCATATTTTGGAATTTTGATGTTTGATCCCACTCTGTTCTTTAAATCTATAAACACGCTCTGAAGTTAAGCAAAAAATATGAAGGTACAAGTTAATAGCATATCGCATCGATGAAATTGACTTACTTTTTCAGTTCTTATGAAAACAAAAAATATCTTTTGGTTTGACCAAAAGTCGATTTTCAATAAAAAGAAAATGCCATTTTTGCTACTTCTGCATACATGTACATGTCAGGCCCGTAGGAAGCAATTTTATATTGGGACGGCTGAAGCCCTTGTTTATGAATATTAGAGGGGGGATGTTTATGAATATTGGGGGGGGGGGGGGGGGGGCTAAATTTGATTTTCTCTAAAATTTCGCGTAAACTAAGGAAAAATCGGCATTTTTGGCCATTTGGGGGGGGGGGGGGGCAAAGCCTACGAGCCCCCTGTTCCTACGGGCCTGAACGTAACAAGTTACTATGCCAATCATCTTTTTTATTTATTGAATAAGCTTTTCTTTGTCTAATGGATTGTAGTTATGCATGCAGTCTTTCCAATCTGAGGCTTTTTAGTGTACAGTAATGAATTCATAGAATTTATAGGTGGGGAGGCGTAGTAGGCCTAGGCCTATGTGTTCTTCGTGAAACAATGTCAACCATTTCCGAACAAGTGAGTTTTTTTCTTTTTTATACAAAAGACAAATTGTTCTAGATTGTTAAATGTTTATTCATTACATTACTTGTAATGTTTTGGTCGCCAAAGTAAATTGTACCAAATTCCTATGTTATTTGAGTGGGTGGGGTAACTCTTACTCACTTTTTTAACATTTACACCGTGAAAGTCATTGTTTTAAATGTTATTTTTGCATGTATATACTAATATGATCTGTTTAGAGTCAATATCCAGACAAAAGAAATGATATCATTTAAGTTCCATCAAATACCGTTGAAATGCCGTGTACACTGTGTAAAAGCAATGATCGTTACATATATCGACCCCAGCTGACTTCGAGCTGTACCTGCATATAGAAATAGTGACTTTTTACCATCAAACTTGATTTTAAATGTTTGCCAAGGGTTTATAGACATTTTTGAACGAGTTTGTGTAATTGAAATCGCAATAATTTTTCACATGCAGCATGATTTCCATTTACACTGCGTTCAAATTTTGCACATTTTTTGCCATTTTTTACATTTTGCCAAATATTAATGAATGTGCAAATGAGAAAAGTACCATTAACTATATTTTATATGCAAGACAATTTATTGGGCTCTCATTTAAAACCATTTCCGTGCACTTAGACATATAATTGACAGAGTTATACGCATTTAAAGGGGGCTTATGTGAATTTTGCACCCAATGACCTTTGACCTTGTTTTGTGACCTTAATACGGCCGACTGGAGGCGACTACCGGTCTAAGCAAATCAGGCAAGCCTTATACTTTGCAAATAATACATCAAAACTCCATGTTCAAAAAATGCCTACGAAAATGTTTTCTAGCCACTTTTTCAGAATTGGTAGGTAGACTATAGGAAATATTGTGGTAAATGAAGTAAATGCTTGTCACAAGCAATTTCTTCATTTTCCACAATGTTTTCCAAACCAGCATAGTAACACCCATATCTAAAACAGTGGTGTACACACATTGGTGGCCATATGCCCACTCGAGGGTCAGTAAAGGGTTCAAAGGGCAGATCCCTGGTCAGAGAGGTGTCAGCAAAACAACTTATCTTCTGGAAAGAATCTGCACCTGTAACAAGATTGAATTTGAATATCTGACTTCCAAATGTTTAGTATAAAAAAAAATACTATAAATAATTCAACAAACACAAAGAATATCTAGATCATATCAATGGTTCAAAAATCAAAATGAATTAAGAAGAAAGTACTGACATTCATGGCATTCACCCTTTCCATGCAATATAATTCAAATATTTAGGCATTTTATAATATCTTTTTTATTGTCTATGAAGTTCAAACCCCAGGCCATCATAAGTTCTTGAGAAAGAAATCAGCAAATGTAAGCAGCATGACTCTTCAAGAGTTGTTTCGAGTATTGAAGAAGCTATTAACCCTTTTCAAAAGAGCAAAATTTTAGGGTGATCCATTTTGGAAGCTGCTGCAGACAACGAAATAAATGTTAATAAAGATTGGAATTGTGCGTGATATAGCCAAGAAAATATTGAGACAAAAGAAGAAACTGCTGGTTTTCAGCAGTTTCTTCTTTTGCCTCAATGTTTTCAAAAGTCATTTTGTTTAAGGACGTCAAATACAGAGGCGCGTTCTTTAGAGCGAGATTTTTTAAGATTTCTTAAGATGTTTTTGATACAGTGTCTTTGAGACCGAGATTATAAGCGAAGTGTTCCGAATGTTCCATACTTCATACAAATGACGTCATCATGACGTCATTTGTATGAAGTACGGAATATTCGGAACTCCGCGGTTTTTGAATCATGGAGCATTCGGAATCATTCGGTCAATTTTCTTTATATCGTTTCTACAGAGTTGACCGAGGGTTCCGCAAGAAGTAAACAGTAATGGCGCCTCCCATTGAACGACTTAAAAATCTTGATCTAAAGAATGCTTTATGTTAAAATATCTTAAGAAATCTCGAGATATCTTAAGAAATCTCGCTCTAAAGAACGCGGCTCTGGTCTTGTTTGGGAAATGGTTGAACAAAAGTTTGGATATTGCTTAAAATATCATAATGCACAGTCTGATCATCGAAGTATAAAATACCATAAGGGCCCCTTTTTATAATGCCTGCTCATTCATAAGTGAAAGAAGAAAATGCTTTGCCATACATTTGCCCCAATTTTTTCCAATCAGGGCAGTCAAAACCAGGAATTGTTTTGGAAAGGGTCTAAACAATTCTAAATACCTGGGCATCCATATATCTCCAGCCTCATGGCTATTCTATTATGCCAAGTTTGAGGCCATATCCTTATATATCTGGCTATAAATGGTAGTAACATGTACTGCTTTCTAGATCCTTGATTGTCCCAGTTGCCATCAAACACCTGCAGGTTCAAAAATATTGACAATTTTAGTCTATTAACTAAAAGATTTCACAAACAAATGTTAGATATTATAAACTAATCAAAGAGTAATTCAGCTTAGAACTTAAATTATTACAGAAATGTGTGATGAAAACAATTATTTCTGCAGTCTCATATATAAAGAAGCATATGAGGGATCTCGTGAGAAAACCTGCCTTAATGACATGACGT
Organism: Fragum sueziense; assembly: GCA_963680895.1. NCBI lineage: Eukaryota > Metazoa > Mollusca > Bivalvia > Cardiida > Cardiidae > Fragum > Fragum sueziense. The sequence goes on along the minus strand of OY804596.1, from coordinate 25,527,122 downwards.
GACGTCGCCGTAAAAGCCGATTAAAGTTAGGTCAACGTCGCGCAATTTGACACGCAAAATCACGACATGAATCTTGTTCCTATCTAATTTCAATAGGGTATTTCCTAGATCTAACAATTAAGTGTTTTATGAAAAGGTTGATATACTATATGACAACTATTGGAATGTACTCAAAAGATGAAAACTGCATTTTCAGGCTGAAAATTAATTAGCTCTTCTTTCCGGGGGTATCGTGTCCTCCATGCATCACAACGATTTTAAAATTAGGAGATGAGGACTACACTTAGATCTCTCTAATTATAGAATAAAATAACACATAGAGGCTTGCGTAGCTGGGGTGTTGATGATTCACCGTTTATAGTCCAAAGTTGACTTTAAAAAAAGAAAAAAAAAACTAGATCTACCTGTTAGAATAAATATTTCCTAGTAGCAAATTGCAAGAAATGAATCCCCGCAACCATTTTTAAAATCTTGATCTGGATTTCACACATCAGTACATCATCAAGTTTGTGGCTACGATATCGTAGCTAGATATTTCTTGAACATTTTGAATTCTAATAACCATCCCTGATCACTGATATTTCCACATGGATCAATACACAAAAAGTAAAGTGAAGATGACGTCACATCAAGTTTGACCTAGATACACTAGTTTACACTCAGGGGATAGTTATGAATATCTTCAAAGGGTAAGCGCCGAGTTTTCTAGATAACAGAAAGAAACAAAAGTCTTTTACTTTGTTTTGTTTTTGGTATCATTGCTTACCCAGGAGATAGAGAATAACTATGATGCTCTCGATTTTCCTTCACACTTCCACAACAAAGAAAACTTTCGCTGGTCCAATTTCAATGTTGTTGCAAAAATCAAAACAATTCTTGTTATTGAAAAAAGAGTTTCTTAAATTTTCAGCAAATTATCTTTGAAGGAAAAGAAAAAATGCTTGCTATTTAAGCCTTCTAAACCAATATCGTATAGGGTTGTCAAAACAAAACATGATTTGAGAAGGGTTGAAAGAGCGACATCAAAACGTTGACTGTTGCTGTTCCAGTGTAGAAAAAGAATTCCACTGTTTTAATGATGGATACCTAAAAATTACATTGACATAACAACGCCGCTGTATTAGCGCTGCTTGTAGATTTATTCTATTCAAATTGAAATGGAAATGGAAAACAGACGTTGAAGGATAAGGAGAGTTTGTTATTGGCAATTTCTTCTTTTCCATCAATATTCTCTAAAACGTTGCTCTTTTGATTGCGAAAACCATTCATTGTTACAGAAAATGGCTAAAACTATGCATGTGAATGAAACTCGGTGTTGAACAGAAAAAACTGTCAGCAGATTCTTTCAAATCTATCCTAAACTGTTAAACTATCCCATGGATTTAGTTTGGCAATTGTACATGTAGGCTATGTGTGACGTCATTTTATGCAGACCTGCACATATTGATGTTTTCAAACCCTTTCCCATACAGCAAATAATTAGGATGGCCTTATTCAAAAGTTGTTGCAGACAACAAATGAATGTTATTCTTAAAGATAACATTTGTGTACAATTGAATAAAGAAGATATCAATACAAAAGGAAAATACTTTTGTAGGCCTATCTAGATCTATGTTTTTCAAAACCATTTTGTTAGGAATATCAAAATCAGGCCTTTTTTGGACTCTACTACTTTTAACATAGAAATCTTTAAGAGAAAAGGAGTAAATTGATAATTATCAGCATTTTTTTCTAAACTGGCGTTCTGTCGGGCATTTCGAACCATTTCCTAGCCTACTGGTAGCTTGAATATTTCTCAAACAAGGTTGTGTAGTCTTTGAAAGGTTCAATCTACCCGACTGATCAAGCAATCTGACATTCCTTTTCTATACAGCTTGTTTATGTATTTAAGTCGTTTCTGGACAATACATAAGACATTATGATTACATTTAAATGCACTTTGAGATGTGAATTGCTCGCTTGAAAGTGTTTTTTTTTTTTTTTTGCTGAAAATGATTCCCGACACTTAGAACGATTTAGGCCTAACCACGATCTACATAATCCATTAATCCTTTCCAAAACAACACTATTTTAAGCAGATCCAAACTGAAGGGAGTTGCACACGAAAAGCCAAATGCTAAACTGTAGGGATCTTCAGAACGTAGCAGAGAGAAACTTTTTGGGAAAATAAGAAAATGCTGTTTATCAGCAGTAATCATTACCTGTATGATTTTCTACAACCAACAATTATTTAATAGATCTATTATACATGTCGTGGGATCGTCACAAAGTGTCAAAGTAGCTTGGGAATGGGCAAAAGGGAAAAAACATAATCACAGAGTTTTTTTTGTGATATATTTTGTCTTTAGATGATTTTTACTTGATGTGATTGACCAGTGTGATGGACGGCATTTGTCGCGTGGAAGAATACGGCGGCGATCACTACGTTTTCGACCCTCCAGATAGATTTTCACAGTTGACGCGTGTTAAAGGCAAAAAGAGAAAAATACAATCTGCACTGTCAGGACTGTATGTATAGACTATAGGTAGATGTTGTAGGCCTATTGTTATTATATTTATTCCACAGTCGTAGAGGCGACACCTTGAACGTCTTAAAAATGGACGCCATTGACGTCACGTTTACAAGTGTGTTCAACAACGTTGTCATAGGTTATCGTTTAATATCAATAAAATCGTTAATATTTGTCACATTGAACTAATTATGGTGTCATATGAAAGAAAAATTGTCGTTGCATTAAAATATGCAAAAAAGTGAAAATCGAATTTTTTGTCATTTAGGCAGGTTTTCTCACGAGGCACCTCATATATTTACCCAAACACTCCTTTGTTGTTAACACCATAGTAAGATATCCAAGTTTTAACATCATCAGAATAGTCAAGTTGTATGCTATAAGCACTCGTGGCAATCTTGATTGTCATATAAACCTTATTTCGAGAAGCCACACAGACAGATCAACAGCTTCATTCTTTTGATATCGTTGCATAAAATATAAAACTTGTTTGAGCAAAACCGAAATATTTACCCAAATTGCATGGTAGTTGACACCATAATAAGAGATCGATATCTAAGCATCATCAAAATACTCTTGTTTTATATGTAAGCACTCATTTCAGTCTTGTTTCAAGAATCCCCATAGATTGACAGCTTTGACCTCTTAAAGTGACATTTCAGAATTTTTTGTCATAAATTTTACTTTTATTTTTATCTGAAAGAGCATAATTATTTCCTTATGAAAATTCTGAAAATTTCAAGCCAAAATATTGCAGAAATTCATATTTTTGTGTTGAAATTGAACAAATTGTTGTGGACAACAGTTCGGATTTATATGCAATTTATCGATTATGTCTCAAATTTAAATGCGTGTTTCTCGCTTATTGGCAATAACTTCAAAAAACTAATAGTATTTATACTCACTGCAGCTTTAAGCTGCAGTTACAAGATTTTTGTTGAGAAGCAGCCATACAGTAACAAGAGGCCCAGAGGGCCTTATCGGTCACCTGAATCAAATGAGCAGACACAGTTAAGGAAAATGTTAAAAGTTAACTAATAGCGCACCCCCCAGCACCACCATTTCTTGACAGTTTTTTTTCTCTTGTACAAACTTATTTAAAGACTCAAATACCAAATGTGAATTCAATCCAACAATAGAACATTTCTTAATATGTACCCTATTTACCCCCTTTTGGCCCCTTTTGGGGCCTCAAAGGGAGATAACTCCATGATTTGTATAAATCTGAAGCGGCTTCCCAATGGGATGCTTCCTGCCAAGTTTGGTAGAAATCTGTCTCAAAAAAATGTAGAAAATGTTCAAAGTTTAGTAATAATGCGAACCCCTCCCATCCCCGATCCCCAGCACGACCATTTATTGACAGATTTTTTCTCTTGTACAAACTTTGTAGTCCTTGCCCTAAAGACTTTAACTTCCAAATGTGTATTCAATGCAACAGCTGGTTCATGAGAAGAAGATTTTTTAAGATGTACCCTATTAACCCCCTTTTTGGCCCTTTATGGGACCTCAAAGGGAGATAACTCCATGATTTGTACAAAATCTGAAGCGGCTTTCTATTTTAGGATGCTTCCTGCCAAGTTTGGTTGAAATCCGTCCAATGGTTCTTAATAAGAAGTCGAAAATGTTAAGTTAACTAATAACGCGACCCCCCTCACATCCCCCATCCCCAGCACGGCCATTTCTGGACGGATTTTTTTCTCTTGTACAAACTTTGTTGTCCTTACCCTAAAGACTAAATACCAAATGTGAATCCAATCCAACAGCCGGTTCATGAGAAGAAGATTTTTTAAGATGTACCCTATTTAACCTCTTTTAGGCCCCTTATGGGGCCCCAAAGGGAGATAACTCCATGATTTGTACAAATCTGAAGCGGCTTCCCATGGGGATGCTCCCTGCCAAGTTTGGTTGTAATCCGTCCAATGGTTCTCAAGAAGAAGTGAAAAATGTTAAGTTAACTAATAACGCGACCCCCCCTCACATCCCCCATCCCCAGCACGGCCATTTCTGGACGGATTTTTTTCTCTTGTACAAACTTTGTTGTCCTTGCCCTAAAGACTCTAAATTCCAAATGTGAATCCAATCCAACAGCCGGTTCATGAGAAGAAGATTTTTTAAGATGTACCCTATTTAACCCCTTTTAGGCCCCTTATGGGGCCCCAAAGGGAGATAACTCCATGATTCATACAAATCTGAAGCGGCTTCCCATGGGGATGCTCCCTGCCAAATTTGGTTGTAATCCGTCCAGTGGTTCTCAAGAAGAAGTCGAAAATGTTAAAAGTTAACGCACGACGCACGACGCACGACGACAGACAAAACACGGTCGCAATAGGTCACCATGACCTTCGGTCAGGTGACCTAAAAACCGGTATATTTACCCAAACTCCATTGTTGTTAACACCATAGTAAGAGATCCATGTTTTAGCATCATCTGAGTAATCTAGTTTGTAAGTTAGCACCCAGTCTTGGCTGTCGAAAGAACCTTGTGTTGAGATGGCTGATATGTGCACCATGGAACCTAAATCAACCTAGAGTAAAACAAATTTAAACTATTAGGGGCCAAAATATATAGAGATTAACTAACTGATGATTTGGAATATGAAAATTATTTCACAAGAATGGGTGTCAGATGCGGCTGAAAAGAAACAAGTCCGCTAGGACGAGTTTCTTTTCAGCCACATCACACCCATTCGAGTGAAATAATTTTCATATTCCAAATCATCAGTTAGTTAATCTATTTATTACATACCTCCCCAGTAGAGAAAGTGCAAATTTCAAATTTTCATTTTTACCAAGGTCAAACCTATGCAAGGGCGGATCCAGGATTTTTTTCCATGGGGGGTCTAAGCCCATGATTTTTTTCGCGGGGGGTGGTCTAAGCCCAAGATTTTTTTCCGTGGGTGGTCCAAGCTCAAATTATGGCTTAAAATGTTAAAAATATGTAACGTTACACTAAATTTATCTAGACAAAATTAAATTTTCGGCCAATGACAGGGGTTCCGGACCCCCGACCCCCCTTCTAGATCCACCCATATCTATGCATATTCATGAGGGAAACCCGCGGATTAATACACGTGACCATCTTCAAATTTTCAACGGACCTCGTGGACGCCATTTCACGCGAGGCGGGTGATTTTCTGTGTTGTTAATTTCGACATTTACCGCTTGAACTTGGTGCGATCTATGGATTTATTGTGGTGTAGGACTGTGTTTCTGTTTCTTCCTTCATATGTGTACGATTATTTTTGATATTTAACAGCAAACGCCTGGAAATTTGTGCATTTACAGTTCGTTGTATCCAATATTTCTTCGCCAGTTTGCGGTCATCTTCGTTGTCTTTAATATTTTATTGTAAGTGACGAATTGACGAAATTTTAGGCTGGATATTTTTTGAAAGTGTTTAAGAAACCTCGAAATGGTTGTCAGCAACAGCATTGGGGGGAGAAATAGATTTAGATTTGCTCTCTTTCCAAGCAAAAATGTTTGCTCTCAATGTTTTCATTGGCATCAATTTTTGTCAAACCAAGCATCGTTTGGGAAAGGGTTTACTCAAGACGTGGTGATCTGTGGATAAAATCTGAGTGTTCGCCTCGAATTTCAGACAAAATTTGAGACGTGGTACAAAGCTGCATTTTAATTACAGGGTTTTTGTTTTAATCCGACAACATTGTTGGATTCCCAAGATTTTTCCACACAGCTAAAAATAGACTATAGATCGGAAGCTGCTGCAGCTAGAATTGGTGTTCGAATTATGAATATGAAATTGTGTAGAACCAGATAAAACACAGAAAAAATTGAAGGAAAAGAAGAATATTTTCTTCATTTACTTAAATGTTTTCTGATCCTCTGCTAAAGGGACACTAAATCAGGTTTTGTTTGGAAAGAGGTATTTTGGGAGCAGAATTTGACTGACAAATATAGACTGGAAAACTGCCAAAAAAAATGTTTTCTTGCTGCAATGCAACTTATTGCAGAGAAAAGGGGTTTTTGTTTGCCTTTATTTGCTGTGCAACATATGATAATGAAGGCTCAGCGCGAAATGGTTGTAACTGCCTGTAAACATATTGGCAGTTACAACCGTTTCACGCTGAACCAACAATATGGAGTGTTAGGAGGAACACAAATAAATTTAATCTGAATTTTCAACACATTTTTAATAATTGTGGAAAATATTCATTACACACGCGTCCTAAAATAGAATAAGGTGAACTAAATTTTATGTAAACTAACATGTGTGGAGTGAAATAACTGTTTTTGAAATTGAATTTAACCATGAAGTGTACAGAATTAACCCTTTCCCAAATAAGACCTGGTTTTGACGTCCCTTATAGAAAAGGCTTGGGAAAACATTGAGACAAAAGAAGAAACTGCTGATAATCACCAGTTATTCCTTTTGTCTCAATATTTTCTGCCATATTTCACACAAATCATATCTTCAATACCACCCATTTTGTCATTTGTGACAGTTTTTGAAGTGAATCACCCTTAAAATTTCGTTGATTGTGAAAGGGTTAACTAATGTTTAAATCAAGTGTGGAGTGAAATAACTGTTTTAACTCTTTCCCAAACAAGACCTGGTTTTGACGTCCCTAATACAGAAAGCTTGGGAAAACATTGAGGCAAAAGAAGAAAGTGCTGATAACCAGCAGTTTCTCCTTTTGTCTCAATATTTTCTGCGCCATATTTTTCACAAATCATATCTTTAATAATATCCATTTTGTCATTTGTGGCAGTTTTTGAAGTGGATCACCCTAAATGTTTGCTGTTTGGGAAAGGGTTAATAGTGTTTGTGAAGTTTAGTTTAAACAATAAACATTAAGTGGAATTGAACATGAGTGTATGGATTATTTTGGATTTATTCACTGTCAGAAGAATCAAGAGGTAAGATCCTCCTATACTTTCTTTTTACAGGGCTTTCACTACATCTTCTTTCAGCATTTTCAGCAATTGCAGAATGGAAATGAAACACCCCACCATGGATAATTGTGGTTCCACTAAATAATGATGACACATCAGTGTCACACTTAGTTGATGAGGTTTGACTAACTAGGAAAGGCGGCTGGTTTACCATGTGTGCTGTTGTAACTGGTTCTGTAGCTGTTGTTGTTGTAGCTTGTGGCTCAATTGGCTTGAATAAAGCCATGGCAACTTCCTTCTGCTGCGCTGTGTTCATTTTGCTATAGTTATTTACACTGCCTATATTTTTGTGGCCACTGACTTGGATCGTTTTGTTTGGCGGTAGTCCTAGATCATTACATTTCTGTAAAAGGTGCTTTCTGACACTGTGATTGGTTAGTTTCCTCGTTTGGTTTGATTCTGTGCCGTTAATCATGTTTTTCACGAGACTATAAATATGATTTATGCCCATTCTGCTAGATTTGAACATCAATGAATTTGTAGTTTTCTCATAACCATGATTTATAGACAGAAAGAATGGACTGTCCGCTTCCATCATGTTACTGGGACGGTTCTCCCTCATCCGCTCGTAGGCTTTTACTGGGCACCGGTTGGGGTTTTCCACGTTATTATAAGCCCTCGGCTTAAACTTCCGTGCATCCTTTGGGTTTGCTTCTGTTCTTGTTTTCGTTTGTCTTTCTCACGTGTGTTGCAAATATTTATCTCCGTCCTCGTCCTCCCACAGTTCAATGTCCCCCCATTTCAATTCATACTGCTCACGGCCACCTCTCATCCCCATTACGAGCGAAAAGGTTAAATGCAACATATTCACAATCTGTTTAGGGGTTTCAGTGGCGGATCCAGAGGGGGTTCGGGGGGTTCAAACGAACCCCCCTCTGAAGCCTAATTCTTTCATTTTCATGCAGAAATTCAGTCAAAATTGTATATTAATAGGAAAACGAACCCCCCTAATTGTAAATTCGAACCCCCCTTTCAGAAATCCTGGATCCGCCACTGGGTTTCAATTCCAATTTGTCCTTTTTCAAAGAGTCTGTCAATGTCATTGTCTGTGAGCTCGTCGCTCTCATTCGGCTTGTTACCGTGGCCCCTAGCTTTTAGATAGGCCAGTTTGGCCTTTACAGCGTTGTTGGTGTGTGGAAACGGCGGATTCTTAGTTAGACATTGCGAATAGCCTGTTTGGCGTAGGTACCTCTCCATGCTTGAAACAAATCCACGGATGGTTGATGGCTCGTAATCCTCATTGTTTGTTTTCTTTACTACAGCAATAAAGTTCCCAAATTGTTGATCAAGGGTTTTAACATCTATTTCTGATATTTCTGTATGGACCCCTTGCTCTGTCAGAAAAGTTCTGAATAATCTTACATCCCCAGTCGTTTTCTTCTTTGTATTCTTGTTTTCTTGATCTAAAATGAAGGTGTTGATGCTTCTTTGGTCAACTGGTTGAAACCTGGTGGTTGTTACTTGGCTATTTGGTGGTAGTAGTTCATCAAAGTCAGATTGTGTTAGCAGGAAATTTATTTCATTCCATGTTTCTTCATCTAGATAGTCAGTCATCTTGTTTTGCTGTCAGAAACTGATGCAGACGACAACATTTGGATATCCTCTTTTCAAAGAAACAGAGCCGATATTTACAAAAAAGATACAGAATTACAGAAAAGGAAAAGTGGAAAATCTCTTGAAGACCGAAGAAACCAAAATAAAAGCAGTTAGCGGTATTATAACTTGGTATTAGGTGCATGTTACATAATCTATGCATTTATTACTGGGGGAAATATAGCTTCTGTTACTCATCATACCAGTATCATCAGAAAATAAAGATGGAAAAGGAAAAAATATCAAATAGACAGAAAAGGAGGAATAGGAATATTTTAAGGTAAGACTTATGTTGATATTAATTTTGTAAATTATAGAATTTGAAATTGATTGTTGAAACATTTTTGTTTTCAGATTTTGTTCTTTGCATGAACTTTTTAGTGCTCTGTATCAATGTGGGAAAAGGAATTTTTGTAAATTCTCTTTTTCACACTATGTTTTCCTATTTTATTTATTTCAACATGCACTGTTATTACTAGTATTGTTTTATTTTGATATTTGAACTGTTCGTTTTGACTTTAACATGAAATCTGTTAAGGATAATGAATTAATGGGGAAAAAGAATAAAAAAAGTAGTTCCGGCAGGAGTGAAATATTTCACTGCAGTGAAATATCAAATTTTATTTCACTGTGAAAATCCAGGATTTCACTGCTAGGAATGTAATAAATAATTTGTGTGCACTGCGTGATTCACAGAATGATCTATCAACATACAAAATTCCATTTGCATACTCATAATTATGGTTATAATTCCCTGCATTTCTTTCTGTGTGATCTATGAGTGTATGAAGTTTCACATTACTAACATTCTAAATATGTAAAGGAAAATAGCCAAGACAAATAAAATGGACCACCAACCAATGAGAAGGCTCTAGTTCACCTATAGTAATAAAACTTTATCATCAACGCAAATTTTTACAACTGACCTGTATATATTGATGTAGATCACTAAACTTTGGTATCCATGCACCCCAATATCAGCCAAGCAACGCCTGGTTGAGCCTTGCTCTAAATGCTGCCTGATTGTTATCTAGAAATGTGGCGGTTGTCTGATATGGGCTTTGTGTAAATATGCACCAAACCAAGGTGTCATAATTATATTGTTGCTTTTGCTTTTCAACAAAAACCTTGTAACTGCAGCTTAAAACAAGCTGCAGTTACAAGTTTTTTGTTGAAAAGTGACGATATACTAACCTGTATATATTGATGTAGATCACTAAATTTAGGTATCCATGCACCTCCATATGAGCCATGTGAAGCCTGGTTGAGCCTCGCTCTAAATGCTGCATGGTTGTTATCTAGCATGGTTGATGCTGTTATCTGGTCATCTGATATGGGTATTGTGTAAAAATGCACCAAACCAAGGAGCCATTTTTTGTGGATTTTCAACAAATACCTTGTAACTGCAGCTTAAAACAAGCTGCAGTTACAAGTTTTTTGTTGTAAAGTGATGATATACTAACCTGAATATATTGATGTAGATCACTAAATTTAGGTATCCATGCACCTCCATATGAGCCATGTGAAGCCTGGTTGAGCCTCGCTCTAAATGCTGCATGGTTGTTATCTAGCATGGTTGATGCGGTTATCTGGTCGTGTGATATGTGCATTGTGTAAATATGCACCAAACCAAGGTGCAATATAGTGCTGTCATATATTGCTGCTTTAAAATTCAACAAAACCCTCGTAACTGCAGCTTAAAACAAACTGCAGTTACAGGTTTTTGTTGAAAAGCGACCATATACTAACCTGTATATACTGATGTAGATCACTAAATTTAGGTATCCATGCACCTCCATATGAGCCATGTGACGCCTGGTTGAGCCTCGCTCTAAATGCTGCGTGATTTTTATCTAGAACTGTAGATGCTGTTATTTGGTCATTTGATATGGGCATCATATAGTGCTGCCATATATTGCTGCTTTAAAATTCAACAAAAAACTTGTTACTGCAGCTTAAAACAAGCTGCAGATACAAGTTTTTTGTTGAAAAGTGACAATATACTAACCTGAATATACTGATGTAGATCACTAAATTTAGGTATCCATGCACCTCCATATGAGCCATGTGAAGCCTGGTTGAGCCTCGCTCTAAATGCTGCATGGTTGTTATCTAGCATGGTAGATGCTGTTATCTGGTCGTCTGATATGGGCATTGTTCCACTCACTAATGGTACACCATGGCAACCTGTTAGTGAAATTCATGAAAGGTAAACACATGGGCTACTTTTCTCATAAAGTGTCACAATTCATCTTACAAAAAAGCATACAGAAACAAGGTGTCAAACTGTCACAAGATACGCCCGTAACACTGCTTAATGTCGACAGGGGGAGCAGATTGGTAAAAGTTTCATGGTCCTAGCTATTATACTTTTCGATATATGCCCTGGACAAAAATGAAGTATGAAAAATAACAAAGGGCAATAACTCAAAAAATAAGCCAGCTAGAATTATGGTTCTTTTGCACTGCACTCCCCTTTGATGATATCTATACACCCATGAAGTTTCATGATCCTAGCAATTATACTTTTAGAGATATCCTCCGGACAAGATTCAAGTATGAAAAACAACAAAGGGCAATAACTCAAAAAATAAGCCAGGTAGAGTTATGGTTCTTGTGCACTGCACTTCCCTTTGGTAAGATCTATACACCCATGAAGTTTCATGATCCTAGCTATTATACTTTTAGAGATATACTCCTGACAAGATTCAAGTATGAAAAACAACAAAGGGCAATAACTCAGAAAATAAGCCAGGTAGAGTTATGGTTCTTGTGCACTGCACTTTCTCTTGGTGAGATCTATACACCCATGAAGTTTCATGATCCTAGCTATTATACTTTCAGAGATATACTCCGGACAAGATTCAAGTATGAAAAACAACAAAGGGCAATAACTCAAAAAATAAGCCAGGTAGAGTTATGGTTCTTGTGCACTGCACTCCCCCTTGGTGAGATCTATACACCCATGAAGTTTCATGATCTTAGCTATTATACTTTTAGAGATATACTCCGGACAAGATTCAAGTATGAAAAACAACAAAGGGCAATAACTCAAAAAATAAGCCAGGTAGAGTTATGGTTCTTGTGCACTGCACTCCGTAATGATTAGAAGAATACAACTGCCAAGTTTAAAGTCAATCGGACTTAAGGTGACAGAGTTATGCTCCGGACAAAGAAGTGGACGCCGCCGGACGCCCGGACGCCGGACGTCACGGGTGATCCCATAATAGGTCCCGTCTTCGACGGGCGTATAAAAATGGGCATAATTCTGCCTCAATGCATGTTCCGGTTATGGGCCTTGGTCTGTTACTATATGAGGTTCAAAACATATAAATACAGTGCCATATCATCAGTTTTAATTGAGACACAGACATAGCACATAGAAATTTTATCAAGATTTTCAGTTAAAAACTGCATTTCATTCTGGTTTTCTATACATGTATATTGGTGTAGTAAAGAGAACCAGTACATGTACCAGTGTCCGCACCAATATGTGCAAAGTTTCACAGCAATATCTACCTGTGTTACAAACAAGGACATCAAATGCCAACGCTATGCTGTTGTTCCATGTTACAGGTAGAATCCTGAGGTACCTAGCCTGGATGTGCATCTTGAAGTAATAGACAACAGGTGATGTATTGTCTGTGTTGCCAGTCAACACCTGTAAATAAGAGCCAACAAGAGCTTCACAGAGCGGCAAATATACCCCAAACATGATGGCTCAGCATGAAACGGTTGTAACTGCCTATAAACATATAGGCAGTTACAACTGTTTTGCACTGAGCCATGGATTACAGGGGCTTTTGGCTGTCATCTGTTATCTGAATTCCATAAGCCGCATGCAGAACTAGACACCATTGAAATTCATCACAGAAAGTTTGATGAAATTCTATTAGAAATTGTTGGATGATACAAGAAAGTGCTATATTGTAACAGTTTCATAATCCTAGCAATCAAAGTTTAAGAGAATTACTTCTGACAAAGAACTAGATACAGTTAAGATTTCTGGATGACAAAGGTCAAGGTCACAAGGTCAAAGGTCATGTATTGACTTGTGTCCAACGGCTGGAAAAATCCATTAAACCAAGTTACTTTCATCTGTGAGTTGAACAAGCTTTGCTAGCATAAATTTCTATTTGAAATTGTCAATCCCCCACATTTTTCATACTTACAAAAGCTTGGCCATATGGTTCTTGATAGAAAGTAAACATTGAATCCACATCCGTATTGGAATACTTCACATAGAAACTGGTGACCCATTCCTGTGCAGATGGATTTCCCTTTGTCAATATACCTCGAATTGTCATGACATTACCTAGGTCAACCTGTAAGACATTGTACAGGTTGTTATTGAAACTGCTATGAAAATTATCCATTGGTAACCTTTTTTGTACTGAAAATTACTATTTCAAAATGTGCTCTTAAATTAAATTGCTGATAAAGCAAAAGACTTTCATTTGTAGATGTCTGCATATTATGTAGATTATCTAAGTCTACAAAATATCTGTGGCTTAAACTGACAAGCAAGTCTAGAGGGGTGCACTATGACATGACTGCATATACATGACAGTATGTGTGATATGATTTTTCAACAAGAACATTTCTGAATGGTCCAATTAAAATTGGAAAATGGTGAGAAAAACAAATGATACTGAAAAAGGAAAATCTGTCATATGTAGAATAGACATCAGTGACAAAAAATGTAGGAACTGTTAGTTATCAGCCTATTCTTCTTCTCCTTTGAAGGTTTATTCAGCTACATCCTGCAGGGTCATTAAAACCAGAGGCGCGTTCTTTAGAGCAAGATCTCTCGAGATATCTTGAGATTTCTTAAGATGTTTTAGGATAAAGCATTCTTTAGAGCAAGATTTTAAGATGCCCAATGGGAGGCGCCATTACCCTATGCTTCGTGCGGAACCCCTTGGTGAACTTTGTAGAAACAAAATAAGAGAAAATTTACCAAGTAGTTCCGACTGCTCCATATGGTACCATGGTAATGCTCAATACTTCATACAAATGATGTCATCATGACGTCATTTGTATGAAGTATGGAGCATTTAGAACATCTCGGTAAGAATCTAGGTCTTAAAAACGCTTTGTCTAAAACACCTTAAGTAATATTAAAAAATCTCGCTCTAAAGAACGCGCCTCAGGGCTTGCCAAAAGAATGGTTAAAGAAAGGCTACCAATAACAGAAAAGGAAACTTACCCCAATCCATTGGTTACTGTCAGAAACTGCCGGTTTCCAGCAGGATCTTGTCATGCCTGGCATAATTGGTCGTACTTGAGCAAATGGTGTTTTAAACCTTTCCTAATGTTTTTATCACTGACGAGAAAGGTTTGGGAAAACATTAAGGTGAAAGAAAAAAATGCTGGTAACCAGCATTTTCTCCTTTTACCTAAATGTTTTCATTGTGGCAGTACATAAAATATCTGATATAGGTGATATTTATTCTGTCCTTTGCAGTACCTTTGAATATAACCATTCTAAGATGTTTTAATTTTACAAATTGATTAATAAACTTGCCCCAATCCATTGGTTACTGTCCGACACTGCCGGTTTCCAGCAGGATCGTGTCATGCCTGGCATAATTGGTCGTACTCGAGCAGACGTTGCATTATGGCTTGTGTCTAGTACGGATGATGCATTAAGCTGACTATCTTTTACTACTAGTGGTCCACTTATGGCATAGTCAGGGCTGCAGCCCTCTGTTAAATGAAAACAAGAGTGCCTGAAAGGCACTGATATCGCTCACCTGAGTTTTTCGTGTATTTGATTGTGTACAATATAAATTTTGTTGTAAACAAATATACATGTCACATCAAATTATTGCAAACTAGAATATCACTGAAAGTGATCATACCCCCCAACAGCACTGTTTTTGTTCATTTTGAGAAGTACATTTCATTTGAACTGTGAGCTTATCAATTGGGAAAAAGAGCAACAGACCAAACAGCACAGTCACTCAAGGTACATTCCTGTAAGGTTTGGTTCAACTTTGCCCTATAATTGCTAACTTTTTAGCATTTTCTCATGATTTCGTTAAGTCTGATAAGCCTTGCCCTGCCACAACCACATTTTTTGATGAATAAAAAATTTGTGAACAAATATTTTAACGAGTCACCCACTGATAATTCCTGCCAAGTTTGGTAACAAAATGCCTGATGGTTAAGGAGAAGAAGATTTTTGAAGAATTATCTAACAATTTCTCAAAGTCTTCTAAGCCCCACCCTGCCACACCTACAATTGTCACCCAATCAAAAATTCATGAGCATGTGTTGAAAACAGTCACTCAAGGGACATTTCTGCCAAGCTTGGTTCAAATTGGCCTGATAATTGATTTTTAAAGATTTTTCACATGATTTTTCTAAGTCTGAAAAGCCTGCCACGCCCACAATTTTTGACGAATAAAAAATTCACAAACAAATTTTGAAAAGGGTCACCCTAGAAACATTTCTGCCAAGTTTGGAAAGAATTGGCCCAGTGGTTAAGGAGAAGAAGATTTTTGAAGAATTATCTAATAATTTTTCGAAGTCTGATAAGCCCCGCCCGGCCACGCCCACTAATTTTTGACGAATCAAAAATTCACGACCAAATTTTAAAAAGGGTCACCCAAGGAACATTTCTGTCAAGTTTGGAAAGAATTGGCCCAGTGGTTAAGGAGGAGAAGATTTTTGAAGAATTATCTAATAATTTCTCGAAGTCTGATAAGCCCCGCCCTGCCATGCACACATTTTTTGACGAATCAAAAACTCACGAACAAGGTCTGAAAAGGGTCACCCAAGGAACATTTCTGCAAAATTTGGAAAGAATTGGTCCAGTGGTTAAGGAGGAGAAGATTTTTGAAGAATTAATTTACAATTTCTTTAAGTCTGATAAGCCCCGCCCTGCCACGCCCACATTTTTTGACGAATCAAAAATTCACGAACAAGTTTTGAAAAGGGTCACCCAAGGAACATTTCTACCAAGTTTGGAAAGAATTGGTCCAGTGGTTAAGGAGGAGAGGATTTTTGAAGAATTATTTAATGATTTCTCTAAGTACGATAAGCCCCGTCCTGCCACGCCCACAATTTTTGACGTATCAAAAATTCACGAACAAGTTTTGAAAGGGGCCACCCAAGGAACATTTCCGTCAAGTTTGGAAAGAATTGGCCAAGTGGTTAAGGAGGAGAAGATTTTTGAAGAATTAATTTACAATTTCTTTAAGTCTGATAAGCCCCGCCCTGCCACGCCCACATTTTTTGACGAATCAAAAATTCACGAACAAGTTCTGAAAAGGGTCACCCAAGGAACATTTCTGCCAAGTTTGGAAAGAATTGGTCCAGTGGTTAAGGAGGAGAAGATTTTTGAAGAATTATCTAATGATTTCTCTAAGTACGATAAGCCCATCCCTGCCACGCCCACAATCTTTGACGAATCAAAAATTCACGAACAAATTTTGAAAGGGGCCACCCAAGGAACATTTCTGTCAAGTTTGGAAAGAATTGGCCCAGTGGTTGAGGAGAAGAAGATTTTTGAAGAATTACCTAAATGATTTCTTTAAGTCTGATAAGCCCCGCCCTGCCACGCCCACAATTTTTGACGAATCAAAAATTCACGAACAAGTTTTGAAAAGGGTCACCCAAGGAACATCCCTGCCAAGTTTGGTCAGGATTGGCCCAGTGGTTGAGGAGGAGAAGATGTTTAAAGAAATTGTTGACGACGGACGACGCACAACGGACGACGGACGACGGACGACGGATAGTGACTGACCCTAAGAGCTCCCCTTGAGCTCGTTGAGCTCAGGTGAGCTAAAAAGTCAAATGTCAATCTACTGCAAAAGATTGGGACAACAAAATAACAAAATTTTGACTTTTTTCAGTCTTCAGTACTCACATGGTAGGACATAAGAGTCATTTTTTCTAATCATTCATAGCCAAAGGATACTCGCCAATGAAAGTGGGCTTGAAGAGTTTTACATCTCTGGACTAGACAAATCAACAGAGGAGTAAATCTATATTGAAAGAAAACCTGGGCCAAGACGATTTAAGGAAGAATAACACAAAATAGCCCTTATGGTATATAATTATGGTATGGTAAAATATGATAAAAGGGATCTGAGTTATTCAAGATCAATACAGATCCAAATAAGAAAGTACATTAACAACCATATCACTAGCTGCATATATATATGATAAGCACCATAATTCTTGTGAATTTACAATGATATTGCTGCTTTTCAACAAAAACATCATAACTGCAGCTTAACCCATTCCCACCTATTGACGCCTTTAGACACCCTTTCAGATAATGACTTTGGAAAACATTTTGGAAAATGAAAAAATTACTTGTGACAAGCAATTTCTTCATTTCCCACAATGTTTTCATGGTAAAAAGACCAAACAAGAGGGCCATGATGGCCCTAGATCGCTCACCTGAAATTTCTTGCCTTGTTGAAATAAACATTTTGACCTGTATAGCAGCAAATTAAGAATTTTGCAATAAAGCCCCTTTTCCTTAGTTTTTCAAAAGAATGAAACAAAATTCAGCCTTTTCAAAAGTGTTTGCTCTTTTACCTTTTTTCTGATGCCACTGCACTAAGAGCTTTGATATTAATCAAATTCTTATAACAACTTTGAAAGCCCTTCACCCAAAGATCATTCATGTGAAGTTTTAAGAATGTTGGCCCACTACATGTAGTAAGCCAGAAGATTTTTAAAAGATTTGGCTATTTTCCCCTTTTCTCATGCCGCGGAAGTCAAAGGCTTTGATGGAATCAAAGTCTCTCAAAATCCTTGAAAGCCCTTCATCAAAGGACCATTCATGGGAAGTTTCAAGAATATTGGCCAACTAGTTGAAGGCAGAAGCTTTTTACAAGATTTGGCTATTTTCCCCTTTTCTCATGCCGCGGCAGCCAGAGTCTTTGATGGAATCAAATTCTTTTAACAACTTTGAAAGCCCTTCACCCTAGGATCATTCATCTTAAGTTACAAGAATATTGGCTTGCTAATTAGGCAGAAGAAGATTTTTAAAATATTTGGCTATTTTCCCCTTTTCTCATGCCGCGGCAGCCAGAGTCTTTGATGGAATCAAATTCTTTTAACAACTTTGAAAGCCCTTCACTCAAGGATCATTCATGTGAAATTTCAAGAATATTAGCTGACTGGTTAGGCAGAAGAAGATTTTAAAAAGATTTGGCTATTTTCCACTTTTCTCATGCCGCGGCAGCCAAAGTCTTTGATGGAATCAAATTCTTTTAACAACTTTGAAAGCCCTTCACTCGAGGATCATTCATGTGAAGTTTCAAGAATATTGGCCAACTGGTTAGGCAGAAGAAGATTTTTAAAAGAGTTGGCTATTTTCCCATTTTCTCATGCCGCGGCAGCCAGAGTCTTTAACGGAATCAAATTCTTTTAACAACTTTGAAAGCCCTTCACCCAAGGATCATTCCTGCCAAGTTTCAAGAAAATTGGTCTACTGGTTTGGGAGGAGAAGATCTTTAAAGAAATTGTGGACGGACGGACGGACGGACGGCCGGCCGGACGGACGGACGGACGGACGGACGACGGACAACGACCGATCACAATACCTCACCTTGAGCACTTTGTGCTCAAGTGAGCTAAAAATGTTAAATTTCATTCACTTGAAATTGTGGTCCGAATCATCTTTGAATTTGGACAAGCCTAAAATTTTGTTGTTTGGTAATGGGTTAAAACAAGCTGCAGTTACTAGATTTTGGTTGAAAAGCCAAAATATACTTGTCCAAACCAAATTGTTGTAAACAAAGTAAACCTTTACCTTCAAAACATCCAAGTACCTCCCATCTCAGAGATATACCAAAATGCCACTTCTTTGGTACAAGCTTGACACCCTGTGCTTCAAATGGGAATAACAGGTTGTTTGTGACTGGTGAGCTACCATCTGTGTTGGCTGTGAAAACCTAAGAGAACAAAGATTAACCCTTTGACAAACAGCAAAAAAATATGTTGCTACCATTTGAAAGCTTTAGCAGATGACAAATGGACATCAATACAAGATTCATTTGCTATATACATCATAAAGCTAAGAATATCTGTATCTTTACGTTGCTAAATCCAATACTGGCTTTAACCCTTTCCCAAATAAGACCTGGATTTGACGTCTCTAGAAGAAATGGCTTGGGAAAACATTGAAACAAAAGAAGAAACTGCTGATAACCAGCAGATTCTCCTTTTGTCTCAATATTTTCTGCACTATATTGTACACAAATTCCTTCCTTTTTAACATCAATTTTGTTGTCTACAGCAGATCCGAATTGGACCGCCCTAAAATTTTGCTGTTTGGGAAATGGTTAAAAGCTTAAGCAGATGACAAATGGACCTCAATACAAGATGTATTTGCTATATACATATAGCTAAGAATATCTGTATCTTTACGTTGCTAAATCCAATACTTGATTTAACACAATGGTATATATTCAGACATGAAAAGAACAGGCGAATTTGTTGAATTGATATTCCCCGCTGAAAAAAATTTATTTACTCTGTATGTGTATGGCTTCACCAATCAGGGGCAGTTACTCTAATTGTTGAACTGTTTAACCCCAAAAGTATGCGCATTTCCTTTTTGTACCAAAGCTTTCCACAAAGTGTCATTGAAATCCAGTCAATGGTTTCCAAGAAATAGCACGGAAACCAATATTACTCCGTATGTATATGGCTGCACCAATCAGGGGCAGTAACTCTAAATTTAATGCTCGAACTGGGTAACCCAAGCGATATGAACATCTCCTCTTCGTAGTGAAGCATTCCAAAAAGTGTCATTAAAATCCAGTCAATGGTTTCCAAGGAATAACACAAAAACGAATATTACTCTGTAGGTTTATAGCTTTACCAATGAACAGCAGTAACTCTGAATTTAATAGTCCAACCGGATAACCCTGACAATATGCCCCTCTTTGTAGTAAAGCTTTCAACAAAGTTTCCTTGAAATCCAGTCAATGGTTTCCACAAAATCATGATGGCAGGTAAAAAGGACATATTGCATAAGAGATAAAGAAGCAACTATAACTAGTCCTCCTGGAAGCCTAAAAACAGCAGCTATGTGAGACAACGTCAATTCTCACCTTGTCAACGCCCGGTGGATCTTGATATGTAATCCAGTCAGCATAGTAACTTTCTTGGTATTGTATAACATATTGTGTAACCAATTGTCTGTTATGTGGCTGAGGTCACAACAAAATTACATTGAAAATCAAGCATTACTATGAAAAATGAACATGTAAAGATGTAAAAATATGGCGGTTCTATGACAGAAAGCATCAATTCTTACTTTGTCAACGCCCGGTGGATCTTGATATGTAATCCAGTCAGCATAGTAACTTTCTTGATACTGTAGGATATATTGTGTAACCCATTGACTATTGTCTGGTCTTCCAGCTGTGGTTATCCCAGTCACAACTATTGTGTTGTAGAAGTTCACAACAATAAACTGGTTAAAGTCAGAGATTTTGGCTGACCATCCACCCTTTCCACCTGTCAAATAAAACAATCCTATATTGATGTGCGATTCTGGGTTTTGAAACTATCTTGGCTTATGTAGCAACATAAAAGTTTGATCCCTTCATGATACCCAAATATTCAACCATTTCCCATTCAACCTCTTGCTTCAATATACAATATAAAGAAAGTTATAAAGAAAGTAGTTAGATCTATATGTAAACAAATTTTTCATCAAAAAAGCAGTTTTTTTCCACATCAAAAAATTTTAACACCTATCTAATTTCCAACATCTATGTTTAAAAATGTGACCCGTCACACTAAAAGGGACATTATAGGAAGTGTGAAAAATATTGACCCTAGCCAGACTAGGGCCGATACTTTCCACTTTAAAATAATTATCTAAAACTAGAATGTTTAACCTATCTTATCATGTGTTCTTTCTCCAAATACGTCTTCTGGTTGACCTCTGCTGAGCATAATCAGCTTGTCAAAACTTGGATTTTTGGACTTCTGATAAGGTCCCTTTTAGCATGATGGGTCACAAATCATAAGTTACCAGGTATATATCTAGAGTTATAGGCCAGATGTTGGGGATCAGCTGATGATGAGGAACTGAATGCATCTGTATCTACACTATAGTTGCCAGATAGCATAGGTTGTCCTATATACTGAAGTCATGGTGCAGGATATATAAGGGATGAATGTGACTGGTTACGCATAAGGGACATTGTCAAAAGTCAAAAATCCAAATTTTGACAATCTAATCAGACTCTGCAGAGGTCAATCAGATGCAGTATGAGTAAAATTAACACAATTAGTAAAGTGAGAAGTTTCGACCCTAGTCAGGCTGCGCGGACTGCACAGACTGTCTAGGGTTGGTACTTTTCACACTTCCCTTAAGGTCCCTTATAGCATGGTGGGTCATTTATATAAAATATTTTGTTAACATTACCTAGTATATATCTAGAGTTATAGGCCAGATGTTGTGGATCAGCTGATGATGAGGAACTGAATGCATCTGTGTCTACACTATAGTTGCCAGATAGCATAGGTTGTCCTATACACTTGGCTGAAAAATATATGTCAAATCAGTCAAATCCAAGCTTTACTTTAATAAGAAGAAATCTATTAAGAAAGGTAAAATAATTTACAATTTTCTGATGATTTAACCCTTTCTAAAACAGTATACCTAAGAGACCTTCATACTGATTCACTTGAACTTTTCAATATTTCAGACTATAAAAAACAGTTGATTCTGTACAGATTGAATTGAAAGAGTACAAAATATGTACTAAATATACTGTAAACCAGGATAAGTTTGCGTCAAGAAATGTTCGCGTTTTTATGCACTCGGGCTTGTTCGCGGCGTTTTAAGTTCGCGGATCAATGCTGTCCGCGAATCGCGCGAAACAAAACACGCTATGGGGGGATTGAGAAATTGATATGTTGAATAATATGGGGAATCGGATGATTACATAATGATATGACTTTATTTACGATATTTAAGTCGCCATTGACAGTTTGGTCGAAGTAAGCTTCAATCGACCCATTGTTTTATTTCACACTTTATAGTATACTGGATTACAGTTTGTAACACAATGCATAGAATTCGAGCGTTACATTAACTTCACACCTATTTACCTATAGCGTCGAGAAACGATAATGACAGTTTTATTCAATATCACCGAAGGTCGATTCAAACCTCGTAGCTGTGGCTAATTTCAAACTTCAGTTACGAGGTTTTAAACGTCAACCAACGTTTGTTGTCATACTCGGCATTCGAATGCCAAACGACCCCTTTTCTCAATTTCAAGCAGGTATGTCTAGTTGAATAAGATTGTTTATCTTTCTATGTCGTGTTTTTCAATATGCCACAATATCTATGTATTTTTGGATAAAAACGAAAGTAGTCTAAAATGAAGAAAACTTTTCACTTATATCCTGTTACGAAAAAGCTATTTCCCTTGTTTACATAGTAGTGTAAATAAAAACATCTCCCCATAGGTTTTCCCGAAACAAAAACTATCAAAGCGAGTAAAGTTCGCGTTATTATTGAAAGTAGCCTATTAGCGGCGTTTTAAGTTCGCGGATCACACCCACCCGCGAAAGACGCTAACTTAAAAAGCGCGAAATAATTTCCTGGTTTACAGTAAGTCACTCAGACAGATATAGCTCTCATGTGAATAGCAATGAGTGCCGGCCACAAAATCTTGCAAGAAAGGTCTAAAATTGTGTGCCTATAACTATGCTTTTTCAAAGAATTAACCTATTACCACACAGTGACTCTTTTTGACTCCCAACAAAATAATGGCCATGGAAAACATTGTGGAAAATAAAGAAATTGCTTGTGACAAGCAATTTCATCAATTCTCACAATGTTTTCCATACAAAAAGACCTAAAAATTAGAATTTCCATTCACTTGAATTTGTCATTTGCAGGGTTTTTCAATTTGGACTGCCCTAAAATTCTGTCATTTGATAATGGATTAAAGGGTAGAATAAGTATACTAAACGATACATTACCACTTGGAGGGGTGCCAGTGGGTGGGGTTAAGCCTGTTAAGGTTGTCATTACAGCTGAAAGATGGAAGAGAAATGAATTAAATTATAATTTCGACCTTTCCTTTCCGTGCTTCTACAAGTAAATTGGTTTTAAGCTTAAAAGATGAGACAAAAAAAACAATTTCACAAAATTATTCCGTAGATTATCATTAGTTAGACTAAACAATACGGCTGCTAGCAGTAACAAAATAATAATGTAGTAATTTATCTTGAAAATTAAAGGCAATTTGCCAAAATATTGAGTCACGAGTGTTTTTTTAGTGCAAAAAATAAAAAATTTGGAAAACAGGACACATAAGAGGAAGAAACATAAAAACAATTGTTTTATCTATTCCCTCCAAGTCATCTGTGCCATAACTGAAAAGTTTCCGCTTAATCAACATTCATTTTAATACCATTGGCGCCTAGATCTATCTGAAATTGCCTCAATGAAAGTTGATTAACATGTACCTTTATGCTCATTCAATAACAGAACAAGAGCTTTGACTTATTTAACCCTTACCCAAACAACAATTTTGGGGCGTTTTGACAAGAAAGCTGCTATAGGTGACATCATTGATGTAAATGGAAAGGGAAATTGTGTACATTATAGCATATAAAATATCAATGCAAAAGGAGAAATTTCTTTTGTCTCAATATTTTCCCAAGCCTTTTTTATCAGGGCTATCAAAACCAAGTCTTGTTTGGGAAAGGATTAAAGCATGAAATAGTTTAAGAAGATTATCATACACAAGGCAGACATTTAGCAACCTGAAGCATGAAAAAATATTGGGAGATACTGATTACAGAAGAAAAATTACAACAGCATTTCATGAATCTTTGACCCTACCATTTTTCTTGCAAATGTAAAGTTGTTCCTTGGAGCAATATCTATCATTCCACTGATAATTCCACGCTGACACAATCTCGGCACAATTTTCTGGTTCCTGGCCTGTAGGGATATTGTTGGGTTCTCCTGGGTACCAGTGAAGCAACCTGAAATCAACAAATTCGGTAATAAGAGGAGTCTTAGAAAAGAATTTTAATTTATTAAACCCCTTTCAATCAAACGAATATGAACTCTCTCGTGATTCTCTTAATCATGAAGTTATACTTTGAGAAACTTCAAAGGTTGAAATCAGAAACATCTGCTTCGAGGGAACCATTTTGTTTATGAAAACAAAAACTGCTTATCAATACCATAAGCATTCATGTCAAACTTAACTGCTAAGATTGTGTGAAAGCAACCATAATCCAACGTCTCATCTGAAAGTTTCCGAGGATCAGACAAGTGATTTTGAAGTTTAACCTGTTACCACAAGACAAAACTGGTCCCTCAATACTTACTAAAGGGAAATTTATCTGTCCATTCAGACAGCCGCCTCACCTACCTTCCTTAGTCTGATCTATCTAATCAAATTATTTTCACAGATTTAAAACCTCTTGATCTAAGGATCATTTTTGCAATATATTGTAGGCATTGGCCTATATGGATTTTGGAGAAGTAATTTTTTTCTTTTTCTTCAGAAAAAGTGAATAGATAGACAGACATATGAACAGATGGATGACAGATAAAAACCGATCATAATCACCTAGTCCTTCATGCACCAGTGAGCATAAAACAAGACCTACCTAAAAGGAGACCCATCTGTCCATTCCCAGCCACCTTCTCTAGTCTGGTCTGTGGCTCCAATCCAGTAGTTTAGTTCTATAGACCCATACTGTCCTGTACTCAACATTGCTGAAAAAGAAAATGATCAGGTCCTTTTGTAATATAGCATGTAATGAGTTGTAGGTCACGTAATGAATACACGTCTGTTCAGGTTGGATCCTTTATTACAACTGATTCAAATTATAAAGTTGTTTACAAACACAAAACAAATATGTAACGGACACACATAGCAACGTCAAAACAACGCACAAAATACGGGAACGTACACATGACGCGGGAAATACAAAACAACGTTAACGAGACGCGGGAAATACAAAACAACGTTATACAGCGTTCACGACATTCTCTGGGCAGCACAATGAATTAAAGGAAATAAAATTATACATGAATTACACATAAATTGAATAATGTTAAGTGAAATATGAATGTGAAAGTTATCTTTGAATGTCTTAATCACAGTTAACTTAATCGTTTGAATGTCCTATATTGTCTTATTATCACAGAAATCAATGTTCTTCACTCATAGATCGTCAGTCCTCAGTTCTAATGATCGAATTATCCCATCGTTTTCCGTTGCTCGTCCTTAGCTTCACCGCTCGAGTGATCCTATTGTTCCATTGTTCACAAGTCCATTCGCCTGCACTTTTCCAGTGTGTGTGTGGATTATCATCGTGTATCTGAGCGGATTCATCGGTATTAATTGTCACTGATGAGTGGGTTTTCTTCCATTGTCTATGGATCTGGTTGGCGTGATCATTCAATTTGGAATTCATTCTCCTGGATGCTCGTTTTGGCTTTTGGAACGTTTCCATTTTGCATTTTGGAGCGTCCGCGGGTAACATGGATATCCTCCGCCCATACAAATGTTTACAGCGGGTTGTAGTATCGGGAATACGTGAGTCACGTGCGTTAGTTGGCGGACAGTCATTGGTAGCAGATTCAAATACACAACTGTCGTTCAAGATTGGTTCGATGCGGCATTTCAATTTGCTAACTACAGTTCTTGTCACTTTCTTCAATCGTGTCCATAATCCCCCGTACCACAGCGTGCACTTTGGTTTTGATTTTGATCGATTTTCTCGGTGACAGTTCTTAACTTTTCCGGTGGACTTTTTCGTAGTGTTAGTTGCTTCGGTGTGACATGGTTTCTTTTCATCGTACACAGGTAATGTAAATAGGCTCATCATATGACTGCTGATCTGGTTTGGTAGTGTTTCACTGGCATGAATATTGGCACGTTCGAATGAGGGATTATCTGGGCATAATTATACTGGAGTGATGACAATTTTCACAGAATATGCACAATTTTGTAGATTGACAATTTGTTAAACGATGTTTTCCTAGACAATTGAAACAGAGTTTGTGGTTTTTCACTTCACCCATTCTAGATTCGTAGAATGCAAATTTTGTGCATTCATTGCTGTGATGATTTTCGTGGCAGTATGCGCACCTGATTGTCGTTCTAACAATACTGCTTCGGTCACGATTCTCACTAATTTCCGTTCCGGTGTGGAATATCCCCGTACTGGCCGTCATGCCTTGTGTTTCTAGCTCTAACCTGTTTGGCTGACCTGCTTCTAGAATATTGATTTCTCTGTTGATAGCCTTTCTCAAACACGCTAACGTCCAGTAATTCTTTTCATTTTCCCTCGCGATGTTTTGGCGCATTTCCCTGGGCAATTTCTCCAATAGTATGGGCACTAGTAGGCTTCAGTTTCTTGGCTCTGGTTTAATGACTCTAAACCTCGGATGCAACTCTCCATTCGGTCGTGGAAATTTCGCAAACTGGGGATAGTCAGGGATGGGGTAGGTAGTTGAAGTAAGGTTGGCATCGTGGACTGGATAATTTTGTGGGGCTGACCATAACGCTCACGTAGTAGGTCTACGGCTCTGGAATAATTGGCGTTTGTCAAGGAAAACCCTTCTATTGTCATGGCAGCTACTCCTTCTAGCTGTGACTTAAGATAGCTGAACTTCTGTATTTCGCTCAGGGTGGGGTTGAAATGTACACTAGTCTCGAAAATGTCCCAAAACGTCTGCCACTGCACGGCACTACCATCAAACGTAATGAAATGAGTTGTAGGTCATGTAATGAATACACGTCTGTTCAGGTTCGATCCTTTATTACAACTGATTCAAATTACAAAGTTGTTTACAAACACAAAACAAATACGTAACGGACACACATAGCAACATCAAAACAATGTAAAAAAATCGGGAACATACACATGACGCCGGAAATACAAAACGGCGTTAACGAGACGCGGGAAATAAAAAACAACGTTATACAGCGTTCACGACATAGCAGTACTCGAGGTGCTCTTGATATTTGATTTTGCCAGATTAACTTTGAATTCACAGGTAACATATGGTAAAGATTTGTCGGAAGCAACACAAATACATTTATAAAGATCCAATATTTGATGTTTAACAACCAAATAATGATAAGTTTTGAATTTGAATTTGCACTGAAAGACAAACAGGTTTGGCCTTTTTGCACTTTCACTCAATTTTGACATTTATATTACAATTGATATTTTATCACTTTCAAATGCTGATTCTCCACCCCCTTTCTCTAGAGTGTAATTACATGTACCTTCTATGAAGTTTTGTTCCCTCTGTCCTGATATGCTCATCAAATCACCGCCCCTAGCTATACAATCACTTCTTGCTGCTGACCAGGATTTTGGACTGTTTAGTACAACTTGATAGCAGAAGTTGTCTCCAGAGTTATACACCCACTGCGCTCCACAGTATGGGGACAACATGGCTAAAAGAGAACAAGATGTGTTTGTTAAACACAAATGCCCCCGAAATGGTATACTTTTGAAGAAAACGGCAATGTTAAGTTTTTTGGACAGAGAGATCAGACAGACTGACACAAGTAAAACAATATGCCCAGTGATTTTGTTACAAATTTATGCGGAAGAGTCCTGGGACTCACTGGTTCCCAAAACAATGAGTCCAATATTGAAACATCGGAGTCTTAGTAAGACAACGTCGATTACACATTGAAAATGTAAGCATTCTGGGACTCACTCAATATTTTTCAATGAGTTCTGAGAAAAAAATATGAGTCAGGGACTCGGGACTCGCAGGTAACAAAATCCCTGTATGCCCCCTCACTTTCAATACGGGGGCATAAAATTATTCAGTCTTAGAGTAGATCAAGATCTGCTTAGTTTCATTTTACATCCAAAGGGACAAAACCTAGAAGCTTATTTATATCTCTCTCAATTCTGCTTCATGGGAATTACACCAGTACTAATGCGGAGTATTTGGGCCAATGAGAAATCTAGAGCCATTGTTTGTTCTTCCATGGATTTTGATAGAATGAAACAAATGTCTCACTGACCCTGAAAAGTTTCATTCTGAGACATTTCTGAAAATATAGGGACATTCATAAAATCTCCCCTGCGAAAAAAGTTCAAGAACGCATTTCTAGTTCTAGAACTGTTCTTGAACTTCTAGAACTGTTCTAGAACTTCAAGAACTTGAGTTCTAGAACCTGAATAAAGTTCAAGAACTTCAATTCTAGAACATCACAGTTCTTGAACTTCTAGAACTTGAGTTCTAGAACCTGAAAAGTTCTTGAACTTAAGTTCTAGAACGTTAAAGTTCTTGACCATAAATTCAAGAACCTCATAGTACCTTTAAAGTTCTAGAACTTTGTTCAAGAACCAACAAAGTTCTAGAACTTAGTTAAAGAACCAACAAAGTTCTAGAACTTACAAATTTAAGGTATAGAACTAGAGTTCTTGAACCTGCAATATATTCTACAACCTGTCATAGTTTAGGTTGTGCTAGTTTCCTTTGTTTTTTAGAGCTTCAAAAATATGCGATAGTTCTGCAAAATGCGAAAGAATGAGTTTATTTTCATTATTTCATACATTGCACATTTGAAGTTTTGCTTATAAACATATGGTAATATTAGAGATAATATATCATTTAATGACAGAAAAAGAATGATTGTTTACTAATAAAAATGTGTAAGTTTTTGTTGACTTTTAAGAAAACTAAAGACATTGTTAAAGCTATGGCTTTGTTCTATCCTTGAAACATTTTCTTAAACTTGGATTCACTGTAAGGAACCATCAAGGAATTCATAAAAGATATTATAGAGATGTTAATGTTATTATGAATATTCTACTGGCTGAAAATCTGCATTTAAAGAAACAAAATAGGTCTGCATTTCATTCCAAAGTTCCTGAAGAAGTCAACCATTTCATCGATAGCTTATAAATGTTGGCTACTAAAATCAACAATTATAAAAAGTACCAATTCACAAACTATTAGCCAAGCTGTTTCAACCCTGACAAAGCAGTTTTGCATATATTCGAATTTCAATGATTTTGAAAATGGATGGAGAAATCAATAAGCTGTAGAAAGAACAGATTAGTTGGTAAGTTATCTAAATGATTGCTAAACAACTAAGGTCTATTACTAGCTAACCTTCTGCTAGCTAGTTTTGTCTTCATCCAGTGTCTATTAACCACTGTTTGTGACAAGGGATCTTTGAACATAATCAGAATTATAAATTGTCTTTGAAATCAATTTATTCTGTCAAATTCAAGAAGTGCTTACAAAGTTCTAGAACTACTGTGAAAGTTCAAGAACTAGTTCTAGAACTAGTTCCAGAACTTATCTATAAAGTACATGTAGGTTAAACTTCAAAGTCAAGGTCACAAGGTCAAAGGTCATGGTCTTAAATGAAAAGTCTTGGCATAATATATCTATGTGTGAAATATTACAGCTGTATTTCATATAGTTCACAAGATATAGAATTAACTGGATGAAATCAGACCCTCCAGTCTAATTTTACTCTAGTTCCCAGTCTATTGACCAAACGCCAACTGTCAATCAAAAACATCGATTAGCCAATGGACGATCACAAAAATGTTATGCCCCAATTGTTCATCGTTGCACATGGTTTTGTATCGATTTATCGACTGACAATCAAAACAATCGACATACCAATGGCAAAGAATTTTGTGCTAACAATAGACTAGGTTCACAGTTATGTTTTGATAAACCGCGTCGGTGTTGTTATAAAATCTCGTAACTACGGCTTAAATAAAGCCGTAGTTACGAGATTTTATAACAACAACTACGAAATACTATTTCGTTTGTCCGAATTTAAGTCACGATTAACTGGATAAAATTGTTCCCTATTACCGACCACACGCATATTGTTTGCCTTAAATTCTATGTTGGGCGGAGCGATCTGTCGATTGGCGTTTGGTCAATTACATGACATCACTTCCTGTTTTTTAGAGAATTGGAGGGAATTGCTTCTCTGACTTTTTAGCTCACCTGAGCACGAAGTGCTCAAGGTGAGGTATTGTGATCGGTCTGTTGTCTGGCGTCTGTCTGTCTGTCCGTCCGTCCATCCGTCCGTCCACAATCATAAAAAAATCTTCTCATCCTAAAGTACTGGGCAGAATTGGATGAAATTTCACAGATATGATCCTTGGATCATCTTTTTTCAAAATACTTCAAAGAATTGGGATCGGGGTCAGAATGGGGTAAAAAAGTAGGTCACTAGGTCAAATCTTATTTTTGCTCTAGGAGTCACAGTATTGGCTCAATCATTGTGAAAATTGACCAGAATCTTTGTCTTGATGATATCTAGGTCATATAAAAAAGTAGGTCATGCCAGATCAAAATGTAGGTCACTAGGTCAAATGATTTCAAATCCTTCTTCTTGCTCTAGAAGTGCTATCTTTTGCTCAAATCTTGTGAAAAATGCTCAGAATATTTTTTTGGTAAATATCTAGGTTTGATCAAAAATTGGGTCATGTGAGGTCAAAAACGAGGTCACTATGTAAATTTTAAAAAAACCTTCTTTTAGCCCAGAAGTGCCCTTTTTGGCTAAAATTATTGTAAAAATTGCTCAGAATGTTTTTTTTAATGATATAAAGGTCATGTAAAAAGTTTGTCATGCAAGGTCAAAAACTAGGTCACAAGGTCAAATATAAAAAATTCCATTTATTAGTCAAGAAGTGCCAATTTTGGCTAAAATCTTGTTAAAATGGCTTAAAATGTTTTTCTTTTGGATATTTAGGTCTGTTTAAAAAGTTTGTTGTGTGAGGTCAAAAACTAGGTCATAAGGTCAAATGTAATGAATCCCTTCTTTTTGCTCTGGAAATTCCAATTTTGGCTCAATTATTGTGAAAGTTGCTCAGGACGTTTATTTTGATGATGTCCGTAGGTCATTGAAAACTTGTGTCATGCGAGGTTAAAAACTGGGTCATTGGGTCAAATCTTGTTTTTGCTGTAAGAATTACAATATTTGCTCAATCATTGTGAAATTTGTTCGGAATGTTTAACTAGATGATACCTTGTTTTGAATTATTTAGCATTGTCTCAGTCCCAAAATACTTCAAACTTTTGTGATACAAGAAGAATTGGCCCTATGTTGTGGGGTATAAGGTTTCACACCGAGTCAGTTTTCTCAAAGACTGTTTGGCCTAGAGTCGTGAAATTTTGCATGAGTTTAAATCTCATGGACCTCTAAAAGCATATTTCAAACCATCACTTTACAATCAAAGAAGCCCTATGTTGTGGATTTGGAATTTTCAAGTGAGGAATTCAGACAAATGTATTTTAACCAGGTATCAGCTTATCAGCAATCATTGCTTAAATAAATAGTTTGACTGTCTAAAGTCAATAATAGACCCTCCGAATGCCTTATCTGATAATGGAGCTCTTATCTGATAAAAGATGGAGCTACAGATAATTTTAATGCCTTAACCTTTTCCTATGATGTCCTTATTAAAAAAGGCTTGGGATATTATTGAGTCAAATGAAGAAAAGGCTGATAATCAGCATTTTCTCCTCTTGCCGCATTATATTGTTCATGAATCCTTTCTTACCCACATCGATTTTGTCTCCTGCAACTCCTTACGAATTTGAACAGTCTATTTCTTTTCTGTCTTGATAAAGGTTAAGCCCTTTCCCAGCCAATGATCAAGCCCTTTCCACATTGTTGCAGAACAGAAAGTCCTTAGTTTTATGCCTTTGAATTTGACAAAATTGCTATTGTCACTCTTGTATTCTTCTATTGTTAAAAGCTTGATTTCATGGTCTTGCCAGTATCTCAACTATGAATTCAGGTGAGCGATCTAGGGCCATCTTGGCCCTCTTGTTTTTAAAATGTGTTGTTTATGGTCATAATTTACATTCATAATAATGCCAAAGCACTAGGTCGCCAAGCATTTTTGTTTGCATAGAAACATCAAATAGGCACTTTTGAGACAATTTTAATAGAAAAGCAAAAAGAAAAATTGAATGGTTTTCAGTGCAAAGCAACAGATAAGAGGGGGTGAACACACTCCAAATTTGTTATTTCAAATCCAAACCCTATGTTGTGGGTACTCATTTGAATTGTCTCGACGAAACAATTCAAATGAATACCCACAACATAGGGTTTGATAAACTATAAGTAAACTATTGCATTTTGAAAGGTCTTCACCCTCTCTTATCTGTAGCTCTAGTTACCAGGTACTGTAGGGGTTGTTGTCATGGCACCACTACCAGGGTCTGGAAAATAAGATAAACATAGCTCTTTCCCAAATGGCAAATTTTTCCACTTTTTGGAGTTACAGAAGACAAAATTTTTGTTGATAGAATTGGTGTAAATGAAGCCCAAGAAAACATTGAGGCAAAAGGAGAAAAAGAAGGAGAAAAAGCTGATTACCAGTATTTTCTTCTTTTGCCTCAATGTTTTCCCAAGCCTTTTCTTTCTGGGACGCCAAAAACATGTCTTGTTTGGGAAAGTGATAGAAAAAAGTTGTGTTTATAAAATATAGGATGCCCATGTTCAGGTCCCGATAATTGCACAGCTAGTAGCTAGGGATGCTCTGCCAGGTTACTTGTCAGGAGCTTTAACATAATTTCTTTTTCTGATTCTGAAAAACATGACCTGCTACCAGGGATTGAATGTTGATCTTGTAGCCGACGCTCTACTTGATATATCAATATCAAAGACAAAGTTGAAATATATACTAATGATAAAAAGTAAATGTGCATGCTTATTTTCTTATTCATTATGTAAATATACGACCTATTGACAAGAAACATATCTCGCAATTGTCCATAAGAGACACTTTTGTTAAAAAAATGTCAAATGCCACCAACTGCACATGCACAGACGTTCGACATTAACATCCTCTTTGTTTGAGTCTTTTGTTGAACTGTGTTATTCCTAAGTGAGGTTGAAATTTGTTTTTATGGTGAAATTATTGTTAACTTGCTTGTTGTTCAGAAAACAAGAGCTGTCCGAAGACAGCGCGCTCGACTTTCTAAGTTGCTTAGTATAAAGGGGGCATAACTCCCAATAGAGTGGTCCCAGGGTCATGGGCCCTGATAGTATGGTAGAGGGTGTGATGGTGAATAAGTATTCCAAGTTTGGGTTGAATCCCTTTGATAGTATGGAAGTTATTGATGTTTGAAAAAACTTTAACCTTGGTTGCAACGCCAACGCCGACGCCAATGCCAATGCCAACGCCGACGCCCGGGTGACAGTATAAGCTCTCATTTTCTTCGAAAAGTCGAGCTAAAAATGTATTTGTTTAATTGAACTGAAAACAATGCGATATGTTTATCCAAAGATGCACGTTAATGCATGCTTTAGACAGTAGCCCCCTAATGACCTTAACATTTGACCTTACCTTGACTTAATGACTTTGATCTAAATGAAACAGTCTTGTTACAGGAAATAAACATGTATACAATCGGGAAGCCTTCTCATTTACATTACCAAATTGATGGCCAGTGTTAACATTTTTCAAGCTGAACAGATGGACAGAGAAAGAGTTTAATGCACAATTATGCTGATTTGAATATCGACCTACATGCATTTTTCTCACATATAAATGACTTGGCCACAGTACAATTCCCGTCATCCCACGAGCCTGTATAATCTCTACGTCCACCCACTATCTGTATGCACTCCTGTCCGTTTGTAATGTCATCTGGTTCTCCCGGGTAAAAATTGGTCTCTTTAGCCTGAAATAATCAGCCAGTTTGTATTTAAGACAAATCACACTAAAAGGGGCCTTCTTGGAAGTTTATAAAACAAAATTTCGAGACAAGAATCAGACTTAACCCATTACCACACAGTAACTCTTTTTTACTCCCCTCCAGAAAAATGCTTGGGAAAACATTGTGGAAAAAGAAGAAATTGCTTGTGACAAGCAATTTCTTCATTACCCACAATGTTTTCTAACTCAAAATGGAAAGATTTTTAAAATTCAATCAACTTGAAATTGTCGTCTGCAACATCTTTGAATTTGGACAGGACAAAAATTTTGTCGTTTGGTAATGGATTAAAATGTCAACCAGATGTTTGATTAGAATAAAATTTTGTAAAATGTCAGAAATTCTTGATAAGAGACTTCAAAACAAGGAAATGTTTATGGGAAAGATAACTATTTATTAACCCATTCCAAAACAATGATGCCTCTTGACATCCCTCAAGGAAATGTATTGTTAAAACATTGAAGAAAAAGAAGAAAATGCTGCTAATCAGCATTTTCTCCATTTGCCTCAATATTTCACATCTTATACTTTACATGAACTAACCTAAGTATACATAGATTTTGTCATCTGCAACAGCTTTCAAATTGGACAACCCTAATTTTTTAACATTTGGGAATGGCTTTTAACCCTTTCCCAAACGGCAAAATTTTAGGGCAATCTGCTTCAAAAACTGCCACAAATGACAAAATGGAAGGCAAATAAAGATAGTTCTAATTTGAGTAAAATATTGCATAGAAAATATTGAGACAAAAGCAGAAACTGCTGGTTATCAGCAGTTTCTTCTTTTGTTTCAACGTTTTCCCAAGCCTTTCCTTTTACGGACGTCCAAACCAGGTCTTGTTTGGGAAAGGCTCACAGGTAAGACTGGGTTTATCCCAACTGTGTTGCCTCTTTAAATAAAGTCTTTATTATTATTATTATTATCATTATTATCATTATTATTATTATTATTATTATTATTATTATTATTATTATTATTATTATTATTATTATTATTATTATTATTATTATTATAATTATTATTATTATTATTATTATTATTATTATTATTATTATTATTATTATTATTATTATTATTATTATTATTATTATTATTATTTTATTATTATTTTATTATTATTATTATTATTATTATTATTATTATTATTATTATTATTATTATTATTATTATTATTATTATTATTATTATTATTATTATTATTATTATTATTATTATTATCATTATTATTATTATTATTATTATTATTATTATTATTATTATTATTATTATTATTATTATTATTTTTATTATTATTATTATTATAATTATTATAATTATTATTATTATTATTATTATTATTATTATTATTAAGGTATACGACCCATCAATAGAATTATAAAGATACATAAGTAACTATATATATTTAAAATCAGCATGGTATCCCGCATCTAATCGCCAATTTTTATCAACTTTGATCGTTTCGTTAGTGAAATTTTGATAATTCTATATCTTGCATCAGGGTCATACAAAATCATGAAATGCCAAACACCCCAAGTGAGTTTTAAACGCAAAAACTGCATGATTAAAATCAATAAACACAAGTGTTTGCATCTAATCAATAGCTTATATTATCCCCAACAATGGACTAACAAGTAAATAAATAAAAACCAGCAACAAAATATTTTTTTTGCTTTTGTAATACATGGCTACCATACTTTCGACAGGCTTTTCGGGCGAATCTGAAACAATAGTCAATTTTAAATAACATAAATTCCAATGATATATCAAAATGCATGGCACAAAAAGAAGATCATAATTTTCCTATATGTATATTCTTTCAAATAAAGTAAAAATTGAACAGTTTCGCCGTACACAAATTTAAAAAAATCACTTTGACTTATACCCCCCTTTTTACCATAGCCCATTTTTTCAGGAAAATGGCACTCTATGTTCATTATACTTAAATTAATTGTTCCATATGAATTTTACAGGTTTTTTATTGTTTGAATTGGAATACTTATATAATAGTAAATGTTACTTTAAAAAACATATATATAAACAAAAATGTTTATAAAACAAGAGTTGTCAGTGGACAGGATAGCTCAACGAAAAAGTGTTGGACTGTGAAATTTTATAGGATAAAAAGTATACCCAAATAGAAATTTGAAAGGGTTATGAATCTTTACCCAGTCTTTATCCTTAATAAAGAATATATACATGTCTGACCACAAGCATGTGTGCAAAGTTTCAATACTTTAACAATGGATAGAAGAAACAAAAATGTTACAAGTACATAATATCTGCATGTAAATCGTTAGTCAAGCATGTCTATGTCGAAAATTGTTGAAATGCCCCAGAAAATTGTGTGTCTTAGTGTGAGTTGAGGACGGTATTATCATCACAAGAAACACTTTGAAAAATAAAGCCAGGACTGTTGTAGAAAGATAGGTCTCTATCAAAACTATGTCTTGTTTGGGAAAGGGTTAGGTGAACAAGCAACTTTTGAATATCAGTTTTCTGATGTCTTGTTTGAATCATGTTTGCTGCCTTATTAATAGCTAAAGAGATGCAAAAGACAAGACAGAAACACAAAAATATACTAGAACTGTCGCAAAGTGGACGAATACCCCCCACTAGGGCCTTGTCACTGAAAAAGTGCTATCGGTCAAAAGGTTCTTGACTTAGAGCATGGAAACGGATTTTCAACAAAGTCAAACTGTGACCTTGACCTTTGACCTTGGTGACCCCAAAACAACAAGGCACCTCCTTGGGTCATGGGCAACAACTGTGTAAAGTTTCATGATCCTAGGTCAAACGGTTCTTGAGTTAGAACACAGAAACGAAATTATAAATTTTGAGTACTCCCCCCCCCCCCATTAAAAACTTCAAAGTGGCATAACTCTAACACTAATGACTGGATCAAGATGAAAATGGCAGGTGCACAACTTCATATGATAGGAAACATCCTGATAAAATTTCAGCAAATTTGGTCAAAAACTGAGGGAGGAGAAGAGGACACAAGATTATGCCCCCCCCCCCACCCTTAAAAACTTCAAAGTGGCATAACTCTGAAACTAATGACTGGATCAACATGAAAATTGCAGGTGCACAACTTCATATGATAGGAAACATCCTGATAAAATTTCAGAAAAATTGGTCGAAAACTGTGGGAGGAGAAGAGGACACAAGATTATGTCCACGGACGGACGGACAGACGGACGGACAGACGGACGGACGGACAGACGGACGGACGGACGGACGGACAACCTGATTCCAGTATACCCCCCCATAACTTCGTTGTGGGGGGTATAAAAATGAAATAGAAATTCTACAAAGAAAATGAATATGTTACTGGTTGTATCAGTTTTTGCTTCTTTTCTCTCATTGGTTTCTTCACGCAAACCTAGCGTAGAGAAAGCATCAGTTGGTCTTATCTTGTGTCTAGTTGTTTGGGAAAGGGTTAGATAGAAAGAAATGGCAAAGGTCAAGCTTACCTTTTCCTAAAGAAAAAGCCCAAATTACGGTAAACAAAGTGACCAGTTATGGAACGAAACATTTTTGGTGCGAATCAGGCTCCAAACAGTGACATATTACGTCAGAGGTACGTAATTCTGATTCAGGGGAGATCACTGGGTGCGCTGCAGTTGTTGTTGTTACAAAGGGAGGTCATTCTAACTGCCAAAATATTTTGTTTTTTTCGTCTTTTGTTGTTTCATTTGACGTTTTTATAAATTCATCTGCTTGGATTCGTTGCAGAAACTGTTCGTACAAATTCAAATCTAATGTAGAAGCGGTTTTACAAAAAATGTTTTAAAAAATCTCCGTAAATCCGAACATGCTCGATTATTTCCGTTATCGCGGAAACGGCCGACATTACACGAATCATTTAGAGCTAATGATGGGTCGTATTCCTTAAAGGGTTAATTAAAGAAGAAAGAGTCTTACTGCCTGTTGACCTGGTATTGTATTGTCTACCCACATCAGTTGTTGTAATGTTTTATCAAATTTTACTCCCAACATTCATTTTGCATCTCATTCTAATCATCTACATGGAATTAACAGCTATACGATTGGATTATGTGTACTGCTGCATAAGTGTCAGGTTCACATGGCTAGAAGATGTCTTTTTATTATTCTTTAAGATTGAATTTGTGTAACATATAGCAAGAAAATATTGAGACAAAAGGAGAAACTGCTGGTTGTCAGCAGTTTCTTCTTTTCTCTCAATGTTTTCCCAAGCAATTTCTATTAGGAACATCCAACACTGTTCTTGTTTGGTAAAGGGTTAAAGAACAAATAGACTTACAGCTTGTTGACCTGGTGCTGTCCCATCCACCCACATCAGCTGTTGTAATGTTTTATCGTATTTCATTCCAATCCATGTTACTGTGCCTTTCAACTGCTGAGCTGAAAATTAAGCAGAAAAAATCAACCATTTCCAGAATTGCCATTTACCCTTTCACAAACAAGACCGGCTTTTGACGTCCCTAGTAGATATGGCTTGGAATACATTGAAACAAAAGAAGAAACGGCTGATAAACAGCAGCTTCTCCTTTTGTCTCAATATTTTCTGTGCTGTAGTTCACACAAATCCTATCTTTAATAACATACATTTTGTCATTTTTTACAGTTTTTGAAGTGGATCTCCCTAAAATTTTATTGTTTGGGAAAGAGTTAAATCAAATCAGGAGAAATAACTAAGTAATTACTAAGTAATTCTAAATGGATGTTTTACAAATTGTGTGTCTTGCACATTGCATAAATTTATACTTCAGCCAAGTCTAAAACAAACCATTAACAAACAGTATGAGTTGTCCATACAAGATTTTGCAGAGAGATTGTGCAGGTTTAAAACCCTTTCCCAAACAAGACCTGGTTTAACGTCCATAATAGAATGGCTTGGGAAACATTGAAGCAAAAGAAGAAACTGCTGATAACCAGCAGTTTCTCCTTTTGTCTCAATATTTTCTGTGCCATATTTTACACAAATCTTATCTTTAATAACATCCATTTTGTCATTTGTGGCAGTTTTTGAAGTGGATCACTCTAAAATTTGTCGTTTGGGTAAGGGTTAATAACTAAAGTGAAGGACAAAATACCAGATACAAACCAGTTATGAAGGCCATTTCATATGCATCTTCAATAACGACAAGATCGCCACTGGAGCCTCGACAATAATCCCTGGAATCTTGCCAATTTTTTATCGTCTGGTTCCCAACTGGTCCAAAATAGTAGCAATGGTTCTTGTATAGTACCCAGTTAGGATCGCAATGCATGGTTACTGAAAAAATATTGCAGGCTTATTAACCCATTACCAAACAACAAAACCTTTGACTGGTCCAAATTCAAAGATGTTACAGACAACAATTTCGAGTGAGTGAATGAAATTTCTTTTTTATTTGTCACTTTTTTTTTATAGAAAACATTGAGGGAAATGAAGAAATTGCTTTCTTCATTTTCCACAATGGTTTCTTAAGCCGACATGATCCCCACTGGAGTTGTGACAATAATCCCAATCTTGCCAATTTTTCATGGTCTGGTTCCCGATTGGTCCAAAATAGTAGCAATGGCTCTTGTATAAAACCCAATTAGGATCGCAATGCATGGTTACTGAAGACAAGGTGGCAGGCATATTAGATAAGATTTGTTTCAACACCAATCAATATGACAAAAGTAAACAGAAAATCTCTTATGTGGATGTAAGAAAATTTTATGCAAAAGAAAGATAGTAAAGTTACTAGTAGCAGTCTATCTAGGTTTGAATATTGCAATATTAATCCTTTCCTAAACAAGACCGTGCTTTCATATCTCTAACAGAGAAAACCTGCCAGTGGGAAAACCTTGAAGAAAAAAAGAAAATGCCAATGAACAGCATTTTCTCCTGTATTCTATACAAATTCTATGTTTATCTACAGCTGTTTAGCCGCCTGCTGCAGCCTTTGACTTATGCCACCATATCAATATTTCATTGTTTTGGGAACAATGATGGCGAATTTTACCAACTAGTATTTATTCAAGAAAGTAGTCATGGGTTCAATGGTCCACTGATAGCTACTTGAAATTGCAATTTTGACAATATTGAAGTGCACTAACAGTCTTTCCTATACAGTCGACACTCATTGTGTCCAAGTCAGAGGGACCGTTAAACTTACTTGACATATCCGGGGTTCGACTCATCCGATTGTGTGCCGTTTCCAAAAAATATCTTTGACCATTTTATTGCCAATCAAGTGCATTCATGATTGAAATATAGTAGGAAAGGAAAGAAATTGCTCGAAACGAGCAATTTCTGTCCTTTTCCTACAAAATTTCAATGACTATTTTTTTTCAAAATCATTTTTAGGTCGGGAAATCTCTTTGAGATTTTCACGTCCTATAGCGATCCAACGCTTCTAACGCTTTTCTACGAAAATCTCGTATCTGCCGCTTGTTTTAATCTGCAGATACGAGGTTTTTGATATAATTTGGTCACCGCATAGTCGTTCAAAATATCTGAGTCCGCCGAAAAAGTAGACCTACCTATGAACAATTCAAAATTACTCAAATTACATAATCATCGTAAAGACTTTCATTTCTTAATTGTTTTATCAAAACAATGCAGCAGTTTGCTCATAAGTGCGAAAACTATCAACTTCTCTTTTTGGCGGAAAGGTTGATTCGAACTATTCTAACTGGTGTGGCAGACTAGAGCAGACGAGAATTTCAACACCAAAATACTGCGCCACACAGTTCGTGTAATCGGACATTTCCGTGAAGCACTCGTAGATTCACGGAAAATCTATTTATATCCTGACTCTAGTCGAGTCCTTCTCCTTGTTCAATTGCTATGCGCACAATCGCATTTTACAACACATGCATTTTATCGGGTTATACGCTCACGTGTTAACACTTCGCGGTGTAAAGCTAGTCTCCTATGCTTTGACCAACTAAAGTGTTACCGTAACGGCGTTGACGGACTTTGAGCCGTCTTGAGTACATACAACGTAATTTTCGTAATTTATTCATCCTTATTAATCCAGGCTTAGGTTTAACAGGAATTTAATCATCTTTCTTCGACCTGGGCTTGAGATATAGGCTATTTATGAGTTAATTGTAGGCCTCTGTCTCTGCAGATGATAGGGGTGATAGAGTTATCTCTTTCACAAACGACAGAAAGAACAATCCAAAGTGAAAGCTAATGCAAAAAGCAAAGAGGACAGCAAAAATAAAAAGAAAGCAAGATCTAGATTTGTGTGCAGACAATACGAGCTCACTTTTTCCAAATTCTGAGTTTAACACACATATTATTAGAATTGTTGATCAATGTTTGTGGTCTAACCTTTACCATTATTTACAATGTGCTACTAGTATACTGTAAATTTAATTATCTAAATCTGGTCAGTTCTCATGCCACTTTTGTGAACCATATTAAATTTAACTTCATTCTTGATTCTGAATTTTGCTAAGAAATTTTCCCGTCATAATATTAATATTTTTCATCGTGCAAAGTTTAACCTTTCCTAAGCAGTAGAACGTAAAACTGCTCTCAGGCCCGTAGGAAGCAATTTGATAAGGGGAAGGGCTCAAAACTCTGTCCGGGTTAGTGTCTGAACATCTTAAGGGCTAATTGGCATTTTCTTCAATTTTCTATGTAAAATGAGGAAAATTCGATATTTTTGGCCAACATTTGGGGCTTATCCCATCCCGTAGCCCCACCTGTGCCTACGGGCCTGCATAAAAAACGGAATACTGTTGCTACATGTAATGTCAAGTTTGTGTTGATAATTTAGATGAATATTAATGTAAAGTTTAGCTGAAGAATTGTTGAAAGACAGATTGAGACAAAGAAAAAATGTTGAATATCAAAATGTTTTCGTTTTGCCACAATGTATCCTCAAACCTTGTTATAATGGATATCAAAATGATATAATGTTTTACAAACTGTTAACCCAGACAATTCATTAAGGCAGTCCATCCGTAATGAGATTCATGCGACGTCGGATCTTTTCTGACGACGCCATAAATATTTTTAACATACGGTTACCCGTTCAACACGGACACGTTACGGGTTAAAAGAAATCGACACTTCCCATCACCGAATGTTTACGACATCACCCGAAAAAATACGACATCGTGTAATGGATTTGGTTTATTGGGGTTTTACGCAGTTTTCAACTACTAGGGTCATATCGCGGCGGACCGGGTAATGGAGTAGATCTATATTGTTGAAAATTACCCTTTCGTCTCCTATGATTTCTTTTCTAGAAATATCAAATTTTTGCTTATGTTAACTCGGGAATAAGAGTATAAGGATTAATTTTAATGTGAAATCAGATAACAACATTGAGAATATTTTACGAATTCAATGTAAATTTAAGAAAATTGATCATTTACTGTATTTCGAATCCTCTGTTTCCCGACCTTCAGTACTATCAGTACTTTGATTTTTAATATCTTGATATCCATGATTAAGGACGGGACCAGGCTTTCACTTCGACTTAAGGGGACATTCGACTTATCCGATGTCGACATAACAAGTGTCGACTATATATATACATTTTAATACCGAAATAGTAAAACGGTACCTGGTGCTGTGGTAGGGTTCAGGGGAACATCAGTGACTTTCATCTCACAGAAGAATGGATGCATGTTGAAACAATATTCATTGGCCCATCTGGAGTCAGTGGGATCTGAGAAAAAAAACAATACTGTAATAATTACAAATTATCATAGAAATTT
This sequence comes from Fragum sueziense, assembly GCA_963680895.1. Classification (NCBI taxonomy): domain Eukaryota; kingdom Metazoa; phylum Mollusca; class Bivalvia; order Cardiida; family Cardiidae; genus Fragum; species Fragum sueziense. Next base: position 25,484,692 of record OY804596.1, on the reverse strand, counting down.
AACTCTTTCGCTGCCAATGTCGCCGAAAAGGGACCCATAGGAAGACTGCCAATGTCGCCGATCAAACAATAGCTTAGTGAGGTCATTCAAGCTCAAGGGCAACGGAAGGCCATCTGATCAAACTGCCTGATAAAAAGTTTGCTATTAGGCAAAACAATTTATGTGCAATGATTCCTGAAAGTTTCAGCTTAATGTTATCAAACAATGATTTTTTACTATTCTGTAAACTGATAACCCCTCTTAGGAAGTTTCCAAAATATGGCACTGGAAATAGGAAAATTCCAGGAAATTTGGCAGCGAAAGAGTTAAACAGTAAACTTTTGTTCAAGAACCCATTGTACGTGTAAGTTGTTTCATTTTTGCCGTATATGTGATGACTTAGTCAAACATGAATTTTTAATTAAAAGGATGGGATGCTATAAAATGCAAACATTATGTTTACTAGTCAAAGTATTCACAAAAATAGGACGACAAATAGATGGAACCCAAAAAAAAAAATCAAGGATTTTCTTGATTAAGCAGATCTTTACAGCAACAACTGATAAAACAAAATGTGCTTGTGAAACACAAATACCCCACATATGGTATACTTTTGAAGAAAAGGCTGATTTTAAGTTTTCCAGGAGACAGACACACGGTCAGTTGGACTGACACCGACAGACAAACGGACTTGCCCCCAATCTTTCGTTACAGGGGCATAAAAGTTATTTAAGAACAACCAAAGTGTTGGTTGGTCGTCAATAACTTTCTTTGAATTAATCATCAGGTTCTGATTTAAATATCCTTAGCTTTCAGCAAATCCTTGACAAATTCTTCTCTGCCTCAAACCATTTTCATATAGGTCACATAATCATTAACAGAATGATCAAAGATTTGTTTAACCCTTTCCCAAACAAGACCTGGTTTTGGCGTCCCTAATCAAAAAGGCTTGGGAAAACCTTGAAACAAAAGAAGAAACTGCTGATAACCAGCAGTTTCTGCTTTTGTCTCAATATTTTCTGTGCCATATTTCACACAAATCCTATCTTTTACAAATTCCATTTTGTCATAATCATCAGTTTTTGAAGTGGATCACCCTAAAATTTTGTTGTTTGGGAAAGGGTTAAATTGTTGTGTCACATGAATCCTCACCATTACCAAACGACAAAATTCTAGACTTGTCCAAATTGAAAGAAGTTGCAGACAACATTTCAATGTGATGAAATTTTGAAATTTCATAGCTTTTTTGGGTAGAAAACATTGTGGGAAATGAAGAAATTGCTTGCCACAAGCAATTTCTTCATTTTCCACGATGTTTTCAAAAGCCATTTTCTTCTGGAGAGTCAAAAGGAGTCACTGTGTGGTAATGGGTTAAGCAGACTTACTTCTAGAGATGGTTCCACAGTCATATCTGTTACTAACTGGTTGTGGAAAACTGTTAGCCCAATGTTTAAAGGTTAATGTTGAACCATCCACCCAGCCAAATACATCAGACTGTGCTTCGTCTATACAAACAGTATACATATAATATTATACTCTTATATTAAAATAAAGATATCAAATTTAACTTGACTTGAATAATTAATATCAATTTTTCAATTCAATTCTAAAATACTTGGGACAAATAATTTTCTATAAACTATCATATGATAAATCCATAAATTAAATGAACATGATACAGACAAGACAAAAACTTTGAATTTGAATGCAAATATTTGGAATAGTGATAGACAATATTACTACATACTTAGGTGGCTGTTTTAAGCCATTGACACATAATGAAGCCGTTTTACGCATAATGACATACAGACTCTTGTAAAGAATGTGGAAAATGATTCCTTGTGATTCGCAATTGATTTCTTCATTTCCTTCGATGTTTTTTACTCCAAAGGACCTTAGTGTTCGTCCTAGTTTTCGGACCAATGAAATTGCAGTATATTTGAATATTTTGGCCCCATAATACACATAAACACACTTCCAGTCAGTTTATGTCACGGATATACATATCCACACCCTTGTTTCCTGTGCAGTTATGAAAAATGATGCAATTTTTGGGAAAATGATGTAATTCTTGGTAAAACTAGAAATCTATCACTGAAGGTGATGAAAATACCCCCGCCACCACCTTTGTTCGGACAAGTGTTTTTGTTGATTTAGGAGCCATACTCAGAAATTGTCAATCCGATTTTATTGAAATTTGGTCCAACCAGGGGCCATAACTCAGAAAGTATCGGTCTGATTTCCATGAATTTTGCATCTCGCATATATACAGGTCCTAATGCATACCTGTGCCAAGTGTGAAGCAAATCGTTCATTAACTGTAGGAGGAATTGTCCGGACAAGCATTTTTGTCAAATCAGGGGCCATAACTCAGAAATTGTCAGTCTGATTTTCATGAAATGTGCATCTTGCACATGTACAGAAGTTAATGCACACCTGTGCCAAGTATGAAGCAAATCAGATAGTAACTAAAGGAGGTCTTGTCCAAACAAGCATTTTTTGGTAAAATCAAGGGCCATAACTGAGAAAGTAATGGTCAGATTTTCGTGAAATGTGCGTCTTGCACATCTACAGGTCCTTATGCAGACATGTGCCAAGTATGAAGCATATTGGACAGTAACTGTAGGAGGAGTTGGCCGGACAAGCATTTTTGGGTCAAATCAGGGGCCATAACTCAAAAAGTATCGGTCCGATTTCTGTGAAATTTGCGTCTTGCACATCTACAGGTCACAATAAACACTTGTGCCAAGTATGAACTAAATCGGTCCACAAGTGTAGGAGGAGTTATCCAGACAAGCATTTTTTTGTCAAATCAGGGGCCATAACTCATAAAGTATCGGTCCGATTTTCGTGAAATTTGCGTCTTTCACATCTACAGGTCCTCATGCACACCTGTGCCAAGTATGAAGCAAATCGGACAGTAACTGTAGGAGGAGTTGGCCGGACAAGCATTTTGGGGTCAAATCAGGGGCCATAACTCAAAAAGTATCGGTCCAATTTCCGTGAAATTTGCGTCTTGCACATCTACAGGTCACAATGAACACTTGTGCCAAGTATGAACTAAATCGGTCCACAAGTGTAGGAGTAGTTATCCGGACAAGCATTTTTTGGTCAAACTAGAACTGTCGCAAAGCGGACAAATACCCCCCACTAGCGCCTTGTCACTGAAAAAAGTGGTATAGATAAAAAGGTTCTTTAGTTGGAGCATAGAAACAGATTTTAAACAAAGTCCAATTGTGACCTGGAACTTTGACCTTTGTGACCCAAAAACAATAGGGCACCTCCTTGGGTCATGGGAAACAACTGTGTAAAGTTTCATGATCCTAGGTCAACCGGTTCATGACTTAGAGCACGGAAACAGATTTTAAACAAAGTCCGATTGTGACCTTGACCTTTGACCTTGGTGACCCAAAAACAATAGGGCACCTCCTTGGGTCATGGGCAACAACTGTGTAAAGTTTCATGATCCTAGGTCAACCGGTTCATGACTTAGAGCACGGAAACGGATTTTAAACAAAGTCCGATTGTGACCTTGACCTTTGACCTTGGTGACCCAAAAACAATAGGGCACCTCCTTGGGTCATGGGCAACAACTGTGTAAAGTTTCATGATCCTAGGTCAACCGGTTCATGACTTAGAGCACGGAAACGGATTTTAAACAAAGTCCGATTGTGACCTTGACCTTTGACCTTTGACCTTGGTGACCCCAAAACAATAGGGCACCTCCTTGGGTCATGGGAAACAACTGTGTAAAGTTTCATGATCCTAGGTCAACCGGTTCATGACTTAGAGCACGGAAACGGATTTTAAACAAAGTCCGATTGTGACCTTGACCTTTGACCTTGGTGACCCCAAAACAATAGGGCACCTCCTTGGGTCATGGGCAACAACTGTGTAAAGTTTCATGATCCTAGGTCAACCGGTTTATGACTAAGAGCATGGAAACTGATTTTAAACAAAGTCCGATTGTGACCTTGACCTTTGACCTTGGTGACCCAAAAACAATAGGGCACCTCCTTGGGTCATGGGCAACAACTGTGTAAAGTTTCATGATCCTAGGTCAACCGGCAACAACTGTGTAAAGTTTCATGATCCTAGGTCAACCGGTTCATGACTTAGAGCACGGAAACGGATTTTAAACAAAGTCCGATTGTGACCTTGACCTTTGACCTTGGTGACCCAAAAACAATAGGGCACCTCCTTGGGTCATGGGAAACAACTGTGTAAAGTTTCATGATCCTAGGTCAACCGGTTCATGACTTAGAGCACGGAAACGGATTTTAAACAAAGTCCGATTGTGACCTTGACCTTTGACCTTTGACCTTGGTGACCCCAAAACAATAGGGCACCTCCTTGGGTCATGGGCAACAACTGTGTAAAGTTTCATGATCCTAGGTCAACCGGTTCATGACTTAGAGCACGGAAACGGATTTTAAACAAAGTCCGATTGTGACCTTGACCTTTGACCTTGGTGACCCAAAAACAATAGGGCACCTCCTTGGGTCATGGGAAACAACTGTGTAAAGTTTCATGATCCTAGGTCAACCGGTTCATGACTTAGAGCACGGAAACGGATTTTAAACAAAGTCCGATTGTGACCTTGACCTTTGACCTTGGTGACCCCAAAACAATAGGGCACCTCCTTGGGTCATGGGCAACAACTGTGTAAAGTTTCATGATCCTAGGTCAACCGGTTTATGACTAAGAGCACGGAAACTGATTTTAAACAAAGTCCGATTGTGACCTTGACCTTTGACCTTGGTGACCCAAAAACAATAGGGCACCTCCTTGGGTCATGGGCAACAACTGTGTAAAGTTTCATGATCCTAGGTCAACCGGTTCATGACTTAGAGCACGGAAACGAAAAAGTCTACGGACGGACGGACGGACGGATGGACGGACGGACGGACGGACGGACGGACGGACGGACAGACAGACAGACATGGTGAAACCAATATACCCCCCTCTACTTCGTAGGTGGGGGGTATAATCAGGGGCCATAACTCAAAAAGTATCAGTCCGATTTTCGTAAAATTTGTGTCTTGCACATCTACAGGTCACAATGAACACTTGTGCCAAGTATGAAGTGAATCGGTCAACAAGTGTAGGAGGAGTTGTCCGGACAAAGTTTTGGAGACAGACCAACCAACCAACCATCCAACCAACCATCCAACCAACCATCCAACCATCCAACCACTGGACCGACAGGTTGATTCCAGTATACCCCCTCCAAACTTCGTTTGCGGGGGTATAATGATTCCAGTATACCCCCTCCAAACTTCGTTTGCGGGGGTATAATGAAGTAATTCTAGTGAGATCCGCTTGATAGTAGCTCCGGTCGGAGGCGTGGTTTGAAGAGTGACAGTAGAAGCGTATGTTGCATTGGTTGACAAACACTAACTCAGATTGAGTCTGTATAGTAGATTCTATGCGACATAAACGTTCAAAGGCTGCGCCTTTTGAACATTTATATCGCATAGAATCTACTATACAGCCTCTATCTAATACATAAAGTGTTAATGTTCAATGACTTGAAATTGTCAACTGTCGCATCTTTGAAATTGGACCTTTCTCAAGTTTTGCTGTCAAGTAATTATCATAATCAGGTCCTGCATTGTGAGAGATTTAACCCTTTCCAAAACAAGACCTTGTTTTGACGTCCCTAGTAGAAATGGCTTGGGAAAACATTGAAACAAAAGAAGAAACTGCTGATAACCAGCAGTTTCTCCTTTTGTCTCAATATTTTCTGTGCCACATTTTACACAAACCCTATCTTTAATAACACCCATTTTGTCATTTGTGGAAGTTTTTGAAGTGGATAACCCTAAAATTTTGCTGTTTGGGAAAGGGTTAACATACCTGACAATCCTATCCAACTTTTGTCAATATGAAGGTCATTTAAGGTCTTGCTTATAAATCGTTGCTCTGTATCGCTGAAATAAACAACACAATTATTAGTCTTTTATAGAATGCAACTATAAAATCAAATGATCACATGCCAAATCAGCTCTAAGCACAAGGAATCAACATGTAATATATGACTTGATTGTCTGACCGACCCACTGACTGACTGATTGATTTAGTATTCCACTACACAGCAAAATTTATGTGTTCTTAGGAAGTTTGTTTTGAAGTATAATTAGAAAGACTGCAAGTAGAAGCTCAAACCACTGACCCCTATCTTACAAGTGTTGGGTAAAACCACTACCCCACACTCATGCAGTGTAGTTTAACTTTTTAGAGCTAGATATAATTGTCATGATTTATGGACAAACAAATAAATCAGACAGAAAGGGCAGGAACTATATAAGCGATCGCATTCACCAACCAGTATTATTTCTTCCTATAACTGTAAAGTTACATAACAACCAATCAGATTGACCATGACATATATCTCGTCCAATCAAATGACTTGTAATGTTACATAGAAATTGTCAGAGAATTTCAAATTGACGGTGAATATTGTCCTTTGTCTACCTATATTGGGACAACTATAGCACTTACACACCTGTTTATGACTAGGAGACTTGTTCCTATAGACTGGCAGTACATTTTAGCATCAAACCAAGTTTTGATAGATCTATCTACAGAATTAGGTTGGTAACATCTATCTTGATTTTGTAGCCAGCCTGTAGGGCAAACACCTGAAATCATACAGTTAAACAATTACCACACAATGGCTCTTTTTGACTCCCCACAAGATAATCACTTTGGAAAACATTGTGGAAAATGAAGAAATTGCTTGTGACAAGCAATTTCTCCATTTCCCACAGTGTTTTCTACCACAAAAGACAACAACAATTTTAATTTTATTATTTGAAAGCGTCATCTGCAACATCTTTGAATTTGGACAAGTCCATAATTTTGTCGTTTGGGAAAGGGTTAAACAATTACCATCCATGAGTATTGAAAGAAAGATCACTGTTTCTGTTCCACCCCTTCAAAATTTAAGGCCGCGGCCATGGCGCAGTTGGTAGCGCATCTGCCTCTCATTCGAGAGGTCCGGGGTTCGATATCCAGCTGCTGCAAATACCCTTACTGACAAAAATGTTGCCCATCAATGGTTCGATATCGTGAACCTATGTGGGGGAGCAGCTGGAGGCTCGGTAAAGGTGTTGTGGTAGTACTGGTATGAGAAACGACAGAAATCCATGGTTAGGTGCTACATCCGCCGTAATATGACCAAAGTAGTTGAAAATGGCGTAAAACCCCAATAAACCAAGCCTTTAAAATTTAGCACAACATCTTTTGCTGAAAAAGCAACAGCGTTAACTTGTTTTCTCTACATTGTATACATTCATTGAAAAATGTTTAATTTCTCAGTTCGACAATTGTTCAGTGACTGTGTCTGTAGCAAGTCTCTGCAAAATAAGCCAGATTTTTAATCTTATTCATTTTACTGACAAAATTTTGTGTCATTTTCTGTTTCTACCAAATTCTTATCATGTCAGAAATGTCATTTCAGGGTGAAAGTGTAAAAATGAATTTACCAATGGATCTATTACAGATAAAGCTGAGCCTTGTATCACAAACATAATGTTTCCAACTCCAGCCTTGTGAAGGATCTGCAGCGGCGCAGGTTGACCCATTCTTCCTGCAAAGATATAATAAGAAGGTACAGTTGAGAACATCATGAAATTGACATTAATTCCATTCCATTCCGATCAAAATCATTCCATTCAAGGGTTTATTCATTCCGATCACAAAACCGTTCATAGCGCTAAATGAACGTTCAAAACGCTCGCCGGTTTAATTGGTTGTTATAAAAAGAAGGCATTTCATTGGCTGAAATATCATCGTGGGCGTATTATTGATAAAGCTTCATACCTACAATATTGGTAAATTTTCGATATCGAGCTGTTACTATTTAAAGATCACGTTTGATTGGTTGAAAGGTTATCGTGGGCGTGTTATCGATTTTTTAGATGCACAAAATCATTCAAAACGCTCATTCCATTCATCCATTCATTCGCTCATAAAACATTGCCATTCCACTCAGAATGTCAATTTCATGATGATCTCAACTGTATAAGGAAATAGATTCATTGATTGTATGTTACACATTATTTCAGTCATATGTTGGCCGTTGGAGCAAAACATCCTTTCTAAGTACTAGATGCATATGGGAAATAGAATACTGTAATGACTATTCTTATATTGGTGAGGGCCAAAAGATGGTAAGGACATTCTGCCAATACCATGATAGATTGAACACAAGGGCTATATGATTTATAATTACTACAACAGTTCAATATGGAACAAAAGCTTTCAAAGGAAAAAGATATTATTATACTATTTTAACATGTCCCAAAACAAGACCTGGGTTTGACATGCTTAGTAGGAAATGCTTGGAAAATCATTGAGGCGAAATGAGAAAATATTGATAAACAGCGTTTTTTTTTCCTTTTGCCTAAAATTTGCTGAGATATATATGTATTTTACAGCAGTCCAATTATCATTATTGTCCATTGCGTCATCTGCGGCAGCTTTCAAATTGGACTTCCATAAACTCTGCTGTATGGGTAGGGATTGAGTGCATGTACTCATTTCAAACCTAGTCACAACAGACAGGCAGCAGAAAAGTTTATATTTATTGCATTTGGTGCCATATTAACCCTATCCCAAACAAGACCTGGTTTTCACGTCCCTAATTATAATAGAATAGGCTTGGGAAAACATTGAGGCAAAAGAAGAAAATGCTGATAACCAGCATTTTCTTCTTTTGTCTCAATATTTTCTGTGCTATATTATACACAAATTTGATACATATTGACCTCCATCCACTATGTCATCTGCAACTGTTTCCAAAGTGGAACTCTCCAAGTTTCTGCTGTTTGGGAAAGCGTTAAACTGTTTACTTACAAGATATAGTTATGGTAAGGATACCATCTGGAGTACCTCACTGTGTCATTATTGATCCACTTCCACTGCCTTGGTACAACCTAAAATGTAAGGTACAGGTTACAGTGACCAATTTGCAACGTGTCATATAAATTGTAATTTGCCAAACTCAATAATTACAAAACAATCATAACAGGATATGTTTGTAAAATACAAATGCACCAAAAACATTAAGCAGGGTTAAAGATTAGCAGGGGCCCAGTCGCCCGTGGCCTCTAGATTTTAGGCTGGGCCCCTGAATATTTAGGGAAAATGCCCATACCCTTAATGTTAAGTATTGAATTTTGCTGTTCTGGGCCCCTAAGTTGAAATTGTTAATCTTTTTCCCTGTTAAGGTTCCTCAATAACTTTTCCTGGTAAGTTTCTGACAGGAAGTCAATGGTAAAACAATATGCCACCAATTTTTGATACAGGGGCATGACAATTTTCAGATGCAAAGCTGCAAAGAATTAAGTTGAAAAGTTAGGCGACACATTATTAGAATGGAAGAGAGACCACTTAACACTTCCAAAATAGTACCCATTTTTGATGAACCTCACAGAACCATAGAAAATGATATTAAACTTAACTTTAACCCATCTTTTTTTTTACTATTACAGCTGTAAAGATAGTTTCACATAGGGGCACAAAGATCTAAGGTAAGCAGTCTTAGAAAGAAGAGAAGATCAAACATGTATGCTTACACAGGGTTGGCGCTGCCGATCGGCATTGTCGCCAAATGCGACAAAAAATTAAAAGTGGCGCAAGATTTTTTTATTTGACGAAAATGCCTGGCACCAACAAAATTCAAGTGGCCCCAAAAATTATCGAATGGCCCTAAATACACGATAAGCAAATATCAATAGGAATATACATAACCAGACTGCAAAATATCAATGTTCAGAGCTCTATCGAGCGCCGTCGCATTTGCCATTATAATCAAACAACTTTATATCAGTGGTTACGCTAAAAAATGCCGTAACTACAGCTTATTCAAGTTAGTTCAAACTGTAGTTACAGCTTTATTGAACATTACTTTCGATATATTATCTCGGCACGCGACACGACAAATAGCGCTAACTGTTAAATTACCTTTAAATTAATTGCCATCGATATCCAAACACATTATGACATAAAGGCTATTATTAAAGCGATGGCAGACATGGCGAAGACCTGGAAATTTTTGTCAGACATTCGGACTGACAATTCTAAATAATCTGTCAGACCGAATGATACTCTGTCAGACCGAAAGTTCAGAATAAAATAAGACACATTTTCAATCTTCAGATTATTCAAATGAATACCGACAACATAGGGCATGGATTTGGAATGCTTTAACCTCCCCCCCACTCTTCCCCCTGTTTTTAGTTTTTCTACCATTTTGTAGATCTATATCAAAATTGCATAGAGTAATGAGTATTCTAAAATGTTTTGGCTTTTATGGTAGCAAGCTGACAGCTGCTGATAACTTTTTTTCATAATTAGTAGGCAAGTTTTTTTTTCGAAATGCAGACTAAGACAGATCCACAAATATATTGAATAAAGAAAAGACAAGTGTAAAGGGATGCATCTATGTTTCATCCAAAAAAGAAAAGGGTCAACTCACACCATGTTTTGGCCCGGTGCCAACACTTCCGCAGTACAGTCTTTTGATGTCTGATTCTACCCATGCTTTGTAATTGACTGGCCCATTTTTTGGTGACTCACATTAGTTAAGGGATGGAAATTCATAGATTTATAGCATGGATTATTGAAAAAAAAGGTATTTATCTTTTAATTTATATTCTTAGTTCTTGTTAAGTAAAATGTCGATCTTTTCATACAAACAAACCTCAAAATTAGCGTCGGACAGTTGGACTGACAGAAAGGAAAAAAAATATTGGACATAGTGTAATTTCATCGGACAGGTCCGCAGGTCCGACGGTCTTCGCCATGACTGCGATGGGAAAAATCATTAAATACACAGTTGACAATAACACATTACATATAGTGGGCGTGTATTTTCGATATTGTTTTAACTTGATTGACAGGTTGAGTTTCGCCAGTTAATTCTTTACTTTACGAAAATTTCACTCGGCATGGAATTGTTCAAAGCCAAACTTGTAGCAAGCAATTGTCAAGATCGCCGTAGTTACGACGGGTGCTGAAGTATGATGTTTCAGGTAAGTTAATTTGCGATAAATTTGTAGAATAAGGAATAATTTTCGCGCGTTCGTGTGCTAAAAATAGATTTCTGATGGAAAATCCCTCAACAACGTTTGCCGGGTACCAGTCTAATATTTTGTTTATCGGTCATGAATCAAACAATTTTTTCGTAACAGTGTTAGCGAAAAAATATTATTTTCAAGCGAGATATTAGTGGATCATAGATAATGCAGGCGGGAACTAAAACTACGAAACATTACGCATATTCAACAATCAACATTGATTCCAGATACGGAGACAGGCCATAAATGACAAACGTTTTTTCTTGAGATTCCTCAACAGCTTAACCAGAAAACACATCGAAAAGTCTGAAAGTAAAGTAGCTATGATCATGAAACTTCGCGGGTAGATAGATCTCACCAAGGAGAAGTGCAACGTACAAAAAGCATAACTCTACTTTGCTTATTTTTTTGAGTTATTGCCCTCTGTTGTAGTGAAAGCCTGTGGGGGTATCAAATCACATTCAGCGACAAATTCTAGTTTTTTTCTAGATTAATCCTTTCCCAAACAAGACCGGTTTTTACGTCCCCAACAGAAAATTCTTGGGAAAACATTGAGGCAAAAGAAGAAAATGATGATCGACCAAATTGAAAAGACATGCACAGCAGACAAAATGAGTGTGAATTAGGCCTACTTCTTTGGATATTGATGATCATTCTACTTTTGCCTCGATATTTTCTCTGACATAAAACACTAAAAGTGATCACATCCATTTTGTCATCTGCAGACTTTTTTTCATTTTGGCCCAACATGACATTTTGTCGTTTTGGAAAGGGTAAGCGAGTACGCACGAGCGGCACGATGAAGCGACGGCAGAACCGTATATATGTGTAAACATTATACTTGTCAACTGGTTATTTTATAGTTACTTATCTTAAAAAGTACACGACAGTGCAGCAACCTTCTCAACTCTGAATTATAATGTTTCTAAACAAATGATTATGGCAATCCAGCTCTTAGAACGTCATCTTCAGTGAGTTGATCGTGGAAAAACTTCGCGAGATTCACATCCATATTTGTACGATAGAGGATTCCCAATCTATTTTTAGACCAGTAAGGCGTGACGATGACGTATTTGTTTAACGAAAAAACCGAATCCTATTAACTAGACTTTTGTTTCGTGCTTTTATCGCGAGAATACGGACCCTGGTGAAGTTAATTATTGGAAGACAATAAAAGCTAGCTATTCATTCCTATTTGAATCAAAATTTAATCGGTACCCAAATAATCTTCTTTTCTCCTTTTTCAAACTGGTAAGACTATCTTTTGACATTGAATATGATTTTCGGGGGGGGGGGGGGGGGGGGGGTCAACTTCAACTTTTGGAATTTGGCCCCAACTTTTGGAATTTGGCAAAAGTGATGGCAACAACTTTTTTAGAGCCAGGGTGATCCCTGTTACAGTATCTAAAAGTCCAATCCAAGCTGTAAAGTAATAAGTCCTACACTCTATAAAATCATATAGAACTTGTAACTGATCATAATTATTGGAGATTGTAAAGTCACCATGTTGGCAATTTAGTCTGACATTATTCTGCACTGCCTACCTTTTTCATTCAAAATAACAATGGCTAATACTCAGTTACTTACAGTATCAGAGAGTCCAATCCAAGCTGTAAAGTTGTAAGTCCTACACTCTATAAGGTCATACAAAGCTTGTAACTGATCATAATTTTTGAAGATGGTCAAGTCGCCTTGTTGGTTCTGGCATGTTTGTCTAGCTTGCTGCCATGTCTGGTGATCACCATAAAACTTTAAACATCTCCCATCTAGATAGTGCCAACCATTCTCCAGGTCACAAATATCCAACATAGCTGCAAAATAATACACAGTTGTTATAGAGTGGTCAAATTTGAAAGGGACTTCAAATGGACAATGATAAAGATAAAATTTGTGTTCAACAACGGACAGAAAATATTGAGGCAAAAGAAGAAAATGCTGGTTGTCAGCATTTTCTTTTTTTTGCCTCAATGTTTTCCTAATCTTTTGATATAAATGATATCAAAACCTCATAATTCTTGGACATGAAAATGTCCCCTTGTTGATTTTGGCATGTTTGTCTAGCTTGCTGCCACGTCTGGTGATCACCATAAAACTTTAAACATCTTCCATCTAGATAGTGCCAACCATTCTCAAGGTCAAATATATCAAGCATTGCTGCAAAAAATACACAGTAGTAATAGAGTGGTCCAACTTGAAAGGGACTTCAAATGGACAATGATAAAGATAAAATTTGTGTTAACAAAGGACAGAAAATATTGAGGCAAAAGAAGAAAATGCTGGTTGTCAGCATTTTCTTCTTTGCCTCCATGTTTTCCCAATCTTTTGATATAAATAATATCAAAACATAAAATTCTTGAACATAGTCAAGTCGCATTGTTGATTCTGGCATGTTTGTCTAGCTTGCTGCCATGTCTGGTGATCGCCATAAAACTTTAAACATCTGCCATCTAGGTAGTGCCAACCATTCTCAAGGTCACATATATCAAGCATTGCTGAAAATATTGTATAGAATAATAAAATTGTAGGAAAACATTCAAGTTACATCATGTAAATACTTTAACCCTTTCCCAAACAGCAAAATTTAGAATGTTCCAATTTGAAAGCTGCTGAAGATGACAAAATGGATGTTGATAAAGGCCGAATTTGTGTAAAATATAGCACAGAAAATATTGAGACAAAAGGAGAAACTGCTGGTTATCAGCAGTTTCTTCTTTTGCCTCGATGTTTTCCCAAGCCATTTCTATTAGGGACGTCAAAACCAGGTCTTGTTTGGGAAAGGGTTAAACACACACCATACCATCTGTGTAATGTCAACCATTGTATTTTTAAGATAAGGATTAACAAAATGATCATCAAAATCACTGAATTTTGATGATACCATATATGAAAAACAAAATCTTTGACTATGGGTTGTAATCCCAAAGCCAGCATATTTAGCACTTTCCCAAACAGCACTGCTTTAGGGTCATCCAAGTAGAAAGTTGCTATAGGGGACAATACTGATGTTGACAAAAAATGATACATTTGTTTGACATAGCAGAGAAAATATTGAGGCAAAAGAAGAAAATACTGGTTATCAGTATTTTTTTCTATAGTCTCAATATTTTCTAAGCTATGATATACACCTTTTCTTCCTTTGTTATCAATTACTTTATCTGCAACTTCTTTCAAATTGGATTGGTCCTAAACATTGTTGTTTGGGAAAAGGTTAAGGAATACATCCCATCATTAGATAACAAACACCTTGTGCAGCTTTAAGTGTCATATATGTGACACCACAAATAAACGAGAGATGACCTTATCAATTTCCAGGCATCATCCACGGCAAAGGCAATTGATGAGGGATACCCTTGACAATTACCATTGCTATGGAATATGCCAAAAGAGGCACAAAGTGTTTTGTAGTTACCCCTTTCCCAAACAAGACCTGGTTTTGATAGCCATAATAGAATTGGCTTGTGAAAACATTGAAACAAAATTTTTGTCTCAATATTTTCTATGCCTTATTTAACACAAATTCTTTCTTGAATAACTTCCATTTTGTCATTGGTTGCAGGTTTTGAAGTGGATTACCCTAAAACTTTGCCATTTGGGAAAGGGTTAATGATGGGTTGTAATCTATAAGACAGCCAGGACCTTTACTATTGGCTCTGAATATCAATGTCCATAGATTAGATTTACCTTTTGGTCTAGTACAAATGGTTCCCCACCCATCTCTACATCGTTTCTGTTGAAACTGTCCTTTCTGTCTGTCATAACTAAATATCCCTGCACACAGCTGATTTGCATCATTCTTGTTGCCTTCCCTATTTTGGTACCATGGTCTATAAATAAAGAGAAAATAAGGACAGAACCATTATTGACTTCCTAAGATTAAGTTTTCAGTTTAGTCAACAAGAGTGCCACGATCACAATATATGCCACCCCTCCCAGAGACTAAATTTTAAGGGGACATAACCAGGGGTCTCCATACCAATTTTTGTTTGGGGCCAGGGGCCAGTGAAATTGGGAAAAATTGCGATGTTTTTACCTAAATTGGGAGAAACTAAAACAAGTTTGTATACATACTGTCACTCAGTTTCAGCTGCAAATAAGACTAGTAATGTAAAATGCATTTGTACATACTTTTGTGTAAGAATGTACTCTAAAACTGTCTTCAAAATGTTTGTAAATGAATATTAGGTCTTAACATGGAGCATTCCGGGTCCTCATTGGGAATTTTCACCAGAAAATTGGGAAAAAAGATACTCTTTGCCATTGGGAATAAGGCCCAATAGCAGCCCCCAATTTTGGCAAACAAACCCATGATAACTCAGGCAAAAATCAATGAACCATAAAATCCTTCCTTGCAACATCTATCAATTAAGGTGATAAAATTGACCAAGTTTGAAAAAGATCCAGCCAGAAACTTAGGAGGAGTTGCTCTCACAAGAAAAGTGGATGGATGTACAGACGGACGGACAGATGGAGAAGATAACGCCAATTTACGACCGCCTCCGGCGGCATATAAAAAACAAAATAAATGCTTAAAAATTACATTTTGAAAAAAAATGTTAAGTTTTACACTGTATCAAATTTTACATTGTATCAAAGGCTCAGATAAGATGTTACCTTTTTAAATTAAAAAATTCCCCTATAATTTTCAAAAATATTTCAGTAACTGTAAGATTATGTCTTTGAGAAAAAAATATGAAAATGAATCATGACAGATCAGTCTAAATCACATGGTGCCGAGCCCGGATAGCTCAGTCGGTTACGTCGGAGTCTGTCAATCCAGGGGTCTCGAGTTCGAACACCGGCTCGGCCAGTATCCATTCTGACATTTGACAAAAGTCATTTGTCTCTCACCAATGGGTGTGAATCATCTATGTGAGAGAGCAGCTGGAGGCTCGGTTTGGATATTGTGGTTGTACTGGTGTGAGAAATACCAGGAACTCACAGTTAGGTGCTCCAGCTGCCGCGATATGACCCTGGTAGTTGAAAATGGCGTAAAACCCCAATAAACTCAAACTAAATCACATGGCAGCTTACAGTTTTAGTTAACCCTAAGTACAAGTTATTTGCCATTTCTATTAGTATGAATTCTATATGGCAACTTTAAAACAAATCAGAATTCATTTTGTATTGATCAAACAATGAAGTAATTCTCACTCTTTTTTCAAAGAAATAAGTAAAATTCACCATACAAAGTAGACTTAACCGTTTCCCAAACGACAACATTTTAGGGTGATCTACTTCAAAAACTGCCACAATTGACAATGGTTATTAAAGAACGGATTTGTGTAAAATATGGCACAGAAAATATTGAGACAAAAGGAGAAACTGCTGGTTATCAGCAGTTTCTTCTTTTGCCTCAATGTTTTCCCAAGCCAATTCTTTTAGGGACGTCAAAACCAGGTTTTGTTTGGGAAAGGGTTAAAACAGGCTTACACATTAGCTGTCTGATACTGTGTGCCATCTGACCAAGTCCACTTTTTGTTGACAAGTTTCAGCCCAGTCCAGTAGAGTATACGAGGACCATTCTCTATTATATTTGTTAACCATGTCTGAAAATGATTAAAAGAATCAAATGTATGAGTTAAAATAATTACCATTACATAAGTCATGAAAAATTCAGCTGTGATTCTGCTAAAATGCAGAAAAAAAAGTTTTGGTCGGTAGGTCAGATGCCTGATTATTGCATTTTCATATGCAAAAATTATATATTTAAATAGCAAAATGAACCCCTTATTTGTCTAACCCCCCTCACAAAAATCCTGGATCCACCACTGATAAATTTCCAACCTGTGGCAGGTCCAAAATTTTAGTGACCAGGGGGTTCTTATCTAATTAGCTGTGATATTGTTACCATAAACTTGATGTTGGGTATTGGTTTGTGGCTACGAGTCCACCCTATTCCTTCTTTGGAGCAAGACAAAAAATTTGAAAAAACATTTTCTTGCATAAATTTTCGAATACTAACATATCTAATCAGATGTGAACCCCATAAAAAGATATTCCATGGCACAAATTCAGTTAAAACATATCAATAAGAATTGTTATCAATTTTTACTTCGGAAAATTCAAGTCTCAGTAGAATTAAATAGGTGGGACCAGGCACTCCGCTTCAAAATTGAATTCAACTGTAATTGAAAGTAATTTCAACATAAAACAACACTAGATTGACAGAAAAATGATTAACCTGTTGTCAGGTAACATTCTTACTAAATTCCATAGCTTTATTTTGAAGTTTCACTATAGATGCTAAACTTGCTGGAATGAATCATTCCAGCACCTGCTCCATTGCAACGCATAGGAAGGAATTGTAACCGAAACCCAGATCAATGTTCAAAAAGGGTTAGACTACATTATTGCAACAATACTTTTTAAGGCCAAATAAAAAACATGTGTGGTTCAGGTTTCATGTTGAAAACAATTAGGGTAGGTCGGTCGGCTATCGTTTTTTAAAATTTTATTTCATTTGGGTTTTGTTTCCTTTTTTCTTGCCTTTGTTGTTGTTTTTTGTATTTTTTTCCTTTGAGGGCAATAAAAAAATTAGGGTCAGCCCCAATCTGCTAGGGACAGTTGGGTAACCTGAACCACACCTATTTTTTATTTGGACTAATAGGGCAGTCATTTTCTTAGTATTACACAATTAAACAAATTACATAGAAATTTGATATGAAAATGAAATAATTAGGTTACAGAAGGTGTTCAATTGAGCCTCCCAACCAAATCTCCCTCCCCCGGATCTTGCTCTGCCATCCTTGCCTGCAAAACAAATTTCTATACTCATTACTCAGGGCTCGGATTTCCACTAGCATACTGGCAATTTGCTAATTAAAATTCAGAATCACTAGATATTTTTGGCAAGTGGAAAAATATTCCCCTCTAACAAGTTTTATCCTCGCGTACATACAGTTGTCGCCACATCGTATGGCACGTGTTTATGTTTTGTTTAACGTTCAATTACATTTGAACAAAATATAAACATTGTGCCATACGATGTGGCAACAACTGTAGTTCTGACACACCTAAGAAACAATCGGTGATTTAGCAAACAAATTGAAATAACAAACATTTATCTTCCTTTGCAACAAAAAGCTCATTCATTCATCCGCCTTTTAGAAACTTCTGATATCGCTAAAACTTATTGTTCAACATAACATGCAGAAAAAATATTGGGTGTGGGTTTCCAATATGGCCGCAGTGAGAGTACAGAGAAATGACGCATTTCATTGGTCTGGGTTTCTATATTTACTCTGACAAAAACGGAAGTACAGTTCTCTTTTTACTCTGAGAAACCTGCAGGCCATAAATCATTAAATGGAGCTGGAAAAATTTACTATGAACTAAGATGTGCTTGTAAGAATGCAAGAAAAGACTGGTGGTCCAGAGCAGACAGCCTCTGGATTGAATTTCTTTGACAGTTCAGCCACAGTGTGGCTTCAGGAACTCCACACTGTCTGGCTGTGGTTCGATTGATGGTATGCGGTTATCATGTGTAGGATAATTACTCCTACATTTGGCTTTAGGTTGCTAGAAGAAAGAAATAAAAACATTGTATAAAACATCTTTTCAAAGCATCATGGCTGTGCAAAACTATTCTGTTAACCACACAATGTGAAGATAACGAGTACATCATCCAAAACAGTGATTTTTTTATAAGAAAATCATGTTATATGTCACATGACTGTCTGGTGACTTTCTAAAAATAGCGAGGTATCCAGTGTCGGCTGGTCTGCTTTTCATTCTAAAAAATTCTCCGAAAATAACATTGTTTTAGAACATTTGAAATTTGGTAATAAGAAAAAATGGAATATTTTAAATTAGTGTTTAAAATAAAATGTGACTATAATTATATTTGGTAATCAGCGATTTTTCACATTTTGGTCTTCTTGGATGCTTCTTGTCTTCAGTAGACAGAAATGTGTGAGAATGATGTCACACAATGTTGTTATATTGTTAGGTCAAAACAAATATAGCGTCTTAATAGTGATGCGTCGAAATAAAGGGCCCGAGGATATCAATGCAGCTGGAAAACTTAAAAAGACTTACAAACAACTTCCAAATAGGCCTATTGACTATTTAAACAGTATTTCTTTTCACACATGTCTTTAAAATAATGCTCAATGTCATGCTTTTATTTTTCAAAATGAAAACATTTATAATATAAAAAACCACATTGCGAGTGAATTTGCATTTTTGCTAGTGGTTTCAAAAGCCAAGTAGAGCTAGCAAAATATTGCAAGAAATTTTTGTAGGAAAATTCTAGCCCTGATTACTGGTCCAAATGTAAAGTTACTGTAGACAACACAATGTTTGTAAATTAATTTTAATTTGGTGTAAATGTGAACACGGGAATTGTGGGAAAAGTAGAATTGCCGGTCTGGTACGAACTAATGAGGGTACGAAAGAAGCCAGAAAATAAAGCTAGACGATTCTTTAATCATCTGCAAGTTTTCTGTTAAATGTCGGTTGCCATAAAAGCAATAAGTATTCTGCAGACACTGACATCAAAACACTCGACAAAAATAGATAACTTGTCACCTTTTAAAAAAAGACCCAACAGTGAACTTTGCCGTGAACTTTAATGTTGTTGTTGTTGTAAGTAATGTCGGTTGACCATAATTAGGTGTCACTCCACAATGAAATTGACAAAACGAATAAAGAGTAAAAAGGGGTCAATTTTGGGCCTGGACAGTTCATATCAAAGGAATCGATTGACTGTTCGACTTTTAAATAATGTTCTGATAAAACTTCTATACTAGTTTAAGGATGACAAAGAGTGACCGACGCAATCCCAGTAAAAGCGGA
Organism: Fragum sueziense; assembly: GCA_963680895.1. NCBI lineage: Eukaryota > Metazoa > Mollusca > Bivalvia > Cardiida > Cardiidae > Fragum > Fragum sueziense. The sequence goes on along the minus strand of OY804596.1, from coordinate 25,464,830 downwards.
CAATTGACTAAATTTTTTTCGAAATTTTTCATTATACCATACACTCATTCTGGACAAATTTTCTTAATGGATCACATCTTCTGCGCAAATTTCTCTAGTTTTGTCAGCTGGGCTTGCTTAGTTTTGGATTTACAGACTGTTAAATGATCAAATGTGTGCATCAAAAACTACGTGTTTTAAATAGACCCCTTTGTGAAATGTGTGTCTAATTTCACATTAAATAATGCCTAAAGGATAACAAAACCGATACATTTTGATGAGTATTTGTGTGTAAAATGTAAATCAATTGACAATATGGGTGAAAATGGCGAATTGTACCGATGAGAATGAAAATACAAAACGGCCATTCTTGTACGATTCCTTTATTTTAGAACGTTGACTACTTCCAACTCTTTTAAAATGCACCAAGCAACTTTTAATTTTCTCTCGAATTGTTAAACAAAAGCAATGAGTTATTCCCTTAATCGATATACGGAAATGGAAAGTCAATGACTTATTACAAAACAACAATAGTTTAAAACTGGTCTGTCCCGAACGTAACTAGAGCTTGTCCCGTACGTAATATGCTTTCTTTTCTTTAACATCCTAGCCGCTGTATAATAACCTTTTCAATGAAATATCAATATTATAAGGCAATATCCATTTGCCAGACACTTTGTCAAAAAAAATATTATGAAATGAATAAATGAAAATAAATACAAGCCTATAAGCTATCTTGGTGTGTTGTTTTACCAATTAAAACTTCCTAGACAAATAAATTTCAATTTATAAAAGTTAAGATGTTCCTATTGTTATGACACATGAGTTATGTGTAATAACTTCTTAATTAAAGTGAAATGTTATCAAAAATTTGCTGGACATCCGTGACTGTGATGGATCCAAAGTACGAAAACGTACGGGACAATTTTTATGACGGCAAGAAACGCTGAAATAAACTAGTTTAATGCATCAATCTAGTGTAATGTATATGGGTATGAATATACTCCTATATATCAACAAAACACCGGCATATTTTGTGGAACTTTCCTCAATATTGTAAAAATAGTATCAAGTAAGCGAAATTATAATACCATAACGTGCGAGACTAGTACGAGTACGTGTACAGTCCGTTATGTGCATTAAAAGTCAATTTTGCTTAAACTGGAGTCCTTAAGGAACCCAAAACACATAAATAAATCAAAGAAAACGTTCCATTTCAGCAATTTAAATACTGAAAACTAATAATTGCCTCGAACGTTATGGACTCGTACGTCACCTTTTAATGTGTACTCAACTTTATTTGGCCAGCTGTATCAATGCTATTATAGTAATCGGCATAATTCTTTTTATCATATTTGAAGACACTTCGAATAGTGATTTTACTTGAAGAATTAAACTATTTATAGATACCCAATTTTTACTACAGCTACTTTAGTTCATGCCTCGTACGTTACGGGGTTAAAATTACGGTAAATTGTTTAAGAACGATGTTGATTTTTTAAAAATATTGACAAAGGTATATAAAAAATACGACTTTATTTTGATAATATACATTTATACTAATGTACATTACGCTAGATTAATGCATTAAATGTAGATTTATGTCAGTGTTTCTTACCTTTAAAGAAAGTGTCCCGTACGTTTTTGAATTTTAGAGACAACCACTCGAGGCTGTTCTAAAAAATTTGGATTACATTTTTCATACAAGAGCCGTCAGAGACGGACAATGCTCCCCGAATAAGTCATTGTCACAATAAATATATGCCATGCAGAGCTAATATAAAGCTAACAAATGTTAAGCCCCCTTTTTCCATGACATATTTTGTATAAGCAAATTTTAAATACTTTATTGTCAAGGGCATCTGATTTGCTACTCAAATATGAAATTTCATCAAATTCTGACCATTAGACTAGGAGAAATTAGAGAAAAACTGTATTTAACCTTAAGTCCCCTTTTCCCATGACGAGGCCTCAAATCCAAAAACCGGGAAAAGTCGGCATTTTGTCATAGGGAGTTCACATGGTAAGTTTCATTTGATTTGGCCCAAGGGTTATGGAGAAATCACTTCGGACGGACGGACGGACGGACGGAATGATGGACGGACGGACGGACAGACGAAGCGGCGACTATATGCTCTCCCTTCGGGGAGCATAATAAATCTTTGTATCGTTTTGGAGCTCTATGTTTTCTGTACAAGATTTGGGCAGTTCTGTAAGAATAATTTATTGTTAAAATTGACATTTTTGGTTTGAAAGTTAGAATTTATACACGGAGACATCGGTTTTTCGTACCCCCTAGTTTGGTTGTCACATGATTTTCATAAGAAATGGAGTTCTTATGAACGTAAATTAGAGATAAATATTTTAGTTATAGGTGTTGAATGAAAATAAATGTGATGGGCATTTATATAATGTTGACTATTTGCAGCTAGTACATATTAAAGGCCGGAGACATCAATTGTCCCATTTAACTGGGATTGCGTCTTGAACAAGAAGTAGGGGAGACTAGGGTAGGCCTACTCTTGGACAGTGGGCATATTCCATACTTTGAGTGCTTTAATTTTACTCATACATGCACACGTGATTGCTTTTATCAAGCCTCACCATCCACAAGATTTCTTTAGCGGCAAGGATATAAAAAGGATTTAAACGAGTAAAAATCTATTTTTATAACCAGGGGTAGGTTTCTGAAAAAAAAATGAATATTGTCTCCAAATTCTCTGGGACACGGGTACTCTGGGACAATGGAGATATTGTATACTTCAAATGCTCTGATCTTACCCATACTTGCACATATGATTACTTTTATCAAAACTCACCACCCACAAACTTTTTTCAGCAGCAAGGTAATAAAAACAATTTTAATGTGTAAAAATCTATTTTTCATAACCAGAGGTAGCTTTGTGAAAAAAATAAATTTTGTCTCCAAATTCTTAGGTAATAAGCTCCAGCTTAACTTCATTAGCTTAATGTCATCAGCATCAAAGTAGCTTTCTTTGGCAATAGAGAGAACATATTGAATGTGATTCAATTTTCAGTTGGATCACATCAAAGTTGGTAGGGGGTGGTTGGGGTACTCTGGGACAGTGGCCTCGGGGTACTCTGGGACTATATGTTTCATGGGGCAAATTTAGAGCATGAAAAAACTTTAGTTTTAATATGATTTGATTTCTATTTCAGCATATTTATTATAAAGTCATGTTGTAAACCTGATATGGTGTTCTTTCCATTGAGATGTAAACAGGTTTAGTAAAACTGAATTAATCTTTTGAAGTTAAATTATGTTTCTTTACATGTTTTTCTAACATATTATGCTAAGAATTTATTAATTAATAGATCAATAGAAAAACAATATTTATATTATGTGAAGCCTGTCCCAGAGCATCTTCGCAAGCCAAGGGTTACTACCTCCACTTTGTTCCTTACGAACCCTTGGCCGCTCGCCTCTATGGAAATCGAAAGTACCACCGTGCGATTTCATTGGACGCGATAACTTTCCCATTATCCAATCAAAACACACTAAACAAGCCGTCTTTGTCAAAACGAAAACGTCACGGCTGACGTGAAAATCGATATCCGTATTTGATGCATCGCCTAACACGTTTTAGTACGAGGCTTTTGATTGGCCAGAAATAGCAACTGCAAAGGGCCGCGACTCTTTATCGCCGAAAGGTGGCATGGTGGTACTTTCGATTTCCATAGAGGCGAGCGGCCAAGGGTTCGTAAGGAACAAAGTGGAGGTAGTAACCCTTGGCTTGCGAAGATGGTCCCAGAGTAGCCCTAGTGGTGTCCCAGAGTACCCCATACATGGGGTACTCTGGGACACTTTTTTGGAAAATTTCAATCCAATATATCTCACTAAATTAGAACAATAGACGAAAACAAAAATGTCCAGTGCATAAACCATTCAATAAGCTACCATTTAACACGTAGACATTTGGGACAAGCTCTATATTTACCTTACCAGTAAGGAAAATGTGATTTTTGTCCCATAGTACCCCAGTCTCCCCTATTTTTTTTATCAGTATCAATAACACATTATTTGTGAACAATATGTCAAAATTTAAAGTAAAACATTTCAGTGTGGGAAAAATTATTACCCTTGTTCCCTTCCCTTTGAAATTTTCCAAAAACGAGATACGAGGTTTTACATTTACAGCGACCATATGCTACGAATGTATTCATCAATACATAAATAGAAAAAATATTCATATTAATTATGTGAAGCCTGTCCCAGAGTACCCCATACATGGGGTACTGTGGGACACATTTTTGATTAATTTCAATTCAATGTATCTTTCTAAATAAGAACAATAGGAAAAAACAAAAATGTCCATTACATAAGCCATTCAAAAAGCTACCATTTAACACTTAGACATTTGGGATAATCTCTATATTTACCTTACCAGTAAGGAAAAAGTGATTTTTGTCATATAGTACCCCAGTCTCTCATAGGCCTCTGGGCTAATTCGAGTCTTCTCTGATGAAAATTCACTCTTGATATTTGGATTTCGCTAATTAAAAGAGCGATATCCAAATACCAAAGAGTGAATTTTCATCAGAGAAGACTCGGATTAGTCTCTACGCTAGTGTTCCACCGAAAGTGTGCTTATGTAAATAGGTCTAAATAGCACGCAGCACTAACTCGGTCTGTCATTCGGCAGTCTAATTGCATAACAAGTATTTTACTCTCATGCACAAAAATATTGAGAAAATGAGGGTATCAAATTTTAATTGAATTTTTAACTCCGCTGTGCGCTGTCTCTATGAATGGGACCACTCCAACTAAATTGACTAGAAATGGCCAGGGCTAAGCCTATAATACATGTAGCATAGTTAACTTGTTAAATTTGAATGCGTCAAAAGTGTCATTGGCCAAAGCAATTTCGTTGTGGAATTTCTCCGAATTCAAAATTATGATTATTTTGATCTCTCGTTGATAAATGAATCGAAATTTGACGAGTAGGACCTAGGCCTTAGCCCTAACCATCCAACTTTCTCCAGTTTTTCCTCTTCTTATTTCCAATTGTTCGCTTAGATCTAGATCTAATAGCCTATTTATTTTATTTGTATGTTCCGATTTACCAAAGGACAAAATGCCCTACTATTAAGATATCTGTAGGTTTGGTTGGATTTCAAAAAATCAAGTTGTAAATGAGGTTAATTTTTAAAACATTAGATAACATTACATACCTTAATCAAATATCACATCATGATTAGATATACTACATAAAATCTAATCTACAGAAGTTGTGCATTAATTGTTGACCTATCCACAGTGTATAGTCCACTGTCCGCACTAACTTCCGCTTGCGAGTAAGGAAACGAGTCGAGGTTTAGATTGCAACCAAAGAAACAGGTAAATAGTTAAATATAAAATGAAAAATGAAGGAACTTTTACATGCATGAGCTGTATGTACATAAACTAGGTTATTTACTCAGTTTATCCTTTGAGAAAAGCTACATTTTCAGACAAAATGCGATTGCTCACGAAAATTTTTCGAAAATGTCACATTCATTGATTTCAAACATCGATTTCAAAGCTTTACAACTTACGAGGGATGTTCATTAAAGATTTCCCCTGACCTACTTCCAATCAGCCGAGAGAATTGAAACTTAGCACAAATATTAACCTTTCTCTACATGGCCTATAGCTAAAGAGACACACTTATCCCATTGTTTAATGCAGTTTTGTAGACCTCCTCTGTAGAATACCGTAGATTGTGCCCGAAACCTTACATTGACTTGATGGTGACATCACCAATGACAGACTGTGGGCGCCTAGGAATCGGGCTGTTCACAGATTTACGCCCACACTTGAACTGAGTATGCCAGTGGTTGGCAACGTCGTATGATGAGACATCATCCCCACAAACTTCTTCCTTCTTATCAAATGCCTCCTTGGGAGTGTAACCTTTCAATTACGAGAATCTGGTGACTGCTTGCTCCATCAAGCTACCTTACTTAACTTCAGCACATGGAAATGGATAACAAATTATATTTCAGGGCTGCAAATTTTTATGTGACCTATAGAGGTATATGGTAATGTATGTGTAAAATTTCAACTTCCTATCTCAACCGAAAGTAGGTCAGGGGACATCTTTAATGAACGCCCCTCGTATATACGAGCACATACTTTCCTTATTTTGAAGATATACCATCTGAGCACCAGAAAACTAAAGAATAACAGACATGAACGCATTGGTTTAAGAAATATCGACTATCAAACACCACTGGTGTTGTCGCCTCACTGAACGGTTGCTTGCTCAATCTGTGAAAGCTTTAGTCCGGTTGCATGCGATGTCACTGTACGGTTACATGAGAGCTCAGTAGCATTTTCTTGTCAAAAGATTATTATGAAAATAGTTTTTAAGCAATTATTTTTCATAGGATTATTTGAAAATTGATATGAGAACCTTCGCATAAAAGAACTGTTTAAAAAAGTCGAATCTAGCTTTGTTAATGGTCAAAATTTCAAAAATGCATTGAAACAATACATTGTATCTATGATTTATATATAATTCTCTAGTTACATAGTCTCAATAGAACAGCTTTGAGATAGAACACCAGTTGGATGGTTTTAAATGTTATTTGACAAAAAATCTATATAACTGACTGTGTTTCAGATTATGGATGAATCTTTTGTTATAGATGGGCTAGACGAAAATTTTCATGAAGAAGAAGTAGGTCGGAAAAGAAAATTATGACTGTACCGCTGAGAGACTGAGACACTTAAAAAGGCGGTAAACCCCATTCATTCAATCTTCATGCTAATGTGTCAGCCAAAAAAGCCAATATGTTTTAAAGATCAAACATGAATAAAGATAGACTCTGATCAAAGACCGCATAATTATTTTCGACCGTTCGGAGTTCTATTTGGTGATTTTTATTTGTTTGACATAAACGGATGTTGTATCATAACAACAAAGGTCCATAGCACGATGTACCAATGTGATAAGTGATACTGGGAACTTGGCATCTAGAGTTTTCAAAATGGTCTTGAATGTGATCATTTGAGCTTCCAGGTGGAATCAAGGCAACGGAATTTTGTTCTAACTACAGAATGAAACCATTTCATGGTACAAATCTAAAAGGCAGTCAAAAACCTTAAAATGAAATAGCACATATAATTTAGCAAAACTTTTGTTTGTGTTAAGCCTGTTGAGAAAAGCAAATAAAATCAAACTTACAATCTGGAAGCCAATGAAAATACAGCCATGATTAAACTTACATGTATCCCTTCCCAAAACAACAGAATTACGGACTGTTCAAAATTCAAAGGGGATATATCAGACAGCAAAATTGAAAGTTCTTTGTAATAGAAGGAAAAGTGAAATACAGGTAATCAGCAGTTGTCTTCCTTTTCCTCAATATTTTCCAATTTTATGGTGCATCTAATGTAATGTAAATGGTTGATAAGGGTTAACAGGTCACCTTGAGGGAGGGCAAATTGCATGCAACAGATAGATAATATTGAAAGGAAGTTGCATACCAAATTTGAGCTTTGTATGTCAAGTACTTTTGGAGAAAATGCATGTGTTAAGTTTTCGGACGGACGGACGGACGGACAGAAGGACGGACAGACAGACAGATAGACAGACAGACAGACAGACAGACAGACACGAGTAAAACAATATACCCCCGATCTTTCGATACAGGGACATAAAATGAGTATGACTTCACAAGTATCTCTTATTTGTTGATAGTCTTCATTTTCAGGTTTTGGTCAGGATGTTTAATAATCATTTGGTCTATCAATTCACAAAACTGGTTCGATTCCGAATCACAATAGATGCAATATGTTTCCATATTTATTCTCAACCTACAAAAAAAAGAAATGTTATATTAACCACGTGTTTGTAGAGCGTACTCTGTCTTCCATATATCTATTTAAGTCCAAATTCAACATGAAATTAACTTCGAAAATATGCAAATTTTGTATAAAAAAAGGATCATTAAATTATTTTAAGATTATGAGGATCAATTTGTAAACAAAATAAAACATGTTTATAAATACAAAACGTTGCATTTATTTTACAACTTTGGGTTATTAACCCACTCCTAAAACACTTCAATGCATTGCATATGTAAAAAGTTAAATGTATGCAAATTTAGACACTAAAGTCACCATCAATCGTTGTTCAAAACGAAAAATATACAAAATTACGATACATTTTGCTCTCAAACAACCGTACATGATTTATGGTTGTGCTCGAAAGCAACCGTACTAAGAGGTAGCAAGCAACCGTGCAGTGAGCAGGCAACACCAGTGACAGTTTTATAGTTGCTATTTTTCAAACTGACGTTTTAACACACTGTATCGTGTAATATTTGGGAGCATAGATGAATATTCTTCAATGTATTAAAGGGATTTGTTCTTCTACTAGATATTAGGGGTTGAAATCTTTGTTCGGAGTCAATCAAAATGACGATTTGGAGAAATTAAGTGAGCAAATTCATTTTCGTCGGAAAATAGAGTTCTTTCCGTAGATATACGCCAGGAATGATAATTTTTCATATACCTTCCACAATATTACGAGATAAATCCAACTCTATTCAATCTAATATGAACTTATTACCTGTTTTTCGGGCTTCAATCTCCTTTTTGACTCGTTTTCTTACTCGCAAGCGGAAGTTAGTGCGTACAGTGGACTATACACTGTGCTATCGTGAATATCTAACTTGTAGCCTACAATGTATCTTATAAGTGCAGAATTTTAAAGAGAGGTGATTGTACGGTTATCTTTTATGTCTGAGCAGACCGAGCTAGCTGTATAAATGGAGAGTGAATCTTTGAAAATGGAAAATTTGTGAAAAAGTAGAATTATATTGAAATGGTATAAGTTACGTAAATATCAAATAATATCTACATCGATTTAGAAAAGTCTAAGGATGGCCTACTTTCTAAAATGCACATCAAGTCAGAGCATATAAAGCTAGCATATTTGGCTCAGAACTACAAAATGTAGGCCCCTAATTTTAAAACAAATCGCCTTTAAATTTCAACATATGGGCCAAAATGGCCAACATGTTTTCCTGAGTGTAAAAACTTGAACATAGTCTTAACCAAATATGCAATTAAACTTATGGAATCTATTGCTTTTAACCCATTACCAAACATTGACACCTTTTGACGCCCCTGGAAAATGAAGAAATTGCTTGTGACAAGCAATTTTTTCATTTCCCACGATGTTTTCTAAACAAAAACACCTAAATATGCAGAATTTCAAGCACTTGAAATTGTCGTCTGCAACACCTTTCAATTTGGAACAGTCCAAAATTTTGTCGTTTGGTAATGGGCTAAATTATCCAATTTGACTGACCAGAACTTTCACTGGAAGGCCTATAGAACAAAATCTGGGTCATAAGCCAGGATTCATTATAGCCCAGTTTTTAATTGGACGTCCGAAAGGACGTACAATTCTTATAACCACTTTTGGACAGGCGAAATGGGTTTTCATTACCAAAAAACCCTTTCTCAGACTCAATTGCCAGTTGACCAGAATTCAAAATAGATTTTGCGACCATACAGGAAAACTGTCGTATCTTTTCCTACTTTCTATGTGTTCTCTAACAAATACTATAAGATTCATTGGCCGATTCAATTCATACCACGTCTTAACCAACTTTACGATCTTTTTTCGCTTTAATCATTTTCTTGTAGTTTTTTTGACTTTCGTAATATTTATTGTGTAAAGGGTAAGATCTTTAGAAAGCGATACATGCATACACTATGGTTATAATGTAAACAGACACCTTATATCATCAGCAGCAGCGATAGCTCAAACGGGAAAGGATTAACCTCGCAACCTTTTTTCAGTTTGAAATTTGGAACGCCGTTGGTTCAAAACCAGTTCGGATTATTTCTTCTGTAAAACGTTTGTTTTTCTTGATGTGTTTACTGAAAACACATATTTTAGAATGATTACCCAATTTAATGCACGTATTGTGTATGATAGGTTCCTTTTCTTTGATCATTGTTGTTTAAGTCTTTGACACATTTAAAGGAACGGGGTTTCCACGAGACGTACTTTGGAACCAGGGTTTTGAAATTGATTATCGGGGAGTGAGTTCATTTCGCAACTCGGGTTCGACTCGATGACAAATCGGGGTTCCATCTGAACAGCCTCAGATGAGACACTAGTGAAATCCACCTATTCAGAAAAATAGTTGCTCTTACGAGTTTTTTTTCTCCAGCATCTGTATCACTGATATTCGACAGTATCATGACCTATTTACATACTGATCGATGATCATGACAACAGTGATTATTACTAGTATAAGACTAAGTGACAGCGATCTGTATTTATTTCGTTTAAGAGACCCGTTTACGTGTATTGAGCTAAGAAGATGAAGCAATGGGTCTGCAACAGATGGTACCTGGATGATCGTATGAACATGTTTACAGATAGGGACATTGCTATTCTCAAATTTTCGTTTATAGTGATATGAAGATTTAAATTGCTTATTGTACTCCACTGCCATTTTCCCGACGGCACGTTCCCAATTTCTTCTTTTTATGCACATCTGTAGATGTAAGGATGCTGCGGTAGTACTTGTATGAGGAATCCATGGTTAGGTGCTCCAATTCATCTGGTATTTTGTTTCAGGAAGAGTATGTATTGAATTTGTTTTGTAACTACAACCAGGGAAAACTGCTACCGTGTTTTTTTCTTTTTTTTACTCTAAACAGGAATAAAAATCAAAGTGCTTGGAGCACTATATTTAGACGCCTCTCATTGATTGAGCGGAATTGTATGTAAATGATCGGCGTTTCATTACTTTATTTCGTTGAATTTGTGTTAAGATCGATTCTAAATCACTGCGGTCGTTTTTTCGCCAACGATGGTGGAGATAGAAGTCGAACAAGAGTGCCATGGTCACAATATACGCCGCCACTTATAAAACTTCAGACAACAAAAAAAATGACATTGACAAGGATTTATAAATATTCACACAAAAACCTGTAAAAAGTTGTGTTCACAAAAAGGTTTTTATAAATATCCAGTCAAAAACCTGGAAGGAATTGCGTTCACGAGACTGAAATATAATTAAGCCCTAGAGACTAAGATTGAAGGGGGCATAACTCAGGCAAAAATCAATGAACCATAAAATCCTTACTTCATGCACATCTGCCAATTAAGGTAATAACATCCACCAAGTTTCATAAGGATCCAGTCAGCTTCTTAGAAGAAGTTGTGTTGACAAGGCTGCAATTTCAATCAGCCCCAGAGACTAAGTTTTAAGGGGGCACAACTCTAGAAAAAATCAATGAACCATAAAATCTTTCCTTCATGCAAATCTACCAATTGAGGTGATTGACCAAGTGTCATTAATATCCAGCCATAAACGTAGGAGGACTTGCGTTGACAAGGCTGCAATTTCAATAAGCCCAACAGACTAAGTTTTAAGGGGGCATAACTCCTTCATGCACATCTACCAATTGAGGTGATAACATTGACCAAGTTTCATTAAGATCTAGCCAGAAACTTAGGAGGAGTTGTGTTGACAAGGCTGCAATTTCAATAAGCCCCAGAGACTAAGTTTTTAAGGGGCATAACTCAGGCAAAAATCAACGAACCATAAAATCCTTCCTTCATGCACATCTACCAATTTAGGTGATAACATTGACCAAGTTTCATTAAGATCCAGCCAGAAACTTAGGAGGAGTTGCGTTGACAAGGCTGCAATTTCAATAAGCCCCAGAGACTATGTTTTTAAGGGGCATAACTCTGGCAAAAATCAACGAACCATAAAATCCTTCCTTCATGCACATCTACCGATTGAGGTGATAACATTGACGTAGTTTCAAGAAGATCCAGCCAGAAACTTAGGAGGAGTTGCGTTGACAAGAAAAGTGGACGGACATACGGACGGACGGACGGATGGACGGACGGATGGATGGACGGACGGACAGACGGAGAAGATGACGCCAATATACGTCCACCTCCAGCGGCGTATAAAAAAAGATGATGAAAAAGAACAATGTCTGAGTAGAATACGAACCCAGGGCCTTCCGGATATAACATGTGTAAAGAGTACAAGGTGAGTGCTCTGCTAAGTGAGCTATCGCGGCTTTCATTTATGTAGCGCGTTGGCTTACATTTTGAATAAATTGCTTTGTAGCGTACTTTATAAAATCAATGAAAAGTATAACTGACGACAATACTCATAGTAAACCGAAACAAGAAGACAAAAGTGCTAATCGCATGGCCTTAATTGAATTTGGTAATCAAATTAATAGTGATTATTCATAGCGACAAATCAGTTGTCTTGAAACGGCAATCAAATCAATTTGAAGCCTGAGAAGGGTTTTCTGGTATTAAAGCCGATTTCGTATGTCCGAAACCGATCTTATAGAATTATACACAGAAGAATGAATAAAATATCTTTCGTTCATGTACAATCCCGCTCAATCAATTAGAGACGTCCAATTACAGTGCTCTCAGCACTTTGATTTCTATTGTTTGGCTATTGGCTGATGAACGAAAGTTTCCAAACTGTACACATACTAGTATCTACATACGAACACAGGCACTTTGCCCATGCAATTTGTATACGAGGGGCGTTCAATTAATTTTGGAACTGGGGTTCTATAAGTTATAGTTATGTCAATTCAATTTTGAGTTTCTTCAATCCTTCGAAGTAATCCTCTTTGACATCCACACACTTTCAAAGTTTTGAGATCCATTACTTACATGCCAATAAATGGGCCTCTTTTGGAACACCCCGCAGACACTGGAAAATTGCATTGCATAATGGAACATGAAGGCCTATACCGACCGACCAGAGGATTTTTTCGTCATCATGGGGAACACAAAAAAGCCACACTGGCTTAAGCCCGACTATAAGGGTGGATGAAGACGATGTGCAGCATGTGTCTCTTTCAGGAAGTCTTGGACAAGATGATACCTATGGACAGCTCCGTTGTCATGGATTTGGTACAAGCCTCTTTAGCCGGTCCTAGACCTGCTCTTTCCGTGATATATTTCTTTACTTTCGCCGACATACATTTCTTGTATGAATGACCGGCGATAGTGGTTGTATTTGAAACAGTAATTTGAACAATACACCCGTTACATTTGAAAATTACCGCGTACAAAACTTTTGCCGCGCCTTTAATTTTTTGGCTAATACGGACCTAGTCCGATCTTTTCGCAACCATTGCTTGCTAATGACACGCCATTGGTGCTCATAATAGTAGATTATTGTTCAATCGTATGTATAAAGCTCAGAAAGCCCACATTTGTTGCATTTATTGCGTTATTTCAAACTATATTTTGCACGGGTGGCTCTCTGTCCTTTAGGCAGCAGGTGGGGGACCCAATAGGCATAAACCTTCCTGTGTTTCAACCCTTTCGTCAAAATCGTATAACATGTCCCCGATGAAAAACCAACTTTGCCTGCTATTTCTTGCACATTGAACCATGCGTCTTGTTCAGTCGTGTCGGAATATACAGCAACATTTGCTTTGGTATTAGCTCTACCCGGGTTGCCTGAGAGGGGGGCATCATTCAGGCCACTTTTTACCAATTTTAATTTTTATTATCTTCCTAAAAACTGACGTATATTCAACGATCGAATGTCCACGAATCTGGTATAGTTTATTATATACATGTGATGTAGATATTTCAAAGCATATGCGACCTTTAATGTAGACCCGTACATCCTAATTCAATTCGTTTTCCATTTAGCGCACAGCGAAATAGCCAGTGTATATGACTGAACCAACTTTAAAGTTCAATAACTTTTGAAAGAGTCAACGAATTTGTCTCAAATTTTGACCAAGTATAGACAGTAATTTTCCAGTCAAATAGCCTCAAGCACCACTAGTTCTATAAAACCGTTAGGTATGGTGGACAATTAGTACCACTTTTAATTGAAAGCCCCTCGTATTGAATAATTAATATTACGATATCGTAAGTTATGGCCTTATATAGCCATGCACATTTACTACGATATAAATTAGAGAGAAAAATAAGGCAAAGTGTCTGTGTATACGAGTATACTTACGATTTCGTCTTTTGTATGTGGTGACCAGAGTGTAGCATTATGAAGGCCACACACCCTCATTAGGTCGTTCATATTATGCCTGATATCAGAGATATAATAACATGTGTCGTAATAACTGTACCAGCCCGGCTCACAATTACAGCTTACAAACGATACACCTGAAATAAATTTGATATTGATAACTTGATATACCTCACGATAAATGACCTGGCAAAGCATCTCTAGCCAGAGATGCTCTGCCAGGTCATTAATCGTGACCAGCGAGTTGCATTATGAAGGCCACACACCCTCATTAGGTCGTTCATATTATGCCTGATATCAGAGATATAATAACATGTGTCGTAATAACTGTACCAGCCCGGCTCACAATTACAGCTTACAAATGATACACCTGAAATGTTGACAAATAAATTATAGTGAATTAATAATAAAGCCCTAATTTACGGCGACAACATGTCAAAAGGACCCGTGTTAGGTTTTGAAGGGATATTTACAGGAACAACATGGGTACGTTCAGCGCAGGCCCGTAGGACCAGGGGGGGGGGGGGGGCTAAAAATGCCAAATTTTCCTTATTTCACACTGAAACTTTTGGGAAAATTCAATTTAGCCCCTCAATATTCAGACAATGAGGCTTTATCCCCCCCCCCCCCCCCAATATTAAATTGCTTCCTACGTGCCTGCAGCGTCTGCATCGTTGTGTGGTGCATTGCGTTATCTAGGACCAAAAAGAAAGGAGTTTTTGTGCTGACACTAATTTTTCCATTATCGATCAAATTCCAGTTTCCTATAAATGTTACTACAGATATAAATTTCGAAATCAGTCCTTTGTATACAGATTTGACATGGAAGGACTAAATGAACTTCGCTGGAAATTTCCACGGTCAGAAATAATCTAGCTATGCATATTGACGATATTTCTTGAATATATTTTTCACCTCCGACAACCTAATATGGGTCCCTTTAAACCTTTGTGATTAACTTTCAATATCACAACGTACAGTGGAGACCTATGATGTTTTTTTGTTCATTTTATTATTTTATTCACTATTGCCATACTTAAGAAAAAAAAATATAAGTACATGTAATGTAGAAGGGTATACATGTAATTACGATGTCAGCAAATGGATTGTAATATGCCAAACATTTGAATATAAGACAGATCTCGATACAAACTGATACACGATATACATTGTGGTAGTTTAACCCTTTCCCAAACAAGACCTGGATTTGACATCCCTAATAGAAAAGGCTTGGGAAAACATTGAAACAAAATAACCAGCAGTTTCTCCTTTTGTCTCAATATTTTCTGTGCCATAATTTACACAAAGCCTATCTTTTTTAACGGCCATTTTGTCATTTGTGGCAGTTTTTGAAGTAAATCACCCTAAAATTTTGTCGTTTGGGAAAGGGTTAAAACTGATCCCCATTTTACCAGAATTCTAAAGTCGTTATGGGTTATGTGCGTAAAGTATTTGTATTTCCGAAGGAAATATGGTATTTTCGGAATTCATGCATATCACCTGGCATATATATGAAAGGATTGACTTTGTGGACAAAATACAATTCTTGCTTTTCAGGGCGATTCTCTATTAAGAACTTATAAATTACCCAGTGAAGTTAACTTACCACTGCTGAGAAGAACAAGCGTTATTATCAGATCTTTAAATCCCATTTTTGTTTTTATTTACACTTTTTCTATATCACAATTACATGTCTTATAAAATTATATGTCCTGGTTAGTTAAGTCACTGGATAATAATGTTTATCTAACGGACAGACGGATGGACATATAATCGTTATCGCTACAATTTTCACCCTTTTCCTCGCTTAATACCCCAATTGACAAGATTTTACATCTAAATCTAGATCTATTTAACCCTTTTCCAAACGGCAAAATTTTAGGGTGATCCACTTCAAAAAGAGACACAAATGTCAAAATGGAAGTTACTAAAGATAAAATTTGTGTAAAATATGGCACAGAAAATATTAAGACAAAAGGAGAAACTGTTGGTTATCAGAAGTTTCTTCTTTTGTTTCAATGTTTTCCCAAGACTTTTTTCTTAGGGTCGTTAAAACCAGAGGTGCGTTCTTTAGAGTGAGATTTCTTGAGATATCTTGAGATTTCTTAAGATGTTTTAGGATATTTAAAGCGTTCTTCTGAGCAAGATTTTTAAGTCGATCACTGGGAGCCGCCATTGCTCTATACTTCGTGCGGAACCCCTTGGTTCCGAACGCTCCATGATTTATAAACCGCGGTGTTTCGAATGCTCCATACTTTATACAAATGACGTCATGATGACGTCATTTGTATAAATATGGAGCATTCGGAACAGCTCGGTCAAAGTCTCGGTCTTAAAAACGCTTTATCAAAAAAAAAATCTTAAGAAATCTTTAAAAATCTCGCTCTAAAGAACGCGGCTGAGGTCTTGTATGGGAAAGGGTTAATATCAAAATTGTTGAACACAACGACGGTCTCGTTACAAAAAACAGGATATTTCAACATCATAACATGCACACTTATAAAAGAAAATGGGAAGTAGTGATACAGGTTCACATGTAGGCTAATAAGCATTTTTCATTTTACGCTTAATGCTGTCCAAGACATTATATTGGGGACGCCAACATCTTTTTACTTAAGGACAGTGATAATGAAAGAAAGTGTACTCTACAGTCCAATAACTTTAGATAACCAGCACATTCTTTTCATCTTCATAAGTAAATGTTTTCCTTTGGTTTCTTTCTCAAGCATTTTAAGATATATACTTAGTACATTTAAAAACGCAGAGTTTTCAAAGCCTTATATCAAGATGTTGTAAGATGTTATAAGAAATGGAAATATGTGTTATGAATCTCCCACAAGTTTTTAAACGTGAATAGAAAAGAATAAAGTTAGTAAACCTTGAACATTTTACGACGCCTTAAGGCCCGGTCACATACGATATCGCGGCCGTTCCGCGGCCATACCACGGCTAAAAAATCTCAAAATATTTTGGACGTGGTTGGACGCGGTAACTTTGGGTCAATTTTGTTTTAGCCGTGCTATGGACGCGGAATGGACGTGGTACGGCCGCCGGCGGCTGTTCCACTGCCGAAACACTGCCGTAGCACGGCCTACAACTTCCAACCGCGTCTAGTGTTAAAACACGCGATAAGATACCGGGTCCACATCGCGTCTGAATCACTGCCATAGCACGGCCATAGCACTGCCATTCCGCGGCCATAGCACTGCCATTCCACTGCCTAATCGCGGCTAAACCGTCCGTAACGCTTATCGTCGTTGTGAATGCAAAACCTCATATCTCGTTTTGGGAAAATTTTAAAGGGGAGGGGAAAAAGTGTAATAACTTTTCACTTACTGAAATGTTTTACTTGAAATTTTGACATATTGTTCACAAATAATGTGTCATTAATATTGATCAGTAAAAATATCTCAAAACCTGCGAGAATGTGTCTAAACTGGTCACTTAAGTTCGTACTTTGAAAATCGCAAGAATCGACATACGAGGTTTTGCATTTACACCGACGATATAATGCTATTTTCCCACTGCAGATCAGATCAAATTGAACAAACCATATCATGCGATCTTGCACAGATCGAGTTCGGCCGGCACGTGTAATGGGGAGTAGTTTAGTTGATTCAGCTTTATCTACATCGCTCGGACTTCCAATTCAAAGTAGGAGATTGATCTAGGAACGACTATGTATTTATCGCTTAGAAGATCGATCTAATCGAGAGTCAGTCGTGTCTGAAAGTCAAGTGTAATCGGATTGATATCTTTTACCCAGCCTGTACCCAACCTGCATTCGGTCACCCCGATTTGTACTCGATCCACCCTATCAAAATGACTGTAGAGGTTATTTTTTGATTGTCTAAAAATCAAGAAGAAGTCATTTCTCATAGGTTCCCACTGCCGACCAGATCAACTCGATCAAGCCCAATCAAGCGATCGAGTTTAGATCGATATCGATCGGCATAGGTAATCGGAAATGGTCTTGTAATCGAGTTTGATCTGAATCGCTCCGGCTTCTTTCTGTTTTTTTTTTTTTTTTTTTTTTTTTTTTTTTTTTTTGTAAAAAAATATTGGTGTGCGATCGAGTGAAAAAAAAATCGGGAAGCGGCTGTGTATTGATCGGGTAGAAAATCGACCTGCTCGGGAAATGATAGTTGCTGGGAATCGATTGTGGTCAGGTTAATATCTTTCGCTTGACCAGCACCCAACCTACACTCGATAACCTCGACTTGTACTCGAGTGAATCCAGATACTATTAACTCGTCCTCTGCTTCATCTGCCAATCCGACCAAATCGACTATTGAAGTCGGGTTGATCGGCTAGAGATCGAGAAAAAGTTGTTTTGTCAGGATTGGTCGGGGAACTCAAGCGATCGACTTGATTTGATCGGCAGTGGTAACCTATAATTAGTTGGATTATGCCAGAACTTAATTCTAGAAACACTGCCGATGAGATCAACCAAGTTCCCCGTTAAACCGTACTTAATTATTTCTTCTCAATCCCTAGTCGATCAACTTTGAAGTCTGCAGTCGATTTTATCGATTGGCCTGATGACACAGAGGTCGAGCTGATCGGGATGCAGTTAAGTATCAAACAAGTACAAGTCGAGGAGATCGACTGCAGGTTTGGTGCAGGTCATGTAAGATATATTACCTCCATCACACTCAATCTCCAGACACCATTGATTCTTGATCAGATATATCTATATATCTACCCGATCAAAAATCGCTTCCCGATCAATTTTCGCCCACGAATATGTTGAAATGTGAAAAATGAGTGTGACACTTGAGCGGTGCAGATCCAGACACGATTGATTCTTGATCAGCTATATCTTCTAGCCGATTACAAAATCGCTTCCCGATCAATTTTCTACGCAATCTCTAACGAATATTTTAAATTACAAACAACAAAGTAAGAAGCCTGAGCGGTGAAGATCACGCTCGATAACCCCGACCAATTCTTATTACCCATGTCGTGCAAAGTCGATATGTAATAGATCGATTGGTCGGATTTAATCGACTTAATTTGATCGGCAGAGGGAACCTAGCATAAGCCACCGAGTTGATTTGTTTGCTAGTAGGCAACTAGCACCAAGGCAGTCGAACACGACTAGTCTTTACAGTTTACAGAAAATTTAGATATCTAATCAAAGCTTATCATGCTAAAACAGAAAAGTTGTCAAGCAAGCTGGCAAAAAAGATGTAAGGATCTTAAAAAATATCCCAAGTCAGTGCAGGGAGGGGGCCATTTTCCTGTTACTGCTGCTCCCAGTTAAGACTTTGCCCGCAAAGAGATGCAAGAGTAGCTGATTCTAGCGATATTCAATACATTTTAACTTCCGCGTCTTACCGCGTCCATAGCACTGCCGGAGCACTGCCTACCGCGTCCATTCCGCGGCCATTCCACGGCCATTCCGCGTCCGTTCCACTGCCTCATCGCGTCTGTCAGCCGTGGTTTGGCCGCGATAACATTTTTGTGCAGTTCAAAAATTTTTACCACGTCCAAAATAATTTCGATTTCATTCCGCGTCCTACCACGTCCATACCACTGCCATAGCACGGCCGTATCACGGCCGTATCGCGTCCAACAGCGTCCATTCCACGGGTGGTTTATTTTAGCCGTGATACGGCCGCGGAACGGCCGCGATATCGTATGTGACCGGGCCTTTAGCCAAAGCGTTAAACACGTTTTCGCTGCGTAACACTGGTGCACGTGAAACTCGAGTTAAATTGCAACATGTTTATAAAGTTTGTATATAGGGACACTATAAAAACAAGTTTTATCGAAAGAATCTCATTTCTATCAGTATGAATCGTCTTCTTGAAAATGTGAGGAACCAGGTTTTTGGAACGCATTTGCTAGGTTTTTCAAAATCGGACATTTCACTGCACGTAGGATGTTATAACTTATTAATATCACGACTAACGACACGATGGCTCCGCCACATACTGTGGTTACACACTACTGGTCTGTTATGTACCCTATAGAACATGCTTAGAATGACCCGAAGAGATGCGTGTATTTACGCACCCCACCACCCAAAACGTTGCAAAAACTTCGTACATGTATTCCTGTTATTCAAGAGCTGAACAAAATGTCACAAGAGGTTTCATTGCGAGAAAAGTCCTTTTTAACTCACTAAGACTTTAATCCAAGCTTTAGGTGGGCACACTTGTTATTAATTGATTTGACCTATCTCAATTAAAAATAATCAATTTTTATTCCGATGTGTATCTAAAGCATCTTCTACCTTTAGAGTTTATGGAATTAAATAAATCAACGAAAATAAACCCGCATTACGTAGCCTTTGCTTGTCATTTCCATCCTATAAGAGAACGAAGCATCTCTGCGGAATTAAATGTACTCAGTATAGAATGATCATTAAAAGATATCACAGACAACACACTTCCTGGTCGTAGTACTACACTCCACATCGGGACGTGCCTCTGGGTCATAGTTCGTAGAAATAGTTCCGTCAAAAATGGATTCCCGACCCTTTTTGTTGCATTAAGTCTGTGTCTGTGCCTGTAGAATTAACAGATGCATGGAATGTGTTGCTGCACAATGGCATACCATCAGTGCTCTGCTAGGATGTGTTTAAATGAATCTTTCGAAAAACCACTTTTGACCGGTCCTATGGGTAAGTCATACGTATAAATGTGTTCTAGTTTATCTTTAAGTTAGATAAATTATGTAAGATATCATTCCTTTGATACATGAACATGTACGAGTAACGGTGTATGTAACTTAATATGCTTTATTTTAACCCTTTCTGGTTCTGACGTCTTGATCAGCTTTGAAAACGTTTAGCGAAATTCCATTTCTACTGCTAGACCGTCTACTTTTCTAGTACTGATTTGTACGACAAATAAGTATCATTCTCCGTTTTTGCATCGATGTTTAACACTTTATCCCCTAAAGGGAACTCAAAAGACTCAAACTGGCGTGAATATACATGTAATTATGGGCATATGAACACTCCTCTGCTAATGGCTAAGAACGCTTGATTGGATGCAGTATTCTTCGTAATATAAATGAAAAAATCTTGAATCACACTCAATCATTTGTTTTAATCTTTATTTTATCTTATTTTTTATCTTGGTATTGATACTTTGGCCGAATTGATAAGATTATGGTGGATGTCTCCGCTTTGTTTACATACACTGTTTAGCCCATTACCAAAACGACACAATTTTCGACTTATCCATTCATTTTTTTCATAATTTGATATTTTTGATTTAAATAAGAAAATGTTATGGGAAATGAAGAAATTACTTGTCATGAGCAATTTCTTCAATTTCAACAATATTTTCCTATGCATTTTCTTTTGGGATGCCAAAAGGAGTCAATAACCCATTGCCAGACAGTTACCTTTTGGCGAACCTCATAGCAAAGTGGCTTGCGAAAACATTGATCCAAAAGAAGAAAATGCTGATAATTTTCTCCTGTTGACTCAGTATTTTCTGTGCTAGGCTATATAGCATTCACATTTTCTACTTTTGATATGAAATATTCCTTTCAAATGGATTTGTAGTCAGTCACTAAACACCAACAATTGACAAAGTGAAAACCTCCAAAGTGAGAACTGCTGCAGACGACAAAAGGATGTTGATAAAAAAAGGAACCATATACACTATAGCACAGAAATATTGAAGAGAAATTGGAAAATGCTTATTAATAACGTGTTTTTATTTTGCATCAATAAGTTCAAAAAATGTACTTTTAATGGACGTGAAAACAAGGAATCGTTTTTGGAAAGGGTTCATTTTCTCTTTATTTAAGGTAGTCTATCCATAATGATATTCGCGCGACGTCGGAATTATTCGGGCGACGTAGACAACATAGGGTGAATCCATAACCAGACGGCAAACGTTTAGACTTGTCCAGGAGCGGGTTCCCGCTTTCCCGGAAGAAAATTTCCGGAAGGAAGAAATTACTTGTCACAAGTCAAGTAACACCCCCCCACACACAAACACACACACACATACACACAATAATTGCTTTAACCCTTTCACAAACGGCAAAATTTTAGGGTGTTCAAATTAAAAAACTGCCACAAATGATAAAATGTAAGGTATTAAAGATAGAATTTGTGTAAAATATGGCAAAGAAAACAATGAGACAAAAGGAGAAACTGCTGGTTATCAGCAGTTTCTTCATTTGTTTCAATGTTTTCCCAATCCTTTCCTATTAGGGGCGTCAAAACCAGGTCTTGTTTGGGAAAGGGTTAAAACCTTTATACTAGGCTATGAAGTGTCAAAAACGCCCTAATTATGCAGGAATCGGTTCAATATGAATAGAACCAACAAGGCGTGTAAGCACAATCAAAGACGAACATTTCCTCGGTGTTATTACAGAACTTCGTAACTACGTCTTGATAAAAGCTGTAGTTACGAGGTTTTGCAATAACTCCGACAATTTGTGAAAACAATACAGTTCGTTTTCAAACATGGATTTTCGATTATAGATTGTATCATGATTAGCATTGTTTCAAAAATATACCTAAAAATAAAAGTCGCAGAAAAATTGATAAGAAATTTGCAATATTTACTAATTTGTCAGAGAGATTTTATTGTTAATTGTGAACGGATTGAACATGGTGAAGAAACGAGCGATCGAAGTGAGCACACAGAATGTAGAAGACAAAATGGACATGAACGGAGCCTTGAGGAATGTGGCAGTGAAGGACGCATGGGCTAGATTTAGACAGAAAATAGAAGTGGTAATTTTACAAATTATCTAGTTACTTTTATTTGCCCAAAAGATCGTGTAACGGTAATACCCCGTCAGTAAGTGTGTATGTCCGTCTGCCTGTCGGTAAGCATTTTCTTTTGTGCGCAACTTCTCTTACAAATTAAATCAGAATTTGATTGAACTTGCCACATTGAATTTTGATGTCTAGATCTATAGTAGAGCGCATCGCTTATGGATTTCAGATAACACTTTGTTTTTTAATAATCTGTCCTTGAATTTTAAAAATGGCCATTTTCTTTTGTGCACAACTCCTGCTGACGTCGCGCACGTTATTGCGACCAGTCGTGAAAAATCTGGATCATCAGCCAAAGCTGTGCTAGTTAAAGAAACGTGTTTAATTGAGAATCGTTTTCTTTTTAGAAACTGTTTCTGCATACATGAACCTGTCTGTATGCAATTTTACATGGACCTGAAACACCGGAAAGTCCCGAATTTCGGTTAAAATTTAATGGAAAAGACACCCGTTTCAAAGAGTGACGTGTAACATAAAAAATCGAAGAATTTTATTACTGCGAGCAAAACTTATATTTGCGGCGTAAAAACTTATCTAAAAATATTACGTTGCGTTTGTTTATCCTATTGTCTATCATCAGATATGTTTATTTTAAAATACAAGCAAATATTAAAGTCAGTGTAACGAAAAGTAGAGCTCGCACTGGCGCGTGACGTGAGCCATTTTCTTGAATTTTACATTGAAATTCGATTTTTCAATGTCTTTGAAATAAATACAGTCATATTATTTCTATTCAAACTTATTGCATAATCAAGTTCAACATAAGGACAATAGATGTATGAAATATGAACGATCTATTACGCCGTTTTCATGTCTTAATTAGAATTCTCCCAGGTAAAACAGAAATGTCCACCCCCTGCGTTTTTTCGAACAAAATTGTTTTAGTTCGCCTTTCGACATGAATATTTTGTAATCCGTCTAATTATGAGCATTGATATTTTGAATACAAGTTAGTTCATTACATCCTCATTGAAATGATGTATCATGTAGATGCGTATCATTAATATAGGAGAAACGCCAGAATTTTTCCCAGGCAAAACAGAAATGTCCACCCCCATAAATTTACGTCAAAATGGACGTTACACGTCGACGTTAAAGCGATTGATCCTTGATGTACTGAAAAAAATATCTGAGGAATTGGGAGAATCTATGACAAATATTAAAGGCATCGGTTATGATCAAATGTAAAGTCTTTTGCTTTCTCTCGCCGACTAAAATGTTAAAAAAGAAACAAAATGATGTTTAAGTTTCTTCGCGTGTCTCTTTCAAATCATTCCCTCATGATTACATGAATCTCACATTCTCTATATATGAAAAGACCTGTGTTTGCTATTTCCACATTCAAAGAGATCTTACATGTAGGTCATTAGAAGTGTTGTTTCATATACAAGTTTGATTCATTTCACGCTATAAGAGTTATTGTTCATTTTCTTTTTTTAAAACAAAATAAACGAACCAATATGATACAATATTTACGACGCGTAATAAGCAAATAACACACAGGCAACAGGAATCACACAGACATAAGACTAATTACCCTGCATGATGAAAGATCTTATTATGTATGCCGCGAAAAAGTAATTGCAAAGTTTAAATTTACAAATCATGTTTTAAACAAATTTGTTTTCAAAATATATATATAATAAAATCAAATACCACCCGCGTTTTGAATATCGCGGAAATACACGAATGCCTTGAACGAGTATTCACAAACAATGTAATGAGTTTATTTGTAAAACACAAACCATAATCAAGAAATTATTTCATTTTTTTTATTCATTTATACTCCTGTTTTAGGAATGAATCAATAAACGACACTGATAGACTTTCCCCACAATATAAAGGAAAAGAAAGCATGGATAACAAAGAAATGTTCGTTACGCGCAACGTTTACGTGCAACGTTTTCTTGTATTTTGACGTTACATAAATTGGTCGCAATACCGTGCGCGACGTCTGCTATATAGTTTCAACCGGAATTTGATCAGACTTTCCATGGTAGATTTCCATGATGTCTAGTTGTGCAATCCGCTTATGAAGTTTAGATAACTAAACTCTTTTCATTCTTGAATTATCGGGATTGGAATGTAAAAAATGCATTTTCCTGTGCGCGCAACTCCTACAGTTTCCATCGGATTTTTTATCAAACCTACCACAGTGAATTTCCATGAGTGTCTAGTTGTATGCGCAGATAATTCTTGTCACTCTTGAGTTATCAGCCATTAACATGAAAAGAGACTGGTCAATTGTACTGATAGACCTCTTTTGAGCGGAGAGGCGCCACCCGCGAAGCTCATGTTGATATTTATGTCAAAGGGCTAGGTTCACGAATTGCTAAATATGGCCCTGTGAAATAACGTTTTTAAAATGTTTTAATATCTCATTGATGACAACTGTTTTGTACAACATGTTCTTTCCTCTTATCAACCACATTGCAATTGTTTTATGAATCTCTTTGATTGTTCCAGAAAATGCAACCCAAATACCCCCTTTTAGTGCTAAAATTGCACATTTTCATTATAATTTTTTTTTGTTTCGCGACACCTAGATATTTTTACCACAGATGCCAATGGACATAATCTAACATAATTATACAGAAAACTTGTGGTGTCACATGCATGCGAACATAATATTAAGGGGCCCGTTTTAAGCAAAAATCAGAAAAATATGTTATTTTGGCATAAAAGGGGGTATTTAAGGTCATTTTTATGGAAAAATTAAAACGATCCAGAAATTATTTCTGATGTGGTTGATTAGGGGGGGGGGGGTGATTAGGGGGGGGGGGCATATTGTACAAAAATTTGGTCATTAATGAAATTTTGAAACCTTTTTTAAAATGCCATTCAACAGGGCCATTTTTAGGTATTAGTGAACCTAGCCCTTTCTGAAATAGCTTTCATGTATTTTGTCCCTTTTGCCTTCTTCTCAGACGCATTAACGTAGTTGTTTAAGTAGTACAACCCATCATTAGATACCAAACACTTCGTTCATATTTTGTATTTGAAGTTTTAAAGTTTTATTGCTGTTCTAGAAAGCATGGAGAGAAGCGGAAGGTGTTTTACAAGAAGTGACAGAAAACTTACAGAAGATCAATCTGCTGAAGGCGGTGTCAACTTCGATAAACAAACTAAAGGCAGCGGTATGAAATGCTCTTAAAAACCCTCGCAATTACAGCTTTAACTCATTACCAGAAAACATAGTGAGAAATGAAGATATCGGTTGTCACAAGCAAATTCTTCATTTTCCATTATGCCTTCCAAAGGCTTTAACTTGTTTGTTGTTTTTTTCGCCAAAGAGTGTTCTTATGATGTTAGAATGGGTTTAATAAACAAACTGTAGTTGAAATTGTGGTAAACGGTACTACATGTATGTTCTTCTTTACTGTCAATATTTCCTAAAGCGTGATCTATTGCAGTCGCCAAATCTAGGGATAGCCGTTTTAAATATCATGGGCTCAGAGTAAGCGGAATAACTACGCCTTTTCCAATATTTTGTTATAGCAAGTAAGAGAGTTTTCTCCCTTAGTATCGTTCCAAACGGCAAAATTCTAGGTTGGTCCAATTTGAAAGCTATTGCAGAGGACAAAATTGATGCTACTAAATAATAAAATTGGTAAGGAATATAACTAAAAACATTTAGGCAGAAGAGGAAATTCTGGTCACCATTTTCTTCTCTTGCCCCTAAATTTTCCCCCAGCTTTATCTTTTAGGGACGTCAAAACCAGATTATATTTGGGAGAGGGATTTTAGTGAGTGTTGATATCGAAGCACCCAAAACATTGTGCCCAATTATATCAATTTATATGGGGTGTCATAG
Organism: Fragum sueziense; assembly: GCA_963680895.1. NCBI lineage: Eukaryota > Metazoa > Mollusca > Bivalvia > Cardiida > Cardiidae > Fragum > Fragum sueziense. Next base: position 25,438,245 of record OY804596.1, on the reverse strand, counting down.
TAGAGTATGTATTATTGCAAAACCTCGTAACTACAGCTTGATTAAAGCTGTAGTTACAATGTTTTGCAATGACACAGACGAAAATAAAATCATCTTCTCTTTTATATTAATTTTATTCTATAAGTTTCAAAATCCTGAAGAAATGGTCGAGGATGGTGATGTACCAAAGGAAACATCGAGGGAAGACAGAAGCCGAACACTAGAATTAGCCAAGTAAGTGAAAATAATGTCATCTGGATCAAGCAAACTGACAATTGTCTTATCTGAATAATATCATTTTTATTTGCCTTATTACGCTGTTCAAAATAGATGATTTTAATCATTTCCATAGCAATGCATGGTTGCAGGAACTTCGATACATGTACTATTATAGGAAATGTTTTATTTAATAGTGGAAGGAAAAGAGGGAAATGCTTACAAGTGCAATTCTATTTACATCTTTGATCTTTTAATTAACGTTCTATGCTTATCCAAAACACTGCTTTTACAGTGATTTACAGAAATCCCTGGATGACATTTCGAAGCTGGAAGACTGTTTACGAACTTTTAAACAGAAAATGGACAATGCTAGCGATCTACTGACCATTACTCCACCCACAAGTTATACATCAAACGACGTCAAAAGTTGTTATGAATCACTTTCTACAATCTCAGAGAAGCACAAGAAAACATCGATGTATAACTCATCGGTTATAAAAGTAGAGTTGTATACAAACACTAAAAAACAAATACATAGTTTTAATATTTACCAAACCATTTATCGTAAGCTATACGAGCGAATTAATGTCCTAATTATTTTATTCCCAAAAGAGGGAGTGTTTGTGTTGGGCCATTTATCAACAACAAGAAGTAAAGTGTTTGTATACAACTCTACATTTATAGCCGATGAGTTATATGTATTGAAAAGTTGTTACAAACACGGAACCCTCGCATTGCTATTTTAACATGAAAATTTAGTCATTTCTACTTTGTTGTACATTGTAGGCAGTGAGATGCATATCGTACATACAGTATGATGCTAGGTTCCCACTGCCGATCTGTTCAACTCGATCAACACGACCTCCTAATTTCCCCCGATCAAGCCCGACCATATGTCTGTACACGACTTCTTCTCGATCTCTAGTCGATCAAACTAGACCCCCACCCGAGCACTCCCGATCATTTCCCGATTGAAGGCCGACCATCTTTCCGATTTCTACCCGATCGCCCCGACCTTAATTCGAGCCATACACGACCAAGACCCGACCATCTTGATCTATACACGACCAGATCGAGCTGATTCTATTCTAGGTGTTCTGAATGAAAACACTTTCTGCAGTGTTTGTGATTATCACATATTCATTATAATTTCATATTATTGTCGTTTTAAACATATACATACTTTAAATATGACGTAAATGTACTTTTAGCTATTGACTCACCCTTAATCTGATAAAATATAACGATTAATGTATTCTTTAGGCATTAAATACCGTTATTTCAATCGTACGTATTATGTCTTAAATCAGGGAATTACATGAAACACCGTTTCCGATAATTTTCAATATTTCTGTTAAGATAATCTGCGCGGGATCTAGTGCTGTTTGTACACATTTATTACCACACGACCTAGTGTTCCCACTGCCGATCAGATCAACTCGATTAAGTGATCGAGTACAGGTCGAGCTCAATCTGCAAGGGTGGTCGGGAGAGGTCGAGGTGATCGAAATTGATCTGCATCGCTCGGGCTTCTTACTCGAGTTTTTTTGACATGCAAAAATAGTCGAGTGCGATCGAGTACAAAAATAATCGAGAAGCGATTGTGTATTGATCGGGTAGAAGATCGACCTTATCGAGAATCATTCGGGTCTTGAGATCGAGTATGATCGGGTTGATAATCTGTATTCCGTCCTGCACCGAACGTGTACTCAATTACCTCGACTTGTACTCGAGTAATTTCCGACTACATCCCGATCAACTCGACCTCTGATTCATCTGTTCACTCGACCAAATCGAGTTAAGAGGTCGGGTTTAATCGACTAGAGATCGAGTAGAAGTCATATGGTCGGGTTTGATCGAGAGTATTTAAGGGGTCGAGTAGATCGAGTTGATCCGCTGCCATAGAGCAGTTGGAAGCGCTCGATCACCTCGACTTGTACGAGTAATTCCCGAACGCATTCCCGATCAACTCGACTTTTGCTCAATCTTTTTATCCAATCAAATCCCAGTAAAAGATATCGACTCGATCAAACACAATCTCTACACGAGTGGTTGTCGATCAGCTCGATCTTCTATACGATCGATACTCGGGTAACCTCCCGATGTGCTTTCTACTCGATCGCTACACGGATTTTTTTGACGTGTCAAAACAAATTGGCCGGATTGCCGATCGATACAGACCATACTCGATCATCTCGACTAATCCCGATCACCCATGCCGACCGACCTCGATGGCTTGATCGGGTTTGGTCGAGTTAATTTGATCGGCAGTGGGAACCTAGCATAAATTGATAGAATAAATCATATCATGAACTGTTAGTTCAAAACTGTAGTTAGTATACCAATTGAATTCCTTCGCTTCTTTGGAAGTGCGTTTTTTTGGATGTTCACGTTAATTATAATCCATTTTCCCCAAATTTACACATACAGAAAAATGTTGCCTTCAATGACATTTAATTCTACCAGCGGATCTATAGATCTTAACCCTTTCCCAAATAAGACCTGGTTTTGACGTCCTCAATAGAAATGGCTTGGGAAAACATTGAGGCAAAAGAAGAAACAGCTGATAACCAGCAGTTTCTCCTTTTGTCTCAATATTTTCTATGCTGTGTTTTACACTAATTCTATCTTTCACAACGTCTCTTTTGTTGTCAGCAACAGCTTTCAAATTTGATAACCCTAAATTTTTGCCGTTTGGGAAAGGGTTAAAGTTATATGAGACCGTCACTTGATAGGTTCCTTTTGGAATATTTTCACAGAGAACTCGAGGAAAGCAGGATCAAAGTTAATACCATGGACGCAAAGACAAAGGACTTGGAGCACCAACTCGAAGATAGAGATGCTCAACTTAACCAGTATGTTGTTTTGTTTTATATATTTTACTTTGTTGAAAAAAAAATAAATAAAAGGGCTCGATTTAGAGCACTCTTAAAATACCCTCATACATTTGACCCTTTTGAATCTCCAAAAGATGAAAACTTTGGAAAAATTGTGGAAAATGAAGAAATTGCTTGTGACAAGCACTTTTTTTCATTTCCCACAAAGTTGTCTATCCCAAACGACCAAAAGCATTTAAATTACTGTCACTTGAAATTGTCGTCTGCAGCATCATTGGCTTTGGAACATTCTAAAATTTTGCCGTAAATGCGGGTGTAAAAGGGATATTATATAGAATTAGAAGCCACCAAGAAACTAGACATAGACTTGTCCTTTTCTTTGTCTAACATTACTTCACTTAGTACTCACTAACTCTCGTCTTTGATTCCAGTTTAACAACAGCAATCGAGACCCTAGAAAAGAAACACAACAATATGAAAGAACAAAAGATGGACGAATTTAAAGATCAAATGAAGGTTAAAAGTCTTGAAAGACAAGTTGAAACAAAAGATGCTGAAGTAAAGAGATTAAAGGAAGAACTATCAGATATTAAACAGAGGTATTTTCTTTTTCCAAGTCAATTTTGCAAGTTGTAACGACCCGGTTTAGTAACCCATGAGGGAAAAGAAGAATACGCATAGGCCCTCCCCCAGCCTTCCCTCGAACATGTTTATGTTATAATATATATTTCTTACTTTGGTAATTATTAGCGTTGTTATTTTCAACGTTTTACTTTAACAAGCTATGCATTTCCTTATCTGTTAAAGCAAAATTTGGTAATTTCTACGTTATCTAAGATCACATGGTAATGTTTTATAGATTTGATACATTGATGAAGTCAAAGAGTGCGGACATAGGAGAAGCCAATAATCCGTTCCCGCCATCCAAAATTGGTGAAAAATACATGGAACTATACAGTACAGAGAGAGTGACGGCTGTTAACTATTATAAAGATTCTGAGAACAAAGATGATAGGGACGCTTGTAGCAGAGTCATCGAGTTGTTACAGGTAAAAATGTATCCAGCAAAGGTCACAATAACCCCTTCGCAAATAAGATCTATTTTTGACGTCCTTAAGAAAATATGATTGAGAAAACATTGAGGCAATATGAGAAAATGCTGATAATCAGCATTTTCTCCTATTGCCTCAATATTTTCTATGCTTTATTGTACGCAAACCATATCTTTTTCAACATCTGTGTTATTGACTTCAACTGATTTCAATTTCGATCATCCCGAATTTTGGCCGTTTGGGAAAGGGTTAAAGGTCTTTATACAGAATAAGATTCACATTCGCACACCTTTAATTTTGCAAACTCGTCTAGAAATACAAACTTGGCATAATTTATTTTAACGTTGATTTATAATCTATTCAACTTATTTCATCAGCCTCTTCTTTAATAATAAAATGATGTAACTTCTAATATAGGTAACTTCTATAATAGGTTGGACACACGTACCTTTTCAAAGACTAAAGAACAATGACTCTACTATCATTTTACAACCACAAGATGGGCAGAAAAGTTATTGCACTCTCGCAATTTCTTTTTAATTCTTGTATTTTTATTCATTTATATATCATGAACAATATCGTGTATTACAGATTTCATTTCACATGGCGCAGCTTCAGCTGTTATTATAAAATATTACAAGCCCGTGCTTTTTTAAAATAGCAATTCAATATTTTCCTGTGTACCTGTTACATGTGTACAATGACACAAGTCTTTTTGAAGGATGTTACATAGAGGTCAGTGTCAGGTCAAATGAAATCCGTAATACTTAATTACAGTCAACACTCGTTGTGTCGAAGTCAGAGGGCCATCAAAATACATCGACATATCCGGAGTTCGACTCATCTGATTTTATTTTGTTTCGATTTAAACGACATTTAACCATTCTATTGTTCATCATAAGCATTCATAATTGAAATATAGTAGGAAAAGGAAAGAAATTGCTCGAGGCGAGCAATTTTTATCCTTTTCCTACTAAATTTCAATGGCATAATTTATTTATTTCATAATAATTTTGTTTAAACTTTTTTTAAAATTCGTTGAAGAGGACGGGACCGAACATTCACTTCGACTTAAGCGGAAATTCGATTTATCCTATGTCGACAAAACGAGTGTCGACTGTATGTTCTTTGTTTATATTTTAGGAATGTTACAGGTTCTGTGAGAGTCTAAGTCAAAAACAGATGGACGGACTTTCTTCGCTTGTGATCGATCCATCGTCAACAGTTTCTAACAAAGTAAGCAATGGTTTGCTGCCTGGCATTTTCAAGATAAATAACGTATTTTCATATCAGTTTACTTTGGTCCGAGAAGCAATATATTTAGACATTAGATTATACTTTCTTTTTCCTGGGCGTTGACTGTTCAGTCTTCTGTAAACTTTCAACATTTGATACAACACACCACGCGGACTGAGAGTTTCCAGTTCCATTCTTTCTATGTATGATCTTGCATACTTCTCTTTTATCATTTTTGTCTATTGCTTCTTATCCCTTGTTTTGATATGTTACATTGTCTTTCACAAAGAAAGGTCTAGTGGAAGATTTTATCCCTTTCCCACACGGCAAAATTTAGGACTGTCCCCGTGTTAATGCTTCTGCAAATGACAAAATATATGTTGATAAAGATTGGATTTACATATATCATAGCAAAGAAAATATTGAGACAAAAAGAAAAAAATGCTGATTATCATCATTTTCTTCTTTTTTCTCAATGTTTCCCAAGCAATTTCTTTTAGGGGCGTCAAAAGCAGGTCTTGTTTGGGAAAGGGTTAAACTATTAATTTCGTTGTATACATTTTATTACAGACGAAGGACCAGCTTGAAGAAAGCGGCCTTTCGTCTTTGTACAACACCAGAAAGGGTTCTTGTAAGCTCTCTACGGAGCATGTCAAAAATGTAAGTACGTCATCTAAATCGGTTTTTGAATTCCTATATATCGCTTCTTTTCAACAAAAATCTGGTTATTGCAACTTGTTTTAGCTGCTGTTACGATTTTTTTGCTGAAAAGCGACGATATTTAAATAATGTCCTTTGTCATTAACTTTAACCTGTACATTAATTTTTGTTTTTTTTTTCCATTTCACTCGTTTGTTATACGGCATAACGATTGCTATAAAAAGGATCTACAGTTCGTCTTACGTATGACTCATGATCATTGACCCGAAAGAGCACCATTAGTTTATAGCTAGAGATGCTCAGCCAGGTCATTAATCATAAGATATATCAAATGTTCCACAGGCTTTCATTACAAACTTAGAGGAGACAAGCGAAGAGAACTTCAGTCTTTCAGAAATCACTGGTTGTCTACCTTTCATCGAGAAGTGTGTGGAGATATGTTGGGCCGCAGTGATACAGTCGCCGCCATTACGCGTGGGGTACTCGAATGACGTCACACCGGAAGACAATTCTGATATCGATACAGCCATGTTTGACGTATCTGAAGGCAAAGGGAAGAAAATAGACTATATATTGTGGCCACCCCTATTGAGCAGCAAGGACGCAAACGTGATTAAAAAAGGACAAACAAGAGCACAATGATTCCAAACTAAAGGTAGTCCACCCCTAATGAGATTCGCACGTCGTCCGAATTATTCGAACGCGATCGAAAACAGTCGGCGGTGGAATTTTCAAAAGCCGAATGTTTGCGACCATGCCCGAATATGTTCGGATACGTAACGACGCCGCTCCAAAAAAAGCCGATGTTTTAGGAAACTCAAGATGGCGACATTACGGGTATTCTACCTTAACCATGCAATGATTGTTTCGTAAGCATAATGTTATTCAAAATTGTTCATGTACATTGAAATCAATGAATAGTTTGGAAACGTCAATTACTAAATGGAATAAGAAGGTCAGCAAATCAATCGCTTATTACATGTAGATTCAGCTCGTTCAAAAATGTTGCTCCGAGCCTTTGCCACAGGGTGTCAGGGTAAGGACGAAAATCTCGTAAAAGCTAAAAATAATGACAACAAGTTTTTCATTGGATTTCAATATTTTCCCAAACTTACTTGGAAAGGGAAAAGGCTGTGTACATACGCAGTAAAGTGCAAATTTATATTTATGCCATAAAGAGAGCTACAATGTAACAAGGGAATTAAGTATTTTCATTTGTCTCTCCGATGGGAGAGTTGCTTCCCATTAATCTGCCTACAAAAGAGTATGTTTTTGGTGAATGTTTCCCCCCATTCATTCAGCAAAACATTAAACTTATTATATTTTATGTATAATCATGCCGAAATTATTTTTTGTATATTCCCTCGCAAAAGGTGGTAGTATTAATATAGACTTCGAATTATGAAAGTCTATTTCGCACAAATCATGGTACTTTTAAACATGAATTATTAGGCAAGTCCTTGGTAAGCAATCCAAATTTCTCGAGATTCAGCTTCATATTAAAGGAGTTAGTATTTGTGTCGAGTGTTTAGTTTAACCCTTTCCCAAACAAGACGTGGTTTTGACGTCCCTAGTACAAAACATTGAAACAATAGAAGAAATTGTTTATAACCAGCAGTTTCTCCTTTTGTCTCAATATTTTCTGTACCATATTTTACACAAATTCTATCTATGATAACATCCATTTTGTCTTTTGTGACAGTTTTTGAAGTGGATCACCTTAAAATGTTGTCCTTTTGGAAAGGGTTAATCGGAAATTAAAATCAGCCGTGGCAGTAAAGGATCGGACCCGGAATGTTTTGAGCAAAAGACCACCGATCAACAGGAACTACAGTCGACACTCGTTATGTCGACATCGGATAAGTCGAATTTTGGCGTAAGTCGAAGTTCAAATCTGGTCCCGTCCTCATCAATGGACATATTTTTTTTTTTCAAACAAAATAATTTCGAACTCAATATAGCTATTGAAATATTGTAGGAAAAGGATAGAAATTGCTCGAAACGAGCAATTTCTTTCCTTTTCCTACTATATTTCAAAAATAATCGTACTTGATTAGTTTCAAAACGGTCAAATATCATCTTTATCGAAGCCGAACAAAATCGGATGAGTCGAACTTCGGATATGTCGAGGTTTTTTACGGCCTCTCCGACTTCGACACAACGAGTGTCGACTGTATATTGAACTAACAGAAAATGGGACTATTTCAATGACTAGCAGAACAACCTTTATCAGAGACCAACATCGCGGCTAGTTTTTGATTGACAGGTTATTAATACAGTAACGGGATACACATATTTTTACATATCAATTAACTACATCATCATTTGTGTTACGTCATATGATGTCATAGTCTCGCGCGGAGCACCCTGGGGTCATAATATGTTTATTAGCCAGACTGTTACTTATTTACTCCATATAATGTAATGGCAATGAATTTTGTGCTAAAAATAGATATAGTTTACCGTTATGTTTTGATAAACCGTCAGTGTTGTTATAAGATCTCGTAACTACGGCTTGAATCAAGCCGTAGTTACGAGATTTTATAACAACATCCACGAAATATTGTTTGTTTGTCCGAAATTACGTCACGGTTTACCAGATAAAATCGTCCCCTATTGGTCATCATCTAAAACGTATGCATGCCCAAGCACGGTATTATTCATAAAATTATGCCTACATCGTACTTGCAATGATTCGTGCTTTCCGCGATGGATAATCATGTGATACAACAATTTCAGTATATCTTCAGTAATTTTATTAATACGGGACCGATTTGAATTCGGTTTGAAGCAGAGAATGTGGACAGACGTCGCGAATCAGATGTACGTAGTGGATTTGTTAAAAATCAGCTTATAAAAAAGTTATTGGAGATCAATACTTTTTTTTTCAAAAAATTCACCCGTCCCACATATTATTGGCATTTTCACACCTTCTCTGTTGCACGGCGTATTGTCTTTGGTCAAGTATGAACAAATAATATGGATTATTTTCTGAAATTCTGAGATACGTGATTAACCATCGTGATTTGTTTGGTGTCCTTATTCGAGAGGTAGAGCGTCGGCCTTGCGACTAAGAGGTTCCGAGTTCGATCACCGGTAGCGGAGGTTGTTCTTGGTTTCTCATTGGCCAACATATTCGGCGCGAGTACTGGTAGATATCGAGAAAGCACAGTTGAGAGGGATTAAAATAAGCCGAAGAAACTTGTTTCCCAATCGATGTAAAATAAATGCGTTCAAAGGAGCGTCTGAAGAAAAGACTTTATTCATCTATGACTGTACATCATTTTATTCCTCTTGTTTTAATAATATCAATACATCTAAACTACAATGTAGTATACCAATACAGCGATGTCCTAGACAATAATTCGTTAAAAAGGTAAAATTTTAGAACAAACACAAACCGAATAGAGCTTGCCTGCTCAATACAGCAAGGGCGGATCCAGGATTTTTTTTCCAGGGGGGGGGGGGGTCCAAGGCCAAATTTTTTTCCGGGAGGGGGGGGGGTCCAAGGCCAAATTTTTTTCCAGGGGGGGGGGGTCCAAGCCCAAGTTATGGCTTAAAATGTTGTAAATATGTAACGTTACACTAAATTTATATAGTCAAAATTCAATTTTCGGCCAATGCCGGGGGGGGGGGGGGTCCCCTCTAGATCCGCCCATGTACAGAATACTAAATGTTTCCCAAACACCAATTCAGACTGGTCAAATTTGAAATCATTCACAGATGAAACAAAATGTCGAGAATGATAAAGGCATGATTAAATTTTGTGTGAATCATAGCAAAGGATAGAATAAGATGCAAACGGAGAATACTCTGATTATTAGTAGATCATAGATGTACTTTTTTCTTTCGCTTTACGCCTACTGTTTTCTTAAGCATGTTCTTGACCGGATGTCAAAACTAGGCTTTGTTCGAGCTAGAGGAAAATGAATATTCGTTGGCCATATTAGCATCCGACAAAATAAACCTTTTCAATAATTAGAAGAGTACATGTATCTGATAAAATGTTGTGTTTTTTCTGATTTTCCGATTCGTCGCACATTGGAAAACGGCTTAAAACATATTTGCCGATTTTGCAGACGACAAATATCGGAATCGAGGCCGGAAAATGCCATGGAAACAAACGCTATCTAAATCCCGTCTTAATTGAAAGCATTAGTTTAAGCATAAAGACGTTTTCTTTTTTCGAGAGGTTTGCGTTTTCAACTACAACTTTCCACGAATGTTATATTTTATAAATCTTTCCGTGTCTTGATGTTTAATGTATACGTACAAGCAAAGACTCGTGTGCAGTAACTGTAAATAGAAGTACGATGCAAAATAAAATCATCATGCGGTTTCATTTTTGCAAAGATGTATAACATGTAGAGTATTTTTTACATTTAAGTACAATTAGGTCATTAATTGACATTTCTGTACGTGTAAATAATAGAAGATGAAAAATAATTGTTATATACTCGTACTATTTTGCTTATTTTGCCTTCTGTACTTGTCCAGTTTTTTAGCTCGACTTTTCGAAGAAGATGAGAGCTTATACTGTCACCCGGGCGTCGGCGTCGGCGTTGGCGTTGGCGTCGGCGTTGGCGTTGCAACCAAGGTTAAAGTTTTTTTCAAACATCAATAACTTCCATACTATCAAAGGGATTCAACCCAAACTTGGTATACTTATTCACCATCACACCCTCTACATTACTATCAGGGCCCATGACCCTTGGACCACTCTGTTTGGAGTTATGCCCCCTTTATACTAAGCAACTTAGAAAGTCGAGCGCGCTGTCTTCGGACAGCTCTTGTTGGGGTTTGTTAAACATTTAAATCCGATATATGTTGTACAATTTGTGCCTATGGATCAATATACAAATTTCCAAATCACATTGATCTTACATGATAATAAATTACTGAAAAAATACCAATGGGAGAGAAAAAGAATAAATGGAATACCACGAGTCTGCATTTTTTTACTTTTCACCCTTTGTTATTTACACAAGCAAACGCGCCTGTCTATGGTACAATCACAATTAAATGTACCACATTAATAAAATTTTGATCATTTTGATACCACATATGACACTCTTTTGATTTAATAAGTATAAAATATTTCCCTGTAACCAAAGGCACACTTTCTTCAGCGTGTCAGTATATTTGTCGTTCAATTAGATTTCATTGATTTACAACAACCCATGTAAAGGTGGCATTGCCAATAATGAACAATATGTTCGTTGGTGAAACGCTTGTTAGTAATTCTTAAAATATTCGACAAAATATTAGTTAAGATGTATAACTAACAGAATTGGTTTGTTGCCGGAATCAGCGATCATGAAGTCCCTGGTTAAACATTTGGTAGGTTTCCGGTGCGGTCATGAGCAACATTTCTGGTATTTTACAATAATTCTGTTTATATGTGACCAATTTGAAAATAAAAATGAAATAAACAGACAAGGCTGGAAAACACAAGGGATTTGCTGGATGCGAATCTTTTGAACAGCACCTGATTAAAAAGTTATTGAGGACACTCAAAATTTTGGTCAATACAGATAAGTTTTTCGTTATGTGCTGTTTCAAAGATCCCAGAAATAAAAAAACCTGGCCTTTTTCCTCTTCTCTGCTCAATGAATGAAGATTGTCTGCAGTTGTTGTTGTTGTTGTTGTTGTTGTTGTTGTTGTTGTTGCGTCACGTGATTCCCATCTACGATTTCTGGCCACATTTTCCGGTCCATTGTTTCCCAATTTCCAGGAAGCAGAGTGGACAGGGGCAATGCAGTAAGTATGTTTCTTGAACAAGCCATTGGATCGTACCGCCTATAGTATGCGAGTCTTTATATTTGGCACTGCTGAACTTGTTCTATTGTCCACCCAAATTAACCAGGGACAACTTAAGTTTCGTGCGCAAAGTCTGTGAAATGAACGTCTTAACAAAACATCATCGAAGAGGGGTCATTACATACGCAGATGTCCCGGGTAAATGTTGTTGGACTATACTTGGTTAATCTTTTCCCAAACAAGTGAAAATGCTTGGGAAAACATTGACACAAAAGAAGAAAATGCTGATAATCAGCATTTTCTCCTTTTGGCTCCTTTGGGCTCAATTATTTGTCTGTTATTTTGTGCACAAATACGATCTATTTCAACATCCATTTTGTTGTCTGTATCGGCTTTCAAATTGGACCGCCATAAAATTGTGTCATTTGGGAAAGGGGTAAACGACGAAACACGTGTTGTCGACAGAAACAAGCATATTACTATACAAACGTTGATTTTGACGTCCAAATTCAAGGAAATTTGGAAAGCATTGATGGAAAAGAAGAAAATATTTATATGTATATCCTGTATTTTCTCCATTTCTAACAATACTATACATGCCCTGAAGTAGGAATTTAAAGATATATTATAATATAAATATTAATTAGTTGCAATATTCTTCCAAAATGGAATTGCCTCGTGTACTTTCATTTTGAGCATGTCTAGAAACTTGTCGAATAGTATGGGAAAGGGTTACACTATCATTTCAAATATTTTGACTCATTCATTTGAGTAAGACCTAATACAAGCTAATGGTCCATTTTGACATGTATCGAAAAAACAGTACATAAGCTATACTAGGGTACGTCACAAGCTAACGTCCAATAAAATCGCTTTTCGAGCTCATGATATTATAATATATCCAGGGTTTGTTCGATCGGGGACGGCTAAAAAATATTGTGAACCCTTTGTCAGAGCTCCTTTGCTTTGGATTTTCAAGATAAGAAATATACTGTTGGATTTTATGAACTGAAAATATTATCAGTAAAATTCTGACTTGTTAGGACTTAAATTATTTGTTGTTTCAAGGAATTAAACGTTGAAAGGTGAGTTACATTTTCTTTTTACGATTTTGTAGACATTTTGTTTTTCAGTGGAAATGAAAATATTTTTATTCCAATATGTTTTTATTAAAAATGAAAATTAAAAGATTGGGAATATTTGATTTATTTCAAAATCATAACCTAGGAACAATTTGTCAAGGCATTCTGTGTTTCAATTTGTTTAATTTGACAAAGGGCGTCGGCCGGCATATTCCGTATTCTGCGCTCTTTTCGGCTATATTTTTCACAAAATATTTCACAAAATCTAGTTTCATTTAATGTTAAGTACATCCTTTGGTAACAAAAGATGATAATGAAGGATTATAAGTGCGTTTTCAACTAAATAAGTGGTGAACTACGAAGTTGTTCTAAAGGTCAAGGCCACTCAACATTCTTGTCCTGGTATGAGTAATGTCACGTGACATCAAAATTGCGCTTTTCCGGGGCTCACTTCATTACGCTGCTTTCCAACAAAAAACTCGTAACTACAGCTTTTTAAGCTGCAGTTACGAGGTTTTTTGTTGAAAAGCGGCGATAAGTATAAAGGTGACACTTGTTTATGAATGGAAAACATTATTCATATCTTTTCAAGATCTATGTTGTTGGTACTCATTGTCGAGACGATACAGGACATGATATTTAAGGGCACATTTTGCAGTTGGCGTGCAATTATCATTTCCCTAAATAGCCGTAATTTAAAAATGGATTCATGTTTTGTTTCTTATACCATGTGTTGTGGGTGATCATTAAAATCATGCGCAAATCATCGAAAATCCAAATTAAGTCTAAGATGCCTTAATAAAGGAGAGCAAAGACCAAGACATGAATCTTTTTAAGTCTAAGCTTTCCACTGGCCTAGGTACTATAAGTTATTATGATAAAAAAATCCGTCGGCTACATTCAAACATGTCGTAACTACAGCTTAAGCATCCTTTAGTTATAGTAGTATCTTTTAACCCATTACCAAACAACAAAATTTTAGACTGCTTGAAATTCAAAGATGTTGCAGACGGCAATTAAAAGTAAAAGATTTTTTCATTATTTTGTATATTGGTTAGAAAATATTGTGGGAAATGAAGAAATTGATTGTCACAAGCAATTTCTTCATTTTCCACAATGTTTTCTCAAGCCAATTTCGTGTGGGAAGTCAAAAAGAGTCACTGTGTGGTAATGGGTTAAATGTAGCCTATGGCATGCACAGTGTACCGGACAAAACCTATTTCGTGAACTACAATGCAATAGCATGTACATGTATGTTAGATAAGAGACTTTTTTTTATCAGGACATGTAAGTATATACAGGCTTTAACCATTTCCCAAACAAGACCTTGTTTATCTTACTTTAATAGCACGAAAAGTCCTGGGAAAATATTGATAGCCAGTGAATTCTTCGTTTGTCTCAATGTTATCTATGCTATTTTGTACTAAAACTCTCTTACCAAATATCGTTGTTGTAAATGCAAAACCTCGTATCTCGTTTTCGGAAAATTTTAAAGGGGATGGAAAAAGTGTAATAACTTTTCCCAAACTGATTTGTCTTACTTGTTTGAACATATTGTTCACAAATAATGTGTCAATAATACTGGTCAGTAAAATTATCTCAAAACCTGTGAGAATCGTCTACACAGGGCACACAGGTTTGTACTTTGAAAATCGCACTAATCGACATACGAGGTTTTGCATTTACACCGACGATATTCATTTTGTCGCAGCTCTCCATTTGGAACAATCCAAAGCTTTGTTGTTTGGGAAAAAACTTGCAATGTAATGTAGGTTGTAAGTGACCCAACACTCTTAGAAAGTTAATTTAACCCTTTCCCAAACAAGACCTGGTTTTGACGTCCCTAATAGAAAAGGCTTGGGAAAACATTGAAACAAGAGAAGAAACTGCTGATAACCAGCAGTTTCTCCTTTTGTCTCAATATTTTCTGTGCCATATTTTTCAAAAATCCTATCGTTAATAACATCCATTTTGTCATATGTGGCAGTTTTTGAAGTGGATCACCCGAAAATTTTGCCGTTTGGGAAAGGGTTAAAACTGTTTTGCTTGCAATGATGTGGGATACATTGCACGACATTATCAAATCATACATGGTAAAATGTCAAACGTTTTCTGAGCGTCAAGGCAAAAAGTTCAGACCAACATAACGCTTTTTTTCTACGAAAACCTTAAAACAAGCTGTAGTTACGAGATTTTCGACGAAAAAGCGACGATAATTTGGAATACAAACAAGAACATATTACATTTAGGATATGGATTGATAAACATAAGGTGCAAACACGGATCGACTCCAGCTAGTTTGCAACCGAGTACACCAGTCTGTTAAGGGTCAAAATCTTTTAGTTTGGTATCAGGTTTTGTGGTAAATAGTTATTGTTAGGCATCATACATAAGTGATCTAAGACTTCCAAAAAAGAAAGAAAAAAACCCTGAATTTGACGTCCTTATAACAAACGGTTTAGGGAAAATACTGATATAAAAGAAGAAAATGATGATAATCAGCATTTGCTCCTTTTGTCTCAATATTTTCTGAGCTATTCAATACATGAATCCTGTCTACCATCTACCATGTTGTCCTCCGCAGTAGCTCTTGGAGCGGTTAACCCATTACCAGACGACAAAATTTTGGGTTAGTCTAATTTGAAAGATGTTGCAGACGACAATTAAAACTGAATGAAAATTCATTTTTTGGGCCTTATTTTGTAGAAAATATTGTGGGAAATGAAGAAATTGCTTGTCACAAGCAATTTCTTCATTTTCCACAATGTTTTCCCAAGCTTTGTTTTTCAGGAGTCCTAAGGCGTCACTGTGCAGTTATTGGTTAACAATACAACGCGAGTGCTTATTACACCGGAAGTACCGGTATATTGCAAACTAGATACCCGCCCTACGATGAACATTGGAATGGCCATAAGTCCCGGCCAAAGTACGTCTGCTCAGCTCGCAAAGCCTAACAAGGGTTTAAGTTTATCGCGCCTGGTACATGTACATGTATAACGTCGCTCTTCAATATAAAAACTCGTAACTGCAGCTTGTTTAAAGCTGCAGTTACAAGCTTTTTGTTGAAAAGAAGCGATACATTTTAGTGGACTATAGGGATTGTTAATTAACATACATAAGTAACTTGATAATGTAATGCGAGTGTTCATTACCGCGGGCATGCACTCGCAAACTAGTATACTTGTTATTTGTATACATTAGTGTCAAGAAATAAGATATATTGTGAATATTTCATTCATAAATAAATCTATTGATATACCTTCCAATAAAGTAGGCAAAAGTATATGGCAAAATGAAAAGCTCTACCCAACATGCATACTGTGCAGTCCGAAAAATCTGGCCTGGACCGATTTGTTTAAATGCTTTTGAACTAACTCTCCTTTATAAGAAAGCATTTGACAACGTTGATCCTAAATGGCCGGTATCGGCTCGAATATGTTTAATTTGCAAAGTTTAGATAAGTTTTCCTATCTATTTATGAAAATTAAACCATTCATCTTTTCTCGTTTCTTTCAATGTTTTCGGGACCTTCCTCCAGGACGTCAAAACCATGGCAATTTTGGGTGATCGTTTCTCCCACGGTGGGTAACCCACGTGACTTTTGGGAAGCGTAAACACCGAAAAAATCGTCCGCTTCAAGGTATGTTTTGTTTAATTTCTCAGCTTATACCCTATTGATTTTGATGAGATAAAATGCACGGAACGCGCCTTTGACAGGGCTATTCCCGGCTCTAACTCACTCTGCTCCAAATTCAGTAGTTTCTTCAAACATTCGAGCCAAAGTTTTTGTAAGTGCAAAACGAAAGTGGGAAGCGTTCACATGCACCGAAGAATTCTTAAATGTTTGAACAAACCACTGGATTCGGAGCAGAGTGAGTTACAAACGGGAATAGCCCTCTCAAATGCGCGTTCCGTGCACTTTATCTCGTCAAAACAACAGAGTATAAGCTGAGAAATTAAACAAAACATAGGCTACCTTGAAGCGGACGATTTTTTCGGTGTTAACGCTTCTCAAAAGTCACGTGGGTTATCCACCGTGGTTTCTCCCGTCGACCAATTTTCATGGGAAAAATCAATTTATCTTAATCGATACTGTATAGATACGAAATCTGTCAATTTCGAAAGTGATCGTGACAACCCCGTCATTCAAAAGATTATTTAGCTTACACTGTAACTCGCGTTCTTTCACGATGGTTAATCACGTGACTTAGAATTTCAGAAAATCGTCAATATTGTTGTCAATACTCGGCCAATTTGAATTCGGTTTGAAGCAGAGAAGTTGGGAAAATGTAAGAAATAATCTTTTCGTGATAGATTTCCGAAAAATCAATTGATGAAGAAGTTATTGAAGATAAACAAAAATTTTGGTTTATCTTCAATAACTTTTTTATCAGTTGATTTTTCAAAAATCCAACACGTTCATCTAATGCGTGGCGTCAGTCCACCTTCTCTACTTCAAAACTGCTTCAAACCGAATTCAAATCGGTCAAGTATTAACAAAATTATTGAAAGATTTACTGAAATTGTTGCATCATGTGATTATCCACCGTCTTCTTTGCACATTTTCCCAGCTGACTTGTTATGGCTTAACCATGTACGAAAAAACCACTGCTTTTTGGCATTCCGACAACAAAATACTACTAACCCGACTTCTCATTTTGTTTATTTTTTGTGTCCTTTTAATAGAAGTACCAAACTTTTATTTTTTCATACTTTAAAATTCGACAAACTACAATTTTATCTTCAGGTAAAGGTGTAGAAATTGTAGATTATACGGATAGTTAGAGTTTGAGACGAGAAACTGCAACCATGTATTCAAATCTTAGTTGAAACCAATTTATTTTATTGTTGAACAATAAAACTACGTTTAACAACAATAAACTTACATGTACCTATTAATTAAGTTAATTTTGTCAACAAAGTAAGGCTACATTTCACATTACTTGTAAGCTAATACATTTTTCACCACGTCACGGAAAAATATTTTGCTATTTACAAAAGTGAAACTTCTCATAAACGTAAAAACCGTAAAAATGTTAGCTTTTAGCTTCCAGGGTCACATTTTTCAATTGCCAAAAACTCGTTAGATGCACATTTCTTAACAAGTGTCAATGAATTTAGAAACTCACAAACCTGAGCATGTCTTCAAATTTAGATTTTAAGCATTTTTTGTTAGTGAGACACAACATAGACAAAGAATGGTTGCATGTATTACCGATTTCACTTGACATGGCGCAGCATGAGCTTATATTATCATAATAACATACTTACGCGTTTGTCTAAAAAATAATATTTTCTTCCAATACTTTTAAATCCGCGTTCTGAGATTTAAGTTTCCTTGATGTACGTTATGCGTTTTGCAAAATATGAACTCGTCTTGCCTAGAGATCAGTGCCATGTCAAATGCATTCAGCAGTTTCTTCTTTTGTCTTAATGTTTTCACAAACCTATTCTATTAGGGACGTCAAAACCAGGTCTTGTTTGGGAAAGGGTTAAGGAGACACATACTTAATGACTTAGAGATGGTATTAGGTCTATTATTATAAACAAAACCCCATTTTTATTACGAAACTATGTGCATGGTCATGAATATATTATAAACTTGTTAAATGTATCATTACTACTAATATTTAAAATCGATACATTTCAAGTTACAAAAACAAAAAGCACTTAATTGAAATCGTTTGGGTCGAAATGGTTGACTGAGCGATTGACTCAGTCGTGTGAAATTTGTCGTTGTCGAACTAATGACTGGTAAATTAAGATTACCATGGGAAAACACTATAAATATTTGTTTCATTTCACGACAGAACAGGTCGTATTAACAAATTCCGAAACATATCAATATCTAAAGCACGAGACAGTTTGTGGAACATGCAAAAGTGTAAAAATATATTAATCTCGTATGAATTTCTCAACCTTAATGTGGAGATCGTTTTAGTCCTGAGAGAATTCCCATTATGTATTTAGCTCTACCCGTATTTCTCGTATCTAGCAAATTTTAATCGAAACGGGTCCGCGATACAAAGTGAAAGAATTGGTACAGCGCTGAAACTCCTTTAGTTTTAGCCATAGAAAATACGATGCACAATACTGAATGAATGGAAAATGTGAAATAATGTGCGGCTTGTATTCTTTTCGTAGTCTAATCGTAAGAATAAACTTAAAGAAATAGTAATCTTTCTTTTGGCTCATTATTGTTTTATTTCTTCTTTTTTCCGCGTTTTATAAAAACTGTTATATTGGACCATTTTAAAGGAGAAAAGACGGGCTAAACCGAGGTGTAACAATGTGCACCAAATATGTTTTAAAAACGGATACTACCGATTTTTAACCCTTTCCCAAACAACAAAATTTTAGAGTGATCCACTTCAAAAACTGCTTGTGTAAGATATGGCACAGAAAAATATTGAGACAAAAGGAGAAACTGCTGGTTATCAGCAGTTTCTTCTTTTGTTTCAATGTTTTCCCAAGCCTTTTCTATTAGGGACGTCAAAACCAGGTCTTGTTTGGGAAAGGGTTAAGTAGATCTTGCAATAAATACAAGCTTAACCCGAGACAAAAATGTTAAAACTGTTATAGAATTATCTAATACCATAGATAAACATTGATGCAAGAATAATCCCTAAATAACAAAACAACCAAAGAGAATTTTATTGAGTAAATTGAGTTTTCTCAGATGTATTTTCATTCTATTTAGTATAAAACATTTGTTTAAGGCATTACGTAGTTTTTCCATCACTAAAGATATCGTGCGTATATTTAAATCAAACACTCGTATTTCCACCTTTCTCAATTTAATCTGATTTTCCCATTGTAGATTGCGTGTTGTTTTGAGGGAAATATATAAAAGAATATTTCTACATATTGCTAAACATTGAATAAATATGTACAAACACAAACAAAACCTTGTTTGTGCGTATTTTGCCGTAGAAATCGCCCATTTAACATGCAAAGAAATAAATAAGCAGTGTTAGCAATTCTCGGTTTAAATCCCAAATTCGATCCTCCCTTTATTGATATAGCATTGGAAATAAATAAAGGATAGAAAGAAGATTCTAAGAACAAATTATTTAAAAGCCAAAAACGCCCAAATCTTCTTTTCTGCCAACATCAATTCTAACAAATTCGTGATTCATGATAAATATTATCCAATTTTTAACTGCTTTTTTTATGACCTTTGGCAAATGTAAGAAACATTATCGATCTTGTTGAGCATAAACTAGGGTACAAGTTGGTCTGGAATCTAAAATGCCTTTTGTTAAGGTTTCGGAACTGTAATTGAAACAAACACTTCTAGCATAATCTTATAGATACAAGATCTCTATGATAGTTTGATCTGTTTATATAATATAAACTGTTTATATAAAAAGCAGAATAATTGTATTCCTTAACCCTTTCCCAAACAAGACCTGGTTTTGACGTGCCTAATAGAAAAGACTTTGGAAAACATTGAAACAAAAGAAGAAACTGCTGATAACCAGCAGTTTCTCCTTTTGTCTCAATATTTTCTTTGCCATATCTTACACAAATCCTATCCTTAATCTTATCATTTTGTATTTTATAGCAGTATAGTGAATTGGATCACCCTAAAATTTTGTCGTTTGGGAAAGGGTTAACAGATGGAGGCTATCCCAAGCTTTAGAATGATAGCTAGGCAAAAGTAAACATTCAGGTTCTTTATGGTGCATATAATTGCCTTTATCGCTATCAATCGTCCATAGGAGACTAATCATGGAAGAACTCAATAAATCAACATTTGTTGCTGTTGCTGTCGAGTTTCATTCTTAAGTATAATAAACCAAGACACGATTCATTTTTTTCAATTAACTTATTAGATCTCCACCCCTTCAAAATAAATAAATAAAATGTGTAATATTTTGAAGGCCAAAGTTCTATATATGCGCTGTTTATGAACATTAATCCATGCACTCATAGTGATACTTTTTGCCGTAGCAATAGACAAAGGCCTTGAAAAATATTGTGGAAAATTTTCGTCAGTATTTTCTACCCAGAAAGCTATAAATTTTGAACATTTTATTCACGTAGAATTATCGTCTGCAACATCTTTGTATTTGGACCAGTGTAAAAATTTGTCAACTGGTAATTTCCTCTGCCTGTTATCAATTTCTTCTTCATTTGTCATCACAACCAATGTTTGTTTGGAAAAAATTAATCTAAAAAACATGAAAACTAAATAAAAATTGACAGAAATCATCGCTTTGCAATAAAAAACTTGGTTACTGCAGCTTAAAACAAGCTGCAGTTACGAGGTCTTTGTTGAAAAGCAGATAAATGTTTAATTCAAGGATTTCTCCCGTGCTCAGATAATTGATCGTACATAGTTCATATGCAACATGACAAAGCTAACAAGATATTGAATGTAGCTAAGTCCCTAAGGAGCACTTATCCTAGAATTAACACCAGAAACAATCAATTATTGAAACTGAGCTCAGTCGAAGGAGCATACTGCATTGCCATAAATAAAGGGTAACTGGTAGCTAATCCATTCTTCTATAGAAAAGGGATGCCTATGTTGTTGGTTTTCGGTCAAAATTTGCTCGGTCGTATTTCTGATGTAACCTAACAAAGCTTACAGATAATGAATGTAGCTAAGTCCCAAAAAACTAGTATTAACGTTAGGAAAAAAAACAACAATTGAAACTGAAATCAGCAGAGATAGTGTTGACTATTATATAGATAGCTGAGTATCTATCTACA
This sequence comes from Fragum sueziense, assembly GCA_963680895.1. Lineage (NCBI taxonomy): Eukaryota > Metazoa > Mollusca > Bivalvia > Cardiida > Cardiidae > Fragum > Fragum sueziense. The sequence continues at coordinate 25,416,699 of OY804596.1, read as the reverse complement.
CTGGTGGTGAACTTGGCCAAAGCGAGTGACGTTTTTCGCTACTACAAGGTACAGATATTTTGCGTTTAAATGTGAGTTTAAAGATCTGATTGGATAGTTTTTCTAATAACAATGAATTTGTTCTAAACATAGACCGTGTATAACGATATGTATTGACAAACCGTCTGTGTTGTTATAAAATCTCGTACCTACGGCTTTATCGAAGCCGTAGTTACAATATTTTATAACAACACCGACCGAATACAATGATCGCAAAAAAACGTCCCACGCTTTGGTCGAGTTCACCACCAGTGATCTAATTCAAAGTAAAATCCTGTATTTTGGGTGTGCAGTAGACTACTGGTTGGATGAAGATGTTTTGCAACTATGGCGTACCAAATGGGTCAAAAGTCTACTTAGAGCGTGCGCGCATAAAATATACGCGTCGACGCGTAAATTTTAAGCGTCGATGCGTATATTTACGCGTCGACGCATAAAATTTACGCAGTTAAAAATTGATGCATCGATGCGTAAATTTTCAACTGCTGGCGTAAATATACGCGTCGACGCGTATTTTATCTATTAACCAATCAGACCATTCGCTTCATCCATCAATTTTATGGTATAAAGGGAAAGGTTTCTAACCGCCTCTCCCATTGGCCAGCCTCGGTTTCACATTTTTTACTCCTGCTCGTGTAAAATATACGCGTCAACGCATATTTTTTCAACTGCTCGCGTAAATTTTATGAGTCGACGCATAAAATTTACGCGAGCAGTTGAAAATATATGCGTCGACGCGTATATTTTATGGGTGCATGCTCTATATAGACTTTTGACACATTTAGTACGTCAAATGCAACATTGTGCAGAAGTCGATGAACCTATATAATAAGTAATGAATTCGTTGATCAGTATACTCTCCAAAGCCGAGATCTATTGATTTAACCATCAAATATGACCTCTGCCGTTTTTGATACACTAACAGCCTATTTGGTCGTCATAATCTAATTAAAGCACATCATTTGAATTATCGAATCAAAACCATTCAGTTTTATCTTGTATAATCATTACGTATACATTACGTCGCTTCTATTTTTGGCTAAAGTCGGTAAATTTTGAATTATCGAAATTCAATCAAGATCATTCAGGTTTATCTTGTATGATTACGTATACAGTGCGTCACTTCTATTTTTGGCTGAAGCCGGTAATTTGAAGTGTCAGCCAATGTAAATGTGTATCAATTTATTCAAATGTTTTGTTGCTTACAGACAACGATTGGATACCGAAATCCCACAAAGGCCCCGATATTAGACGTGAAATGACCCCATGAGAACAGAGTATCATTCTATCGAAATGGAATGAAGAGATAATGTGCTCTGTTTAAGAGAGTATGATCAGTGGTACTGGACTGTCAAGCGTCATTTGATGCGTTTGTGTTTAAAGGTCACATTTTGATATTTTCTCGTATTTTTTCACTAACAAGGTTTGCAATATTATGAGAGTTTGGTCACAGCCATTCATTCACGTTTACGGACGTTTAACATAAAATTTGTATGGGAAAAATAGGTTCTTATCCGCCCTTAATGATATTGTTTAGATATATGCAAGATACATAATTCAGTTAGAATAATGGGTTAACCCTTTCCTACGCAACAACATCTTAGGATGGTCCAAACTGAAAGCTACTGCATGCCATAAAATTGGTGTACTTGAAAATAGTATTTATGTAGTATATAGCTCAGGAAATATTGAGACAAAGGGAGAATATCTTGTTATCAGTATTTTCTGCTTTTGTCTCTATGTTTTGCTCAAACCCGTTTTCTTATGGGTGTCAAAACCAGGTATATTGGGGAAACGGTTAAACCATATTAAGCCTACTCCGAAACATATCCATGTTATGATAGGGCCTACTGAACGGAGCAATAACAAGCAGTAACGTTATTCCTTAGCCTGTCATTTGAGCAAGAAAATTGATCGTTTTTGGTGTTAATACTCGGTTAATAGCCCTCCAAGGACTTGACTCGATCCGATATCTCATTAAGTCTATAGTAAATCACCCAAAACAACGTCTATAATATCGATGCTTTTCAACGAAAACCTCGTAACTGCAGCTTGTTTCAAGCTGCAGTTACGAGGTTTTTGTTGAAAAGCAGTGATATGTAACATTTCCAAGGACTTGACTCAATCCGACATCTCATTAAGCCTACTGTACAGCAAATCGCCCAACAACGTCCACGATACTAACCCTTATCAAACTCCACACAGCGACAATGCCTTACATTATCACTGCATGCATATAAATCACGTGACCATGGTGAATGTCATGTGATATCGTAAATTTATTTATATTTCTGAAATCATTTTTTTAAATCCAATTTTATTTTTTATTTGGGTTCATATCTGACACCCCATATGCTTTAAACATCACATAAAGCATGTTTACGTTTTAAATAAAAATCAATATGAAAAAAATCAATTACCTGAAATCTTGGTAACTCAAGCTGTGCCGGCAGAGATCTCCACAATCACAATTCAGGGGAGATAACTGCGAAGGAGATTGAACCCTTATATCGTTGCTTTTCAACAAAAACCTCGTAACCGCAGCTTGTTTTACGAGGTTTTTTGTTGAACAGCAGTGATATGTATAGAATGTACCAGAACATTTCTAGGACTTTACTCGATCCGACATCTCATTAGGCCTACAGTAAATCACCCAAAACAACGTCTATAATATCAACCGTTATACGCATCTACAGATATAACATTTCTAAGGACTTTGTTGGATCCGATATTAATCAGCCCTTTTACAAAATGGCTAGATTTTGGACACCAATCTAAAAGGAGATACAAACGATAATGTAGATGATATAACAAAAAAACCCACAAGTATGTCATGCATTTAAAGTGACATTTCAGATTTTTTCGTCATAAATTTTACTTTTATTTTTATCTGAAAGAGCACATTTCCTTATGGAAATTCTGAAAATTTCAAGCCAAAATATTGCGCCGTTTACGAGAAATTTATATTTTTGTGTTAAAATTGAACGAATTGTTGTGGACAACAGTTCGGATTTATATGCAATTTATCGATTATGTCTCAACTTTAAATGCGTGTTTCTCGCTTATTGGCAACAACTTAAAAAACTAATAGTATTTATACTCATGAGAATAACCAATGTTGGCATCAAGACATACTTTAAAAAATTGAAATTAGAATGAAATGTCCCTTTAAAAGGTGTTGCGGTAGTACTGATGTGAAAAACGACAGGAATCAATTGTAAGGTGCTTCAGTCGCCACGAGATGACCATAGCAGTTGAAAGAGGCTTGAAACCACGTCCAATCAATTAACAAAATATTGGCTCATCTCTTATTGGGCATTACTAATAACATTTTAAGATATTGCAAGCTATCGTCATGCCAGTTAGTTAAGTGGTAGAAACGGTGATTGCTGGTTAAATCTTTGCGCTGAGTAGGCTTTTCTTCCATGTGCAAATGACTACCTGTAAGAGTTGGCAGACGCATACGTCTATACTTTTTATAGATCATGTATAGGATGGAATATGGTTCACAGGTCACCCATATACATCTGGACAAAGAAACTGAAGCTTGAACGTGTGCCTTACATAATCAGCTATACGTATGGGAACCTATGGGAGGTTTGTTAGGCATAAGAGCACGGCGACAGTGAGGATTTGCATTAGTGAACAGTTCATATAAGAAATAAGATGGTCGTATGTAAAGATTCTTAGTGTTCGTCCTAGTTTTTTGGACCAATGAAATTGCAGTATATTTGAAAATTTCGGCGCTATATTTCACATAAACGCTCTGCGGGTCAGATAATGTCACGGATATACATAGCCACGCCCCGTTTCCTGTGCAGTTATGAAAAAATATGTAATTTTTGGGAAAATAATGTATTTTTTGGGAAAATGATGTAATTCCAGTAAGATCCGCTCGATAGTAGCTCCGGTCGGAGGCGTGGTTTGAAGAATGACAGTAGAAGCGTATGTTTTCATTGGTTGACGAACACTAAGTCAGATAGAGTCTGTATAGTAGATTCTACGCGACATAAACGTTCAAAGGCTGCGCCTTTTGAACGTTTATATCGCGTAGAATCTACTATACAGCCTCTATCTAATACATATGATTGCAATTGAGTCATCTAAGGACGTTAAGATATCCTTCCCGTGTCGGGAAACAATCGCTTATTCCAACCGGAAGTTGAAACATAGTCATGGCACAACTTTATTTGTATGATAAATAAAAGGGGGGGGGGGGGATTGACACAAAAATTGACTGATTTTGACGACTGTAGGTTGGGTTTGAGAAATCCTTGAAAATCGAGTGAATGGAAGAAATGACCAACATTTCTCCGTTTACCTTTTGTTATCTTAAAATCTCTATCATTTTCTGTCAGTAACGTCTTTGAGCTTCTACAACTTTTCGACTTTAATTTTTGCTTTGCAAAGGGTTACGGTATTTCGTATAGTACGATGCACATATAGTTACACAAAGCAGAAAAAAAAGCTGGTTGTGTTAATCAACAATGAAATATAATTGAGCCAGGATATGGAAAAAACGTCCTTTAAGGCTTTTGAGCCCAACATTATTCAAGATCAGACTGCGTATACACGCAGTCTGATCATGAACCATGTTGGTCTCCAACAGATTATTAAATTTTGTGACCTGTAGCAACTTAAAGAGAGCAGCATGGATGCATATAGGACTGCATTTGACAACATGCTGATCTTGAAACTCAATTTTTAAAAATGCTATAAGGGACGTTTTACAAGATCACGGCTCAAATATAAAAGTTATGGAATGTGAGAATACCGGAAGATAAATTATACATAGTAGAATACACAACAATGGCAAAATATAAGCAACGAATCCTTGTCTTCAACAATTTTGAATGTCATTGACCACATTCGAAAATGTCTTAACTACAGCTTATCCGACCCGTGATTACACCCTTTTTAACGTAACAAACAAATTGCGTATTTCTATTCATATTGCGCATTCTTTTCTATGAATAACAGGACAATCAAATAAGAAGTGATCTACATTATCTATGAATTCACAAAACATAATGTAAATTTGTTTACGGGTTTCTCTTCACACCCAATTACAAAAGAAAGGAATATCGATTCATTATGTCTATTCAAGTTGCGAACTGACATTCAAATCAACACCTCTTTTCAAGATGGGTGCCCTTAGAGAATAGGTGTTAATGACAAAAACAGTAGATAGACAATGTGTCTAAAGTGTGATGATTGACTTATCGACCGTTTTTCTTTTTCATTGGAATTAAAGGAATCATCAAATATGACCTCAAAATAAGATAAAATGACTATGCTCCAGTTTTTCGGAACACTCGGTCATTACTGCACGAAAGTTAATGTTTTGTACCATATACGTTTCGCTATCATATTTTCGATAATATGAAATGTCTTACAACATAGGCGTAGGAAGAGGGGGGGCCAGGGGGGCCTGGCCCCCCAATAATTTGAAAAAGGGGTCTGCCCCCCCTATGGCCCCCCATAAAACAACCATTTTTCCATTTACTAGAACGTTTGGCCCCCCAATATTACAAACCTTCCTACGCCACTGTACAATTAAGGGCGTATGCAAAACTGATTTATGCAAAACTGATTTTCTCAAGTTGAAAATCGATGATGTTATACTACTAACTATAAAATTCAAACAAGATCGATGACCATCCATTTTTATTTCATTTATTATTTGGTAATAAGATGATCTTTCAAGAAACAAAATACTGTATAGAGGAATTCTATTTTTAGAAAAAGAAATCGTAAACTGGAGCATTGTCCCTTAAGATTATAATAATCATTTCCTCAACAAGACTTGGTCTTTTATACACATATCATTAGCAGAAATATTTCTGGAAAACATTGCCTTTTTCTCATCGACAAGAAGCAGAATTATATAGCTAATGGCACAATATACCGTCGCTTTTCAACAAGAAAATTGTTTTAAGTCGCAGTTACGAGGTCTTTGTCAACCCTTTCACTGCCAAATATTGACCTTTGACGCGTCTCTCACCGCTGAATTAATTCAAAGAAATTTCCAAGAACCGATACCCTGTACACAAAATCATGCATAACTTTTGACTCATTTGATGGATTCCTTTCAAATTTTCAGGACATACAGACAATGAAGCATCTATATGTGACCAAAATTTCAAAGTTATTCATGAAATGACAATCTTTTTTCCTTTTTTTATTATATATTTCATAAATTTAGCATCAGGAGTCTGTTTTAATACCTGTAGGAATTAGCGCAGATCATTTACGGCGCCGAATCATAAACGCCCGTAATTGTCTGAGTATTAACCCTTTCCCAAACAGTAAGGCCCTTTGATGTCCTACAAGAAAAACAGCTTTGAAAAAACATTGTGGAAAATGAAGAAATTGCTTGTGACAAGCAATTTCTTCATTTCCCATAATGTTTTATGAAGAAAACATTCAAAATTGTAAAATCCACGCTCTTGGTATACATGTAGTTGTCTGCAAAACCTTTGAATTTGGACAAGTCTAATTTTTTGCCCTCTGGAAATGGATAACCCTTTCTGAATCAATCTCTTGTTTCAATGAAACACTAAATATTTTTGTATAAAATAAAGGAATGACGAAATATGAAGACGTATTTTCAACATTTATTTAAATTATTTTTTTTTGAAACCTGATTAATAAGGCAGGCCTACATATACATCTAAATCCTGAAGGTACATGTTTCGCTGTAAATAGATCTGAGCCTAAGCTCATAGCTCAAATTCTATTACTGAGTTTCATCATTACGATATGGTTGATGTATGGATATCTGAGGCGCGTTCTTTAGAGCGAGATTTTTTAAGATTTCTTAAGATGTTTTTAATACAGCGTCTTTGAGACCGAAAATATTAGCGAGGCGTTCCGAATGTTCCATACTTCATACAAATGACGTCATCATGGCGTCATTTGTATGAAGTATGGAGCATTCGGAACTCCGATGTTTATGAATCGTGGAGCATTCGCAACAACTCGGTCATTTGTCTCTCATATAGATTCTACAGAATTTACCGAGGGGTTCCGAAATAAGTATAGAGCAATGGCGGCTCGCGGTGATCGTCTTAAAAATCTTGCTCAAAAGAGCACTTTATCCTATTACATCTTAAGAAATCTCAAGATATCTCAAGAAATCTCGCTCTAAAGAACGCGGCTCAGGTTTAACCTTTTCCTATACAAGACCTTGTTTGGACGTTTCCTAAGGACAGGGGACAAAAACATTTGAGAAAAGAGGAAAATGATAATTGCCAATGTTTTCTGTGCTATCAAATTTACCAATTTCACATTTATTTGTACCATTTTTTTATACAATAGCTTCTTCCTTCGACCGGTCTATGTATTTGCTGTTTTGGAAAGGGTTAAGCCCGGGAAAGTATCAAACAGCACGAACCGTTATACAAAAGCTAGGGCGTCCGGAAAAGTTTATAAACAACCCTTGAAGGAGGGCATTATTGAAATACCTACGAAACTGATAAGTAAAATTGCCCTTGTTGTTCAGTTAATTATGTAGAATAAAACCAGCCAATCTTGTATTTAGTAATTGATCAATCACCGATTTCGATCAAAATAGGACTTGGCACTGACAAATCATATTGAACATTATTACGATCATGAAATGCTATATCTGATTCAAAGATTACTCTTGAGTCAGGATCTGGAACATGAGCCCTAAAGCCCTTGCGCAGGCTTATCTGGTTCTAATCTAGTCTCTTATACGTTTTCCATTTACAAGGATAACATTTACATGTACACGATGTTTTCAGGTTGTAGATTTTTTATGTTTTGTTGTTTGCTAAGGGTTTCTCAGTACAATGTTATTCCCTATTATCTATTATTAACGACATAGGGAGGTTTCGACTTTTGATCCTGCCGCCAGGAATATCCTGAGGTATTGTCATTAATTTTCATGAGCCATGATTCATGAATAAACGGCTTTTTACATCAAATCGCTGCTTTTCATCAAAAACCTCGTAACTGCAGCTTAAAACAAGCTGCAGTTACGAGTTTTTTGTTGATAAGCAGCGACATGTACCTTTGGGCTCTATTCATATTGTTGAGAATGGCTTACCTGTTCGACGTGTCACCCAAAAATAACAAATATCGAAGTGTAATTGTAAAACATCGTAACTCCAGCTTTAATCAAGCTGGAGTTACGAGGTTTTTCAATTACAACGCCGATACGTTGAACTCAAACAAGAACATAGTAACACTGCGACACACCGTTTAACCCCTTCGTTATGTCTTTCCTAGATTTGAACGCAACTTTAAGTTTTGCTCCTATCTAGGTGTATTTTGCTAAATCCATTTACAACTAAGAATGTCATACGTTAGGGGGAAAATACATTTTTTTTATTAAAGCGGACTCCTTGTTTTGACGTCCTGAATAAAAGATCATTTGGAAAGCATTGAGACAAAATAGCAAGATCATGATAACGTTTTATTTTCATATGTTACCTAATAATTTTCTGTGCTGAGTTGCTGTGGTTTTTATCGTTTGAAAAGTTAACAGAGTGTTCATATTATTTGTTCACAACGATAGATCAAGTTCATTGTATGAAAAATCTGGATTTAAGGCATGTACATACAGGAAAACTTACCAGAGAGACCGAAATTAATTAAACAACCTCTTCACCGTAATCCTATCTCCGACATTTGATAGGAATATTGATAAATATCATATTGATGACCCTGTGTATTCGATTATTAAGGAATGTCCTTGTGTATTTCGATATCATGCTGAACTTTTCTATATTAATAATAATAACAACAATGAAATCTGGAAAAAGGGATCATTATAGCTTTTGATACTAACATTGGATCCAGATAAGCCTGCACATAGGCCTACACACAGTCTGATCTAGGTTCATATTTTCATTTTATTAAGACTATCGTTTATATGACACCGAAAATGTTGATAAATATCCTATTGATGACTTCTTGTATTCAATATAAAGGGATGTCCTCGTGTATTGTGATATCAAGATGAATATATAATAACCATCTATCATTTTTGGGTTGTCAATATACGATTTTTCTTTTCACACTGAGAAAATGTTTAGGCTATCACAATGCAATTAATAACGCACAAACAAATACATGTATACCATGACATACATTTTTTAGAAAAACGCGTCATGATCTGGAAAAGGGGTCGTCATGATATTTGAGACCAACATGGACCCATGAATATGCACAATCTAATCAAGATCATTGTTGTTCTGTTATAACTTTGTCACTCCATTTTGTAGCAGAAAGTGGTCATCATTGATTCTGATAAGAACCGGCTTAGCCAAAAACTGAGCGGGATCAATGCTCTTCTCACATGCTAGGTAAGGGTAATTTTTCCGGACCCCTACTATTTTTTCTTTGGAGCAAGCTTCTTGCAGCTTCTAGCCATACAACTTGAAAGTTTGAACATAAGTTTCATAGTAAGGCTTGAGGCTCGAGTTTCTAGGACTTCCTCTGATATGTCAAATTCGTAAGATAAGTTAATCTTAAAATGTTGCATTTATTCTAATAACCAGCATTTTCCACATTTGCCCCAATCTTTTGATTGCAAATTTAACGAAATTCTTATCCTTATCAGCATGCATTTTGTAGTCTGTAGCATTCTAAATCTTTGCAGTTTTGGGAAGGGAGTAAAGTTGTGTCCATTTCCCTTTTATGCTAACGTATTTTGTCCATTAAGAAACAAGTTCTAACAATTTAGATTATGTGCTTACAGGAAACTACACCAGTACTTGTTTATGGGCTAATGAGAATTTAAGAACAACCTCCACTACTAGGTTTCGACCCCAGGAATTCTTTGTCGCAAGGCAAACAACCTGGCTATCGACCATGGACACCATAATATTTTTCGTTCGAAAACTTACTGGATGTCAGTATGGCCATTTTGCGCCAGGTCGACATAATGTTGCTTTTCTTCGAAAATCTTGTAACTGCAGCTTTGTTCAAGCTGCAGTTCCGATGTTTTGGATGATACGCGATGACAAAATTTATATTTTTCTACAATGAGCTTTCGCTGAAAAACTCTCCCCGACATATTTTTGCCTCCAAAAATGAATAATGGATAAAGGCTAATGGATGAACAAAATTTGAATTATGACGATGCTTTGTCTTAAAAACATCGTAACTACATCTTTATACAAGCTGTAGCTTGGAGGCTCTTTTTAGGAAAACGATATCATCTAAATTTCTCCAAATCATAATACAATTTTTTATCGATTGATTAGCGCGAAATTGTTGTTAGCGCATAATTTAGGCTCTAAGTTGCAACATGTAACAGCAGTTTTGCAACTTTGCCAACAATATGTTATGAATACACAGAAACTAAGAATCGACTCAAGACGAAAAAAAAAAAAAAAAAAATCATTGAAATAGACAGGCCTTTACGAATTGCAATTAACAACCCGTCAATCAACCGGTCGACAGATGGTTGCTATCGATTTCACATTTCTGTACATTTCTGTTTACATTTCCTTGGAAACTGTATATTTGTACATTCCTTATCTATTAATGGCACCACTTTGTAAGCAGGCCTTCAATCTGGTCAATTTGTGAAAAAAAATATTTTGGAAAAGTAAAAATGAGAATTTTATGACCTGATTCTCGCAAGGGAATGGTCAGTTATACTGTATAAAAAATGTTGCACTTTTCTATACTAGTGAAATGCATGTAAGAATCTTATACATAAATAATATATGTACATGTATATTACATTTAAGAAAGGCTTTAAAGCAACCAATGATCAAAAGAAGACCTTTTTAATACAATTCTAACCTTTTTTCAATCAAAATAAAGGTCAATAAAAGTTATTAAGGTTTTGATTTATACAGAAACAATAGAAGAGAAAGGAGAACATGTTGAAGATACAAAAAAAAATGTCATGAAAATTATTGTCTGAGCTATGAAAATGGTCTTAAAATATTGAAATTCGTTTTTTTTGTGTGTATGGTTGTAACCGTTTTCATTTTATGACCTGTTAGACAACGTTTTGTCGTTTGGGGAGGGAAACCGGTTAGACATCAATATACTAGGCGGGTAATCACGTTATGCAATATCAGGAAATCTTCAATTATTGTGTTAATACTTGACAAATTTACATTCAGTTTGAAGCAGAGAAGATAGGAAAAAATCTAGGTATTAGCTGTATGTGATGTACCTTTTACACGTCAGCTCATAAAAACGTTATTGACAACCAACCAAAATTTGATCGTTTGTCAATAACGTTTTTATCGGATAGTTTTGTTAAATATCCATGACATTTAGCAAACCCAACGGTGTTACCCCACATTCTCTGCTTTAAAATCCTTTTCAAATCGGTCATAAATTAATATAACCATTGAAAAATATGTGATTCCCTGTCCTGGTATAGAAGCATTAAATTTCTACGAATTATTTCACTTACGTGGGTGCACTTTCTACTTTCAGGAAGATGGGTGACAACAACGAACGAATCTACGAGGTGAATCTACAAGAGCGAATAGAGAAATACGTGTGGAGAAAATATAAAGAGGAAATAGGCTTCTTCAAAAATATGTTCTTCAGAAAGAACCAACACTATATCGACATACGATGGGGTTACGTTGACTTCAAACACAGCACAGAGAAAACATATCGACCGCTAACAATCAAAGAGAAAGAAATGAATGTCAAAGAAAAGGAGCTGCCATTGTATACGTCTGAGTATGAAAACAAGACGAGTGACAAACAAAGGTTTACATTCAGTACAAGCCGGGAAACAACAGCCACGACTAGCATTGAGATACAGGACAGCTACACGATCGGTGCTGAGACTAACCTAGAAGTCGATCTGGGCGGGCTGGTAAAATTTGGGGGCGGAGTTAGTGGTGAAATGTCCGTCACAAATACAAAAGGGGAGGAGTATACGGAAACTCAAACATGGAATATTGACACTGAAGTAGAAGTGCCGAAGGGGACGAGAGCGGTGGCTGTTTTAGAACTGAAAGAAGTAGCAATGGTTGTTGATTTTGAAGTTACAACGATAGTGTCCTTACCGAAAGGCCAACTGCCTGTGTCTATCAGAAAGATTTCCGATGATTCTGTGATCAAGACATTCTGGATTATGAATATCAGCAAGATATTTGATCCGAATTATATAGAGAGGACGGATGGTAGAGTCAGTGTCCTTAAAGAAAAGAATGAAGAGACAAATAAGATCGATGTTAAACTGAAGCTTATAACACGTGGTGTGTGTAAGAGCGTGGCTGGTAAAGAGCAAAGGGTCAAGGTCGAATACAAGCCGCTAAGTACGGATGATTCAGCAACAGAATCAACGAGTGAAACAGCGAAAGGTGATACTTCAACTCCTGCCAAACCAGATCAAACTGAGGCTGAAGTCATTAACGGTGGAAGGACGATAACTGCAAGTGAATGAAGATGACCTGTTCGTCCCATATAAGGAAGACTTTGTTGACAGTTTAGGACAAAATAAGTCTGCACAACAGTGCAAGCAAGCCTTGTTTTGCAAGCTGAACTTCTCATAGGAGGCCTTTGCAGATAGTGTAAACGGCGTGCGGGCTGGGCTGGTCTTTTTCTCCCTCGATGGCTGTCATTAAATTGTAAAATGCCAAAAGTGTCATATTCTGAAGCCATATAATTAAAATAAAATGCAGAATGATTACAAAAACATGTATAAATTCAAAAGATATTTTAAATAATTCTTGTATACTGAAGACTAAAAATCACAATGTATACTGTGATACTTTGCTGAACAGTTTAAAGGGACATTTCATTCCAATTTCAATTTTTTAAAGTATGTCTTGATGCAAAGATTGGTTATTCTAATGAGTATAAATACTATTGGTTTTTTGAAGTTGTCGCCAATAAGCGAGAAACACGCATTTAAAGTTGAGATATAATCGATAAATTGCATATAAATCCTAACTGTTGTCCACAACAATTTGTTCAATTTTAACACAAAAATATAAATTTCTCGTAAACGGCGCAATATTTTGGCTCGAAATTTTCAGAATTTTCATAAGGAAATACGCTCTTTCAAATAAAAATAAAAGTAAAATTTATGACAAAAAATTCTGAAATGTCACTTTAATCATTTCCAAAACGACAAAAATAGACAGTTCTAATTAGAAAGCTACTGCAGAAGTCATATGTGACACGACAAAAGATAAGTCTTATGTACAATACCGCATACAAAATCTTAAGGCAAAAGGAGAAAAAAATAATGTTTCCGCTGCCTTTTCTTTCAGGGACATCGAAACTAGGTCCGCAGAGACAAGCACGCTAATCTTTGTTCGATGTTGCTGTAAAATAGAAGTAGTAACTAGAAACCAAGCATTTAGTCTGTATATCCAACGACTGTATAATTTGGTGAAGGTAAGCACTGCATATTTTAGAGTGCTTGAAATGCACAACAAAGTGAATTAATTCTTGCCCAAACAGAAAAGTGTTAGAGTTGTTTAAGTCGAAAATTGATGTAGACAACAAAAAATGTTGACAAAGATTGGATTGTGATCAATATAACATTTAAGATATTGAGACAAAAATTAAAATATTTCTCAGCATTTTCTTTTGTAACAATTTTTGGGATGTCACAATCAGGTCTTGTAGCCTATGGGGAAGGTTTAAAAGACACACCATAATATTACATTTTATGATTCTGTTATTATATAAATACAACGCATTTCATAATATTTATAGAGTGCGGCGTCAATTTGATGAAAGATATATCGAAAAGATAAATGATAAATGTTATATATAATTTTAGTAAAAAGTAAGAATGAATGAGGAAAATAGAAATATTTTTATCTAATTTATAAAAGTCAAAACGTCTGCGATGCATGCAGTAGCCTGGCTCCCAGGCCGTGAAAATGTTTATTTGAACACCAGAGGAACTGAACTCATGTACTCATAATTCATTCGCTCAGATTAACTCCCTTCTAGTTAGAAAGAAGATGACTGATCAACACTTCCAGAGTGTATGGCAGTTAAGTGTGGAAAATATGAGAAGTGTGGTAGGGACTATCCACGTCTATTTTATTTAAGACCATATAAAGTCAGACGGGAGCCAGTCTATGCATGCAGCGGTAGGAACTTTGTTAGAATAAGTGAAATCGTGTTTCTGTCAGTTTTTTTTTTCAAATATTTTCTAAATTTATATATAATTCTCAAATGATTTCTTTAATAGGGAACAATTTTTTCCAGTTAACCGTGACTTAATGACGGACAAACAATAGTATTTCGTAGGTGTTGTTATAAGATCTCGTAACTACGGCTTGAATCAAGCCGTAGTTACAAGATTTTTTTGATAACACTGAGGGTGTATCAAAACATAACTATAAGCCCAGTCTATTTTTAGCACAAAATTCATTGCTGTTTGACGGCAAGAGGAAAAAAATTTCAAGGGAGGCGACTCGTGTGCTCAAGCGACTGAGAATACACGAGTTGCTTCCCCGGACGCAAAAAATGGTATGCTTCAATGGCAATGAATATTGTGCTAAAAGAAGACTGGCTTACCGGTTATGTTTTGATTAACCGTCCGTTTTGTTGCAAAAACTCGTAACTACGGCTTGAATCGTCCATAGTTATGCGATTTTATAACAACACCGGCGATATGCTAATTGTTTGTCCGAAATTACGTCACAGTTTACTGGATAAAATAGTTCGTTATTGGCCGTCCTAAACGTGGTTTGGGTTTTTGAGTGTTTAACGATTTACTTAAATAACCGAAATAAAAAAGATATTTCAAAATGAAGTCTTAAACGATTGGACGTTTAGAAAGGCTATTTGTAAAAAGAAAGAAGGAATGAAATGATAGAATGAAAGAAATTTGCATTTTGCGATAATCAGAGATTTCATATCCTTATTTTAGCTAAATCACGACGGTGAATCGCGTGAAACAACAATTTCAGGAAATCGTCAACAATTTTGCTAATACTCGACCAATATTAACTCGGTTTGAAGCCTCTATGCAGTAGGGAAATGCCATGGATTATCTGAATGCGAGGGCCTTTCAAAATCAGCTCATATAAAAAAATATTGACCATTAAAATTAATGAAATGTGGGTTGGTCTACAATAACTTTTTATTATTTGATTTTTAAAATCCTATCACGTCCAACTTATACTGACGTGTTTTTCACATTATATGCTTCAAACTGTTTTCACACAGAATTATTGAGTTTTTCTGCAGTTGTTTTGTCACGTGACTCCCCGTCGTGAATATCAGTGATAATTAATGTGTTAACCCTTTCCCAAACGACAAAATTTAAGGGTGATTCACTTCAAAAACTGCCACAAATGACAAAATAGATGTTATTTAAGATATTATTTGTGTAAAATATGACACAGAAAATATTGAGACAAAAGGAGAAACTGCTGGTTATCAGCAGTTTCTTCTTTTGTTTCAATATTTTCCCAAGCCTGTTCTATTAGGGACGTCAAAACCAGGTCTTGTTTGGGAAAGGGTTGATAATGTTTTTACATCACTCATTGCTTTATTTTAACTGCACATTCCTGTAAATTGGAAAGAACAATTATTATTATTTGCTGTTTATTATAAGCACTCCTCATTTTATCTCTAAGTTTTCTCTTGTTATTTAACAGATAACTTTAGCTTATCGAAATACTTTAGAAGCCCATTGACACTTACCCGAGAACCACATGACAAATCAAATGCAGAAAGCCTTCAACAAAGCCTTCGTATGTGACAGATTTGAAAATGTTCTGAAGCAGAGAAGGCAGAATATGCCAAAGGGTTAGAATGTGTGGTAGATATTTTAACAATCAGCTGATAAAAATTTTTTGACTATCATGTAAAAATTTACTTGGTCGTCAATAACATTTCTATCAGCTACAGTCGACACTCGTTGTGTCGAAATCAGAGGGGCAGTCAAAATACCTCGACATATCCGGAGTTCGACTCATCCGATTTTGATTATTTTCGATGAAAACGTTTTTTTTACCATTTTTGATGGGCATCATATGTGTCAATTATTGAAATATAGTAGGAAAAGGAAAGAAATTGCTCGAAACGGGCAATTTCTATCCTTTTCCTACTAAATTTCAATGGCTGTATTTGTTACGAAATTCATTTTGATATCCATATGTTGAGTATGGGACTTGACTTTCACTTTGACTTAAGCGGAATTTCGACTTATCCGATGTCGAGATAACGAGTGTCGACTGTATTTTTTTTTAAATTTACAACATCAAGCAAACTTTTGGCATTTTCCACATTCTCTGCTTCCAACTGATTTCAAATCTTTCAAGTATTAGCATAATTACTGAAGATTTTCTGTAATTATGGTGTTGCTGATTTCCCGCTATGGTAGAACCAAACCGAGTCTGAAATTTTGTTGGAATACTAGGCCTATATACTGATACCACAAATTGTTACATCGAATTTTAGATTTTTTCTCAAAAATGTCCTTCAAAATGTTCAAAATTTGGATACCGTGAATCTGTTAGACATTCTCAAACGGAACACTTGGACTGTTCAAATTTTAATGACAACATTTAGTTGGACATTATAATGGATTGGCTGGACCTACAATTAAGCATAGAAAATATAAGGCAAATAATTATCATATTGGCATTTCCCTCCTTCTCAGCACAAATTTGTTTGTATAGTCTATTCACGATATTCTGACACGTGTTAACAAAATTTACTAAATGTAAGGAAAGGAAAATTATCCTTAATTTTCAATACAATTTTGCATGTGTTGCATGTGTTGGTGAGGCACCTGCACAATTCGAAGCATCACATGGAACATTACAGTTACGTGTAGTTTGGCACTTGATATTGTGGTTTTAGTTGTAAAATTTGTAAACATGTGCCACAATATCGTGACCGGATTATGGGCAAGCTTGGATCAATGTTGCAATCGTATGTGACTCGTCTTGCCAAAAGGGACCATTCGGGAATTGTCAAAATATCGATCCAGCCTGAGCGGAATGCACAGGCTGACAAGAATCGAAACATCTCGCTCTTAAATGATTGTTTTACCCATTACCAGACGGCAAAATCTTGGAAAGGTGTTGCAGACGACAATTTCAAGTTGATGAAATTTTAAAAATATCTCCATTTTGGGTTAGAAAACATTTTGGTAAATGAAGAAATTGCTTGTCACAAGCAATTTTTTCATTTTCCACAATGTTTTCTTAAGCTTTTTCTTTTGAGGGAGTCAAAAGGCGTCACTGTACAGTAATGGGTTAATTTCAGAATGTTTGTGTTCTGCCTAACTTTAATTCAATTTTACAATATGGTATCTAGTTGGCCGCTACTGGCTCCGATTTTCTTTTAATCAAAGGTCTTGTAGTTTTTATGAACTTCGTGGATGGGTCCTTCCCAAGTGACGAGTCACATTGTATGTGATAATTCATCTGTTTAAAGCATTATGTAATAATCATTATTTGTGATATATTATAATAAAAATATTTAAATGTATTTGGAAAGTCTTTGATTATTTCAATCGCGCGTGCAAAATATGCAAACCCTTTCCCAAATGGCACATTTCTTTTCGAGAGGTACTGTAGACAACTAAATGGGTGGTGTCAGGCAAAGAAACACAATGCATATGGAAATGCTGGTTACTAGTATTTTTAGCTCACCTGAGCACGAAGTGCTCGATGGGAGCTATTGTGGTCACTCACCGTCCGTCGTCCGTCTGTCCGTCCGTCCGCCTGTCCGTCTGTCCGTCCGTCAACAATTTCTTCAAACATCTTCTTCTCCAAAACTAACAGGCCAATTTTGACCAAACTTGGCAGGAATGTTCCTTGAGTGACCCTTCTAAAAACTTGTTCGCGGATTTTTGATTCGTCAAAAAATGTGGGCGTGGCAGGGCGGGGCTTATCACACTTAGAAAATCATAAGAAAAATCTTCAAAAATCAACCATTGTTCCAATTTGAGCCAAACTTGGCAGAATTGTTCCTTGAGTGAACCTTCTCAAAACTTGTTCTCAGATTTTTGATTCGTCAAAAAACGTGGCCTTGGCAGGGAGAAAGGGGCTTATCAGACTTAGAAAATCATAAAAAAAATCTTTAAAAATCAACCATTGGGCCAATTTGAACCAGACTTTGCAGGGATGTGCCTTAAGCCAGTCTTTTTAAAATTTGTTCACAAACATGTTCATCTGTAAAAAAAATGTGGCCATGGCAGGGAGAAAGGGGCTTATCAGACTCAGAGAAATCATAAGAAAATTCTTTAAAAATCAACCATTGGGCCTATTTGAAGCAGACTTTGCAGGAATGTTCTTTGAGTCTCTCTTTTCAAAATTAATTCACAATTTTTTACATTTGTCGAAAAATGAGGGCGTGGCAGGGAGGAAGGGGCTTATCAACCTTAGTGAAATCCTAAGAAAATTCTTTAAAAATCAACCAATGGGCCAATTTGAACCAAACTTGGCAGAATTGTTCTTTGAGTGACCCTCTTCAACATTTGTTCATAAATTTATAGTTTCGTCAAAAATGTGGGTGTGGCAGGGCAGGGCTTATCTAACCAAGAGAAATTGTTAGAAAATTCTTCAAAAATCTTCTTCTCCTTAACCATAGGGCCAATTAAAACCAAATTTTGCAGGAATGTTCCTTGGATGACCCTTCTTAAGATTTGTTCGCGGATTTTTTATTCATATAAAATTGTGGGCGTGGCAGGTCAGCATTTACCGGACTTGGAGAAATCATAAGAAAATTCTTTAAAAATCAACAATTGGCCCAATTTGAACCACACTTGGCAGAAATGTTCCTTTAGTGACTCTTTTCAAAATTTTTTCTCAAATTTTTTATTCGTCAGAAAAAATTGGGCGTGGCTTATCGGACTTACAGAAATCCTAAGAAAATTCTTTAAAAATCAACCATTGGCCCAATCTGAAGCAAACTTTACAGAAATGTTCCTTGAGTAACCCTTTTCAAAATGTGTTGGCAAATTTTGTATTGGTAAAAAAAAGTGGGCATGGCAGGGCGTGGCTAATCAGACTTAGAGAAATCATAAGAAAATTCTTTAAAAATCAAGCATAGGGTCAATTTGAAACAAATTTGGCAACGATGTTCCTTGAGTGACCCTTTTCAAAATATGTTTGCAAATTTTTAATTCGTCAAAAAAAGTGGGCGTGTCTTAAGCTTCTTTCAGGTGAGCGATATAGGGCCATTCTGGCCCTCTTGTCATTTATTTCTAATCATTTTCCAAAGCCCTTTAAAATTCTCGTTCATCAGATTTTGGATATCTCCAGACAGGGGGAAAAATGTGAGGAATCACACGAGACAACAACAACAACAACAACAACAAAAAACTATTGCAGGAAAATGGATGCTCGTCAATAACTCATCAACCAGGTGCTGCTTAATTCTATCCCAAACAAGACATGGTTTCGACGTCTCTAACAGAAAAGGTTTAAGAAAATACTGTGACAAAAAAAGAAAATGCTGATAATCAGCACTTTCTCCTTTTGCCTAAATATTTTCTATGTTATTTTTTTTACATGAATACAACCTTTTTCAACAGTCATGCGTGCAGCAATTTTTAAATGGATGATCGTAAAATTTTGCCATTTGGTCCAAATCAGCATGTGCACACTGATAGTCTGCTAACGACCGGTCGAGTCCGGATAGCACAGTCGATAATGTGGGAATCTGTCAATCCAAGGGTCATGGGTTCTTATCCTAGCTCGACCAATATCCATTCTGACATTGAAAAAAGTCATTTGTCTTTTACAAATTGGTGTACAACATGTGAGAAAGCAACTCGAGGCTAGATTTAGATAATGTGGTGGTTTTGGTGAGAGAAATACATGCAGTCATCGGCTCTAACGTGCTCCAGTTGCAGCGATATGACCATAGCAGTTGAAAGAGGCGTTAAACCCCGGTAATTAATATCTGGCCCTGGTTTCTAAACAAGAGTGTCTGAAAGGCACTGATATCGCTCACCTGAGTTCTTCCTGTATTTGATTGTGTACAATATAGGTTTTGTTGTAAACAAATATATATGTCAGTATTATGTCATATTAAATTATTGTAAACTAGAATATCACTGAAAGTGATCATACCCCCAAACAGCACTGTTTTTGTGCATTTTGAGAAGTACATTTCATTTGAACTGTGATCTGATCAATTGGGAAAAAGAGCGAACAAAAAAATCAACAGACCAAACAACACATGTAAATGTTGCGAAAAATACCAATTTTCAACAAAAGGACATAGGCCTAACTCATTTAAAAATCAACAAGCCCCACCCTGCCATGCCCACATTTTTTCAATTAATCAAAAATTCTCAACCATATATTGAAGACAGTCACTCAAGGTACATTCCTGTAAGGTTTGGTTCAACTCAGCCCTATAACTACTTTTTTAAAGAATTTTCTCGTGAATTTGTAAAGTCCAATAAGCCCTGTCCCGCAAAGACCACATTTTTTGACGAATAAAAAATTCTCGAACAGATATTGTAACGAGTTACCCAATGATCATTTCTGCCAAGTTTGGTAACAAATTGCCTGATGGTTAAGGAGAAGAAGATTTTGGAAGAATTATCTAACGATTTCTTGAAGTCTGGTAAGCCCCATCCTGTAAGCCGATGATTTTCACCCAACCAAAAATTCATGAACATGTGTTGAATACAGTCTCTCAAGGGACATTTCTGCCAAGCTTGGTTCAAATTGGCCGAATAATTGATTTTTAAAGATTTTTCACATGATTTCTCCTAGTCCGATAAGCCCCGCCCTGCCACGCCCACAATTTTTGACAAATCAAAAATTCACGAACAACTTTTGAAAAGGGTTACCCAAGGAACATTCCTTTCAAGTTTGGTAATAATTAGCCCAGTGGTTAAAGAGGAGAAGATTTTTGAATAATTATCTTTCGATTTCTCGGAAGTCTGATAAGCCCCGCCCTGCCACGCCCACAACTTTTGACGAATCAAAAATTCATGAGCACGTATTGAAAACAGTCACTCAAGGGACATTTCTGCCAAGCTTGGTTCAAATTGGCCTGATAATTGATTTTTAAAGATTTTTCACATGATTTCTCTAAGTCTGATAAGCCCCGCCCTGCCACGCCCACAATTTTTGACGAATCAAAAATTCACGAACAAGTTTTTAAAAGGGTCACCCAATAAACATTTCTGTCAAGTTTGGAAAGAATTGGCCAAGTGGTTGAGGAGGAGAAGATTTTTTAAGAATTACCTAAAGATTTCTTTTAGTCTGATAAGCCCCGCCCTGCCACGCCCACAATTTTTGACAAATCAAAAATTCACATACAAGTTTTGAAAAGGGTCACCCAAGGACCATTCCTTTCAAGTTTGGTAAGAATTAGCCCTATGGTTGAGGAGAAGAAGATTTTGGAAGAATTATCTTACGATTTCTCGAAGTCTGAAAAGCCCCGCCCTGCCACGGCCACAATTTTCACCCAATCAAAAATTCATGAGCATGTGTTGAAAACAGTCACTCAAGGGACATTTCTGCCAAGCTTAATTCAAATTGGCCTGATAATTGATTTTTAAAGATTTTTCACATGATTTCTCTCAGTCCGATAAGCCCCACCCTGCCACGCCCACAATTTTTGACAAATCAAAAATTCACGAACACGTTTTTAAAATGGTCACATAAGGAACATTTCTGCCAAGTTTGGAAAGAATTGGCCTAGTGGTTGAGGAGGAGAAATTTTTTGAAGAATTCTCTAATGATTTCTTTAAGTCTGATAAGCCCCGCCCTGCCACGCCCACAATTTTTGACGAATCAAAATTTCATGAACAAGCTTTGAAAAGGGTCACCCAAGGAACATTTCTGTAAAGTTTGGAAAGAATTGGCCCAGTGGTTGAGGAGAAGAAGATTTTTGAAGAATTTACCTAATGATTTCTTTAAGTCTGATAAGCCCCGCCCTGCCACGCCCACAATTGTTGACGAATCAAAAATTCACGAACAGGTTTTGAAAAGGGTCACCCAAGGAACATTTCTGCCAAGTTTGGAAAGAATTGGCCCAGTGGTTGAGGAGGAGAAGATGTTTAAAACAATTGTTGACGACGACCGACGCACGACGCACACCGCACGACGCACACAGGGTGATCACAAAAGCTCACCTTGAGCATGTTGCTCAGGTGAGCTAAAAAAAAAACTTAAGTACATACTTATGAGTACATGCTCAACTTCAATTGAATACCAATCAACGCTGATTGATATTTAATTGAAGTTCACGTGGATTTCGTGTGATTTTGATAGCACGGTGTCCAGATTTGAGCCTGAGAACGTACTTAAGGTAGAGGACCCATAATAAAAAAAACCAATTTCTAGCCATAGTAATGCATCAAATTACACACACTTGTAAATACACTTCACATAAGTTGATTCACCGTGCCGGATTTCAAGATTATGCTTCAAGAAGAAAATTATTTACAAATATCATTTTACCCTATATTCATATGCAAGGGAGGTAATTTTGAACATTTTTTGTCAAATATTTTCGTAAGTATGCATGAATTCAAAATTCTAAACCGTACAAAATGCTTATGTTTATATTTGGAATGGAAATGTAACGCAGTTTAGGAATTACTGGCATTTTTAAATTTCGTCGCTGGCTCTTTGGTGTATAATTATGGGTCTTCTACCTTAAGTGTTTTTTTTCGAGAAACAGGGGTCTGATCACCTCGAATTTGTGTAAAAAGTCTGTTGAAAGTGATTTATATATGATTTTTTGCGTACGACATTACAGGCGAACCACCGACACGAACACACCCCCTCTGGTAAAAACGCCTAGATCCGCCCATGAAGAGAAACCATGTGAAACTATATCAGCATTTTATTCTTTTAACTCAACGAAAGTCCTGGTCATTTCCAACAGTGTCGTTCAAGCTGATCATATTTGTTTAGAAAATTAATTATTTAATAGCGATTGAATAAAAATAACAAAGCATATATATTATAGATAGGTATGGAATTAACCCTTTCCCAAATGACAAAGTTGTAGAGTGCTCCTATTTAAAATGCTGCTCTAGACAATGCAATTCATGTTAAAAAGGAAGTTTTTTTTTGTACAATATAGATCTAGTGCAGAAAATATTGAGACAAAAGGAAAAACTGCTGATTGTCAGTAGGCCCCTACCTTCTTTTGTCTCAATGTTTTCCCCCAACATTTTTATTAGAGAAGTCAAAACCAGAACTTCTTTAGGAAAGGGTTAATCAATCAACTGCCTAGCTTGGTAGCCTTTAATTTTCAAGACTAAAACGTACAAGAAAGGTAACCCAAGATAACATTAACCCATTTAAAAACCGCATATATTTAAAAGTTGTTTCCCTTACATGTCACTTTATATTTGCTGTATTATAATGACCTAGATCCGTATACATATAAACAAACATGTATTGAAAATCTTACTTAAACACATCTGTCAGTTGTATGACAGAAAACATGGGCGGGGGACCCTCTCTCCCGATATCACAACTAACTACAGATAGAATCATCGTGGTGACGGGAGCAAGTTCAGGTAAGTACATTTATATAATAGCAATGAATTTTAAGCTAAAAATAGACTTGGTTACAGAGACATAAATAATTAAGCATACAAGTGACTCTGTTAGGCTCTATGTATTGATGCAAAATCTCGTAAAATGAAGCTGTAGTTGCGAGGTTATAGAATAACACCGACGAAATAGGCCTACCATTGTTTGTCCGAAAATACGTCACGAACGGTTTAGTTGATAAAATCGAAGCTATTCATTATTGAAAGCCCAGGCCTGCCCGTTTTTGTGGCAGGCCTACATTTGATCTAAATTAAAGCCCCTATATGCTTACAATCGCAAATTTACTTCATCTGCATCCGTCGCTAACTACATGTTTTATGTATAAATCTTTTTCAGACAAAGTCCACCGATATTAAATTGGAAAAATACTATGCTAGTTAGGCCTAGGAGTCCCGTATTATCGTTGGTGCACTATATCATACATGTTTTCTTTTCCCTTCATAATTTGACTTTTCTCTAGTATGGACATTAAAACCAGCCTATGTTAACCACTGGTTCCCGCTAAATTGAAATAATCTGTCTTTAAAGAACACGGAAAGTTAGAAAAGGCAAATTACTCACCATTTCTATTTCTCTTTCCAATTTCTTAATTTATTCCAAAATTATACAACTTACAGATATCATAATTGGCAATAGGTCCTTTTCAAAGTGGTATGGATAATCAATATAGTATTATTGTATGGATAATATTTGTTTCACGCAGATGACATAACGTATAGCGGACGAGAATTGACCTGGCAGAGCAATCCATTCGATTAGCATGGGCTGCTCTGCCAGGTCATTTATCGTGAGGTATATGTTTTTGTATTTGTAATATAGGCGGGGGGCCAGTGGGGCCTACCATGCACCCCCTAGACTTTTTGCCACTGGTGCCAAATTGTTCCTTAGGTCCTACTTGTTGAAAATCAGAGGTGCCCCCAAGAAAAAACTCATTCCCGCTATATGAAACAGCACCGTTTCCATGGCAACCCTTATGCGCTTTTGAGAAAATGACAGTAGTTGAAAAAACATCAATATCTCTGCTTACAGATATAGTAGATCAGTACTTTTGGTATCAAAATGAAGCTTAGACATTGTTCTTGAATTTGGTATGTGCATATGCAAATTAACTAATTTGCATATGCATGATTTTTAGGATTTAATTAAAAAAATGATGAAATTTTCGTCGTTTTTTTTAAAATATGATACAAAAATAAGCTATTACTCACTTAGTTTGTTGGTTACATTAACAATTTTGGTGTCAAATTCAAGCCTAGATATCCCTCCTTAATATACATCAGTCAAATATGATATTTTTGCATGCATGATTTTTAGTGATTTTTTTAAATTTTGCCGAAAAATTTGCATATTTATGAATATTTGATATTATGTAGTTCTTTCAAGCCTTATAGAAGGACTTACTCACTTTGTATATGTAAAACTTCATTTACAAAATAGAATTGGGCATTTTAATGTCATTTTACTGAATCAGAGTGCATTAAATCATATTCTAGGGTGCGGTTTCCATGGCAACATATCATGAAAAAGGGGCTTAGAGGGTATTATAAGAGAAAGAGCTTTTGTTCACTTAGTCCTGGATGTAGACTGACAATTAATTTTTAGATTGATGTTTAGAGATCCATCTTTATTTTTTAGAATAGTTATGCAAATTAGCTAATTTGCATATGCATTATAATGAAGAATTAATTAGAATAATCGATTTAATTACCATCATTTTTCGCAAGTGCAGCTTTTTCGCAAGTGTAGCTCTCATATTTCTGAATATATATTAACACTTTTGGTATCAAAATAAAGCCTGGTCATTTCTCTTTATTTTCCAACGTAGTAATGCAAATTATTTAATTTGCATATGTATGATTTTAAAGATTTAATGAGTATTTTTCTTGATTTTTTGCAATTTCTATTTAGAATAAGACAGAAAAATAAGCTTTAGCTAATTAAGTTGGTGGTGTACAGTTACAATTTGGATATCAAAATGAAGCTTAGACATTCATCATGGTTTTCAGTGATGCAAATTAGCTTATTTGCATATGCACAATTTTTGATATCTTTTTAAATATAATTTAAGTAAAGAAATATATCACATTTGGGAATACATGTATTTGATACATAGAGTGATTTCAAGCTGTATAGATGAACTTAAAAACATATTTTTATGTAACACTTCATGTTCACCACATAATTTTTTTTCATTTTAAGGCTGTTTTACAAAATCAGTTTGAATTACAATATGCAAGAAGGTCCATAGAAACATAATATTATCTTCCTTAAAACAGTTAAGAGGGCAGGAGAAATAGCTCATGCTCTCCAAGTCCTGGGTGCAGATTCTCTATATGGGTATCGAAATAAAGCTTAGACACCCATCTTTATTGTTTTGATCACTTATGCAGATTAGCTGACTTAATTGCATTAGCTATCTTGCAAATGAGTTTGAATAATGATATACGATAGAATTATCTTCTATTTGTTAATACTTATGAGATATATGGCAAATTCAACTTTGTTGAAGGACTTCATCATGCTATATTTTGATATCAAATATTCTGGAATTAATAGTTTGTAACCCTTTTATGTTTGCGTGCCTTTCGGTCTGGCTGTATGATTTATTGTGAAAATGAAAGTGTTCGAAAAAAGACGAATTCTGATTAATGTGGGTTTGGCTTTGCTTTACCCAAAAGAGGAGAGCATGGATGGCATTTAATTATCACAATCCAGTATGCAACTTGACATGAGCATTGGGTTAACGACGAAACTTACAGTGCAAGCCAACTATCTAGTGATAGAAGGCAAGTGGAGGAGTGTAGGAAGATATGAGGGGGTGACTTCTCTCGCCTTAGTAAACAAAAAATGGGAAAAGAGACTATTTTCTTGTCACAAGGAAGTTACCTCGATATATACTCTCCATACAAACATGATCCATAAATAACATAATAGACCTGAACCGAAATTCTAATAAACCTGAACCGAAATTCCATGTACATCTTATCACATTGTTTTTCTTTCAATAACAAGTTACCAGTCCTTGCGACCCTCAAAGGTTCAATAAGATAGGTAGAACAGATACAGGAAGGCTAAAAAAGCATGTATTGAGTACAAAAGCATTGGTAAGAGCATTCTGGTCTTAAAGGAGAAGGGCTTTGGAGAAAATAATAACAATCTTTGCCTCTCCTACCAAACAGGAGACAAAATATACTCAAGTGTCATGATTAACGCAAGCGAGACCTTTCCAAGCCTAACCTAAAACGCCTGAAGCGAAATGACACCACAATAATTATTCAGATCAGCAACATACAACCACAGGATATCTCCAATACCAGCTCAAGCGAGCTACGCAAACAGCATGGTCTCGAAGACTTAGAAACCCCTCTTGGGGGAAAGGAGGATAAGATGGTATGGACATGCTAAGAGATCCAATTGGGCAATAAAACAGAGTACAACATGCAGGTCACAGGTACACACAGATGAGGGAGGACTTAGATGAAATGGAAGCAACTGTCAGAGAGGTGTCTAATAGAAAGGAATACATTGTATACTACCCATATGAAAAGAACAATTGGATTGATGTATTGATTGATTGCGGTTTAACACCACTTGAACTGCTATGGTCATATCATAGCAGCTGGAGCACCTTTGCGTGGATTTCAGGTATTTCTTTCCACCAGTACTACCACAATATCGAATAGGAGCCTCAAACTGCTTTCTCACAAAGATGATTAGCACCCATTGGTGAGAGACAAATGTCAGAATGTGAATTGGCCAGGCAGGGATTCTAACTCAAGACCCCTGAATTGATAGACTCGGTTGTTAGCGACTGAGCTATCTCGGCTATGCAAAGTAAACGAAAGAATGGAGTGAGAACAGCCATACATGTGCAGCAAGACAGCAAGCTGGAAGGCAGCACATTGAAGTGGCGATGCTTCTGCACCTGCAAGTTAAATGCGAAACTTGGAAATGAGCGGGTGAGTTTATGTGCAGAGACAAGACTGGTGCTCTTAGGAATTTTATAACATGTCAAGGGTATGACTTTTTTCAAGGAACAATGGATTATGTATACAGTTGGAGAAGTCATCCTGTGTGAAAGGAGAAGACAATAGGCTGTATGAGGCAGGAGAATTGGCACCTTTAACTTATTTTTCCCGTCTCGACTATCAAACTAAATCTTAAAAAAGATGTTAGAGATCATAGAGTAATCATAGAGTTTCATATTTTAGAGAGAAGGGGATCGATCGGCCAAGTAATGGTCTGAGTAGGACTATGATGCGGCTCAGATGAATGGAGATTCCTTATCTTAAATGAAAGAAGGGATGAGGATAAATTGTTCTAGAGAGATGACAGTGTCTGACAATGTAAAGAAACAGATTTTTCTGAGACTATTGTTAAGTTAGTAGACGGTGAAGACTATGAGTGTGACAATTGCCTAGTCAAAAAGTAGAGTCATTTGAATCACAGTACCTATAAAAGATGACTACTGATCTGAAAGGACTAAATCAAAGTCCTACTCGTAGGGGTTGTATTCCAAACCTGGACAAGAAATCATGAATAGTTGAAATATTGTAGCAAAAATGAAAGAGAAGACAGCATTATGAGTATTGTAACTGAGACTGATTATGCTTTTAGTCTTAGACAGAGGATAAATTTCATAAGAGACATACAAATTCAGACTAAGAGAGGCAAGAAGTTGAAGTCTGACCACCATTTGAGAGAAAGCCAGGATTACGAGGTTCATGATATTGTAATGTATCACTTTGACATCTGCACTTCATGGATTTGTGACATAAACGAAGGCATCATACAGGAAAGCAATATCGGGTAATCAAGTTGGAGATTTGCATGAGAAGAACACATTCAATATTCTTATAACGAGAAACCCTATAAAACACAGAAAAAAGACTGAAAGGTTTTATTAAGTAAATTGCAGATATTCTTTTATTGCCCCATTATTCTATCCTTCAAAAAAGAAAAAATGCATAATTTCCATTTTACAGAATGCAACACTGTTGTATCAATGCAGGACCTTAGGACAATTGTTCGGACCTTGATTTATGACCTTGACAATCATACCATTTATTTTGGGGCTAAATGGTGAGTGTTTGTAGGATGTACCCAGATCTACTATATCTGTAAGCAAAGATATTGATGTTTTTTCAACTACTGTCATTTTCTCAAAAGCGCATAAGGGTTGCCATGGAAACGGCGCTGTTTCATATAGCGGGAATGAGTTTTTTCTTGGGGGCACCTCTGATTTTCAACAAGTAGGACCTAAGGAACAATTTGGCACCAGTGACAAAAAGTCTAGGGGGGTGCATGGTAGGCCCCACTGGCCCCCCGCCTAATACTGTTTGTTTTATGGTAACAATCCTTTGACTGGATTCTTAACCCTTTCCCAAACAAGACCTGCTTTTGACGTCCCTAACAGAAAAGGCTTGGGAAAACATTGAGACAAAAGAAGAAACTGCTGATAAACAGCAGTTTCTCCTTTTGTCTCAATATTTTCTGTGCCATATTTTACACAAATTCTACCTTTGATAAAATCCATTTTGTCATTTGCAGCAGTTTTTGAAGCGGATCCCCCTAAAATTTTGCCGTTTGGGAAAGGGTTAAACCAATAAAGAATTTGATTTGAATTTGATTTGATTTACAAGTTATTCCAACCGTTGACGGTAGGCGTCGGGGGCGTATTCAGAGGCGTTCGAGGGGTTCAAACGATCGACCCCTTCTGTAGGTTGATTATTTGATTTTCATGCAGAAATTCAGTCAAAATTGTGTAATTATATATGCCTTTGAAAGCTTGTTTATCCTTTTCCCAAATGGCCAAAAGTAAAGGTGGAGTGGACTAAAAATTACAACAGAGTGAGACGATATTGAAATAGAAACTGATAAAGACAGGGGTTGTGAAGGCATATTATAATGTGTGCATCATAGAAAATATTGAGGAAAAAGAAGAAAATGCTGTTAATCAGCATTTTCATCTTTTGCCTCAATGTTTTCTCAAATCTTTTGTATTCATAGCAGTTGAAACGGTGTTAAACCCAAATCAACTAACTAACCCAAACATTTTCCTTTAACCCTTTCCCAAACGGCAAAATTTTAGGGTAATCCATTTCAAAAACTGCCAAAAATGACAAATATATGTTATTAAAAATAAGATTGATGTAAAATATAGCACAGAAAATATTGAGACAAAAGGAGAAACTGCTGGTTATCAACAGTTTCTTCATTTGTTTCAATATTTTCCCAAGCCTTTCCTATTAGGGATGTCAAAACCAGGTCTTGTTTGGGAAAGGGATAATTAAGGACATCAAAAGCAACATCCTTGTTTCGGAAAAAATAGTTATACTGAATAATTTATAAACTGATCAACATGTCTATTGTAGGTTTGGGTTATGAGATAGCAAAATGGAGTGCAATGATGGGGGCGACAGTTATAATGGCCTGTAGATCCGAACAGAAAACAAAGGAGGTATAGCTTAAATTGTAATAGGAAGTTCCAAATTATATTGTGATCAATAGATCAAGTTTTTATTATTTTGGTGAGCATGTTATCTATCCGTTGAGGTACAATCGCGAGGATGATAGATTTATTACGAATTTCGGAATTTTAGATCTGCAAAAGGCCTACTTTAAAACTTGTATCAACTTTTTTAAATATGATTTTAAGGTAGACATAGGCCTATTTCATTCATCATTAGATACCAAACACCTTGTGTAACTTCGGGCGTCACCCGTGGTAACGGAAATTGACCATGGTATACCTTCGTCATTGCCCTCCGTGGCAACGGAAATTTACGAGGGAAACCGTTGTCAATTTCCGTTGCCACGTATGACACCCGAAGTGTTTGGTATCTAATGATGGATGATGGAAGGAATGCTCGTACCTAAATACACAATTATATGATCTGATTGATCCTTTCCCCCTAATATACACCGAACTTTTATATTCATGGTTGTAAGTGTTGATACAGTTGAATTTTGATTTCAGGCTATTGAGCGGATGAATCATGAATTCAAAGAAGAGAAATCGAAAGGAACCAGCGGGTTGACCCAGAACGACACTCTAGCTCTAGAGTACATGCATGTGGATTTTTCCTCCTTCAAATCTGTGGTTAACTTCGCGGAAGAGTTCATTCAGTCGAGGAGGAAACTTCATGTTTTGTTTCTCAATGCTGGATACGCCCTTTCGCCTTACCGTAAGTAAGAAATAGAGATACAGAAGGATATGGAAAAGAGCTGAAATGATATTTGAGATAAAATGGATACAATGGCTAGTTTAGTCCAAGTGTGAAATAATAGGACATTTTTAGCTCGACTTTTCGAAGAAAATGAGAGCTTATACTGTCACCCGGGCGTCGGCGTTGGCGTCGGCGTTGCAACAAAGGTTAAAGTTTTTTTTCAAACATCAATAACTTCCATACTATCAAAGGGATTCAACCCACACTTGGACTACTTATTCACCATCACACCCTCTACCTTACTACCAGGGCCCATGACCCTGGCTCCACTATATTTGGAGTTATGCCCCCTTTATACTATGCAACTTAGAAAGTTGAGCGCGTTGTCTTCGGACAGCTCTTGTTGTATCACATAGATGTCCAAAACATATTCTGGACAAGAAGCGTGTATCACCCATCTCTTAAGAACCAGAAAACGTCATTTTTAGAGAGCAAAGCCTTTCTAATGTTGTCACCTTCCAGTGTACTTTGCAACCCACAAAACGCCGGAACTATACTCTTGCAAAATAGTTCCTCTCGAACAAAACAAAAAGAGATCTAAATAACAATTAGAATAGTCTACAATCAGATATGTAATTATATTTGTTCAATACCTTTTGTACGACAAAGCTTTGCTTTAAAATGCTTTGATTAAACTGACCTCAAACCAGCATGTGTCATATTTTAGCATCTGGCGATTTGATGTATTCATGGGAAGGGAGAGTGAACCATGATAGACTATTTATATGATGATCTGTTTATCGTAATTTGGCAATTTCAAGCTTCAAATGTATATTTTAAAACAAAATAGGACTTCTTGATCAACTTATATTCTAGCAATTTTTCTTTTTTGCAGGTCAAAGCGAGGACGGATTTGAAAATGTTCTACAAGTTAACTACCTCAGTCAGTTTTTACTGACCGCCAAATTGGTACCCATTATGAAACAATCGGGAGAAGATTGTAGGATTTTGTTGATGTCAAGCGAGGCACATAGGTTTGGAAGTTTTGATCTGGAAAATATCAATTATTCTGGCCCGCCTGGAGATTTCCCGCAAATGAAGTATTATGGAAACTCAAAACTGTATCAGGTATGGGTTACTTTTATGCAAATGACACTTGTAAGCTCAAATGTACTTAACCCTTTCCCAAACGGCAAAATTTTAGGGCGATGCACTACAGGAACTGCCACGAATGACAAAATGGAAAGTATTAAAGATAGAATTTGTGTATAATATGGCATTGAAAATATTGAGACAAAAGGAGAAACTGCTGGTTATCAGCAGTTTCTTCTTTTGTCTCAATGTTTTCCTAAGCCTTTTCTATTAGGGACGTCAAAACCAGGTCTTGTTTTGGTTTAAAGTCTTAAAAAGTGTTTTAATCATTACAAAATTGATAAAATTTAGTCATACATTTCAAATCATTTTACTTATAAACCAATATCAAAAACGATAATTTGAAGATTGGTTTTGCATAGACTGTTGACCTATTAACTTCAAAATAACAACCTTTATGCATTTTAATCATTGAGGAAATTGCCTAACTCAGTTTCGAAACATTTTTAGAACTGCTTAGTACCAAGATTTCTTACGACAAATATACTTTATCGTCGGTATCATTCGGTAATGTTGTAACTGCAGCTTGTTAAAGATCACAAATACAATCACAAAATCATTGCACATGTTTACGAACTAAATACCTAATGTAAACAAAGGAAAAATGTTCTTTTTGCAAGTGCTTCGGTTCGAATCTGGTAGGTGCGAAAAACCTGCAAGATCAAACTCTCACCTTTAACCCTTTCACAAACAAGACCTGCTTTTGACACGGTGGGATTTGTGCATGCTGGGATGGATAACGAATACGGACAAAAATAATCTCGAATCTTGTCAAATAATTTGCAATAACTCCTTTATTTCTTTGTCGATTTTCAAAAGGTCTATTGCATGTACTCCGCCTTGAAAATCTCTTTCCTCGGATACATGGATTATTTGTGGTATCCTTTTAATTTTTCCAAAAATTGATCCCAACTGACCAGAAAACGAAATGATAACGACTACGGCAAAATAAGCCACGCTTCAGGTAGGAAATTGTGCAATAATTTTCTTATTTCTGTGTCAATTTTCAAGCGGTTTGTTGCATGTAACCCGCCTTACTGAGCGCTTTCCTCAGGTGTATTACTTATTTGAAAACTCCACATATTTTCCCCAAAAATTGATCCCATCTGACCTGAAAAACGACCAGATTTTTTGTCGTTTTTCTGGTCGGTTGGGATCACTTTTCGCAAAAAGTACAATTAGGTTTCGTGTAAAGCATACATCGGAGGAAAGAGCTCAGTAAGGCGGGGTACTAGTCTGGCCCAGACCCTAGTATTAAGGTAATAGTATAAACGAGCAGACCTTTTTTAAATGACATCCTAGTCTAGAATACTAGGTTTCTGTTCAGCAATGAAAACCTTGAACTTGGATTATAGAGGCAAGCTTTAAGGAGAATGAAAATCCCTGCTCAAATACAGCAAACAGAAACGACTAGGGCTAGTCTAGGCGGGGTACATGCAACAAACCGTTTTTGAATTGACACAGATATAAGGAAGTTATTGCAAAATGTCTTACCTGAAGCGAGGCAAATTTGTCCGTAGATTTACCCATCCCAGCATGCACAATCCCCACCGTGTTTGACGTCCCCATTAGAAATAGCCTGAGAAAACATTGAGACAAAAGAAGAAACTGCTGATAACCAACAGTTTCTCCTTTTGCCTCAATATTTTCTGAGCAATATTGTACACAAATCCAAGCTTGAAAAACATCCATTTTGTCTTCACATCAGCTGTTAAATAGGACCACTCTAAAATTTTGTCGTTTGGGAAAGGGTTAATTTACAGTTGTTTGGAGTTCGATATTGTTCTGTTTACAATTGATAAAAAACCTTTGTAAACATGTGCCGTAGGTAAACATGTGCCGTAATATTATAACTAGACTATAGTTCCAACATTTTAGAATGTAAATTACAGTCGACACTCTTTGTGTCGAAGTCGGAGGGGGCCGTCAAAATACCTCGACATATCCGGAGTTCGACTCATCCGATTTTGTTTGGTCTCGAGACATTTGATATTTGACCGTTTTTTAAACTTATCAAGTACGAATCATACAGGGTGTCCCATAATATCTGTTACTACTTTAAATGCTTGCTGTTTCACTATTAGATGTATTACAGACATCATTTTTATATCAAACTAAAGAAGAAAGAATAAAGTTTTTGATGATGAAAAAAGGGGAGAAATATATGACGTCGTATAACAGGAAGTGACGTCATTTGACGTTGTTCATATTTTCAAAATGGCTCAGATAAGAATTTTGAAACTGAAATTGTAAAATTATATTATTCTACACACTCTGCAACTTTAATGATACGAGATTTAGCAAAACGATATCCAACTATAAAACCAATATCAAGGATGAAAATAAAACGGACAGTTAAAACGTTTGAAACCACAGGTTCCATAGTAGATGGGCATTTGTCAAATCCCGGGCAACCTCTAGAAGTCAGTGTGGACATCTGAGAATATTGAGACGACCAACGCTGATAGATATCTTGATGTTCTCAGAAAGAAACTTCTTCCGTCTCTACGCAGAAAGGGGATTGACCTAAGCGATCAGTGGTTCCAACAAGACGGAGCGACTCCGCATACTTCCATAAAAGTTCTAGAATGGCTCGAACACACATTTAGAGAGAGACTTGTGTCCCTTGAGACGCAGTTTGAGTGGCCACCGCACTCCCATAACCTGAGCCCACTTCAGGATTTTATTTGTTGGTATATGTAAAAGATAACGTTTACAAACCAACGCCAAACATCATTAGATGAACTCAAAATGAATATTACGAGAGAGATGAAGCGCATTAGCATTGTCACATGCTACTCTGTAATTCGGAACTTAAAGACCAGCTGCGACGTCGTAATTCAACAAAACCGACGTCGTGTGGAACATGTGCTGTAAAACTCGAGCCGCTTTTGTAAGTGAATGAATGTATATCATGCTTTTATCTGTAAACTAAATAAAACTTTTTATGTCGCCTTTCTTTTGGTATACAGTTTAGCATGTCCTCCTTTAGTTGGTAAACGTAATAAGTGCTTAAAATTGTAACAGATATTATGGGACACACTGTACTATAATTTGAGCAACGTTTTTCCGTTTGTCTGTTCCCCTACTCTTCCCAAGCCCTTGGGCCGATCTTCACCAAACTTGGAGGGAAGGTGTAGGGCGGCCCCGGGTATTAGCTTGAGGGGTTCATTTTTTGAAAGGTCAAGGTAATCGAGGTCAAAGGTCAAATTTATGTTTTTACGGGTTACGGGTATCGTTTTTACGGGTTACGGGACGGGCTTGCTTACGGGTTACGGGACGGGATTAGGTGGAGGGCAGCCCCGGATAGGTCAAGGTCATCGAGGTCAAAGGTCAAATTTCGAGACGGGTAAAATTGCTAGTATTATTGAAATATAGAAGGAAAATGAAAGAAATTGCTCGTGTCGAGCAATTTCTACCCTTTTCCTACTATATTTCAATGGCTTTAATCAGTTCGAAATTATTTTGTTTTGAAAAAGATACGTCAATAGATGAGGACGGGACCAAATTTGAACTTCGACTTAAGCGAAAATTCGACTAATCCGATGTCGACATAACGAATGTCTACTGTACGTCATTATCTCTTGTTGTTTCTTTTAAGATTATGCAGATGTACAGCATGGTTCGCCGACTGCAGAATACGTCCATTACCGTAAATAGTATTCACCCAGGCGTGGTCAAGACCAACTTTGGTGCAGATCGGACGGGGTGCTGGGCTTGTTTAGCTCCATGTTTACTCTGTTGTAAGTTCGGGTCATTTTCCGTATCTTATCAATAAAGGTTAGATGTAATTCATAAGCATGAAAATTTCGCAATGGAAGACCACGTCCTTTCTTTTGTGTGATATCTCTGCGAACTAAATTAACCCCCTTTACAACAAAATTTGGATACCTTGCTTCAAAATGATGACAACATGTGATTACCAGCTATTTAAAAGACTTTTATCTAAAATTACCTTTAATTTGTTGTGATTTCCATTTCGTTTCTTAATGGTAAATAACGATTGATTATGAATGAAATCTTTCTCTTGTATTGCATAGGCGCCGGTATGACTAGTGAAAGGGCAGCAATATTCTCCATAGACATGGCTACCAACCCTAAAATGAAAGACGCCAATGGTATTTACTTCTACGATTATAAACGAAAACAACCGAACAGTGATGCTAGGTAAAAACGAGTATCATTTTCATATCCATTCTAGATAAATCTTAAATATTCAAATGGGTGACGTTTATGACCATTTTCTATAAATCACACAAATACAGTAATTGGTTGGAATCGTGATATTAAACGAAACAATAATCAATGATGGGACAATTATGTCTTGCACGGACGGGATAGATTACGAATACTCTTAAAAGTATGCCGACGAAGAAATACACTGTGGTCCCACGATAAAATGATTCCCGCCAAACAATAAAGACCATAACCATTTGCCAATTATAGGTTCCACTGCTCAAAACATAATCATATCGATGCTAGTTAGAATTTTTATGTTATAATGACGAAAAGATTTTCACATGGGTCTTTATCATAACATGTTTTTATAGGTTATTTTTTTTATAAACGTCAGATTAACCCGGGACCACATCTTTTTTTTTCCAGAAATCCCCAGCCATTTAAAAGTATCATATTTAGTCTTCAAAAGTTCTTTGATTTCCTTGATGGATCTAACAAGTTTTGTCTTTCAATTTTATCATTGCAGAAATGAAGAATTCCAAGAACAATTATGGGACAAAACATGGACATTCATAGATAACTTTGTCACGAAACAAGAACGACAAATCATGGAAGGCGAATAATTGATGCTAAACAATATTGGACGAAGGATGGGGGCTACATTGCTAACTGGAGCAAACTATTAACCCTTTCTCATACGGCAAAAATAAGGCTGTTCCTACTTAGAATATGTAGCAGATGACAACATATATGTTCGTAACTACCGGATATGTTATCACTTAAGCACAAAAAATATAAAGATAAGGGATAAAAGTTTGGTTATCGTATTTCATTATTTCGTCGGAATTTGTTTCAGAAAGCATTTCCTTTAAAATAAGTTATGTCAGTGTTTTGAAACAGGTTATTTATTCAGATGAGGTATGTGTCCTTCAAACTTCATACCTGCCCTAAGATAAGTAGTTACAAGACCATATCGTCTTGCAGTTGTTTCCCAATTAACCCTTTCCCAAACAACAAAATTTTAGGGTGATCCACTTCAAAAACTGCCACAAATGACAAAATGAATGTTATAAAATATAGGACTTGTGTAAAATATGGCACAGAAAATATTGAGACAAAAGGAGAAACTGCTGGTTATCAGCAGTTTCTTCTTTTGTCTTGATGTTTTCCCAAGTCTCATCTGTTAGGGACGTCAAAATCAGGTCTTGTTTGGGAAAGGGTTAAGAGAAAAAGTAAGAAAGCTTTTCAAATCAATCATATACACAGTGCGGTATCACGTGACAAAATATTTCCCACAACTTTCAATAGTTCTGTCAATACCTGACCGCTTTTAAAAATAGAATACTTGAAGCAGAGACTGGTGAAGAAAAAAAAATCTTATTCGCTGGACGTTGTACATCTTTTAACCCTTTCCCAAACAAGACCTGATTTTGACGTCCCTGATAAAAAAAGGTTTGGGAAAACATTGAAGCAAAAGAAGAAACTGCTGATAACCAGCAGTTTCTCCTTTTGCCTCAATAACGCCAATATTTTCAAAACTAATTGTTATTTTTCAATCAAATTTTAACTGCTTATAGAAAACTGCCGTTGCTATTGCATATGTAAATTTGGTGGAGAAATATTACAAGACACATGAGAAATATACTTTCAAAAATGGGTTCCGTTTTTTTGGGGACACTCTGTATATTATGAACACTTTCCAAAACAGTATTGTCCAACAAGATTAACCCGGGACAACTTAATTTTCGTGCGTAAAGTCCGTTAGTTGAACGTCTAAACAAAACATTGCAGAGGTAGGGTCATTACATATGCAGATGTCCCGGGTTAATCTTGCTGGACAATAAATGATTAGACTGTACATGTAAGTAATTGATAAAAGGACGATTGAGACAAACGTAGAAAATACTGATTATGGGCATTTTTCGTTTCAATATTTACTTAATAATCCTAATCGTCAATACAAGGTCATGTTATAAGAGGAATTATTTTCATAACAGCTATTTTATCTTCGTTTTCTGTTCTTTTTTATGTTTGTATTTAGCCATTCGAGTATTGTTATCAATCTAGTGTTTATAAATTAGATTGAATACATTTCTATTGGATTTGTCATTTCTAATAATAAGCCCATGGTACAGTTTACGGTCTTTTGGAATGTACGGTTTTTTATACCTCCGCAAAAAGAATGTTTTAGGGAGTATACTGAAATCAACCTGTCTGTTTGTCCCTCTGTCTGCCTGTGTACAAAATATTTCTCTGGCGCTTATCTTCTAAACCATACTTTTTGAGTTATTGTCCTTTGTCGTTTTACCTATGCATTTTTGTCCGGACCATATCTTCTTAACCATAAGTGCTAGTGACTTCAAATTTGGTACACTTATTGCCCTTTGTTGTAGTGAAAGCTTGTCCGGGGGTATCAAGTCACATTCTGTGACAGTTCTAGTTTTATTAAATGCCCTTCACCATCTTCGTTAACCTTGATCAACTTAGTAGAAAGTAGAAAATCGTCGGTATTATTCTAAAACCTCGTAACTACAGCTTTTATAAATCTGTAGTTATGAAGTTTTAGAATTACACCAACGAAATACATAATACCGTACCAATGATGAAGAAAACCGCATGACGCTTTTTCGAGAGTCAACGAATACACGGGTGGTAAACTTTGGAACGACCTCCAAAAAGAGTTAGTAAATTTCTGTTCCCATAGCACATCCGGGAACTCGCGAGGTCGGTCCAATGGCTAGAAATGTGTAAACAAATGTAGGTGTCGGTGGTTCTTTTGATTGTTTTCTAGGTTTCTAGCCCAAAATGGATAATTGTGGCAATGCTATGTCGTGTAAAGATGACTTCTCGACGCATACGGCCCAAAACTGCGGTTGAAACCGAAGTAATTTCCACTGGGTCGTTTTTAAAAGTTCAAACACGATGTTGCCTTTTCACAACAGTTCGTCAACAACTGACACATCTTTGCATAATTTGTGGTTTTCCACGAAGAATACAGCCCCGGTACGCACGCCATGGGGAAACGAACTTTCTGTATTACATATCCTGTAAAAATAGCAACGAGGCACATTATTTAGGAAAATTATTGGCAAAATTGCAGTAGAGGTCGTTCCAATAAGGTGGAGCTTGTTCCAATTTGAATGAGATCGTTCTCAGTGCTCTGCTGTTTTATACAATAAAATTAATATCTGTGATATCAGACCAGCCAAACTAAGACAAAAATGATGGCGTTTGAAATATCAGAATTAGCGTCATATCAGAAGCGTCGTTTTGTCTTGTGTGGTGACTTTGTTTAACATGAAAGTCTGTTTCTGATGTTTCTTAAACTCTACGCATGGATCTCTTGAAATGCATTTTTAGCTCACCTGAGCACGAAGTGCTCGATGTGAGCTATTGTGGTCACTATTTGTCCTTCATCCACCCGTCCATTCGTCTGTCTGTCTGTGTACTGTCGTCAGTCTACACTCTAGCATCCACAAACTTTATAAGCCAATCTTAAATTAACTTTGTCAAAATAATGATGGTTGTAAGTTCTTGGATGAGTTCGATTATGGGCCTGATCGAACCAGAATGTATTGAGTTATCTGCCTTTGAATGTCAAAAAGGCTGTTTTTGATTTTATTTACACTCTAGCATCTACAAATATTGACCAATCAAGAAAAAAAGACTTGGTAAGAAAAGTTGATAATAATAATATCTTGGGCAGCTTTGATTATCAGCCTGACTGAAAATGCACCTCTGGAGTTATCTGCCCTTGATTTTGACAAAATTGTCATTTTCGACTTTGTTTTGCTCTAGCATCCACAAATATTTATCAATCTACACAAAAATTGGACAGAATATTGTTGAACATAAGATCTTACATAGGTAAAACTTTCATCCTGATCAGAATGATGCATATTGAGTTATCTGCCCTCGAATTTGACAAAATTGCAATTTTCGACTTTACTTTCACTCTTCAGCATTCATAATTTCTTTCAATCAAAATTATATCCAAAGAAATAAGATCTTAAGAAAACAAGATATTACATAAAAGAAAATTTAAGCCTAATCAGAATGCATCTTGAGTTATCTGCCC
This sequence comes from Fragum sueziense, assembly GCA_963680895.1. Lineage (NCBI taxonomy): Eukaryota > Metazoa > Mollusca > Bivalvia > Cardiida > Cardiidae > Fragum > Fragum sueziense. The sequence continues at coordinate 25,376,596 of OY804596.1, read as the reverse complement.
TTGTATAAGACCTCGAGATCTCCAAAAATTGGGCTGTAGAAACTCATGTGAGCGATAAGGTCATCGTGGCCCTCTTGTTGTATATTTCAGATGGGTGTTTTCAACGGTCGCTAATTTTGGGACCAGTTGAGTTTGAGGGGGACTTGTTGATTTTCTTAGGTACTGGTCCTATGGACATGTAAGATATTGGAGTGAGTCTAGACCACTGGTTACAGTATTTCAAACGCCATCATTTTTGTATGAATTCGTTTGGTCTGATATCACAGATATTACTTTCATTGTATAAAACAGGGGAGCACTGGGAACGATCTCATTCAAATTGGAACAAGCCCCACCTTATTGGAACGACATCTACTGCAATTTTGCCAATAATTTGTTTAAATAATGCGCCCCGTTACCATTTTAACAGGATATGTAATACAGAATGCTCGTTTCCCCAGGGCGAGCGTACCGGGGCTGTATTCTTCGCGGAAAACCACAAATTATGCAAACATGTGTCAGTTATTGACAAACTGTTGTGAAAAGACGACATCGTGTTTGAACTTTTAAAAACGACCCAGTGGAAATTACTTCGGTTTCAAACGCAGTTTTGGGCCGTATGCGTCGAGAAGTCATCTTTACACGACATAGCATTGCCATAATGATCCATTTTGGGCTAGAAACCTAGAAAACAATCAAAAGAACCACCGACACCTACCTTTAATTACACGTTTTTAGCCATTGGACCGACCTCGCGAGTTCCCGCATGTGCTATGGGAACAGAAATTCACTACCTCTTTTTGGAGGTCGTTCCAAAGTTTACCACCCGTGGAATAGGGAGCGACAGGCCAGCGGGCTATTGTCATGGCGGTGTGTCCGTCGTGCGTCCGTGCGTGCGTGCGTCCGTAAACTTTTTCTTTAAAAATCTTCTTTTCAGAAACTACCAGATGGATTTCAATCAAACTTGATCCTTGGGTGACCCATTCTCAGATTCCTTCAAAGAATTTGGATTGAATCAGAATAACCTGCGTTATCTGCCCTTGAATGTCAAAAATAGCTGATTTTGACTTCAATTTTACTCTAAAATCCACAAATATTAACCAATCAAGACAAAACTATAACAGAATATTGGTGACTATAAGATCTTGCCTAGGTTTAATTTTCAGGTTGATCTGAATTTTACATCATGAGTTATGTGCCCTTGAAATTGACAAAATTGCCATTTTCGGCTCTATTTTGACTTTGTTTTCACTCTAGCTAATACAAATATTGACCAATCTAGACAATACTTGTATAGAATGATGGTGACCATAAGATCTTGCCTTGGTATAATTTTCAGCTTGATCTGAACTTATCATCATGAGTAATGTGTGCTTGATATTGACAAAATCACATTTTTGGCTCTAATTTGACTTTGTTTTCACTCTGGCAACTACAAATATTGACCAATCAAGACAAAACTTGTACGGAATGTTGGTGATCATATGATCTTGCCTTGGTATAATTTTCAGTTTGATCTGAATTTTACGTCATGAGTTATAGGCCCTTGAAATTGACAAACTTGCCATTTTCGACTCTATTTTGACTTTGTTTTCATTCTAGCAACTACAAATATTGACCAATCAAGACAAAACTTATACAGAATGTTAGTGACTATAAGATCTTGCCTTGGTATAATTTTCAGCTTGATCTGAATTTTATATGAGTTATGTGCCCTTAATATTGACAAAATTGCCATTTTCGGCTTTATTTTCACTTTTACAACCATTAGTATTAACTAATCAATACATAACTTTCATAGAAATCTTACTGACTATACGATCTTACTTGCTTGTAATGTTAAGCTTGGTCATGCATTTGCTTGTTTGCGCAGCCTGAACTCTTGAAATTGCATTCAACAAGACAAACAATCAGGCCTGTGGAGCGCTTTCAGGCCGACAGGACTGTCTAGTTATTGATACTGGACCAATTTGAATTCATTTCGAAGCAAATTATGTGAAAAAATGTCATGAATAAGCTGGATATTATTAAACATTTTAAACTAGAAGACAAAAAGTTATTACCGACCAGCAGAAATTTTGGTTGGTCGTCAATAACTTTTTTTATCAGCTGAGTTTTACAATATCCTTCGCATCAATAAACTTCGGGCGTTTTCCCCCATTTTCCACATCAAATGCTTTTCAAATCGGTCTTACATATATAGTGATGGTGCAAACAACAAGATCGCAATGACACTAAATCAAGCACCTGGCAATTATACAGTATAATATCGTGCATTAGGAGAATCTTTGAAAAAAGGCTCTATTGAAAATGTTGCGTCACTTAATAGGACATTTTTGTAACTATAAAATGTACACGTGCATTATATGTAGTTATCATAATTATAATACTAAACGTGAGCTTTTCATTTCACAATAAAAAGTCAGAGAAAAAACAAAAATCAACAACAAAAACACGACGTCACGTTTGTAGATTCAAAGGTCATTTATTGGTGAGACGTAGAAAATAGGGGTATTTCAGTCCACTGACCTTTGAATGCGGATTGGTAACTTTCGGAAATGTACACAAAAGGTCCAGTGTAAATGGAACGTATCGTTTAAGACAATGAACTTATTTTTGTACAACGCCTAGCATTGAATCGTACCGTACCACGTGAGAGTAAAAAAACGTGATTAAAATCAAAGTGCTGGGAGCACTGTAATTGGACATCACTGATTGATTAATCGGAGTTGTGAATAATTGATAGGCGTTTCATTCATCCATTTCCTTAAAATTGTGTTTGAATTATCCCATTCCCAAAACGGCAAAATTTTTAGGTGGTTCAATTCAAAAGCTAATGCAGATGACAGCACTTTCTTCGTTTGCCTCAATGTTTTCCCAAACCCCATCTAATAAGGACGTCAAAACCAGGTCTTGTTTGGGAAAGGGTTCAGTCTAAGTCACAATATTATTAAAATCCGTGTGAAGTTACAGTTACATCTTACAGGAACCCATTGAGTACTTATAACCACCTCAAACATAGAAGCGAAAGCTTTTTCCGTGCTTTGGCTTTAACGTTTAAAATATCAACAACGACAACAACAACAAAAATACAAAAAACAAATCATTTGATTCGATGCAGGTTAGGTTAGAACCGGAAATGGCTCTTTCAAACGCGCCTAAGGTGCACTTAATCTCGTCAAATTCATTAGAGTATAAGCTGAGAAATGAAACAAATTATATCTTGAAGCGGACGATTTGTTCGGTGTGAACGTTTCCCACAAGTCACGTGAGTCATCTACCGTGAAGGTCACAACTCTGTATTACTTTTATCGTTGTCCATCTACGGTTTTTCTCACTACCTTTCTGATCCACTTTTTAACATAATTATTTCCGAGCATTCATGCGAAAAGGGGACCACCTCCATATTTATAGTATTTTCCAGAACGGAAAACATAATTAACGAAAAGAGAAAATACTTGAATTTTGCACTGTCTTTGCAACTTTCGAAAATATCGTAACAGTAGTTGGAGAAAATTGGACATTTCAAATGTGACTAACGATTTGTAAAACTCGTGTGCGAAAGAAATGCCCCAATAAAACTGGCTAATTTTGTTTATTTCCATTGAAAGAGAAGTGGACCTCACAATTAAGATAGAATACCCGTTAAGTGGCCATTTTGAAATTCATAAAACATCGGATTTTTCGAGCGTCGCCGTTACGTATCCGAACCTATTTGGACGCGATCGTAAACATTCGGTGATGGAAAGTTCCACCGCCGAATATTTTTGACGTCATCCGAATAATTCCGACGGCGCACGAATCTCATTAGGGGTAGACCACCTTAAACCAATAAATCGAGAAAACCATTGTCGAAATAATGAGAATAAGACGTATACGAATGTCAGAAAACACCCAAATGTCTCTGTTTCGTTTGACAAGTGTAATGAATTCCTGAATGAGGTCTTGATACAGTCGACTGCACGACGTTTTTATCTTTTAAGGTGACTATGGAGAGGGGTGGTACTTTTTAACCGCCCAATGAATCTTTTTTATTTTAACATATGTTGTAAATTAATATTTCCCGAACAAAATATAAAAAAATCAGGGTACATCATCGAGCTCGTTTTTGTGTCAGAGTTATCTGCCCTTGACTAGTAATGGCCATTTTTCGAAAAATTACCCATGTGTTTAAAAGTCTTATAGCAAGTTTTTCTGAATGGATTATTCATAGTGTTATATATATTTAGAGACCTAACATATGTACACAATTGATGATATGATTGAAAGAATTATTTTTAAATGTTCTTTATGAAAAAATGAGAGGGAAAATTGAAAAAAAGCGTTTTTTTACGTTTTTCTGTCAAAATTTTGCAACTTTTTTCTTAATTACAGAAAAATTACCCAATGAATTTTTTTTGTTTTTGGATATTTTGAAGATGATACCAACAGCTATTTTTACACAAAAAATCAGCATACATCATCGAGCAAATAAGAAAGCTTTTTAATGTCAAATTTTGGGTAAAAATCATTAAAATCACTGTTTTGCTACATGTGCTTTATTTTTAACTGTAATTAAAAAAAATCTTGTAATACGGGTGCGATCGTTAAAATTTAGCCCAAGTTGTCTAAATGACACTATTAGATTTTCGCATTGCCGTTTTACAGCAACTGGAACTGCGAAATCTTACCCCACCCACCCACTGCCATTGTGTATCAGATTTCTAAGTTAACAGAAAGTTCTAGACCGAAATACTTTTAGAAACAATGTTAAGTGTTTGAATAACTTCTAATCTCAAAAAAACAGGTACTTTCGTGGTGTAAATTTCACTAAGTTTCTTTTTTTTTTAATTATGTGAGGTAGATCTACTTCTAAAAAAAATAAATTTGTATTTTTTCCAGCAATTGCTTTTATTTTTAACACTGAATCTTTATATTTTTGTAAAAACGATTTATTTTTCAATTTCAATGCAAAAATAAAGTCTGAACACTAAAGCGTCTTCATGAACAAAAGTAATCTTGTTAAATTCAGAAAGTCAAAATCGAACATTTGGCATAAGACTCCGCAAAATAAATATCCTTGGTTGGCTTCCGGTTTCAAAATTATTCGTCCCCAACAAAACTCGACCCATTGATCACAATTTCGCGATTGTTGTTGCTACAGCGGTCAGCCTACAAATACAACAGATCAATATTTGCCGAAGACAGACAATTCAACATAGAAAAGACTAAGCAGACCACGTGAAGTTCATGTTCTCGGTTTAAATCGTCAAGGAAAAGTAGACTGGAAACAATCAAATGAGAGTCGACGAGCACACATTTGGATTGGGATCAATTCCTACACACGAGAATGATGGAAACATGAAATATTTTGAACTGCGTTGTCCTCTATGAGCTCCAGAGTGCCTTCAATTAGCTGTAATTTAAAAAAAAAATGGTGAATTTTAGGATGGGACTTTCGTCAGAACTCACTATCATTATCAAAGCGATGGATTCATTGGAAGGCCTCATTGGCTCTGTGATTTTATCCACAGAAGATCAAATGTACATTTTAGTCCAACAGAAAGAAACTGAATCTGGCGTCTGACAGTCTCGTGGTGTACAGTGTTCAAGGGCGGATCCAGGATTTTTTTTACCAGGGGGAGGGGGGGGGGGGTCCAAGCCCAATATTTTTTCCAGGGGGATCCAAGACCAAATTATGGCTTAAAATGTAGTAATTATGTAACGTTACACTAAATTTATATAGTCAAAATTAAATTTTCTGCCAATGCCAGGGGGTCCGGACCCCCTCTAGATCTGCCCATGGTGTTTGTGTACAATTGAATGCTGAAAACAACTTGGCAAACAGCTTGCAGTATTTCATTCTTCGACAGCTAATCAAAAGACCGGATTGATAAAGATGTTACTGATATTTGAGGCAACTTGTTTTATAATGTGACCATGTGTGAAAATTTATTAGTTCTAAACAGAATGATATCTGCAAAGGCATCTGCAAAAAGGAACGCAAATACGGCTCGAATTTATCAAGTAAACTTGGCACAATTTTGGAAAAACAACAGTAATTCTTGGTTGTAATCATATTCAAAACTTGCAACTACAGCTTGATTGAAGTTACGAGATTTTACAAAAACACTGACTATATATCAATATACATGTACTGTACAGCAAGTTTATTTTTATTTTTATTCTGCCAATGCATTTGTTTGTAATTCAAAACTTGATTTTTGGCTTTGTCATTTCCAAGATGATGAAATTTCATGAAAAGTATCAGACTCTTTAATCTATTTGCATTTTTGACTTATTAGTTTTAGTCCCTTTAAGACATGTGACCTGTCATGCTAAAAGGGACCTTCTGATATGTCCCTTACTGTAAACAAAATTTTGAGAAATTATGTACAAGACTCAGCAGAGGTCAACCAGATGCTTTCTTTTGAAAATTTGACATGTAAGATAGGATTTAAATATTCTAGGTTCAGAAAATTACATTAGAATGAAAAGTACCGACAAGAACCAGTCTGTGCAGACTGACACTGACCGATACGGTTCACTCTTCCAAGGTCCCTTTTAGCATGACAGGTCACATATAAGCAGGAAGTTTGAACATTATAATGTCTAATAAAAAAAATTAAAAGAATGATCTGATTGCAATATACTTTTTCTTCTTTTCCTTTAATATTTTGCTAATCCCCTAAATAGGGCTGCCAGGGTGTTTTTATAGAACAAGATGGAGATGTTATCCTTGAATGTTCATCTTCTTTAGCCCTTCCCCAAACAAGACCTGGTTTTGAAGAATATTTGAGAAAAAAGAAGAAAAAGATGATCATCATCATTTCCTTCTATTCCCTCAATATTTTCTTACAATGATGTACTCAAATCCTATGTTATCAGCATTATCACCACAACATCCTCTCTGAGCTCCCAGCTGCTCTCCAAAATAGATTATCCAGTCAATGTTGGAAGACAATGTCGGAGAGGATATTTGCTGCAACTGGGGATCGAACAAGGGACTTATTGATTGAGATTCGGAGTCGATACCATATTAACTTTTGTGAATGGCAGAATTTTTGACTGTTCTGGTCTTCTGGACTTTATCCTTACCCAAACAAGACCTGCTTTTGATGTTCCTATGAGGATAGGCTTTCGAAAACATTGAGACAAAAGAAGAAAATACTGATAACCAGCATTTTCTCCTTTTGTCTAAATGTTTTCTGTACTACAATGGACACATTTCATGTTCAACAGCCATTTTGTTGTTTTCAGCAGCATTTGAATTGATAGAGTCTAAATTTTGACCGTTTGGGAAAGGGTCAAGATGCTGCACAGGCTATTATGATTTTTAAAACCCATTCCCAAACGGCAAAATTTTGGGCAGTTCCAAATTCAATTGACGCTGCAGATGACAAAACTAGACAGGAATTTTCTATAATATTAATTTCCTTAGAAATATTATAGGGCAATTTAGGAGAAAGTAATGACCATCAGCAATTTCTTCTTTTGTCTCAATATTTTCCCAATCCCTTTCCATTACAGATGTAAAAGCTCAGATAATATTAACCTATTACCCAGACGGCAAAATGATAGACTTCCAAATTCATAGGTGTTGCAGACAACAATATCAGATTATTCACTATTCAGATACAGGGAATTTAACATGGTAGAAAACATTGTGGAAGAAAAAATTTCTTGTCACAAGCAATTTCTTCATTTTCCAAAATTTTTTCTTGAGCCTTAATCTTGTGGGTGTCAAAGGGCGTCACTGTGTGGTAATGGGTTAAGGCAAAAGGAGAAAATGCTGACTGCAACAATTGGAATACTCTCCATGCAGCTCTTTTTGATAGATTTCATCTGTCATTGGGGCATTGATTTTGTCAATTTAACAACATTTTTACCTTATTAACACTTTGCCAAACAGCAAAATTCTAACATGCTCAAATTTCAAAGCCTCAGGTATTGCAGTTGACATGATAGGTGATATCAAAAGTAGAAAATGTGTATACTACAACTCAGAAAATATTGGGCCAAAAGGAGAAAATTCTGGTCATCAGCATTTTGTTCTTTTGTCTCAATCTTTTCCAATGCTTTTTCTGTACGGGAAATCAAATCAAGGTCTTTTTTGGGAAAGAGTTAATGAGTATCATTGCCGTTATTCAGCATCCAATGGAACTACTCGAACCGTGATCATGCAATTGGTCACATATCCAGTTTCCAATCATCCAATTAATCCCTTACCAAACAACAAAATTGCTTGTCCAAATTCAAAGTTATTCTAGACAACAATTTCAAGTAAATTAAATCTCGCATGTTTTTGGCTTTTAGGAAGAAAACATTATGGGAAATGAAGAAATTGCTTGTCACAAGCAATTTCATCTTTATCCACAATGTTTTCCAAAGTCATTACCTTGTAGGGAGTCAAAAAGAGACATTGCATGTGAATAGATTAACCCTTTCCCAAACGGCAAAATTTTAAGGCAGTCCAATTTGAAAGCTAGTGCAGACAACAAAGTAAATGTTCACAAAAGGCCAAAATGTTTATGTTATGGCCAAGAAAGTATTGAGGCAAAAGGAGAAACTGCTGGTTATCAGCAGTTTCTTCTTTTGTCTCAATGTTTTCTCAAGTCTTTTCTATTAGGGACGTCAAAACCAGGTCTTGTTTGGGAAAGGGTTAAGGGGGTGAAATCAGATCAATACACTATTACAGTGCCCCACGAATGAATGTAGCATAAACAGACCATGCATGGATCCAGACAAATTTCCTAGATGGGGTCGTCTTTTCAAGGACTGACTGCATTGCATTTGGTGCATGAAAAATTCCTGAAATTCACTTTGATTAGCCTTTTTTTACAAGTTTGAGGGGACCAGGCCCCATCCCATGATCTGCACATGCAGGTATCAATCAAAATCATAATATACAGACAACTTTGTTTTTCATACAAACAAACTAGAGGCACTGAATACACTCTTTGAACCAACGTTCACAGAATGTACCAACTAACACAAGTCATAAATCAGTTTAACAACTTTATTCAGGAAATCATCATCAGTCAATGGTAACAAAATATAAAAAAACCCCCAAAAACAATGAAATAATACTGATTACAAAAGTGACAAATGAAAAAGACTATTGTGGACTTGATTTCAACTTGGCCAATCAAATTGCAATGAATAAATGCAAGTTGCTCCTTTGATAGGAAATTCAATGCAAATGAATATCAAGCAAACATAATGCAAAAATAATGCATTATGGATCACAGCTCTAACCCTTTCCCAAACGGCAAAATTTAAGGGTGATCCAGACCAAAAGCTGCCAAAGACGACAAAATAGATGTTGACAGAGAGAGGATTTGTTCTAAAAATATCTCAGAAAATATTGGGACAAAAGGAGAAAGAGCTGATTATCAGCACTTTCTTCTTTTGTGTCAATGTTTTCCTTTGCCAATTCTAACAGGACATCAAAACCAGATCTTGTTTGGGAAAGGGTTAAATGTAACAGTCCACATACTCAACAAGCATTGTGTCGAAGCCATAGGGCCTGTCAAAATTAATTGACATATCCGGAATTTGACTCATCCGATTTTGTTCAGTTTTGATTTAAATCAGATTTTTGTTGCTCATCTAGTGTGTTCTAAATTAAAATATAGCAGGCAAAGGAAAGAAATTGCTCAAAATGAACTCTTCCAATGTTGATATTTATATATAACTAGTGCTGACTGCAACAGAGTCTGGCAGATGTCTCAATGATAGATGACAAGCAAGCTTGCAATGACAGTCAGTTTGAAATATTTTAGTGTGAACAGTAGGCTGAGTTTAAATTTGAAAGTAGTTGCAAACTTCAAAATTATTGTAAATATCAGCAGAGCAATAGATACAAGAGAGTAAATAGCTTTTCAAAATGAACAATTTCACTAAAATGTTCATCAAACCTTGTGTTGTGGGTACTCATTAGAATCGTATCGTCGAGTAACCACAACATAGGGTTTGGATTTGAAATAGAAAATTTAGAATGTCTTCACACGCTCTCATCTGTTGCTCTGGGTAAAGGACAATTTAAGGAATTTCAACTCAAAACCCTATGTTGTGTGTACTCATTTAAATATTTTTGAGGAGATGGTCTTAATGACTACCAACAAGATAGAGTTTGCTGAACTATAAATGATAAACCATATCTTTAAAGAAGTAAGCCTATATCACCTCTGCTCTGGAAGCCTCTATTCTGCATCTCTGTAAAACTATTTATAACTGCAAAGGATAGAAAAAATGAAAGAAAAGGAGAAGTTCATGAAAATCAGTAACTTCTTTTCTTTCAATGTTTCTTTATAGACTCTTTCAATGTTTCTTTATTGACTTTTTCAATCTTGACAGAGCTGAAAAGGGGTATTGAATTCTCAAAATACAAAATATTAAATTTCCATAAAACCCTGTGTTGTAGGTAGATGATCTAATTAATGGGGAATGAGTTTATCTAGCAAGCAGTGACTTAATTTCGGACAAACAATAGAAAATCGTGGATGTTGTTATAAAAGCTTGTAACTACGGCTTGTCGATTCAAGCCATAGGCAAGGGCGTAGCGCCCATTACGCAAAATACGCAAGTGCGTAATGTAAAAAATATCACGAATAGGTCGTAGGTTGCTTTGTATCGTTTTTTGGGGTGAGTTTTGCCGTTTTTGTGTCTCAAAATGCACATAGAAATTAGAATTCACAAAAACAAGTCTTACACATCAAATTTTTCTCGGGGAGACCCCGAACCCCCTTAAAAGCGGGGATATCCCCTCCTGTGCTCTCCGCCCTACGACGCTCGTGCGTAATGTAAATAAATTTCTGGTTACGCCCATGATAGGTACGAGATTTCATAACAATGCTGACGGTTTACCAAAACAATACAGTAAACCAAGTCTATTTTTAGCACAGAATTCATTGCCATTGGAATAGTCTCTCAAAATTATCTAAATTACTACCCACAACATAGGGTTGGGGATTTCAAGCCGTATGTACGAGATTTCATAACAATGCTGACGGTTTACCAAATCATAACGGTAAACCAAGTCTATTTTTAGCACAAAATTCATTGCCATTGGAATAGTCTCTCAAAATTATCTAAATTACTACCCACAACATAGGGTTGGGGATTGCAATAAATATCTTAATCCCTCTTAATAATCTCCTTTGCTCAAAAACAGGTCTTGTTTCACTTTGTACTTTTCTTTGTTGTAATGATCACCTGCCAGTAATACCCGAAAGGGGAGTTAGGCAGTATATATAGATAGATAGATGATCACACTAAATGTTCATTAAAAAAAACACACAAAATCACTTTCGTTTCGTATCAAAAAATCCGTAATCAGCTGTATTCTTCGTGATCTATGGTTTACGTGTCCATGATTTCTTAATATTTTCTCGTCTAAAAGTCCCGTAATGACAGTATTTGCGTAGTAGAAGCTGTTGGCAGTGGAAGTAACAGTTAACTCGTAACTTTTCTCGTCGAAACTGTCTCGTTTTTTGCCCGCCTCGTCGTAGTTTGGATATTTGATGACCCTTCAACAATGGCAAGCGATAATACTCCATTTAGCCGAAGATTTAAAAACGTTATGAAGTTCGTATCTTTCAACCGAAGGCAAAGAATAAAGAACAATCGACTGTCAACATTCTTCAGTCGATCAAATATGGTCCGCCATTATTTTGTTTTTATGTCCGGTTTATTTCCATTGACTAGGACACCTGGCCTAGTTACCAAATCCAGTCTACGAAAAGCGGTAGCCGCATAATAAACATTTCGAAAAAGTCACGTGGGCGCTCTCCATAGTCTCCTTAATTTTTTTTTATAAAAACCAGTTCAACATCTGAATAACTTATAAAATACGCAAGATGGAGTGTTTCAAGGTATTTATCATTTTATTTGTTATAAAATTTGTATAAAATCGTTATCAATTAACAAACGGCAAAAAATTAGGCTAGTCCAAATTTCAAGGTGTTGCAGACGACAATTTAAATACATGTAGACTGAGATTTTAACTTTTTGGTTTTTAAAGAGTTGAAAACAGAGTGGGAAATTAGGAAATTGCTTGTGACAAGCACTTTCTCCATTTCCCACAATGTTTTCCAAAGCCATAATTTCGCAGGGAGTCAAAAAGAGGCAATGTGTTGGAATCGGTTATACAGTTTCCCGAAGTCAAAAGTAGTGTCAAAAATCCAACCCCAACAAAAGCTCGTAGAATATATCTTTCGCTCCAGCATTTCCCAAGCCTTTCGTAATAGGGAAGTCAAAACCATGTCTTGTTTGGTAAAAAGCTAACCGATGTCAACATAAGAAGTGCAAACTGTTTTCCCCAAATATGCATTTGAAATGTCGTGGGTCTGTTTCTGTACATATCATAATATAAGATTTCACCGTCTTTTGTTACATTTACCCTTTCAAAAATAAAAGCAGATTTTGACTTTCGCGGTAGCTTTTGAAAACAATATATGAAATGAAGAAATTACTAAGACTGTTCACCTTTTTCCTCGACATTTTCGGTTATTTGTCATTATGCCATTATCAACACCTTTGGGACACCATAACATTTTGTGGTGTCGGAAACAGTGGCTGCTTGTATTTGATAAAATTGAATGTTGGATATACAGTTGGGACGTTGTTGTGTAGTTGTTGTAGTGCCTTGTGTCTAAAACATTGCTCGAAGATTAAAATTATTTAAGGTAGTCCACACTAATGAGATTCACGCGACGTCGGAATTATTCGGGTAACGTCGTTTACATTCGGCGGTGGTAATGACACAAAGCTAAATGCTTTTCATTTTAATTAATAAGCGTTTTTAAAAGTAGGGGCCTATCTTTGAGTGAATAAACATTAAACGTGTATCCTTGGACTTTAAATTGTTGGTAATAACAAATCTTGTTCACTCGTAAGTAGGGAATTAGTTACATTCACACAATGCAACCCTGTATCTTTTATCCCACTTTTGTGTTTTCAATGGATTGAACTTTACAACTTTGAAGTGAACTGCAGAAGTTGCACAACCTTTCACTTATCCTACACACTTGATTTGATCAGACTATGTTTAAATATATAGCCTGACAAAGATAATTTAGCAATTTTGATATTTATATCATGCATTGCTTTATATTACGTTTACCTAACTTTAAAGACAGTTATTAACAGTATAGTACATCAAAATCAACCCGGGACGACTTAATTTTCGTGCACAAAGTCCGTTTGTCGGGCGTCTTAAACCAAAGTGGACTCACTACATATCCCGGGTTAATGTTGCTTGGCTATACATAAATTGTATACAATGCTGAATTGTCTTCTCTAGATTGACTTTTTCACCCTCTTAAAACACAAAACCCGTCAAAACAGGATGAGTGACCTTTTAATGTCCATGCAAGTATTGTCATATTACGAGGGTATAAAAAGGTTTTTAGCCTCGCATAGAAAGAGTCCACTATTTGAAGCTGCTTTAGTCATCATCATCATCATCATCATCATCATCATCATCATCATCATCATCATCATCATCATCATCATCATCATCATCAATATCATCATCATCATCATCATCATCATCATCATCATCATCATCATCATCATCATCATCATCATCATCATCATCATCATCATCATCATCATCATCATCATCATCATCATCATCATCTTCATCATCATCATCATCATCATCATCATCATCATCATCATCATCATCATCATCATCATCATCATCATCATCATCATCATCATCATCATCATCATCATCATCATCATCATCATCATCATCTCTCTATGCCTCCACACTATTCTCTTCTATTGAAAAGGAAACGTGTTGATGAAGAATTGTTCTACTTCCACCATAAACAATTTCTTTGCTGGGATATTTAGCTTTCTTAATGATCATTTTGGTGTCAGTAATGACTTTTTAATCGGGACAAATCTAACATTATGGTATATGGTGACGGGACAATTGATGCATCTCCTATCCCTTTCAAAATATAAAACAATTGGTAGAATGAACGTTTTAACGTGTTCACATACGTATAATAATATTCTTGACATGTGGCGATCGTTCATATAAAATAATAAATTTTAATTGCCTAATGCACCACGTTTTAACAGAAAAAAGAAGCAGCAAACTACCGGTACCAAGTTGTGTTCTTTCTTTCAAGAACCAGATCGATATGATCTTTTCTATAAATTCAAAAGGCTGATGCTTCCGAGAAATATTGAGCCGAAATCGAAAGACAACAAGAAAATCGTACTGATTTCACTAGTTTACCTACCGATACATGTTTGATAGATGTATAGGATAGTAGATCTTTTGCTTATTCGCCAGATTAGCAAACAATGTGACACTATATATCACAGCTTTTCAAAACAAATTTCGTAACTCCAGCTTAAAACAAGTTGTAGTTACGATATTTATTTCAATCAACTATGAAATACTGGCATGCCAGACACGACTAAACCACTTTTCAGTTATTGTGTATGTTGTTCGCCATTTTGATGACGACGCACATGGCGTCATGCCAAACATCCACGGATGGTCCACAGGAAGCACCTACTTCGTGTAAAGTTGAACTCAACAAATATACAGGCGAATCCAAGTAAGTAATCTGTACCCCCCCCCCTGGAATTGGCCGAAAAATTACATTTTGACCATATAACTTTAGTATAACTTTACATATGGCTGCTTTTCAACGAAAACCTCGTAACTGCAGCTTAAAACAAGCTGCAGTTACAAGGTTTTCGTTGAAAAGCAACTATTTTTATCACACTTTATTTAAAGTGACATTTCACAATTATTTTTACCTAAATTTCACTTTTTTTCAATCTGAAAGAGCATATTTTCTTATGAACATTCTGAAAATTTCGAGCCAAAATATTGAACCGTTTACGAGAAATATATATTTTTGTGCTAAATTTTAACAAATTGTTGTGGACAACAGTTTAGATTATATAGAATTTGTCATTTATGTCTCAACTTTGAAGGCGTATTTTTCGTTTATTAATAACAACTTCATGAAACCAATAGCATTTCTACGCATTAGAGTAAACAATCTTTGCATCAAGACATACTTTTAAAAATGAAACAAATGTGAAATGTCACTTTAAGCCATCATTTTGGCGTGGACCCCCCTCCCCTGGAAAAAAATCCTGGCTTCGCCATTGAAAATCACCAAAAAATCAAGGTTCTCGATTTGCCCGAATCTACAGAAAATGCAAGAGGCAAATTCACAAGTTACTTGAAAAAGATAGATCTGTCATCACGGTAGCATTTTTGGTCGGAATAGCTGATATTTTACTCTCCGTACAGATAGAGAATACCCCCGCAAACGGAGTTAAGATGGGGTATATTAGAATCAGCCTGTCGGTCCAGTGGTTGGTGGTTGGTCTGTCACCATAACTTTGTCCGGACAACTCCTCAGCCTACACTTATTGACCGATTTATTTCATACTTGGCACAAGTGTTCATTGTGACATGTACATGTGCAAGATCGCTCATTTCGAAAGATTAAAACTAATATGCCAAAACACTCATTTGTTCGCTAATTTGATCCACCCCTTTGCCAAAAATGGTTCATGAATAATGAAACACACGAAAGTGCTAATCCTATAGTTAAAATTATTAGGCTGCGACGGTTTCAAACTGATGTTCTACTTTACATTAAATGTAATTTTTCGGTCTGATAAATTAGCTATTAGTTTGTAAAGGTAATGGAATAAGACGAAAATAGTTATAACAAAAAATAATACAAAATCTTTAGATTTATGTAAAGTAAGAAATCGGTCTTTGTAAAAATGAAACGCAAATACTACTTCTTTCACTTAATACATTCAAAATTAAACAACAATCGTTACATTTGCTTTCTTTTATCAAAATAACTAGCGATTCTCGTTTAATTTTAAATGTATTATATACTTGGGGATAAAGGAAACGCGCCAAACAGTTTGGTCAGCACTTTTTTTTTAAAATATCACCCTCATTGGAATGTTATTTTTAATGAATTGTAAAACTCCATAAGTTGACTTTCATGTTCCAAATTTTAATTGAGGCCATTTTTAACACGTTCTGCCAATACGCGGTTAAATGTGACCGGTTTTGCGTTTACGTCAATAAAAACCTTACATGTAGTTACCTTAGTCAGCGTCTCGCACTTAATCCAGAATAACATTAACGATTTCTGGCTGAAATTTGGTTGTTGTTTTGCACATGAATAGTCTCGACAATCTTCCTCGGTAATCGGGATGTATTCCGTATAAGAATCAAGCAAATGCAATAGTTCTAACATCGTGACGTTACACGTCAACAGCCGCTATTCGGGTAATTATCAGTTGTTCCGTTGGTTCTAAGACGTTAGTACAAGCGTTATATTGTCGATGGACATGCGCCCAAGTTAGCAGCAAATGCGGTTTTAGATGTCCCATATGTTCACATCAAAAGTGATGCCGAACGTTGTATTTGAATTAGATATATATATATATATAGTTTCAGTGTAATGCCGGGAATTTAATCTAAACGAAACTCATTGCCTTTTGTCGAGTCTAAGTTCACCTACACAATTCCGAAGAGCTTGATGTACGAGTAAAGTTTGGCCATGTGAAGGTATGCACGTGGAAAATGTGTAAACGTATATTATGACTTTATGTGACATGTTTGACTGATTTTATAGTACACGCAAACATCAATTTCATTGTAAAGTAGCCTAGTCTAGTAGTTATTTTCTGGCAGAGGCCTAGAAATCGAAAGTGGGAGGCCGGAATGTGTATGCAAAGTTTAATACTGGAAGTTGTTCAGGAACTTCTGCTGTACTAGAAATGCCCTGTCTGCAAGTCAGCAATTGACCTTTGCGTGAGTTACAGGGGTCAAAGGTCACTGAGTGCAAAAATGTAGAAATTCACTATTTTGTTATATTTCGAATCCTCGAGCAAAGAAGCTATCTTGTGAATGAATGAAAGTTGTGTTTTCTTGTTGGCCAGATTGTTGGCTACATTTGTTGCCATGTCTGCAGATTCATTGTCAGTTCTATGAGGTCAGAACAGGGGTCAAAGGTCACTGAGTGCACAAATTCTTAAATTTCATTTATGTCGATTCAAAGACTTCCAGGCATGGAACTTTGAGTTATGAATAAACAATATTTATGTTTTCTAATTACCAAATATATTGGGGAATTTTTTGGTTCCTGTCTGCAGATTCCCAGCCAGTCATTAAGGTCAGAAAATGGGGTCAAAGTTTAATGAGTGCAAAAGGGCTATTTGAAAATATTCCTGGTTAAAATTAAATGTTTTAAATCAATGGTGTTGGCTTTTAAAGAGACAGAAGTTGTATTTTATGTTTGTCAGATATGTAGATAACATGTTTGTCCCTGTCTGTAGATTCAAAAATAAAAGTGAGAACATAAAGACAAGGGGTCAAAGGTCATTGAGTGCAAAAATCATCAAATGTCATATATATCCATTCCCAGACTGCAAGACGTGGAAGGACGAGTCACGAATATGCAATATCTATGTTTTCCAGTAACCAAATATGCTGGGGAGCTTTTGGTTCCACTGTCTGCAGATGCCTAGCTCGCTTTTAAGGTCAGAAAATGTGCCAAAGGTCAATGAGTGCTGAATGCTCTATTTGACATTATTCCAAATTCAAAATAATGATTTTAAACTTTAAAGTTGGCTTATGATTGGTCAAGAGTTGTATTAAATGTTTGTTAAATATGTTAAATATGTAGATGACATATTTGTCCCTGTCTCCAGATTCAAATTCAAGATTTAGAGATAGCAAAATAGAGATCAAAGGTCAAAGAGTGCAAACATTTAAAAGCGATAAATACTTGAAAATATGGATATTAACTCAAAAACAGTTATGAAACATTGAAATTTCAATGATACTTACTCTGTTAATAATTTTGATTCGAAAATAATTATCCATGATAAAGATAGATCTAGATATGATTGAAATAATCAATGGCAATTTGTCCATTCTGAGAAGTAAATTGTTTAAATCTAAGTAGATAATTATAATATTGTTTCATGTGAAATATAGCATTTTGTATATTATTTCTCGTGAGTTCTCTTATAGAAAAATGCCCACTTATATGTTTTATATGCATTTGAGGATAACTTATGGTCAAGCTATTATTTGTTTTTGTGATTAAGATGTGGACTTATAACCAAAATCTCCGAAAAGCCTTACACGATATATAGATAGCTATCAAACCAACTAGAATACCAAGCTGTTAATTTAATTTTTCATTGAAATTACAACAGGGGCGATAACCATTTTTGATAATTGCACACTCCTCTTTTCAATAGATTTATTCGGTTTATTGGTACAAAACACATGTAACCAGGGTCCAACATTAACTTTTTGGGCTACCAGACAGTCTGGCCTGTTGCTGCCAGATGCTGCTAGCCCTGACCAAACATGCACTGGTCCTGACCAAATATTTGGATAAAAGGGAAATGTTGTACACAACAATAATCCTTTCATAAGCTAAAAGACAAGTTTTGAGTCAAACATGAATAAAAACTTGAATGGCCCATGTTCTTGTTGTGTCACATATCCTGTGTTTTCATTATGGTAATAGTGACTTCGATTTGAAATTAGGCTGACCAAGTTGGTCTTGCATCTTTGGGATCTAACTAGCCCTGACCAAGCAGCAGGCAGTTAATGTCTGTCGGGCACAGGTTAATGTTGAACCCTGACTGCAGTTCTGATATCTTTTGTTTTAAATGATAATACAGAATAAGCAAGTTACAAACCAAACTCTACTGGTATGCGATCTCCTTGTTAAAATTTGTCCCAAAGAAGACAAGGTGTCTATTCGTAACTCTGTTGATTCTGTTTGTTAAATTAGCAACTGCTTACAAAGCTATGATTGAATTGAATTATACCATCCCAATTTACAAATTGACAACCAAGGATACATTTTAAAATATTTGTATTTTTCTTGAAAATATTTTTGAATGCAAGTAGATTCTTCGTTACATTTACGCACCAATCATAAACACATCTATGACTTTTGAATCCACATATTATTATGCTGGGTTATTCATAAAGACATGCATGTAATAAATACTCATTCTTATTGTAGATTATATCAAATCTTCATGACCAGAATAGAATGCTTATAATACATGTCCACGAGACTCATGTTAAAAAATGTACACACATTGAAAGAGCTTGTGTAGACCTATTTCGAAATTCATCCATACTGTAGGAATTGTAGTCAGGAGGAACAGACACATGCATGCATGCCTGTACCCACACCGAAGTCTTATTATACATTTCGTTAGACACAGAAGGGGGTCTTTTACAATGCCCCTTCTGAAATCAATAACAAATATAAGTAGATCTATTTACTGACATGTCATGTGAAAGCAAGATACATATCTTTTTTTTCAATTCTTGAGCTGAACAAGGCTTTGGAACAGTTCTTGCTTTATGAGTTAGATTCTGGTATGAACATAGGGATGTACTTACAAATGAGGATTTGAGTTTTGGCTTTAATCAAAATTGAATAGATAACATACTCATTTATTGAAGAGAGTGGTTTTGCCAAACTAATTTGACATCCATTTGCCAATATACAGATCATGGTCTGGGCAAAGTTGAACACTTGCATGATGCATCTATACCAAAATTAAGTTGAGGTAGGTACTTGATTATAGACATTGTCTCAATACACCAAAATGGGTTGGATAACAAACAATTTATATGACAAATGCATAATTTGACATGTACTCCATCAATACTGAAATAAAGATAAGAAATAGTACAGTATTTACATAAAAATGAACATGTTGGTCATTGCAACAATGACCCCGCTATTTTTAACAATATTTATATAGATCGATGAAAGATGAAGCCAAAATCCAATTACTAGCTACATGTATGAAGATACATTGTTGGGCAAAAGTCATTACTAAATGTATGGTACCGGGTATTGTAATGAAAATATTAAGACACTGCTAAATGACTTGATTTCAGTTTTCATTTTTCTCTTTTTAGTCTGCCTGGGTCATTGTAATAAGATCGCACATGCAGTTAATTTTCGAAGTTTAGATAACATTATTCAGTACTTTCACCATTTGATGTTGGTCTTATTAATCTCTACTGTGATTACTTGAATTGTGTCTTCGAATCAAAGTTATTGTCAGGTTTAAGTATCATCGAAACCTCAATTTTGCACATCTTTTTTATGCACAGCACATTTTCAGGGAATTTGTTTTATATTTTGGTAAATTTTTACACTCTTTGACCTTTGACCTCTATTTTGTATACCTGATATTTTCAATTTTGATTCTGCAAACAGGGCTAAACATGACATCTACACATTGGGGAAGCGTAAGATGTATAACTATTATCCACCAATTAACATATACAAATGTCTTGAAACATATAATGGACCAGGATTAATTTGATATAGCGTTATTGTACTCATTGACCTTTGGCTTCCTTTTCTGACCATAAAAAAAATAACCAATTATATGCAGACAGGAATCAAAAGATCCAAAACATATATAGCGACTGGAAAACATAAATACTATCTATTCATTACTCTTCGTTCCATGCTTGGGAGTCTTGGAATCGACATGTATGAAATTTAAAAATATTTGCACTCTATGACCTTTGACCCCTTTGTATACACTCTAGATTCTAATTTTGAATCTGCAGATAGGGGCAAACATGTCTTTTACGCCTTTAGCAGACATATAAAATACAACTTACTTTCTTAAATTAGCAAACACCAGCATTTAAAACGTTAAAATTATATCAGGAATAATTTCAAATAGTGTGTTTGCACTTGGTGACCTTTGACTCTATTTTCTGACCTTCTTACCTAGCTAGGAATCTGCAGAGAGGATCCAAAAATTTCCCCATTATATTTCATTATTGGAAAACATAGGTATTGGATATTCCTAACTCAAACTTTCATGTCTGGAAGTCTTGAAATGGACATATATGAGTTTTAAGGATGTTTGCACTTAGTGACCTTTGACCCCTTTTCTGACCTTATAGAACCAAAATTGAATCTGCAGACTTTGCAAAGTTTGTAGCTAACATCCAGGCCAACTAGAAAACACAACTTTCGACCATCCAAGATTTAACTTCCAGGTTCGAGGATTAGAGATCTAGAAAAATAGCGAAATTTGGCATTTTTGCACTCAGTGACCTTTGACCCCTGTTTTGACCTTAAAAGTCAAATTTGAATCTGCAGACAGGCCAAACCATGATGCCCACATGTTGGGCTATCAGAAAAACACAATTTTCGTCCATACACATTCCTGCCTCCCACTTCTAAAATTTTGGGTTTCGACTACCAGACTAGCCTGTAACCACGAGTAAGGGTCAAAACCTCGTCTGATTGTTCTATTTCCTAAACTGGCCTACTAAGCACGTGTTGACCACCTATCAAAGTACCCAAATCTACATGAAATTCAAAATCTACAAAGTCATCGACTTTTTAAAGTCATTCTCAATCGTTCAAATAATTATAAAAATGATTTTAAAGGGGCATTGGCATATAGAAAACAAATGTCCTTAAACCTAGTCGGACCATCAAAAAACAAGTTTAGATTTTTTTGTGTTCATCGTTTGTAACTCTTTCACAAGCAAGACTTCGAATAAACGACTGCATAATTCTAGACATAAGAACTCCAGAAATTATGGATGAATGAAAGTGCTGATATCTTACATTTTCTCATTATCAACCAATGGTATCTGTACTGTTTAAACAGAAGTTTCCATTTACAGCAACACGTATTGACTTATCCTCGCAAATAGAATAGTCAGACAAGGTTTTGACCCTTACAGAAAATGTTTGGGAATAGAATTAAAGCAATAGGAGAATTGATTAAATCTAGCATTGTCTTCTTTGACTCATTGATTTCTGTTCTGTGTTGATCACAAATCATAACTTTTTTTACCATTCATTATGTCGTCTGCAGTATTCTTTAAATTGGAACTGTCTAAAATCTTGCAGTGTGGGAAACGATCAAGCTGAGTGTGAGAGGGTCAAGTTTAATATCCTACTTTTGATACCCTCAGTCTCAAAGCGGAACTAATTATACATATTGTAATATGATTAAGCCTCAAATATAGGTTTGGGTCATATTACCTGACCGACCTTGGCAAAATTGGGTCGACCCTATTTTTTTGCACTCACCCCCCCCCCCTCACACACACACAAAATAAATGAATAAATAAAATAAAAAGAATAAAAACAAAACAAACAACAAAACCAAAAGACCCCTGTCTAAAAAAATACATAAAGAAAGAAAGTTTAAAATGAAATAAGAAATAAATTGATATAAGGCCTAACGATCGACCTTCTTTTCCCCCCACATAATGTGACATGAAACCTTATCAGATCTTTTATGACAGACTGTCGAATGATAATTCTGTAGTGTATGGGCTTCGACATCTGTGTTCCAACCATTGTCAGGCTACAAAGCCGGAGTTTCTTTCAGCCTCTTATGGATTTAAGCACATACTCCTATTAAGCGAGAAATCCAGCTCTACTTTTTGTTAAAGCAAGGGCATTCTTTGAAACAAAAGGCCTAAGAGGGCCTGAATCGCTCGACTGGCTGATTTATTAAAAGAATTATCTAATGATTTCTTGCAAGCCTCCGACTGTCAAACCCCTATTTTCTGACAAAGTTTGTCGACTTTTAAAGAATTTTTGGCGATTTCTGTAAGTCTGATAAGCCCCGCCCTGCCACGCCCACATTTACATGTATAAACCAATGAAAATTCTTTTCGCAAATTTAAGCAAAGCACTACCCAAGGAACATATCTGCCAAGTTTGATCAAAATTGGCCCACTGGTTTGAGAGAAGAAGACTTTTTAAGAGAAGTTTACGCACGCACGCACGGACGCACGGACGGACGCACGCACGACGGACACAACGCCATGACAAAAGCTAGCTGGCCTCCTGCAAGTGGAGCTAAAATATCAGTTTTACTCACTTTCATGATGGTCATTTTTTGCATGACAGGTAACATATACTGACATGCAAAAGAAAGTGTGCATTTAGTTACGAGAAAATATTGTATATTTATTGAAGCAAAATACAATCATATTTATGCTGTATAAAAGTTTGCAAACATGTTTCAGTTGAAGGAAGTTGACTGACATTTGACCGTTAACAGACGTACACTTAATCTGTAAATAACAGAATATTTTGTTGGTTTTTGGTCTTTCATACTGGACAAGTAATTTTCTGTAAAATCAGTACTTGTTGTGCCCTCTACGTCTATAGGCCAAAGAAAATGTTTAGCCCGCATGGATCTGACATCTGGTATATTAAATAACCGGACACGTACCAAATTCAGAACAAAACCCAACATAAACAAAATACCATGAGTCTGAAACGTTTACTTTTCATCATCTCTTATTTACACGTAAAGGAAGTAATTTAATATGGTCAAATTTCAGTAAAATATGTTACGGATATTCTACGTACCTGAATCCAAGCATTAATGTTTTATGTTTTTACGTTTCAGTATAAAGCCAACGATTCCGAAGACCGACCTGGCCTTGCTGGTGTTGATCGGATTTGCTGGTTTCTCCATATGTGTGTCCCTCGGCTATCAGGCCTTACGTAAATATGTCTACAAAGACGCCCACAACTTGGATACCGTGTTTGATGCTGGCGGTCGCGTTAGCGTCAGTCTTACTGCAGTTACGGTGACGTCACAGATGTTATGGCCTGGTGATTTTGTACTATTTGAAACGCTTATTGCGAGGGTGAGTTTCTTTAAGCATCTGAATATACATGTTCTGCGCAAAGTAGGAATTAGTACATTTCTAGAATTGTCCTGCGCAATGTAGGAATTCTTACTTTGTCCGCCGATTCCAGAATTGTACCGGACAATTCTAAAATTGCGCAGGGCTTGTAAATCGCATATTTGCATTCCTACTTTGTTCTGTGGGCAAAGTAAGAATTTTTTGGACAAAGTAAGAATGTTGAATCGTGTGCGTCTTAGTGAAAAAATAGGTTTTTTTTCGAGGAATCTGCAATAAAATAAATCAACGGTATTTTTGACGATTTACGTTCATTTCTTCCCCTTGCTCGGTCTTTGTCTATTGTAGTGATTTTGTTAAATAACCTATCTATTTCTTTCGTAACGAAATTAAATATTGATGAAGATAAAATCATAATTTATGATCAATATAGCGAAGAAAAGATTGAGACAAAAGGAGAATACACTGGTAATTAGCATTTTCGTGTCTTTATTCAAAGTTTTGCCAGGCTGTTTCTGTAAGGGACATAAACCTGGGTCTTCTGGGGGAAAGGGTTAAAGTATTCTGACAATTTTTGGATTGAATTGTGTAACAATGTTATCGCAAACTTCTCAATGTTAAGTTTGCGATAACATTGTTACACAATTCAATCAAAAAATTGTCAGAATACTTTAACCCTTTCCCCCGGAATTAAATATATTATATTCTTTAATAATTATGTATTTAAATATTTTATAAATTTTACAAATACGCATAAATAATTTATGTATTTATTGTAGGTGATAAAATATTCTTACTTTGTATCCACATTCTTACATTGCGCAAGCAGTTAAAAATCGATAATAGATTCTTTCTTTGTCCCGATTCTTACTTTGCGCACGACCAATTCTAGAATTGTCCGGGCAATTTAGGAATTCTTACTTCGCCCGACAAAGTAAGAATTCCTACTTTGCGCAGGACAATTCCGGAATTGTACTAATTCTAACTTTGCGCAGAACATACACATGCACACTTATGTATGTGTTCTTGTACAATCTTACACAGAAAATGCACTCAGTATTGGGTTAATTCATATTCAGAATAATAAACTAACGTCATTCTTTTGACAAGAATATTACATTTCGTCCCTGTCAAAATGATAAACGAAGGTTAACTACATATAATGTATTTCAAATAATTTTTGAAAGAGAAGGATTATGTAGCAACAAACAAGGTACACCGATAAACACTATTTAAGGGAAACAGTTTGTTAGTGCAAAAAATGATGTGTTATTGTCCACCAAAATTAACCCGGGACAACTTTATTTTCGTGCGCAAAGTCCGTTAGTTGAGCGTTTTAACAAAACATTGCCGAAGTGGGGTCATTACATATGCAGATGTCCCGGGTTAATCTTGCTGGACAATAACTAGAGGTAATGTTTATGTAATGCGTTGGGTAAATTCATTTGTTCATTCTTTTACAGTCTGGTCTCGGTGGAAGTTTGTGGATTTCTCTAGGAATAATATTCCTTATTATTCTGTTCCCACTAATGTCCTTGTACATCAAAACGAGAGCACCAGGCGCCAAAACATATCTACAGGTACAGTGTAACAACAACGACCATGAAATCAAACGTTTAAGAAATTTAGTTAATTAGTGATTGCCCGAAAACAAATAATTTTAGAAAAAAGTAAGTACTGGTAATATATGAGAAAAGAAAATTATTTCTTCATTAACGTCGAAAAGGACCGAAAAGAGGGGATAATAGAAGAGGGTTATGTGTGTAAGTAAACTTGATGTTGGAACCGTTCAAAGGGGACTACTCTTTTTATAATCTTGATGATTTTATGCACATCAGAGGCGCGTTCTTTAGAGCGAGATTTTTTAATTTCATAAGACGTTTTGGATAAAGCGTTTTTAAGACCAAGACTTTGACCGAGCTGTTCCGAATGCTCCATATTTATACAAATGACGTCATCATGACGTCATTTGTATAAAGTATGGAGCATTCGGAGCACAGCGGTTTATAAATTATGGAGCGTTCGGAACAACTCGGTCAAGTCTCTTTTATATAGTTTCTACAGAATTGACCGAGGGGTTCCACACGAAGTATAGGGTAATGGCGCCTCCCATTGAGCGTCTTAAAAATCTTGCTCTAAAGAACACTTTAGCCTAAAATATCTTAAGAAATCTCAAGAAATTTCAAGAAATCTCGCTCTAAAGAACGCACCTCAGGATTGTCGTCCCAGAGGTATGTCACTCCTGTATTGATAGATCTAGCATAAATATGAATCACTTTTAAAAAGACATAATCGTAAACACTGATTGATAAATTCAGGATGGGTTTACCACCACTTTATCATATGTATAATCCCACCTTTTCAGATCGTGTACGCCAGGTTTGGGACGGGAGCACATATTCTCTTCTGTGTTCTGGCGTTTGTCTCCAACTTAGTAATCTCTACGGCAGCCATGTTAGCAGGTCGAACAGCCATCCAAGTACTGAGTAAGGATACAAATAACGAGTTCGTGTTCATAACAACGGCTGTACTCTTCGGTTGTTATTGTATGATCGGAGGACTTGGGACTACTTTTT
This sequence comes from Fragum sueziense, assembly GCA_963680895.1. Classification (NCBI taxonomy): domain Eukaryota; kingdom Metazoa; phylum Mollusca; class Bivalvia; order Cardiida; family Cardiidae; genus Fragum; species Fragum sueziense. Next base: position 25,350,334 of record OY804596.1, on the reverse strand, counting down.
ATGTTTCCTACCTGAACACCGCCATTACGTATCTCGCCGTGACTGTTTACATCGTCTACACGAGTTTTTATCCCTCACCGGAAACAGAAGACGTGTCACTACCTGAAAATGTCTACGACAAGGTTTCGTGTCTGTCTGCACCAGACGGAAATTACGATAACTCCTTCTTCACATTTCGGTCAAGGTCAGGGATCATATACGGCGTAGTGTTCCTATTTATGGCGACATCTAATGGTTTCTGTGATCAAGCAAACTGGCAGAGCAGAATTGCGGCAAAGCCAACACAAGGGATTCTAGGCTTCTACTTAGCAGCGTTTCTATGGTTCATCTTACCGCTAGCATTGTCCTTCACCGTTACGACGTCATATCTCTCACTGAGTGCCATTAACGGAACACATCTACTGACCGACGTCGAAATTGATAATGGTGAGTGAAATGTCAGTTTATCACATTTTGAAACGAAAGCCATATGTGTGTATAGATGAATGACTTTGTATTAACATGTATTGTTTCCTCTTTACTTTGGCCCCTAACGTATGCACATTGAAAAGCCGATATTTCAATTTGTCCAAACTGGAAAAACGTTCAGGTTGTACGAACATTTTTTTAACCATTTGCCACCAAAATAGACAGCCTAGAAAAGCTTTACTTGACTATGAAAAGATTAACCCTTTCCCAAACAAGACCTGATTTTTACGTCCCTGATATATATGGCTTGGGAAAACATTGAGACAAAAGAAGAAACTGCTGATAACCAGCAGTTTCTCCTTTTGTCTCAAAATTTTCTGTGCTAAGAATACACAAATCCTGTGTTTATTCACAACTATTTTGTCGTTTGCAGCGGCTTTGAAATTGGAACACCCCAAAAAATTGTCGTTTGGGAAAGAGTTAAATACATGCATTCCAGGTTACATAACTCCATACGTGATGGACATACTGCTAGGTAAAACAGGCTCCTACTTGTTTTTAACAATGATGATGATGTCCATGATGTCTACTGGCTCGGGCGAGGTCATGGGGATATCTTCTATCATTATTTATGATATATACAAGACATACGTCAACCCATTTAGGTAAGTCTATATTTTTTACAGATGGGGATACATTTTGTATCAATCTGTTGGTATTTACCTGGTATTTTAAGACGTATACTTAATGTTTCACTCGTGCAGTTTGTTTATGTAATGACAAATTAAGATATACACTGAACAACTTTTCTAATTGGTCGCCTTGTATATCTCTTTAAATTTCGAGAGGAAAGCAAATGTATGAAAATTAAATGTATTCAAAAGAAAGAGACACATATTGGAAACATGAAAATCATGGTTTATTTCATTAACTTGGAGTATAACAAAATTTAACGTGAATTAAAGTGACCCACCCTCTCTGCAAAAAGTCACAAGTTTTCTGATAGCAAACTTAGTACATGTCGCATTGACGCACCGGTGCTCAGCATTCCGACGGCTCTCCCTCTTTCTTCAATCGTCATACGAGCCATGTTTATGTTTGTTGTTTTTTAGCATTGATTCGAACTTGGCTTGTACTGGGTAAACACACGTGGCTCAACGGGCCGACCATACTTTGCACGTGAAATTTTAGGAAAATCGAACTTGGCGCTGCAGTAGCGTATTTACACCCATTTTCTTTACAATAATGATTTAAACCTGTACAATAGGACCGTGTTAACACACTCATGATGTTAGATCAGACATATAGTGTAAGGTTTTTAAAATATTCAACATCAAAGGGTGACCAATTAGAAAAGTTGTTGAGTGTAATGACAAAACAATGTTTAAAACACAAGACTTTGAAGCCAATAAAACGCACTTCCTGTCTAAATCGCCGACTTTGCGAAGATGTGTAACTGGCTTTTACAATAATTATGGTAGTGTATCTAATGATTAGATTAACTCTCTGTGCATAAGAGATGAAGTTACTAATACACGTATAACTCACATGTATTCTCTACAGAAAAACTGACACAAGGACTAGTTGCATTCTCTGTGGAAAGGAACGCATCGTCAAATCCGATTTCTCCAACATAGAATACTGTAAATGTCCATCGTCCATTGGGTGTGTTGCTTGTAAGGAGGATATAAAACAACGAGAAAGCAGTAAGAATGGTTTCGGTGTACAGTATAAGTGTATAACACACGGTCAATATAGACATTATGAGGACGGACTCATGAGATATAAGGTATATCGTCGCTTGTCAACAAAAACTTCGTAACTGCAGCTTGTTTTAAGCTGCAACACTTTACTAGATATTTGTCAGAAAGCGACGATATATTGTACACTGGAAATAGCACACAACTGTTTATTTCGTAAGATCGTATAAACCGGATATTTAACACGTAAACACACAAGTTACATAAATGACATTGTAATATTCACGCATTCAAACGCACAAACATTTTAGTATTTTTAAAATTAAAATGACGTTATTTTACATACAACACCTCTTTGTTTCGATTTTTATTTTAAACATGTAAATAAATGGTATCATATTCGTCCATTTAAAGACAAATGCATATGTTTGATTCATTTTAACTGGAAATGTAATTGAGTCAGGATCTAGAAAAACGTCCTTTAAGGCTTTTGAGCCCGACATTGTTCCAGATCAGACTGCGTATACACGCAGTCTGACCAGGAACCATGTTGTTCTCAAATAGCTTCGCCATGATCTGTAGCAAACATATGACAATTACATGGATCCAGGCCAGGCTGCTAGAACGCACAGCCTGATCTTGAAACATAACTGTCTCCAATGCTATAAGGGACGTGTTTCCAGATCCAGGGTCAATTGCATTATTTTCTCGATAGGATTGTTTTCTCTCAAACTATTGTATGATAAATTCCAGACATGGTGCATGATATGGGTGATTATCGGTGTTGTCCCACTTGGACTGATCATCTCGGAGACTTCTATAAACGTGACATGGGTGTCCCTCGGCTTTCAGACACTAACTGGACCGTTCCTGGTTCCCATCATCATGACGATTACATGGGCTAGAGCCACATCACAAGGCGTTATAGCAGGTAAAAAGACGTTGTTTAACCCTTTCCCAAACAAGAGCTGGTTTTGACGTCCTTGTAAGATAAGGCTTTGAAAAACATTGAGACAAAAGAAGAAAATGCTGATAATCAGCATTTTCTCCTTTTGTCTCAATATTTTCTATGCTATATTTTACACAAATGCAATTTTCATTAAACAACATTTCATCGTCTGTAGAAATTTTTGAATTGAACCACTCTGAAATTCTGCCGTTTGGGAAAGGGTTAATAAATACCATTTTGTATGTGTTGATTAAGATCCCTTCCTAGAAATGGATATTTTGAAGATGAGTTATGCACAGAAAATGGACCGATCTATCTCAAATTAATAATAAATATTCTATTTTGCTCTATTTCGAAACAGGGCAAATGAGTTTTGTATGTATACATCTGCCAAAATTCGAATTAGACCAAAAACAAAAATAAGGCACGACATGATACAGCTACATGTGTAAACCATAACGAAGGACTTGCGTATGATACATTTTTTTTTCATTCAACTTCAAGTTATCGTTTCGTTTGTGTTTCGTATATTGAAGACGGAAAAAGTATATAGCTTCGTAGAACACCCCCTCCTTCGTCAAACAATCACATTATTCCTCATCCATAATAAGGTCACTGTCATTCTGTTCTAACTGATTGATTCTCCGAAAGGAAATTAGAAACACAAGTTTTGCACAGTACGTGGTATGGCATCTCTATCAGAGTATTTACCGCTCATATTGATATATTCATACTCTGTCCTAATGCGATCAAAATTGAAGTAGTTTCTTAACCCATTACCACACAGTGACTCTTTTTGACTCCCCTAAAGCAAATGGCTTGGGAAAACATTGTGGAAAATGAAGAAATTGCTTGTGACAAGCAATTTCTTCATTTCCCACGATGTTTTCTACCACGAAAGACCAGTAAAATTGAAGTTTCATACACTTGAAATTGTCGTCTGCATCATCTTTGAAATTGGAACAGTCCAAAATTTTGTCGTTTGGTAATGGGTTAATTGTTTCGTCATTTACTGACACGTCATTTACTGCGTCACTATTGTTATTTTTACAAATACAAGTCTGCACGTGTAGCGACAACACACTCGGTCACTCATTCAATTCATGATAATCATCAAATCAAAGTGAATTTTCGGATTTCGTTGATTATAGTTTTGGTTTGTGACGGTAAATTGAAGTTTCCACCAATGAAAATTTATATCAGATTTTCAAATTGTTATGCTGTTTACAGCGAACCATTGGAAAATGAAATCCCACTAAGATCATGAGATTATATGAGATTCGCTATCATAATGTAAGAGCTTGATTGTTTTGTAGTTGAATGGTGTAAACAATAAGCGTGGGTAACAGACTAATAAAAGTCCTAAGGTTAAAATGTCACGGTCATAGGTCGATAGAAATATCAAGGTACAGAAAATGTGTTGACGTAACCTCAGGTGGTTCACAATTAGCGTATATTCTTTACATTAGCATGTTTGTATCTTTGTCTATTCGTCAATTCTTCAGGTAGTCTTACCGGCGTTGTCTTCTCCGTGACCGCCATGTTGGTTGCTGCCTCTATGTACGAGGGCGGCCTGGAGAACTTCTTCGTCAACACCATCCAAGATTACGCTCTCCTGGCGTCCATGTTGGCTGGACTACTCGTGAGTGGAATCGTCGGCGTTGTTGTGTCGCTTTGTACTACCAAAGTCAAGAACAAAGAGGATGAAAAGATGGAATGGGCGAAGACCATGAATATCGACAACCCATTGAACCCCTTCCGTGTTACATATACAAACGAACTGAAGGAATACAGTACGGATGTTGTAATTACAACCGATATTATGGAGAAGATCTTCAAAAAGCCTAAATTCATCGCATTCATTGGCAGTGTTGTCAGCGTGATTGTGTTTATCATCATTATACCGGCAATTGTTCTCAGCATCGGTGTTTTCGATCTGGGCCAGTTCAAATCATGGATCCTGGCTTTTCAGGTCCTCTGTTTCTTTGCTGCTGCGACATCAATTATTGTCCCTCCTGTCGAAGAGGGCGTTCAAATCTGGAAACAACATAAGCGAAACAAGGAAACGCAATTTGCTGATGTGCCTCTCAGCAAAACCAAACTCTGATTTTCTTTAACTTAAAGATAAGCAAAAGGTAATCCGAGTCTTCTCTGATGTAAATACGCTCTTTGATATTTTGATTTTTCGCTATTTCGTAAATAGCGAAAAATCAAAATATCAAAGAGCATATTTACATCAGAGAAGACTCGGATTAAGCAAAAGGATACTCACAAACATTGCTAGACCTACTGAAAACCTTATTCCTTTTTGAACGATTCATTTCAATTCAAAATTCTAATTGCATGATATAACATATTATTGTTGCAATTTAACACGTTGAACATGTTGCAACCTATAGACTATATTTGTCGTTTAATTTACGTTGAAAAATGTCCTTGTCGTAAGTTATCTCTTTGATGTTAGTTTGAATTCACAAGAGCACATAACTTGTGATAGTACTACATACGCTGTTGATTTTATGAAATCCACGACTCAATTGAAATAGAATAAGTAATAGAGATAAGAGGTGGAAGTGGGGGCAAATGACACTTAGAATCAAAGTGCTGAGAGCACTGTAATTGGACGTCTCTGATTGATTGAGCGGGATTGTACATGAACGAAAGATATTTAATTCATTCTTCTGTGTTTGATTCTATAAGATCGGTTTCGGACATACGAAATCGGCTTTAATACCAGAAAACCCTTCTCAGGCTTCAAATTGATTTGATTGCCGTTTCAAGACAACTGATTTGTCGCTATGAATAATCACTATTAATTTGATTACCAAATTCAATTAAGGCCATGCGATTAGCACTTTTGTCTTCTTGTTTCGGTTTACTATGAGTATTGTCGTCAGTTATACTTTTCATTGATTTTATAAAGTACGCTACAAAGCAATTTATTCAAAATGTAAGCCAACGCGCTACATAAATGAAAGCCGCGATAGCTCACTTAGCAGAGCACTCACCTTGTACTCTTTACACATGTTATATCCGGAAGTCTCTGGGTTCGAATTCTACTCAGACATTGTTCTTTTTAATTATCTTTTTTTATACGCCGCCGGAGGCGGACGTATATTGGCGTCATCTTCTCCGTCTGTCCGTCCGTCCATCCGTCCGTCCATCCGTCCGTCCGTACGTCCGTCCACTTTTCTTGTCAACGCAACTCCTCCTAAGTTTCTGGCTGGATCTTCTTGAAACTTGGTCAATATTATCACCTCAATTGGTAGATGTGCATGAAGGAAGGATTTTATGGTTCGTTGATTTTTGCCAGAGTTATGCCCCTTAAAAACTTAAGTCTCTGGGGCTTATTGAAATTGCAGCCTTGTCAACGCAACTCCTCCTAAGTTTCTAGCCGGATCTTAATGAAACTTTGTCAATGTTATCACCTCAATTGGTAGATGTACATGAAGGAAGGATTTTATGGTTCGTTGATTTTTGCCTGAGTTATGCCCCTTAAAAACTTAGTCTATGGGGCTTATTGAAATTGCAGCCTTGTCAACACAACTCCTCCTAAGTTTCTGGCTAGATCTTAATGAAACTTGGTCAATGTTATCAGCTCAATTGGTAGATGTGCATGAAGGAAGAATTTCATGGTTCATTGATTTTTGCTAGAGTTATGCCCCCTTAAAACTTAGTCTGTGGGGCTTATTGAAATTGCAGCCTTGTCAACGCAAGTCCTCCTACGTTTATGGCTGGATATTAATGACACTTGGTCAATCACCTCAATTGGTAGATTTGCATGAAGGAAGGATTTTATGGTTCATTGATTTTTTCTAGAGTTATGCCCCTTAAAACTTAGTCTCTGGGGCTGATTGAAATTGCAGCCTTGTCAACACAACTTCTTCTAAGATTCTGACTGATCCTTATGAAACTTGGTGGATGTTATTACCTTAATTGGTAGATGTGCATGAAGTAAGGATTTTATGGTTCATTGATTTTTGCCTGAGTTATGCCCCCTTCAATCTTAGTCTCTAGGGCTTAATGATATTTCAGTCTCGTGAACGCAATTCCTTCCTGGTTTTTGACTGGATATTTATAAAAACCTTTTTGTGAACACAACTTTTTACAGGGTTTTGTGTGAATATTTATAAATCCTTGTCAATGTCATTTTTTTGTCTCAAGATTTATAAGTGGCGGCGTATATTGTGACCATGGCACTTTTGTTCGACTTCTATCTCCACCATCGTTGGCGAAAAAACGACCGCAGTGATTTAGAATCGATTTTAACACAAATTCAACGAAATAAAGTAATGAAACGCCGATCATTTACATACAATTCCGCTCAATCAATGAGAGGCGTCTAAATATAGTGCTCCAAGCACTTTGATTTTTATTCCTGTTTAGAGTAAAAAAAGAAAAAAACACGGTAGCAGTTTTCCCTGGTTGTGGTTACAAAACAAATTCAATACATACTTTTCCTGAAACAAAATACCAGATGAATTGGAGCACCTAACCATGGATTCCTCATACCAGTACTACCGCAGCATCCTTACATCTACAGATGTGCATAAAAAGAAGAAATTGGGAACGTGCCGTCGGGAAAATGGCAGTGGAGTACAATAAGCAATTTAAATCTTCATATCATTATCAACGAAAATTTGAGAATAGCAATGTCCCTATCTGTAAACATATTCATACGATCATCCAGGTACCATCTGTTGCAGACCCATTGCTTCATCTTCTTAGCTCAATACACGTAAACGGGTCTCTTAAACGAAATAAATACAGATCGCTGTCACTAAGTCATATACTAGTAATAATCATTGTTGTCATGATCATCGATCAGTATGTAAATAGGTCATGATACTGTCGAATATCAGTGATACAGATGCTGGAGAAAAAAAAACTCGTAAGTGCAACTATTTTTCTGAATAGGTGGATTTCACTAGTGTCTCATCTGAGGCTGTTCAGATGGAACCCCGATTTGTCATCGAGTCGAACCCGAGTTGCGAAATGAACTCACTCCCCGATAATCAATTTCAAAACCCTGGTTCCAAAGTACGTCTCGTGGAAACCCCGTTCCTTTAAATATGTCAAAGACTTAAACAACAATGATCAAAGAAAAGGAACCTATCATACACAATACGTGCATTAAATTGGGTAATCATTCTAAAATGTGTGTTTTCAGTAAACACATCAAGAAAAACAAACGTTTTACAGAAGAAATAATCCGAACTGGTTTTGAACCAACGGCGTTCCAAATTTCAAACTGAAAAAAGGTTGCGAGGTTAATCCTTTCCCGTTTGAGCTATCGCTGCTGCTGATGATATAGGGTGTCTGCATGTATCGCTTTCTAAAGATATTACCCTTTACACAATAAATATTACGAAAGTCAAAAAAACTACAAGAAAATGATTAAATCGAAAAAAGATCGTAAAGTTGGTTAAGACGTGGCATGAATTGAATCGGCCAATGAATCTTATAGTATTTGTTAGAGAACACATAGAAAGTAGGAAAAGATACGACAGTTTTCCTGTATGGTCGCAAAATCTATTTTGAATTTTGGTCAACTGGTAATTGAGTCTGAGAAAGGGTTTTTTGGTAATGAAAACCCATTTCGCCTGTCCAAAAGTGGTTATAAGAATTGTACGTCCTTTCGGACGTCCAATTAAAAAGTAGAAGCACGGCCCGATAAAGATGCTTGCAGTTCCAATAAGATAGAAAACCCGTACTTTTGCCATTTTGAAATTCATAAAATATCGGATTGTTTTCGAGTGTGGTCGTAACGTATCTGAACTTATTCGTGCGCGGTTGAAAACATTCGGCGGTGGAAAAGTTTCATCGCCGAATGTTTTCGACCTTGCCCGAATAATTCCGACGTTCCACGAATCTCATTAGGGATAGAATTCCTTAATGTGTTATTTCAAAGATGGACAACAGAATGACTGCAAAGAATATGCTGACAATATGGGACAAGCAGACCCAAAGCTACAGAAAAGGGGGATTAAGGTAGTTTATCCCTAATGAAATTTGTGCGACGTCAAAATTATTCGGGCGACGTTGAAAACATTCGGCGGTGGAACTTTCCACCGCCGAATGTTTACGACCTCGGCCGAATATGTTTGGATACGTTACCCGTAACGATGACGCTCGAAAAAATCCGATGCTTTATGAATCACAAAATGGCGACATTACGGGTATTCTACCTTAATGACTTTTCAAGATGCAATATTACTGTTCATCAAACCCTATGTTGTGGGTACTCATTGAAATCCTCTCGTTATGACGATTCCAATGAATACCCATATCATATGATTTGGAAATACATGTAACAAATTCAGAATGTCTCTAACCCTTTTCCCAAAACAAGACCTGATCAGAACCAGAAGAGGTCAACCAGATGTCGTATTTGGGAAATTAAGTATTGTAAAATTGAGAAAACATTTAAAACCAATTTCGAAAATTACTTAAAAGTGAAAAGTTTCGATTCTAGTTAGTCTGCAAAGTCCGCGCAGACTGACTAGGGTCGGTACGTTTCGCCTTTCCCGTAAAGTCCCTCTTAACTTGTCATATTTGCAAAAGTAAATGTTTTCCGCTTTTATTCGGTATTCATGTTTTATATCGCACAGATTATAATTTTTATTCCAGAAATAAATATATTTTTATATTATACTTCAGTGTTGGATTTATTAAATTAATCGCTGGTCACGTTCCCAAAAGCCATACAGATCTACAGCTTATTGAATTTTTAGTTTTGCTATTTTCGAACTTAAACGACGCGATATTCTTACAGAAGATTACAGAGAAAAAATCGCGCATCTCATCTTTCATGCTGTGAATGTAGCACAAATCTTCGGTGTTATTGCAAAATATCGTAACTCCAACTTGATTAAAGCTTGAGTTACGAGGTTTTGCAGTAACACCGACGATATTCATGTTTGAGATTAATGACATCACACTATAATCTGTTATTCTCAATTTAATCGAATTCTTGCATCGTTTATAGCTGTAAACAATGAAGTAGGGACAGCAGCAGCAGCAGCAGCAGCAGCAACAACAACAACAACAACAACAACAACAGAACAGCAGCATCAGCAACAGCAACATGTAAAAAAGCAAAAGCTAAAACAAATTCAAGAAATAATATTCGTAAGGCTTTTAAAAATTGCATAGCTGCTTTTACGGGTAGCAAGTGATATCAAAACATACAAAAGTACTCATACAGTGCGTACAGTCTGAATCTCTTCTGTTTTGTCCATCTAGCGATTTTCAACGTTCACTTATTTAGCCTCAATAAAATTTGTACGTCTGATCAGAATAATCAAACAAAATAACTTGTGTAAAATTCTGCAACATACTGTTGTGAACTAATTCCAAGTTCTTCACAGAGTACAACTAGCCGGTTTCTAGCTTTATTTCGATCGACATCCATGACTGCTATATTGCCGAAGGGTTCCTCGAAAATCTCATTAATTGACTCAGTCGTTGCACTAAATTGATTCCAAATTACCTCCCCTGATTGTACCAATGACGTCAACTTTGCATTCGTCTCTACGTCATCAAGTATATGTTTATGAAGTGAAGGAACCAGCATAATTCCCATAATGCAATGAGATGGTACCCGTCTCGGTATGTACGGTTTTATTCCACATGCTACCATGATGGAGACCAGCACGAGATCTACGTCATATAAACGCTTTATCCAGTCACGCAAGTAGAAGCCTCCCATTCTGGCGTTTATCTCGATCAGCTTTGGTCCGATCGATGTCATTTTGAGCTCAACGTTGAACGTTCCGTTTGTCAGACCTGAAAGGTAAAATTTACTTTTAATAATTAAGTAGGAAATAAGATTCATAGGTCACTGCTTTAAGGTAGTCAACCCCTAATGGGATTCATGTGTCGTCTGCACAGTCCGCGCTGTCAGACTAGGGCCGACATATTTCATTTTTATGTAACTTTCTAAATCCAGAATATAGAATGTTTTCCCTATCTAACTATAAGTTAATTTTTCGCGTACCGGATCTCGTTGACCTCTGCTGAGTATGAAAAGTTTGTCAACATTTGGATTTTTGGATTCGGGTAAGGTCCCTTTTAGCGTGACGGGTCACAAATAAACACTAAATATGCATTTATGTACACTGGTTACGTACCTATTTCTATACAAGACTGATATGCTGCTGCGACTAGCTGTGCCTGTTTGTCCTTTGGTAAGACTGACGGCATTGTAGATGCAGTCTCTGAAAACAAGAATGAATAGAACAATTTTCAACAATAAGAATGATACAGAAAAACGCATCTAAAGGGAAAAAGATATCGAGTTAGCCTTAACAACATTAAAAGACCCTAGATCTAGTCCTTTCGACAAAGGCATGTAGCTCTTACTTATCATGACACTTGTCCTGTAGATGTTATTGGATTTACGTGGAATTATGCTTGCACATCCAAATGGATGTAATTCAAACAAGTGCATGTCGTATTGCGATGTAATACAGGAGTACCCCACCGGATAACAAAAAAAGTCCTTTCTTATAATATATCTCCTTCTTACTGGATCTATAACTCTATGAAAAGTTTGAAGTTGCTAGCACTTTAGGTTTTGGACATTTTCCCCGAACAAAAATATAAGGGTAAAAAAACAAAGGGCAATAACTCATTTCGGTTATGGTTAAGGAGATATATTCCAGACAAAAATGTAATGTTAAAAACAACAAAGGGCAATAACTCAGAAAGTGGGTGTGACAGAGTAACAGTTCTTGTACATGACACTTCTCCTCAATGAGATCTATCGGTGTACAAAGTTTGAAGTTGCTAGCACTTATGGTTTAGAAGATATGTTCCGGACAAGAATGTAAGGGTAAAAACAATAAAGGGCAATAACTCAAAAAGTGGGCGTGGCAGAGTAACAGTTCTTGTACATGACAATTTTCTTCAATGAGATCTATTTATAAGTGTACACAGTTTGAAGTTGCTAGCACTTATGGTTTAGGAGATATGTCCCGGACAGGAATGCAAGGGTCAAAACAACAAAGGGCAATAACTGAAAAAGGGAACATGACAGAGTAGTAGTTCTTGTACATGAGACTTTTCCTCAATGAGATCATTTAGTGTACAGAGTTTGAAGTTTCTAGCACTAATTGTTTAGGAGATATGTTCTGGACAAGAATATAAGGGTAAAACAACATAGGGCAATTAACTCTATAGGTGTACAAAGTTTGAAGTTGCTAACACATATGGTTTAGAAGATATGGCCCGGACAAAAGCGTGACGGTCGGTCGGACGGACGGACAGACAGACAGACGGAATCGAGCAAACCTATAGTGCCCAAACCGGTAACCGGTGCGGGACTAATAAAAGGTCACTTAACTTTAAGGATTGAAAACAAAGCTACAAAAAGTTAGTTTAGTTTGTCACTTGCGTAGAAAGATTGGTTCTTTTGGTGGCCCGTTATCTGATATAATAAATCGACGATCTTTGTCCTCACTAAACATGGTTGAACTTTTCTTGTAGATGTACATGTTTTCCGACTTACATCAAAGAATGCTTGCACATTCAAATGGACGTAATTTAAATGAAAAAAGGTACACGATGTTTGTTTTAATTTGCTACTTACCAAGAAAGATTGGTTCTTTGGTTGGCCCGTTGTCTGATATGAAGGCCGCGATCAGCTTTCTGTCAAAGATGACCACGTCCACGTCATGTTCTGATCCGGCGTGGTATTCCATCACTAGCATGGAGTTATCAAACCCCAGACCGACACCGGGGAAGTCTTGTTCTGACGTCATTGTACTGGAAATGACGTCATACTGTTGGCGCAGGTCTTCGGTGTTATGAACAAGCCTAACGCCAACCGCGCTTGAGCCATGTTCCATTTTCAAGACAGCAGGGAACTTAATTCTGAAAACATACATCATGTTACCGTTACTTTAACATGCGTACCAAAAGACTTGATCATAAATCATTCGCTGAATGAACATGTTAAATTTCATAGTATTTTAAAACTTGTAGAATATTTTTGAATAATTCATATCAAAATTGGTGTATGCATGAATGCATTTCCAGTGAGAGACTACTTCGTTGTGATTAGGTTTTATCGTTCATATTTCAAACTTTATATATATGTGGAATACAGTGTGATGAATATCTAAACGTACGTAATGATTTTGGAGAATGTGAAATTCAAAAGCAAAGCCAAATAACCTCACCTATCGCTTTTAATGGTTACTTATTTGAAGTAATTAGTATTGATATAGAGAAAATAAAGAATTCAATGGCGTTGTTGAGAATTCTACTGTTTAGATCTTGACAAGCCTTACTTTATCTGCGTACTTCATCTTCGCAAACCAAGGGTTACTACCTCCACTTTGTAAGGAACAAAGTGGAGGTAGTAACCCTTGGCTTGCGAAGATGTGCGTTCTTACTCGTTCGTTGCTTTACGTAAGGTTTCCTCGTCATTAATGATATGCGAGGCGGAGGAATACAAATATGCTCTCGGCCAATGAGGTGTGTCCTCCTTTCTTGACCGCAGAACCTCCAGTGTCCTACTTTTCTTCTTCGCAATAGTGGCAGCCTCAAAATTAACACCTGTGAATTAAAATAGACCTGAAATCTATTCCACTGTTCAAGCTCTATCGTGATGAAAAGAAAGAGATACAGCAAATTAAGTGCATTTTTCCTAGGAGACAGCATTTCCTACAATTCAACATTCAATGTGTTGCAAATGTATCTGTATCTGTTGGGTACTCCCAGGCAATCAATACTGACCATTAATGGGAGGGGACACCTATCACCAGGTTGTGTTAGTAAAAGAGTTTTGCGCTAAAAGATAAAAGGGTAAAAAAGATAAAAGATAAAAGAATGATTAGAATTACATAGGGATTGTAGAGTCCAGCCTTGTTGAAAACATAGCCAGGCTTGGACTTGATTTAACATCAAATGGGAGGGAGTTCCACAGTCTGATGGTTCTAGGAAAGAATGAGTTCATACATGTATGATATTGGGTTCGAGACTGTGGAATAAGATAATTGAGGTTACGGGTTGGGGTTAAGTGGTTATGGTCGACGTATACTAGGCCATTTCTTATTTTATAGAAGTATATCAGAGAAGATTGTATACGCCGTTGGTGGAGGGTTTTCCAGTGAAGGGATTCGAGCATACTAGAGACACTGCTTGTATAGTCATAGTTGTTAAGGACATAACGTGCTGCAGCCCTTTGGATTTTTTCTAATTTCAAAGAGTGGTTTTTTTGCCAAGGGTGCCATATAGAGGAGCAGTATTCAAGCTGCGGCCGGACGTATGTTGTGTATGCTTGTGTTTTAACTTGTTGGTTAGTGGTACGAATGTTTCTTCTGATAAACCTAAGGGAGTTATTTGCCTTTGCAGAGATATTGTTAATGTGTGTTGACCAATTTAAATCGTTTCTAATTGTGACCCCTAGGTATTTGGCAGCCTCAGTGGTTTGGAGTTGGACGTTATGGAGCATATAGGGGTAGGTGAACGGGCTTTTCTTGCGGGTGATTCTCAAGACCTCGCACTTGTCCGGGTTAAACTCCATTGCCCAGTCCCGTTCCCATTTTCCAGTGCTCTTAAATCGTTTTGGAGGATATTTGCATCTGACTCGGACTTGACAGTTAGATAGACTATGGTGTCATCTGCAAATGACATAATATATATTGCTAATTTCAGAAATCATACACTAGTCGAAAGCATAAAAACTATATTTATAAATCAGAACAAGAGAAATATCAGTTATGAGTTTGTATATTTTTCTAAATGGTTTCTACATTAATTTTGCTTTTATGTGGTACTGTAAGAGACAAACGAATGAGTCAAATATATAACTACCTTTCAATAGAAAACTTTGTAACTCTTAAACTGCGGCTTAAAACAAGCTGCAGTTACGAAATTTTTGTTGAAAAGCGACGATATCATACCTCTGTTGGAGAGTTGAAGTTCTTCCCTCAATAAAGCCGCTAAAGGTCCACAATCTTCCCAAAAGGTTAGACATCCGTCAATATATACAAAATTGTTATCCAGAATTGTTTTGATATTGGCTGCATGGTCCCTGTCTTTTGAGTGGTCGTCATAATTGTAGTGGATGAAATGGTACACGTGGTCCCTTGCATAACATTCTGCATCTGCATCAATTAGGATGACCTGCATGTTCAAAAAAATAAAAATAAAAGTAAGATATGATGACAAACCGTTCTGATAGTTCGAAATGGCGTTACTTAAATGTATAAAACCTTATATACAGATACATAGCAATTTATTCATAGAATATAACCGCTGCAACTAGACGTTCTCTGAAAAGGTGATCTTAATCGAGTTTTTACTGGTAACTTTTTGAGTCTTAGTCCTATTGAAATTCTCTTAATCTATAGTAAAAACAGAATTTTTCTACCTCACAAATTGAGTGATTTTGTCATGATTTCTGCATGTTTCCTTTTGCTAAAGGCAGAAACGATAAATAAACGTTGACACATTTGTCTGTTAATGAAGCCACAAAACCATCTTAGGAATGCCAATTCATTCAAAGGGTTTATACGGATTGGAAGGCAACAAAACTATATAATTATGTCATCATAAGAAATAGATGAAATGAGCCAGGATCTGAAAAAATGTCCCTTAAGGCTTTTGAGCCCAACAAAGATCCAGATCAGCCTGTGCATACGTACAGTCTGACCAGGATCTATGTTGTTCTCTAATAGCTTCTTCGTGACCTGTAGTAACTCAAAGAGAGCAGCATTGATGCATATTGGACTGCATTTGACAACAGGGTGATCTTGAAATAGTCAGGGCACGAATTTAGAAAAGTTTTCACCTAAAGGCATTTTGTGAAGAAAAGGGTTTGAGATTGGTTCTAAGGGTATTTGGGTATGCTGAATCCGAAAAACAATGTTGCCAAGCTGAAAAATGGCTTCTTCATCATCTAATTTTCATATTTTCAAAATGGCCGCCAAAACCTCAAATATGCAATAATAATGTTGTTATGCATCATTTTTCGACATGTTTTGTTCTAAATATCGCAAATTTCATGTTAATAGACTAAAATATATGGTTTACCACTTAAATGTGGAACAAAAATGGCTTTTACACAATTTTATTTGCATATTTTCAAAATGGCCGCCAAAAACATAAAATCCGCTAAAAAGCCTCAAAGTTTTTGGCATAATCTTAACCAAACTGTTCAGATGTTTTGCTATAGATTGTTTTAAACTAATGAGTTATTAATTTCAAAAGTGAATAGAACCCCGTTGACACTATTTTTGATAATCTTTTACCGTATTACTGACAATAAAACCTTTTTAAACATACAGAATATCCCTTTCAAGTTTCAAGTTTTTGGCATAATCTTGACCAAATTGTTCAGATATTTTGCTATAAATTACTTAAAACTATTGAGTAAATAATTTCAAAGGTAAATAGAACCACGTTGACACTATTTTCAATAATCTTTTACCGTATTACTGACAATAAATTCTTTTTAAACATACAGAATATCACTTTCATATTGAATTTATTTATCATTTCTTTTAAAAAGGCGCCGTCAAAACACACAACTGTTCTAAACAATATCATTTTAGACGTTTACAGATACATTTTGATTAACAGAAAATCTTGAACATTTTAGATTTAGCCTACATAAAATAATTTGGGTCATTTTTAAAATAAAGCTAAATTAAATAATTTAACACGTCTTTGGTATTTCTGACTAGATTGGAATGAGCTCCGTAATCACACTTACATTATGGAAAAATATCATCTGAATTCGTTTATACCATACTTGATTTGAAAACAGAAAATGTCATTAGAGCTAAGCACCGTACTTATTCCAATAAAACACACCCTATATATGGTTTTTAAATTAAGTTGCATGACAAAGAACGTGAATGTGTACAATTTTCAAATATAGAATTGCTGCCTTCGTATAATAAAACGTTAAGTGCTAGCGTATTACGATCCTGTACAAAATTCATGTTCTCTCTGGTGATTAGACACTTAAAGGGTCCATGCTAGATATTTCAAGCATCAGAACAACATGGGGACAATTAGAGTTTACTAAGTGGTACGCACATTGTATTTTCTGGGCAGAAAATGGATTATGTTGTTGGTACTAAGATTTTCATAACCTTCATAAACTTAATGTAGAAGAACTAAATGAATTTGATGCGAATTTTCATGATACAGTAAGTATCTATCCATACAAGTTGACCAATCTATATAATTCTTGAAAATATATGTTACCTGCCTTTATGTTTGACATACTAGCATGGCCTCTCTTAGAACGTCGAAAAGCTATCTAGAAGCACGCATGAAAAAATGACGACTACACTGATCTCAAGAAGTATTGAAATGAATAGAAGAAAGTCAGCTGTCTTTATCAGAAATAACGTAGGTCTTGTAAACAAACACACCTTTTTGATACGTGTAGATAAGTTGGTTACTGTATTTGTTAAAATACAAAAAAGCACATCTTAAATCCGACTACATTTTAATGACATTTTGCAAATTTTGGGTCAGCAACGAAGTTCAGCATTATCAAAAACATTGAACAGAATATTTGTATTCGGTCCAATAGCATAATTTATCATATGAAACATGTCTAACACTCGTTTCCCCAAAAAATGTTATTAGACATAGACATCCTTTATTACTCTCAATACATGGTATACATGCAGATATGAGGTTTTAAAAATTAACAATTTCAATTAAAGTTTTTTACTTGTCTCATACGATCTGGTGGCGGGTTATATAGAGCAATGATATAATTATGATCAAGATTATAAGCCAAAAAATGTTATTACAATGTTTCTTTACGTGTAACATATCTGGTTTTTCAGCTATCGATGGAATTGATGTAAACATCTGCATATTATGGGTTAATACTTGAACATAAGATTAAAATTGTACTCTTCAAACATATCATATGACAAAGCAAAATCTATGTCATGTCAATAATAATGAAGCTATTAACGTCTCTGTGCAGTATCAGGCGAATAAACACTTCTCTTATCATAATCATTTCCTTCTTACTTGACTTTCAGTTAAGTTTGCCTTGTGTATGGAAATGTTCAGCATTGAAGACGCCAATGACTCTGTCTAGACAATTCTTATTAATGTCCTGGTGTGGCGTCCATATTTGAACCTTTATTTTAAACCTGTGTCAACTTTGAACGCATGGGGTATACACCAAGAAATCCATATTTTATATTTATGACAATTCGTGACAAATGATATGGCCCTTGTCATGTCACAGCTCCAAAAGGGATTTTCATACAAATGTTACATGTCTTTCCTTCGGCAGTGCACAACCGATGATAGGGGCTCTCGAAGAAACTGTCAATACTTTACGTATTATTATTAAATAGATGTTATAGTTCTAACAATTTCTGATAAAGCTGCAATAGTTCAATAAATAACAACAGAGACTATGTATCCATGGCTTGTGGGTTCGAACCCATGGATGTCAAAATCCTGTTTGACGTATTACAAAAAGTCTGTAACCAAAGTGTGAATCGCTTACCGGTACATGTGATAAGCAGCTGTTGACTTTTATTGGATGTTGTACTTGTTCGAAATATGTCAGGAACATGATGAATATGTGCATCTGTCACTGTAATGTTACTGGCAATTTAACGATATTCAATCATTAAAGTTTATGTAAGGTGTATTTGTTGACTAGAAAATCTGTATTATATATAGTATATTAGTCACTATATCCAGTTTCTAGTATTATCTATATCATAGGTAGATGAAAAATGAACAAACATTTTTTTTCTTCTGGAAAATTGAAGTTCAACATACCATAGTGAATTAGGTTTTCCACACTCAACTAATTTTGCAATCTAACAAAATTTCGAAATCTAAGATAATAGGCTTCGATTTTCCGTGTGAACAAATATGTCATCGTCACGCATCACTGGTCTAAAAATAGATTGGGAATCCCTTATCGTACAAATATGGCTGTGAATCTCGCAAAGATTTTCCACCTTCAACTTGCCGGAGATTTCATTCTAAGAGCTTGATTGCTATAATCATTTGTTGAGAAACATTCTAATTCCGAGTTGAGAAGGTTGCTGCACTGTCGTGTACTTTTTAAGATCGGTAACTATGAAATAAGCAGTTGACAAGTAATGTTTACACATACGGACATGTCCTGACTTCATCGTGCCGCTCGTGCGTGCTCGCTTACCCTTTCCAAAACGACATAATGTCATATTGGGCTAAATTGAAAAAAAAAGTCTGCAGACGACAAAACGGATGTGAATATCTTTAGTGTTTTATCTCAGAGAAAATATTGAGGCAAAAGAAGGATGATCATCAATATCCAAAGAAGTTATTCACACCCATTTTGTCTGCTGTGCATGCCTTTTCGATTTTGTCGATCATCATTTTCTTCTTTTGCCTCAATGTTTTCCCAAGAATTTTCTGTTGGGGACGTCAAAACCGGTCTTGTTTGGGAAAGGGTTAATAAAGAAAAAACTAGAATTTGTCGCTGAATGTGATTTGATACCCCATAGGCTTTCACTACAACAATGGGCAATCTAACCCACAAAATAAGCAATTTCAAATAATTATACACAATTTGATTTTTAAGGATATCAAAATGTAAATTTACACGATTTTAGTAGCTATATATTGAACAGCTTGGAATCATGAGTGTATATGATGCAAAAAATGGAATTTTTCACAAAATGGAAGTCCCCACACTACACTATCATTTATTAGAATAAATACGGTAAACTGTTTTCCAAAAGTTTTGGACATTGATTCATATTTCTAAGAATTTATTGTGGATATCTTGGTATCAAATTTAATCAAATCATAATTTCAATATAGTGGATAGGATTTATCATTATTTTGGCAAAATTATGTGAACAATTATTTACATGGTTTTTAAATTGGCGTGTTTGAGGAATGCTAAAAGAATCAATATATGGTCAAAGGGACTGGGCTCAAATTTGTTTTCTTTATCATATCTGCCTTAGAAACTTTATCTTTAACGCATAACATTTTCAAAATAGTGCTTTGAATAATGAAATTGCATTCCACGCGAGGCAATAAAGATTAATGCTTTTGTTTCAGTGGGGTTTATTGTCATTTATACGGTAATTTTCAAAAATGAATCTATCTTTTTTCTCAATTACGTATAAAATCATTTGGTTCTAGTCTGTTAACAAGAAATTTGCGATATTTAGAACAACAGATGTCAAAAACAAAGATAAATAACAACATTATAATTGCATATTTGAGGTTTTGGCGGCCATTTCGAAAATATGCAAATTAGATGATGAAGAAGCCATTTTTCAGCTTGGCAACATAGTTTTTCGGATTCAGCATACCCAAATACCCCTAAGACCGATCTCAAACCCTTTTCTTCACAAAATGCCTATACCTTAAAAACTAAGCGACTTTTTCAGAATTTTGTCCTGACTAAAACTCAATTTTTAAAAATGCTATAAGGGACGTTTTTCCAGATCCTGGCTCAAATAACATTCGACAGGAGAGATCTCATTTCCACTTACTTTTATTCTATACCGTTGACACTCCGGCCAGATATATCGTTTACTAAATCCACCCGATCCTACCACCACAACAAGCTTGTCTTCCATAACATATCTCTGTGATCGCACCATTATGTTTCTTATCCACGGTATGTAACTCTCGCCTAGATAGGTATGGGGATCTGAAAAAATGATGTCCCATGTGAAGATTTTACTTAACCCTTTCCTAACGGCAAAATTTAAGAGTGATCCACTTCAAAACCTGCCACAGATGACAAAATTGAAGTTATTACAAAATAGGATTTGTGTAAAATATGAAATAGAAAATATTGAGACAAAAGGAGAAACTGCTGGTTATCAGCAGTTTCTTCTTTTGTTTCAATGTTTTCCAAAGCCTTTTCTATTAGGGACGTCAAAACCAGGTCTTGTTTGGGAAAGGGTTAAATGACCAGAATGCCAACTATTATAATCTGTGTGTTTTAACAAACAAATTGGACAAACCGATGGGATATTGCAGATAAAGCAAATTATTTTCAAAAGAAAACCCTCAATCGGGTAGGAAATGTTTTTTGAAAATACTCGTGAATGAATTACGGCAAAAGTATAGCTTTCCTAAATCAACATGACGCTGTGTTGTACAAGTTCTGTACAAATCCGTAAATTTGACTAGTGATCGTACAGTTTTGGCTTTTATGTTAGCTTAAATCTGAAAATGAATGAGCATGCCAAAACTGTTTTGAAATTATAAGACTATTCTTATGTGCATATTATTCCGTCTTCGACAAAATGTAATAACTCACCGCGACTACAAGCGGCCCTCGTGTTGTACAAATTCTGTACAAATTCGTAAATTTGACAATTAATCGTACAGTCGTGGCTGTTGGCCTCTATACACACAGGAATAAGTTGACCCTCCTCCTCTCTTACGACAAAGTCAACTCCTGTTAGAAATGGTAAAATAGTAGCGGTGAACAAAATCAGCAAATGCATATAAGAGACATTAATGGAAATTGATGAACGTGCCGTGTCATTTACAGTAAACAAAATTCTGATTGGTTAAATTATAAGCGTTTGTTTAATGAAAAAATGTCCCCTTGTTCAATATCATCTTTTAATTGAAAAGACAACTACTATTACAATTATTTAGGAAAAAGGAAACTCTTACCGATGACCTCCGTCTGAGCTCGCTTTCCTCCAGTTTTACGTTTTGTAATTGTTTCCTTATCAATAATTCTTGCGAGTAATTGTTCACATTGTTCTTTCACCGTTTGTTCTAGTGCCTGTCGCTCATGGTGATCCACAATGTTGTAGGCAACAAGCGTAGAATCAAGAGACTGGGTGACTGTGTTGTCTCCGTTGATTGGGCGGGACTTATCATGCATTCCACAATTAATCTGAAGTAAATTATCTCTTGTCAATATATATGTTAGAACAACAAAATTAAATCAATAGGCTTCGATTTTCCGTGTGAAAAATACGTCATCGTCACGCCTCACTGGTCTAAAAATAGATTGGGAATCCCTTATCGTACAAATATGGCTGTGAATCTCGCGAAGATTTTCCACGTTAAACTTGCCGGAGATAACATTCTAAGGGCTTGATTGCTGTAATCATTTGTTGAGAAACATTCTAATTCCGAGTTGAGAAGGTTGCTGCACTGTCGTGTACTTTTTAAGATCGGTAACTATGAAATAAGCAGTTGACAAGTAATGTTTACACATACGGACATGTCCTGACTTCATCGTGCCGCTCGTGCGTGCTCGCTTACCCTTTCCAAAACGACATAATGTCATGTTGGGCTAAATTGAAAAAAGTCTGCAGACGACAAAACGGATGTGAATATCTTTAGTGTTTTATCTCGGAGAAAATATTGAGGCAAAAGAAGGACGATCATCAATATCCAAAGAGGTAATTCACACCCATTTTGTCTGTTGTGCATGCCTTTTCGATTTTGTCGATCATCATTTTCTTCTTTTGCCTCAATGTTTTCCCAAGAATTTTCTGTTTGGGACGTCAAAACCGGTCTTGTTTGGGAAAGGGTTAATATAGAAAAAACTAGAATTTGTCGCTGAATGTGATTTGATACCCCATAGGCTTTCACTACAACAATGGGCAATAACTCACAAAATAAGCAAGATAGAGTTATGTTCCTTGTAAGTTGCACTTCTCCTTGGTGAGATCTATCTACCAGAGAAGTTTCATGATCATAGCTACTTTACTTTCAGACTTTTCGATGTTTTTTCTGGTTAAGCTGCTGAGGAATCTCAAGAAAAAACGTTTGCCATTTCTGGTCTGTCTCCGTATCTGGAAGCAATGTTGCATGTTGCATATGCGCAATGTTTCGTAGTTTTAGTTCCCGCCTGCATTATCTATGATCGACTTATATCGCGCTTGAAAATAATATTTTTTTGCTAACACGGTTACGATAAATTGTCCGATTCATTGACCGATAAACAAAATATTAGACTGGTACCCGGCAAACGTTGTTGGGGTATTCCCATCGGAAATCTATTTTAGCACACGAACGCGGGAAAACTGATCGCTATTCATACATGAATAAGACACCACGTAATTGTTCAATATGAGCTGGATCGTTTCTCCTCTTAACAAATATAAAGGAGCTTGAATCTGGAAAAAGTTCCTTAACCCTTTCCCAAACAAGACCTGGTTTTGACGTCCCTGATAGAAAAGGCTTGGGAAAACATTGAAACAAAAGAAGAAACTGCTGATGACCAGCAGTTTCTCCTGTTGTCTCAATGGTTTCTCTGCTATATCATACATAAATTTAATCATTATCAACATCCATTTTGCTGTCTTCAGCAGCTTTGAATTGGAACACCCTAAAATTTTGTCATTTGGGAAAGAGTTAAAAGCATTTGAGAGCAACATGGATCCAGATCAGCCTGTGCATACGCACATTCTGATCCAGATCCATATTGTTCTCCAATAGCTTGTTTGTGACCAGTAACGATGGTAAAATAGCAGATTGGATCCCTTTTAGGCTACATTTAACCACAGGCTTATCTAAAAACTCGATTGTCTAAAATGCTTTAATAAGGGCATTTTTCCAGATTCTAGTTCAAAGATTTCTTGTACTTTTAGCAGTTCCACATGAAGCAGATAGTCTAAGATTTGACGTTCAAAGACTACGTGTGCTCACGTTTTCTCTATTATATATTCTGTTTTCATTCGGGAGACAGGGCGGAGCTTTGTAAACGATTCATTCCATTTAAGCTTGGGGAGAAACAGCCTTCTCGATTAGCGGTAATTCGTCGGTATTGTTGCAAAACATTATAACTACAGCGTGAATCAATCGTTATAACTCTAACGCGCTATTGTAAACATTTTTGGGAAAAAACAATACTTACCTGTAGGAGGGGCAGATTAATGATCAATTATCTATGTGTTTTAAGTGATTAATTTGAATTGCCGTCATCATATAAACCATGTCTGCAATGGTCTATTGGATACACTAGTGGCTTCTAAATCTCTGTCATATGAGGCGGTATGCAGGTGGTTGTTCGAGGCTAGTGGCGAGTTTAATGTTTTTTAATGGTTACTTTCGAATGTATAGCTTTATGCATATTTAGCTTATTGCTTGTCTCATTACAATATTTCAAATGATTATCATTTATTATCATTATTTTAGCTTTATAATGCTTTTTTCTCTCTTTTTTATTCTTTTTATTTTTTCCTCGTCTATTGTAGGAGTGATTATTTATTTGAAATCATTTCATTTTTGTAACTTACAATTTTTCATCATTTTTCAAAACGTTTTCACAAATAAAATCTATGACAACAAAACGACAACTTGTAAATGGCAAAAATCTAGATACTATCTGTCTCCGAGTAATCGCTGCACCAAATGAGCATGTGTCCCGTGCACGATCTGCTAAAAAAGTTTCACAGAATAAGAAAAAAAGATATCGATATACAGAGGATTCGAACCCGGATCGCAAGATTGACGGTCTTTGTACTTTCAGTCAGTCGATATTTCCACCACTTCTTACGTAGGGCGAATTAAAACATTATATAAGTTATGCAATGATCACCTGGGCTACGGTCTATTGCGTTTCGAGGTGACCAATCTGTTTACAATAATAAAGCGAGCCCGATAATCGTCACAATATCGAGTTTTATCTATAGCTACGAGGTTTTATGACAACACATTTTACAATCGCGCATGGTTTCAATTTGAAATGTGTTCATGCTCGTGCCGCACGTTTTTTCTCTTCTATTAACCAAGATATCGAGAAGTAAACTCGTCGAATAACCTCTTTACTTAGCCACACCTGTCAGGTGAATAAAAACGGAATATACCTGCTATACATTAGTCACGACAGAAAGTCAATATACCGGTAAATTCTACATGCACTCTGAGATTAAAGTGACATTTCACAGACATTTCTATGTTTACGTTTATTTTTATCTGAAAGAGCATATTTTCTGATGAATATTCTGAAAATTTCAAGCCAAAATATAGGGCTGGATATGAGAAATATATATTTTTGTGTTGAAATTGTATACAGCAGCTCAAATGTATACTGAATTCCCGATTCATGTCTCGACATTAAAGGAGTGTTCTTCGCTTATCTGCAACAACGTAAAAAAAAACAAAACAAAAAAAAAAACAGCAAGGCATGCATTGAAAAGAAATAAACTACTGAAGGATAGACACGCAATCTGATCTGGAACCATGTTGTTTTCTAGCAGCTTCGTCATGATCTGTTGCAACCATCTAAGAGTAACGTGGATTCCGGTGAGACTGAACCTGGTCATATCTTGTAACATGAAAATTCCAAATCGTCGCTTTTCTACGAAAACCTCGTATCTGCAGCTTAAAACAAGCTGCAGATACGAGGTTTTTGCAGAAAAGTGACGAAATGTTGTAAGACACATTTTACCAGATCCTTTCTCAAATATAAAACACTTACCATTGTTGTTTGAGGTTTATCGTTGAAATCTCTATATACCGTTGCTCGTAATCTAAATGATATGTCTGCGGTAGCGCCCCATAGTCTACGACTCGCAGATTCTTCTGTAACGAAAGTATTCATCTAAACAAATGGTTTAATTCGATTCGGTAATACTGCATTTCTGTTTTTTTGACGTAGCAGCATTCCTAATAAAACGAATACCACCCTTACATTTGTTTTCCTATAAAACTGAACATTTCTACGCAAAAAATATATACAATACATTCTTTATGTTAGGATAATATGGAGAAAAGCAACATATGTCTTGAATAAGAAATAAAGTCGTTCATTTTCAAAGATAAGTAAAAACAAGTATCTACAGTTACACTGACTGATCTGGATTAATGGTGGTCTTAACCCTTTCCCAAACAAGACCTTTTGACGTCTCTATTAGAGAAGGCTTAGGAAAACATTGTGGGAAAAGAAGAAAATGCTGATCATCAGCATTTTCTCCTTTTGTCTCAATATTTTCTATGCTAAACAATACACATTTTCTACCTTTGATATAATTTATTTTGTCGTCTGAAGCAGCTTTCAAATTGCACCACCCTGAAATTTTGTTGTTTGGTAAAGGGTTAAAGTTTATATGGAACCTTTTCCAAATCTCAGCTCATATGGTTTCATCTAAATAAATGACATATAAAGTACAGACCCAACATTCTAGGCTGTAATGGTTGAATAAACTCTTCAACGAGCACAGAGTACCCTGGTTTGATATCTGTTATCAGGCCTAACACAGCTTGTAGGATGGAGCTCTCGTCAGTTTTGTCATGAAAGGTGACACCCATACTTCCATAACAGTCTGGTCCAGACGGCTTCACAACAACCTGCAAATATGTACCGTTATTACGTCACTGAATGACCTATAAAGTACACACCCAACAATCTAGGTTTTACAGGTTGAATAAACTCTTCAACGAGCACAGAGTACCCTGGTTTGATATCTGTTATCAGGCCTAACACAGATTGTAGGATGGAGCTCTCGTCAGTTTTGTCATGAAAGGTGACACCCATACTTCCATAACAGTCTGGTCCAGACGGCTTCACAACCACCTGCAAATAATTACGTATTGAAACCCATTAGCAGACGGCAAAATCTTGGACAGTTCCAATTTGAAAGATATTGCAGACGACAATTTCAAGTTGATAAAATTTTGAAAATCTCTCCATTTCGGGTTAGAAAACATTGTGGTAAATGAAGAAATTGCTTGTCGCAAGCAATTTCTTCATTTTCCACAATGTTTTCCCAAGCCTTTTCTTGTAAGGGAGTCAAAAGGCGTCACTGTACAGTAATGGGTTAAAGAGCTTAATTTCGTTGTCTCGGGAATATGCAGTAAGTTTTCGAATTTCAAAGAAAGTTACTTGCTAATGTATGTAGCTTTCCAAATTCGCCTATTAGATGTAAAGTGACATTTCACGATTATTTTTACATAAATACTTTTATTCTATCTGAAAGAGTATGTTTTCTTATAAAAATTCTGAAAATTTCAAGCCAAAATATTAAACTGTTTACGAGAAATATATATTTTTGTGCTAAAATTAAACAAATTGTTGTGGACAACAGTTCAGGTCTATATAGAACTTGTCATTTCTGTCTAAACTTTAAAGGTGTATTTTTCGCTTATAAATAACAACTTAAAAAAACTGATAGCATTTCTACGCATTAGAATAAACAATCTTTGCATCAAGACATACTTTTAAAAAATGTAATAAATGTGAAATGTCACTTTAAAGGTACAATGTATACGGTACCATGTAAGCTTACCTGTTTTACTCTTCCCATCAAATGACTGGCCAGAAAGGACGACAACTCTGCCGCGATCCTGGCGGCACAACTTTTAGACTCTAGCTCAATCAAGGCGAGATTTCTATGGCTGTTGTTGATGACATGATGTGGTTTATACATGAATGCCAGGGTGATAGGATACGCCATCCCTATATCTGCCATCAGTGTTCGTGTCCAAATCTTGTTATCCACCAGCTCTGAAAGCTCGACACAGCTACTCATTGGACAATCCAAATCTATCTGAAACCAAAGAAACAGACATTGTCACTTTTCAACAAAAACCTCGTGCAGCTTGTATCAAGCTGCAGTCACGAGTTTTTCGTTGAAAAACAGCTAGCGACAAACTGTACACATACAAGCTCAAAACTCTTCTGATACCATGATTGCACAGCCTTAAGACTCAATCGTACATATGCAATTAACGTCAGATTTCTTAGATTATGGATAATATAATGTGACCTGTACATAAATGCGAGAGTGATAGCATACGCCATCCCTATATCTGCCATCAGTGTTCGAGTCCAGATTTTGTTATCTACCAGCTCTGAAAGCTCGACACAGCTACTCATTGGACAATCCAAGTCTTCCGGAAACCAAACATATAGACATCGTCGTTTTTCAACAAAAACCTCGTAACTGCAGCAGGTCTTTTATTAAGCTGCAGTTACGAGTTTTTCGTTGAAAAAGCGACATACTTTACAAGTACTTGTAAGCTAGAAACTCTTCTAATATTATGGTTGCAAATTTCTTCAGACTCCTTCTTAATCAACGTCAGGATTATATTATTGCTTTGGATAATATCGTTTGATATGTACATGAATACCAGAGTGATAGGATACGTCGCATCTCGATATCAGCCACCAGTATTCGAGTCCAGATTTTTTTTATCCACGAGCTCTGAAAGCTCGACACAGCTAGCTAATCATTGGGCAATCCAAGTCACCCTGAAACCGAACATATAGACATCGTCGCTTTTCAACAAAAAAACTCGTAACTGCAGCTTAAGGTAAGCTGCAGTTACGAGTGTTTCGTTGAAAAGCAGCGATATACAGCACACGCACAAGCACCAAACTCTTCTGATACAATGGTGGAACAAGTTTTATTCTCAAGCTCTATCAAGATCATATTTCTATGATTTGTGTTGATAACATGGTGTGGTCGGTACATGAATACCAGAGTGATAGGATACGTCATCCCTATATCTGCCATCAGAGTCCGTGTCCAGATTTTGTTATCTACCAGCTCTGAAATCTCGACACAGCTACTCATTGGACAGTCCAAGTCTATCTGAAACCAAAGAAACAGACATTGTCACTTTTTCAACAAAAACCTCGTAACTGCAGCTTGTGTTAAGCTGCAGTTACGAGCTTTTCGTTGAGATACGACATACTACAAAAGTACAAATACAAGCTAGAAACTCTTCTAATACCATGGTTGCACAACTATCAGACTCAATCTTAATCAACTTCGTGTCTTTGATTGTTATGGATAATATGGTTTGATATGTGACCCATCACGCTAAAAGGGACCTTATCGGATGTGTGAAAAATATCGACCCTAGTCAGTCTGCGCAGTCCGCGCAGTCAGACTAGGGTCGACACTTTTCACTTTTTGTAATTTTCTAAATCCGGGATGTTTCCCCTATCTTACTGTATGTTCATTTTTCGCATACGGGACCTGGTTGACCTGTGCTGAGTCTGACAAGTTTGCCAAAATTTGGATTTCTGGAGTTCGGATAAGGTCCCTTTTAGCGTGACGGGTCACATATGTACATGAATACTAGGGTGAAAGGATACGCTATCCCTATAGCCTATCTACCATCAGTGTTCCATTTTGTTATCCACCAGCTCTGAAAGCTCAGTTCAGCTACTCATTGGAAAATGCAGATCAACCTGAAACATGTGATAGAGATAATGGTCTAGTTTTTGGCCTTGAAGAAGGCCAAATTTAGCATGTCATTTTTCCCAAGGCGTGCTGAATCATTATCTTGTGAAAACGTTGAACGCAGATAGATAGTGTTCTTGCGCGATGAAAAGTAAATCGGAACTGGATTAGATCTATACTACTTTATGCAGATTTTTGACCCATGTACATTACAAAAGAAGTAAATACATACGTTGATAGTAGTAAAGGCATTTAAAATCGTAAAATATTTACAATCAAGAAATCGATTGCAACATATATTATGCGCGGATCCATTCGCCGCCAATAATCAACGTTTAGTGGGTTTTCCCCCGAATCAATATCGTAAGCAATATCTAAATATAGATACCCTGCAGACGCAAGATTATGACAATGTATTATTGCGATTAAATCTTTTTTAGTCTGGTTTAAAAAGAAGATTAAAAGGTTTTCGAGAGGTTTTTACCTGTCGATGATAGAAATTTTAGTTATTTTCGGAAATAAAATGGTGTCCGATCTGACCCGAAGGAAAATTGATACGTCGGGTCTAACCGGACAAATATTGATTTTATATATTAATCATGTCACTCCTGAAATAGCAAGTTCAGTGGTCGAGTGGTAATGTCGAAGTCTCAGAACTCGGGGAATCGACGTTCAATTCCAGCTATCAGCGTAAGTTTTTTATTTTTTTTTTATGAAATACTCGATGCAAATAAATATCTTGGATCGTTCATTTGTATTTTATCTTACCTAAAACCTTTCCAAACAAAATTTTAGATTGTTCCAAATTAATTACGTAAAAGTGCAAACATAATTATTTGAAATAAATCTAGCTCGATTATCGGCCTGTCCGATCAGACCCGATGTGTCCGAAATAACCTGTCGTTGATGACTCATTTTGTTTTCCTTATGGTACCCGGTTTTATACGCTTAATACATACTTCTCATTACCGATGCCGGGGAAAAGGCTTAGAATTTTCTGATTGTGACATAAGATGTACAGTTTTTGTCTTCACCTATCTAAATAATGGCTGACGATCGCTTAACTGTCCGAAAGTACCCGACGTTCCTCTAATATTTAAAGAAACTTGTTCATTGCAAAATTTTCCGTAAATGTTCGTTTTTTCCACCGCGAAAGAACTATTGGGTCCATAGAAATACCGGAACACCATGGAACGCATAGTAATTACCGGAACACACGGAACGCGTCAGTGATTACCGATACACACTTGAAATATTTGGTTTTCCAATACCGTAGGTAATAGTAACGATTTGTTATTCTTTAATCTGTTTTAAAACTTTGTTATTTATATATCTATGTATTTGTATAGATCTACATGTGTTAGATAGTTATGTTTTAATAGGCAGATTCATGATTTAATAAGGTTCTAAATGATATATTGTGAAGATATATAGAAACAACATCACGATTTGTCGGCAATGATTTAACTTCATTTAATAATCGAAATCCTTCTTACCTGATCCTTGATAATTTGGCCCCCATGATTCTAGTGGCCATCCAGTACAGATGATTTCTGTTCATTTTACTTTTGTTTCATACCATACAGATGATTTCTGTTCATCTTACTTTTGTTTTATACCAAAAATCTGCATGTGTTCAAATTTGTTCAAAACTTCTTCAAAAAAAATAAAAGATTAAAATATTACTCTTGTTAATTTTCGTACACTTTCCAGGCCTTCAGCACTTTCAGCACTTTGATTATTGCTGAAGTTAAAGAATATTTAAACTTTCTCATACCAATAATCTGCATGTGTTCAAATTCTTCAAGGCCTTCAGCGCTTTCAGCGCTTTGATTTTTATTTGTAAATATACATGCATGAATTCACATAACTGACATTCATTCTAAATCCAAAGGTATTGTCAATATATCGCTGTTTTTCTTCAAAAGTATCGAAATTACTGATCGTTTCAAGCTGTAGTTACGAGATTCTGTTAGAAAAGCAACAATATACATTTGAGCCGGGATCTTGAAAAACGTCGGTTATAGAATATGAGACAGTCATTTATTTTTAAAGATTGGCCAGTGCCTTAATAGAGACTGGCAAAGACCCATGCGATTCTTTTATGATTGCTGCAGGTTATGAAAAAGCTATTCGAGAACAACTTGGCTCCTGGTCAGACTGTTTGTATACACACAGGCTGATCTAGAGCCATGGTTGGCTCAAAACCCGTATTGGACCTTTTAACAGAGTCTGGCTCATTTTTGCCATACACAAGATCTACCTCGTATTCTTCTCCATCGTTTCTCTGTCCGGCCGTAATGGCGTAGGTGAAAAAGTTCAGAAAATACGTGACTTTTCTGGGCGGTGTAAAAACGTCAACATACGTCTGTCCGTTCGTATGAAATGTAATCGCCTTGTGGACATAGGTGCTTGTTTTCGGATCTTTTCCGTCGTCAGTTAACTTGGAAATCCACGTAGTTGATAATATTAGATGAAACGCATCTGGTACATGCTTGCCTCCTGTAAGGAAAGTAGCAAAGAATTAACCCATTACCAAACGACAATATTTTAGGTTGTCCCAAATTCAAAGATGTTGCAGACGACAATTTCAAATGAATGAAATTTGAATATTGTTGTATCTTTGAATAGAAAACACTGTGGAAAATGAAGAAATTGCTTGTCACAAGCAATTTCTTCATTTCCCACAATGTTTTCCAAAGCCATTATCTTGTGGGGAGTCAAAAAGAGTCATTGTGTGGTAATGGGTTAACCCTTTCCCACACCGCAAATAAATAGGGCTGTCCAGTTTTGAAGCATATACAGGCGACAAAATGGGCAGTTTTATGATAAGATATGTGGACAATAAAGCACAGAAAATATTGATGTAAAAGAAGAAATGCTGATCATCAAAGCCTCTTTAACGCGATTCACAACCTTAAAAACGACGCTAAGGACTCGTCACAAACGAGTCCACGTCCATATTGCATTGACATTACGTCCAAGCTAAAACTGCTCAGATCCCCTGATTTGGACGTGCCCCGGCCGTGATGTGGACGTAGATTAAGAAACTTTAAATGTTAACATATCAAAACAAAACAGTTCAAAATGAATGTTTTGGCTTGAATGTTTGAAGAAACCATTAGATTTGGTGCAGAGTGTGTTAGAATCGAGAATGACCCTCAAAAAAGCGCCTACGGACGGTGTACTTTATCTCGCCAATTCCGTAGAATATAAGCTAAAAAATGAACAAAACACTCTTGAAGTGGACGATTTTTCGGTGTTAATGTTTACCAATCTCACGTGGGTTATCCACTGAGATACATTATTCTGCTATATTATGAAATAAACAAACCTTCAAGAAGTAGACCAATAATCTCACATGGTGATGACAGAATGGCCACTGTAACTTGGTGTGGGTTCTGTCTTGTTCGTGGTGTTGCTGATCGGTCTATTGTTTCTGGATGGTCTGTTTCTAATAACGTGTATTGTAATGTATCGTAGTAGTCTTTGATGTATTGGTCCTCAACTGCGGTTTTCTGGGAGTCAAAAGAAATTTGGAAATCGCTGCTTTTCTTCAAAAACCTCGTATCTGCAGCTTGAAACAAGCTACAGATACGAGGTTTTTGCAGAAAAGCGACGAAATGTTGTTTCAACATTATTTCAGAATATTCAATTAAATTGGTCATAATCGGGTAGTTAATCAAAGTTGTCATTTTAAGACTATACAGAATAATAAAAAACAACAAGAAAACAAAAACCACCACCATCGCCAACAACAACAACAAATGAAATAAAATTATTTCAAGAAGCTTGTAAGATTAAAGCATCAGTGTTGCGCCCTACAAACCAACTTATGTATATGCATATTTTCTTTTGAAAATATACTCAAAGGCAAAAGTAACTTTACAGTTTTAGAATAATTCCATTTTCTTAATTTCAAAGCATATATATGATATTTTCACAACCCTATGTTTTCACAGTTTTTTTAAATTCTTAATGAAAACACCCGTTTCATTGACGTTACAGCAATCTGCACGTCGAGCATATCGTTAAAAATACCAAAATACCCCACCCACACAATGGCGTTGTAAATAGTGACATTATTTTTTGCATGTTTGGTCTTTGTTGGTCGCCACACAAAAGGCCAGAGTTGTAATTCAGTTACCACGAAATTGTAAGCAATCCGACGCCGACAAAAACATGACATTAAGCATGATGAGATAGCCAGGATGAAATTTAATGTTTCTATGGTAATGAACTCTACCCGTCAATCAATCGTTAACTTCTTAAACGCAATTCTACACTTAAGAGGTCGGAAAAATGAGAGTATCTATAATCTAAAAAATCGCGTTTAGCATTAACGTTACGTGACGTTCCGTTTTTACCGGAAGCTGCAGTAAAGATGCGTGAAGTCGTTAGTTGAGCCGTAGAATTGTTCAATGTCGAATTTGAAATGTTGATTTTAGTGCTACACGTCCGGTAGCCAGACCCCTCGAGTTATACAGTAGCATGACGTCAACGAAATAACGCCCATTTTTGACCTTATGTAACATTTTGAACACACGCAGATTGAAGTTAGCCCCTCTTTTCAGACGAGAAAATGTTAAATGTCAGTGCCATAGGCGATAGAAGACGTGTGGACACAAGAACTTGCATGAAATAGAGAGTGTGCTACGGGACGATTGTTTAAGAATTGAATAGCTCAAGATCAGACGTCTAACCTTATCCATACCCGAGAGTAGTATAGTAGCATTAGATTCCCATATTCCTTGGTGCCCTGGTGCTCCTGGTGCAACCACGTGACCTTGACCTACTTCATAAAGGTCAATGAGTCATCCTTTAGTAACGCGAGTTACTCGTCTGGTTACGTCACATGACCATGAATCACCTAACATAACAATGGAATCATTGACCTTGACCTTGTGAGTCACCTTACATAACAATGGATTAACGCACCGAGGCCGTAAACAATAGGTGACGTTAACGTGAGTCACTTAACGTAACCACGGAGTGACCGTGAATCACCTTACGTTTCAACGTCACGCGACCTCATCCCTTTTTGGTGGGTTTATAAGGTAATATGAACCGCGTTATTTCGTACATTCAACGTAACGACGGAAGATGGATCGGTCACGGATTTATCTACGGATACATTATCTTTTGACGTTGGGCAGAGAAAGCTCGAGTCATCGACGTAGCATGGTCCAAAACATGACAGCCGGTCAAATGGAATGTATGCAAATCTTAGCTAAGCAGATCGTGGATGGCAAAATACCGATTTTGGATAGAGATTCCGACTACTTCCGTCGTTATAGAGTCCTACTCAGATCATTAAAAAGCGACTGGGTTACATTCCAAAGAAAGAAACGTTTATTGTCTATGAACCACACCCTCCTTCCCAGACTACTGCGACCACAGTATCTTCGTCAAGCTATACGAAACGAGATAAGATCTTCGGAAAACTAGGTTCCATGAGTCATTTTGAACGAGTTTCAACTCGTTTCACTGGCGAACATCAAATACTTCAAAGCCCCGCCCACCCATTCTTACAGCCAATGGATATTATTTACCCTAAATTATATTATATCGGGAATAACGACACAATTTCATTTACCGACTAACTTTCGAGGGAGAACCACGTTACTCAACTATCGATATGACTACCAGCGGAATCCAGGCGCGCTTCTGTCAACCGATCGGAAAAGGCCTTTATCTGTTTGATGGCGTCTTTAAAGGACAAACTTACATCCATGTCAGAAAAGTGTTGAACGGAAAAATACCGACCAAGGAGGGTATTACGCTAGATTTACGGAGATGTAACGAATTGTTTATGAGTTTGCCGTCTTTGGAAGACGCCGTGTGTTCGCTGGAATTAAACCAGGAGACGTCTTACCGACGTCATCTAGGCGGGAATTGGTACGTTACGGTACACAGCGGATTTAGACGAGTCGATTTACGAAAGTTCTGGTTTCCCGAGGATGCAAAGGAATTGCAGGCCACTAGAAAAGGAGTGTCGTTGACTTTCGACCAATTTAGGGAATTAAGAAACGGACTGAGGATCATCGATAGTTTCGTACCGGAATTGTGTCAGGTCGTTCCTTGTTACAACCAACCAGATCACGATGTAGCTAGCTGTGCGGAATGTACCCCGAATTAAAGACATTTCAATAGACGCTTATATTAACGTTATAACTGGCTTTGATTTGTTTATTTTTTAAATAAAATAATAGAAACTATTTTCGACTCTTTGTTTTATGTAGTCCCATTAACAATGGTATTAGGCCGGCCTAACTCAGCCCCACTTTAACGTACTAGAACGAATACTCCCACCCTAATCGAATTTTATCGTCCCTGACAATCCTCTTTAATCTATAATTGTCAATGTAAAGCCCCTCGAGCGGAACCATCATCTGTCACGTGACCTCTTAATACTATATATTTGGAGCGCGTTGAATAAGACTGTTAGAAACAGTTATGACTCAAAGACAGTTAGACCTTTTTCAGTATCGATTAGCCTACGACGAGTTTGAACGTGTGGACTATTCGACAAACGAAATCACTTGCGTTCTGGATGATCGATTTTCTATCGTTCTTAAACGCCAAAGGCATTCCGTCCAGCTTTTTTTTTAAAAAGCGGAAACAGACGTTTGAAAATTCCGTTCGAAATATTCGAGGGACTTTGTTACTGCCAAATAACCATTAACTTTCTCAAAAGATTTTTGGAAATATGAATACAGTGCAGTTGCTAGAATCTTATTTCGAGTTTTACTACGCCATGGAAATAATGAACAAAATGTACGGCGTGTTTAAAAGGAACTGTTCGGGCTGCCAACGAGGGAGCTTGTCGCAGCTGAGTCACACCTGTCTATATTCATCCGAACAGCAACAGCTGGAATGGTATCTAGACGACGTCCTCACAGAAGTGAATGAGTTAGAGATTCTAAGGAAATGGGACTCCGCTGTATCTGCGATGACAGACGTTTCGCCCGAGCTCATAGCTATGTACAGACTAAAGATTTATTGTTCTGACTGGAGGGAGACGGACATGAAGTCGTTAGAGTGGAAATCGAAAATGTATAGACTGACTAACGAATTAATTCGTTTCAAGAATGAGGTGTAAAATTCAATAAATAAAAAATATTTAAGAACAAGATTGTCTTTTTTATTAAAAAACAACAAAGGTCAATGTTGACTAAAACTAATTTTTTATTATTCACACACACACAAATTACATACAAAAACCATTACATGTCATACATATGTTTACACATGGCTGAACATCGTTGTCCTTTGTCCCCGGAGAAACACTCCGAATAGACACGTGATACGACGAGAGAAACGTAAGAGTCGTTGATCTCGGTATCGTAAGAGTCAAACAGATTTACAAATTGTTCTAGGCTTCCACCGCTGAATATCGTACGTAAGAACAGAATACAATAGAGACCGCATACGTTGGAGTCGTCGCTTTGAATTTGTATTCGGTTCATTCCAATTTTTCTTGCCCTTTGTTTTAACCACTTGACGAAGAAGTCGCTATTTGCGCTGGGCGGTCTACCGTAACTGTCAAAAAATAAAACACATCCTTGTCCATCGTCGTAAAACGCGCACCAATGTTCTCCGGGTAATCTATGATTTTGGGTATTGGCGATGAAAGCGTAGGGTTGTTTGACAACGGTTGTAGGTAGTTGATCCGCAGCATAGACACCCGTCACTTTATTCGCTAACACCGGATCGCAATGAACCATACATTCCAACTGAGCGGTATTCATTGTACCAATATATCCCTTTCTTGGTTGATTTCGAAATATCCAGGTCCTTCGCTGTACACTACACAACTGATTGGTTCTGAAATAAGAAAAAGATATGTGAGCTCGAGTTTGATAAAGGGGGGGGGGATAAGCTATTAAACGTTTAAGAATTAAACTCACCGGTTAAAGCCGATCTGAACTGAACTTCCAATCTGACGTTGCCATTCTTGACCAAGGACATGAACTCCCCGTGATGGGAAAAGTCGGGCTCCAACTGAAAGGCGAACAACGTGCTCCCGCTTATAAAGTGGCGTTTGTCTAAGGCATTACCCTCGTCTCGCCTCCATTTGCCGGAGTTCAGCAATAGATCCGTATATGCCCGTATAACCGTAGCACCATCGGCAAAGTCCATATTGAGCGGGTTACCTCCGATAGGATAACCATCCGCATACAGGGCGATGTTTTTAATCTCGCAGTTTTCGAAATTGAACGGGTTTGTGGTGTAATCTCCATTGATCGCCTTGCTTTTTACGAAGCCTACAATAACCTTCTGGGGTTTCTTGCCTTGAAATAGGTTTTCCCAATTGAACGACGTACTGTCCGTAGCGATGCTTTGAGATCGACATTCTACCTTGGTGTACGGATACAACGCGTTCTGCTTCTCCAAGATTTTAGAATGCCCGTAGATTACGGCCGGGTTCACTCTAATCTTCTTAGCCAGAAAGTAAATGTCATCGAAAACGATTTTGAACTCGGTGCTGTTATCCACGGCCAACAAAGAAAAGTTGGGAGTGCTCCTGTATAGCTTGATTTTAACGTCCACCTGATTCAGGATGTATCTGTCCATAGAAAACAAATCGTGAAACAAAGGTCCCTGAAGGTCTATGGGCTTGGATTTTTCTGTCCATTTAGATCTAATAAACAATCCGTTATTAGATGACGTTGGATCAGAGACGCCCGGAGAATCAAAGTCGTCCATCATCCAACCCTGGGTCTGAATCTGACTGGATATCGCATCGCCTCCGTAGTTGAGTAACGTGTGAAGATAAGCCCTGTAGGGGTTGTAGTTGCAGGTGATGGTGGCTTTGTTTTGCAACGTAACTTCGGAAGAGCTGAACAGGGTTTGTAAAAATAAGATTGCGGGTCCGACCTTTTCCGTGGTCAGTGCCCCGCCATCCGCTTTGGTCACTTTGAGTTTGACGTAGATTATGGAATTTTTCAAATCGACATAATCCATCGAATTTTGACCGCTGATTTTGAATTCGATCGGACCGTCGGAAGATACCTGAGACAGCGGTCGAATCTCTTGGTAATAAACGTCAGAAACGCTGGTTTGAGTCGCCGGTAAATCGAACAAGGCCAGCTCCGATACCAGCCCCTCCCTAAATTCTTCCTCGTTAAACACGGACATGTTACTCGATCTTGAATATGTCGTTATATCCTTTTTTGTCACGTTTCCTGCTAGCTTTGGACGTCGTCTTCCTCTTTTTTGCGACGGGCTTTTTATTCGCCTTCCGCTTCCTTCTGCGTTTAGTGGAAGATTGAAAAGCTTTCTCAACTTCGTTCGGATTTATACCTTCTCTCTCCAATTCGGATTTGGCTTGTGCCGTCGTTTGTTCCGCCGGTAAGTCAGCTTTAATGGATCGCGGTTGATCCACAGTTATGACGTGAGGTCGTCTACCTCTTCCGGTTTGAGACAACTGCGTTTCTCCACTGCTGACTCGTTCGAAAAAGTTTAACCATTTTTGTGGATTAGGTACGTACAACTTCATTCTTAATAGAAATGATACTGTTTGAAGTGAAGCGTGAGGTATACGGGTTTGGTCAACTGTGTGGCATTCGCGCCTTGATCACGCTTTATATAGATCTCGAATTCGTGCACTTCCTGAGGGTACACCGTGGTCGAGATGTGGGAGTGTCAGTTCCGACAGTTTTGCAAAGAACACCCGTTAATCTACAAAATCAGGGACCAGTGTCGCCCCACGTTTAGTCAAAAACACTGGGGTAAGGTGACCGAAAAGCAGATCTTGAATGCTGTTCGAACGAAGCAGTTATTTGGGATGGTCGAATGTGACATATCAGTACCCGATGAGTGGAGTCCGGAGTTCCAGCATATGCGGATGACCCCTCGGGAATACTTCGAAGAAATGTGTCCGATTTTCTGTAATACGGAGGTTGGATTCGACGATATCGGGGAACACATGCAGGCTCACATCTGGAAGTACCAACTGAGCGACAAGCCCAGACGTCTCCTGGTTGGCGGTAATGCAGCCCGTCAAATACTTCTAGCCACTCCCTTACTCAAGTGGTACTTGGATCATGGTTTGAAAGTTACCAAAATCTACCAAGTGGTCGAATACCGGAAAATGGCCTGTTTTGACTCATTCGTACAAGCGGTCAGTAACGCTAGACGAGCCGGGGACGCCTCGCCGAACCAAGCCATCATCGCCGATACGATGAAGCTGATCGGTAATAGCGGCAACGGTTCGTTGATTATGGATAAGGGGAAACATCGTCACGTATATTACGTACAGGGGGGAGAACAGAGCCTGTTTCGAAGTCAACAAGCCTCGTTTCAGACAATCTACTTGTCTGGATCTAGAAGATCAATACCACGAAATCGAGGCCGCTAAACCAAAAATAAGACTCGATCTCCCTACGCAGCTCGGTTTCTTCATTCTACAGTACGCCAAATTACGCATGCTTCAATTCTATTATGACGTCATCGATCGTTACGTGGACAGATCTGATTTCGAGTACATCGAAATGGATACGGTAAGTTTAAAACATTCATTTTTACTGCGATATCTGAAGGTATTAATGTTATCTTCTTTTCATTGCAGGACAGTGCCTATATGGCGCTTTCGGCGTCAAGTCTGGGAGAAGTGATCAAGCCCGAATATCTGGCGGAATATCAACGCGGGCTCACGGGCATGTGCGACGATAAATATAATCATGTCGGAGATCGTTGGTTTCCGAGAGAATGTTGCGAGAAACACGCTCGCTGGGATTCCCGTTGTCCAGGATTATTCAAGGTAGAGATGACCGGGGAAATGATGGTAGGGTTGTGTTCCAAAACCTACATTGTCAGTCGGAAGGTTCCCTCAAAAGCTACGAGCGCTATCGCGAAAGCTGCCAATCTCTTGCGAAAAGCTAGGGGTCAGAAACCAAAGAGACACCGATCCCTATACGCCGAAGATTGCAAATTTAGTTCAAAGGGAGTGTCTAAACGACTGATAAAGAACCCTCTCAAAATCTTTAAAAGCGTCTTGCGCACTGGAAAACCAGCCTCCGGAAACAACAAAGGATTTCGGGTGCGCAACAACGGTATCTGCAGTTACCAACAGACGCGTTGTGGATTTTCGTACTTTTATTGCAAGCGAAAAGTGTTAAATGATGGTATCAATACGGTACCATTAGACATCGTCTTATGTCCGAAAAAGACCAAACAAACTCCGGAAAAGGACTTGTTAGATGAACTTTCGGACGAGCAGTTATTGGCACTTCTAGAGTGAACAATGTGTACATAAGACGAGCTTTCTGTATGTTTCTACATGAGTTTCTTTTCAATGTTTGATTAACATGTATGTATAGAAGAGAAATGTAATAAATGGTGTGTGATTATTATTTCGTGTCTTGTTTTTAAAAGCTTCGTTCCCACACATCTTCCTTCATTCTGAAGATGTATCCCTTCCCGAGCTGTACGTCCATTTCCGTGTCTGGAGCTACGTGTAGTGGCAAGACTACCTGGTTGTTTAAATTATTACGTCATAAAGATGAAATGTTTATTCTCCCTCCTCAAAAAATATTGTATTGCTTCGGCATTCATCAACCATTGTACGATGACATGGAGCGTGAACTGCCTTTTATCACCTTCCACCAGGGTCTTCCGTCAGAACAGGATTTAAATGAGCTTTCTGACGACAACGTATGCAATCTAGTTATACTAGATGACCTCATGGAAAGCGTGACGTCATCATCCGAGATGGAACAATTATTCGTGAAAGGTATGCATCACCGAAATTTGAGCGTACTGTACCTAAACCAGAACTTGTATTGTAAAGGGAAACACAGTCGTACCATTAATTTGAACACTCATATACTCGTGCTTATGAGAAATCCGAGAGACGTGTCCCAGATCCAATGTCTCGGCCGACAAGCTTTCTTAGGCAAAGCTTCTTTTTTTATGGAGGCCTATAAAGACGCCACGTCTATGCCCTACGGTTATCTGGTTTTGGATTTCTCCCCCTCGAGTCAAGATGAATATCGAGTCAGAACCAGGGTGTTTCCCGGCGAAGACACGATTATCTACCGATGTAAATAAAAATGGTAGTAACGAAGCGTCGTGTTTCATAACTTAGCGAACACCAAACTCGTCAGCATGCAGAAAATGATCCTCCTACCTTACGATAGATACCAACGTCTATTGTCGTTTCAACAAAAACTTCCGATAGAAGAAGATGAAACAGTTTCCCGTCATATCTCAGAACCAGTGTCAACGGAAGAAACCTCGGTTTCGAATGACGTCGAGAAATTACTCGCTTCCGTCCCTAAGGCGTTGCAGAATAGGGCGCGTTCTTTATTGTCCTATATTTCGCCTCAAGTAACTTGGAACGAAAAAGGGGAAGTCGTTATAAAAGGAGAAAAAATACCCGACTCTAATATAGTGGATCTAATCAGAGTTCAACTTAAAGACTACAAAAGTTTTAAACCGGTGGGACTCGAACAATTTACGGATATATTGAGAGACACGAACGTACCTCTTAGTTTACTGTCAAGCTCTCGGAGAGTGCAGACGGGTCAAGGCTCGAGCGGGCCAACTTTGGACCCTATTCCGCCGCCTCCTGGCAGTCCCGTCAAACGTAAAGTGAAATGGCTTCGTCTGTAGATAAGTATTTGAAAAGCGTTTACTACGATTCCAAGCGTGGAGGTTCGTACGGGGGTGTTGACAAGTTATATCGTGCCGTTAGGAAAGATGGGAGATTCGTGCTCAGCAGAAAGAAAATTAGAGATTGGCTATTAAAACAGGAAGATTACGCGGTTCATCGGGAAGTGAGAGAGGCTTTCAAGCGAAGAAGAGTGATTGCCCCCGAGGTCGGATATCAATGGGATGTGGACACCGGTAATCTGGATCACTACAAGAAAGAAAATGACGGTTTTGCCTACTTTTTGTTAGCCGTGGACATCATGTCAAAGTTC
This sequence comes from Fragum sueziense, assembly GCA_963680895.1. Taxonomy (NCBI): domain Eukaryota; kingdom Metazoa; phylum Mollusca; class Bivalvia; order Cardiida; family Cardiidae; genus Fragum; species Fragum sueziense. The sequence goes on along the minus strand of OY804596.1, from coordinate 25,308,216 downwards.
GTCTGGACAGTGGCGTTGCGCGGGAGAACTGGTAAAGAAATGGTAACGGCATTTCAGAAAATATTTAGTCAAGGGAAAAAACCCACTCGGATTAGGAGCGATCCTGGAACAGAGTTTGCTAACAAGGACGTAAGGGCGCTGTTAAAGAAAGAGAAGGTACGTTATTTCGTTACGAGTAATGTCGTCAAGGCATCCGTAGCCGAACGTTATATCAAGATTATCAAGGGGCGAATAATGAGATACATGACTCGACACCAAACGCATCGTTGGATAGACAGTTTGCAAGATATTACTCTCGGATATAACAAAACGTATAACAGATCCATTAAAATGGCTCCCCAAAACGTAAAACGGGAGGATTCCGTTAACTTGTGGCAACTGCAGTACGACGAATTAACCAAACCGCCAGGCAAAGGGTCCAAACTACCTCGAAGCTCCGGGTTTAAGTTTAAAGTGGGAGATTTGGTTCGAATTTCGCACCTTCGTAAAACGTTTACGCGTGAATACGATGAACGCTGGACCAGGGAACTATTTGTTATCAACGAAAGGTTTATGTCCGAATACATTCCGCAATACAGATTAAGAGATTATGCCGGGGAAGAAGTTACCGGGACTTCCTATCAAAATCAGTTGAAAAAAGCCTACGAACAAGACACGTACTTGGTGGAAAAAGTGCTGAAATCAGCCAAGCGTGGCGGACGAAAGAGCGTATTGATACGCTGGAAGGGATGGCCGCCGAAATATGACACTTGGTTAAGCGAGGCGGACTTTAAAAGCTTACGTTCCGACGATCCATCGTCATAAGGTTGCTGAACGTTCGGAGAAATGGTGAGAAAACACTTACCTCTGTTTCAGTTGTTAGCGCAGTCCGCGGAACAGCAGCGCGCGATCCTGTTGAGAAGTCTATCGGAAGACCAACTGAAAGCTGTACTGGAGGCTACGTACAACGTTTTGAAAGGAACCTGCCCCGCCCTAAACCGAGATAAAAACAAACTGTTACAGTATAGGGGCATCATTCGTCGTTTGGTATCCAAGGAGCTCAGTCCCAAACAGCAGAGAAGACTTTTAACGAAACATCGAGATCTGTTGCCTATCATTCTGAATCCGGTCATTAGGTTTCTAAAAGATGAACACTGACAGATACATCTACGTCAAAAGCGACGACAGCGATGACTACTTCGCCGATAACAAGCCCTACAAATTCAAAGTACACCTACCATTGCCGCTGTAATTCTACGGAAGATGGAAAGTGGCCCTTGTTCAATTTCATGCCGCGGAAAAGGGTAAATCGAGCAGTAAAGCCAACGAGGGACTATACGTGTATTCGGACTTGTGCAAGGAGAGCATCGTACACGGAGAAGAACGGGCACTTTTAAGGCGCATGAATAGTAACGTCAAAGGCAAATGGGACTACACGTTCGAAACTCCGTTTTACGTTCCCGTCAAGAAACAGGAAGTGCACGAATTCGAGATCTATATAAAGCGTGATCAAGGCGCGAATGCCACACAGTTGACCAAACCCGTATACCTCACGCTTCACTTCAAACAGTATCCTTTCTATTAAGAATGAAGTTGTACGTACCTAATCCACAAAAATGGTTAAACTTTTTCGAACGAGTCAGCAGTGGAGAAACGCAGTTGTCTCAAACCGGAAGAGGTAGACGACCTCACGTCATAACTGTGGATCAACCGCGATCCATTAAAGCTGTCTTACCGGCGGAACAAACGACGGCACAAGCCAAATCCGAATTGGAGAGAGAAGGTATAAATCCGAACGAAGTTGAGAAAGCTTTTCAGTCTTCCACTAAACGCGGAAGGAAGCGGAAGGCGAATAAAAAGCCCGTCGCAAAAAAGAGGAAGACGACGTCCAAAGCTAGCAGGAAACGTGACAAAAAAGGATATAACGACATATTCAAGATCGAGTAACATGTCCGTGTTTAACGAGGAAGAATTTAGGGAGGGGCTGGTATCGGAGCTGGCCTTGTTCGATTTACCGGCGACTCAAACCAGCGTTTCTGACGTTTATTACCAAGAGATTCGACCGCTGTCTCAGGTATCTTCCGACGGTCCGATCGAATTCAAAATCAGCGGTCAAAATTCGATGGATTATGTCGATTTGAAAAATTCCATAATCTACGTCAAACTCAAAGTGACCAAAGCGGATGGCGGGGCACTGACCACGGAAAAGGTCGGACCCGCAAACTTATTTTTACAAACCCTGTTCAGCTCTTCCGAAGTTACGTTGCAAAACAAAGCCACCATCACCTGCAACTACAACCCCTACAGGGCTTATCTTCACACGTTACTCAACTACGGAGGCGATGCGATATCCAGTCAGATTCAGACCCAGGGTTGGATGATGGACGACTTTGATTCTCCGGGCGTCTCTGATCCAACGTCATCTAATAACGGATTGTTTATTAGATCTAAATGGACAGAAAAATCCAAGTCCATAGACCTTCAGGGACCTTTGTTTCACGATTTGTTTTCTATGGACAGATACATCCTGAATCAGGTGGACGTTAAAATCAAGCTATACAGGAGCACTCCCAACTTTTCTTTGTTGGCCGTGGATAACAGCACCGAGTTCAAAATCGTTTTCGAGGACATTTACTTTCTGGCTAAGAAGATTAGAGTGAACCCGGCCGTAATCTACGGGCATTCTAAAATCTTGGAGAAGCAGAACGCGTTGTATCCGTACACCAAGGTAGAATGTCGATCTCAAAGCATCGCTACGGGCAGTACGTCGTTCAATTGGGAAAACCTATTTCAAGGCAAGAAACCCCAGAAGGTTATTGTAGGCTTCGTAAAAAGCAAGGCGATCAACGGAGATAACACCACCAACCCGTTCAATTTCGAAAACTGCGAGATTAAAAACATCGCCCTGTATGCGGATGGTTATCCTATCGGAGGTAACCCGCTCAATATGGACTTTGCCGATGGTGCTACGGTTATACGGGCATATACGGATCTATTGCTGAACTCCGGCAAATGGAGGCGAGACGAGGGTAATGCCTTAGACAAACGCCACTTTATAAGCGGGAGCACGTTGTTTCGCCTTTCAGTTGGAGCCCGACTTTTCCCATCACGGGGAGTTCATGTCCTTGGTCAAGAATGGCAACGTCAGATTGGAAGTTCAGTTCAGATCGGCTTTAACCGGTGAGTTTAATTCTTAAATGTTTAATAGCTTATCCCCCCCTTTATCAAACTCGAGCTCACATATCTTTTTCTTATTTCAGAACCAATCAGTTGTGTAGTGTACAGCGAAGGACCTGGATATTTCGAAATCAACCAAGAAAGGGATATATTGGTACAATGAATACCGCTCAGTTGGAATGTATGGTTCATTGCGATCCGGTGTTAGCGAATAAAGTGACGGGTGTCTATGCGGCGGATCAACTACCTACAACCGTTGTCAAACAACCCTACGCTTTCATCGCCAATACCCAAAATCATAGATTACCCGGAGAACATTGGTGCGCGTTTTACGACGATGGACAAGGATGTGTTTTATTTTTTGACAGTTACGGTAGACCGCCCAGCGCAAATAGCGACTTCTTCGTCAAGTGGTTAAAACAAAGGGCAAGAAAAATTGGAATGAACCGAATACAAATTCAAAGCGACGACTCCAACGTATGCGGTCTCTATTGTATTCTGTTCTTACGTACGATATTCAGCGGTGGAAGCCTAGAACAATTTGTAAATCTGTTTCCCAGCAAACATGCTTATATGGGTCCTATATGGGATGTGTATGGGTAAGCCCATGTGGGTAGGCCCATATTGGACCCAAATAGGACCTATGTAGGTAAGCCCATGTGGGTTTGATCATAAGGGACCCAGATTGGTCCCATATTCCCAGCATATGAGCTGTGTATGGGCAAGCCCATATTGGTATGCCCATATAGGACCTATGTAGGAAAGCCCATGTTGTTTTGACTATGGTAAGGTCCCAGTTACAATAATCGGCTTGCGCCCATTCAAGTACAACAGAATAATTATGTATACATGAGCATATCTAAAACATCCATAAACTGAATCATGTAGCCTATAGAATTATAAGTTTTCAATTTGAATGACGATCTTATTTATATCCATCAAAATTAATGACCATCAAATCAATACAAATTGAAACAAGAGTGCCATGGTCACAATATACGCCGCCCCAGGGACTAAGTTTTAAGGGGGCATAACTCAGGCAAAAATCAATGAACCATAAAATCCTTCCTTCATGCACATCTACCAATTGAGGAGATAACATTGACCAAGTTTCAAGAAGATCCAGCCAGAATATTAGGAGGAGTTGCGTTGACAAGAAAAGTGGACGGACGTACGGACGGATGGACGGACGGATGGACGGATGGACGGACGGACGGACGGATGGACGGACGGACAGACGGAGAAGATGACGCCAATATACGTCCGCCTCCGGCGGCGTATAAAAACAACAACATTAGATTCAGCAAGACAAGTAGCCTAAGGCAACATCAATAAGACATGTCTAATCCTTTCTCGAACAAAACCTGGTATTGACTTCTCTAATAGAAAGGTAGGCCTAAATTGCCAAAAAAAAAAACATAGGCCTAGAGATATTAAATAGCAAAAGTTGATAATCGGCATTTTCTTCTTTTGCATACGTTTTTTCTGCGCTATATTGTACAGAAGTACATTCTTTGTCAATATCGTTTTTTAAACATGGGCTTCATGTTGGATCATCCTAATTATTTTGTCGTTTTAACGGTGTTTAAACTGTAATTAATCTGTTCAAATCACTAACATAATCTTATCAATTAGTGTGTTACAAGGAGTTTATGTATATTAAAGGGAAATAATTTAAAATCTTGACAATAAATCATGTTTTTACAAAGCGTTTATGTAAAGAAAGCATTTGGCTTGATAATCCTATATGATTCTGTTAAAAGAAATTAAATTGTGTACACATTTTCAAAAAAAAGATAAAAATAAATCTAGACATAAAAATATATCAAAAAACATATAGACAGTTATAGAAAGCCTCGAAAATGTTATGACAGTTAAGACCAAATTCCTAGGTATCAAACCTTAGAAAATGTGTCAAGGTCGTCAGACATACCTGGCGAGACCTTAATCCTCTATGGTGGGGAATAATTACCCCTTCTGAGCGAGAAGCTCTGGAAGGTTTTCATCTTCGATCAACACCAAACGAAAGCCAATAGAAATGGGTTAGATCAGGGCTGTCTATATGGGTCTGCCCATTTGGGACCCATATGGGTCCCAGATTGCATGTATATGGGCTGCCCAGATAGGACCCATATGGCCCCCGGTTGCACATCCTAAATGGGTCCCATATGGGTTACCCTTATGGGACCCATAAAGGTGCCCATAAGGGACCCATATGGGACCCATACAAATTGCTTGCTGGGTTGACTCTTACGATACCGAGATCAACGACTCTTACGTTTCTCTCGTCGTATCACGTGTCTATTCGGAGTGTTTCTCCGGGGACAAAGGACAACGATGTTCAGCCATGTGTAAACATATGTATGACATGTAATGGTTTTTGTATGTAATTTGTGTGTGTGTGAATAATAAAAAATTAGTTTTAGTCAACATTGACCTTTGTTGTTTTTTAATAAAAAAGACAATCTTGTTCTTAAATATTTTTTATTTATTGAATTTTACACCTCATTCTTGAAACGAATTAATTCGTTAGTCAGTCTATACATTTTCGATTTCCACTCTAACGACTTCATGTCCGTCTCCCTTCAGTCAGAACAATAAATCTTTAGTCTGTACATAGCTATGAGCTCGGGCGAAACGTCTGTCATCGCAGATACAGCGGAGTCCCATTTCCTTAGAATCTCTAACTCATTCACTTCTGTGAGGACGTCGTCTAGATACCATTCCAGCTGTTGCTGTTCGGATGAATATAGACAGGTGTGACTCAGCTGCGACAAGCTCCCTCGTTGGCAGCCCGAACAGTTCCTTTTAAACACGCCGTACATTTTGTTCATTATTTCCATGGCGTAGTAAAACTCGAAATAAGATTCTAGCAACTGCACTGTATTCATATTTCCAAAAATCGTTTGAGAAAGTTAATGGTTATTTGGCAGTAACAAAGTCCCTCGAATATTTCGAACGGAATTTTCAAACGTCTGTTTCCGCTTTTTAAAAACAGCTGGGCGGAATGCCTTTGGCGTTTAAGAACGATAGAAAATCGATCATCCAGAACGCAAGTGATTTCGTTTGTCGAATAGTCCACACGTTCAAACTCGTCGTAGGCTAATCGATACTGAAAAAGGTCTAACTGTCTTTGAGTCATAACTGTTTCTAACAGTCTTATTCAACGCGCTCCAAATATATAGTATTAAGAGGTCACGTGACAGATGATGGTTCCGCTCGAGGGGCTTTACATTGACAATTATAGATTAAAGAGGATTGTCAGGGACGATAAAATTCGATTAGGGTGGGAGTACTCGTTCTAGTACGTTAAAGTGGGGCTGAGTTAGGCCGGCCTAATACCATTGTTAATGGGACTACATAAAACAAAGAGTCGAAAATAGTTTCTATTATTTTATTTAAAAAATAAACAAATCAAAGCCAGTTATAACGTTAATATAAGCGTCTATTGAAATGTCTTTAATTCGGGGTACATTCCGCACAGCTAGCTACATCGTGATCTGGTTGGTTGTAACAAGGAACGACCTGACACAATTCCGGTACGAAACTATCGATGATCCTCAGTCCGTTTCTTAATTCCCTAAATTGGTCGAAAGTCAACGACACTCCTTTTCTAGTGGCCTGCAATTCCTTTGCATCCTCGGGAAACCAGAACTTTCGTAAATCGACTCGTCTAAATCCGCTGTGTACCGTAACGTACCAATTCCCGCCTAGATGACGTCGGTAAGACGTCTCCTGGTTCAATTCCAGCGAACACACGGCGTCTTCCAAAGACGGCAAACTCATAAACAATTCGTTACATCTCCGTAAATCTAGCGTAATACCCTCCTTGGTCGGTATTTTTCCGTTCAACACTTTTCTGACATGGATGTAAGTTTGTCCTTTAAAGACGCCATCAAACAGATAAAGGCCTTTTCCGATCGGTTGACAGAAGCGCGCCTGGATTCCGCTGGTAGTCATATCGATAGTTGAGTAACGTGGTTCTCCCTCGAAAGTTAGTCGGTAAATGAAATGGTGTCGTTATTCCCGATATAATATAATTTAGGGTAAATAATATCCATTGGCTGTAAGAATGGGTGGGCGGGGCTTTGAAGTCTTTGATGTTCGCCAGTGAAACGAGTTGAAACTCGTTCAAAATGACTCATGGAACCTAGTTTTCCGAAGATCTTATCTCGTTTCGTATAGCTTGACGAAGATACTGTGGTCGCAGTAGTCTGGGAAGGAGGGTGTGGTTCATAGTCAATAAACGTTTCTTTCTTTGGAATGTAACCCAGTCGCTTTTTAATGATCTGAGTAGGACTCTATAACGACGGAAGTAGTCGGAATCTCTATCCAAAATCGGTATTTTGCCATCCACGATCTGCTTAGCTAAGATTTGCATACATTCCATTTGACCGGCTGTCATGTTTTGGACCATGCTACGTCGATGACTCGGGCTTTCTCTGCCCAACGTCAAAAGATAATGTATCCGTAGATAAATCCGTGACCGATCCATCTTCCGTCGTTACGTTGAATGTACGAAATAACGCGGTTCATATTACCTTATAAACCCACCAAAAAGGGATGAGGTCGCGTGACGTTGAAACGTACGGTGATTCACGGTCACTCCGTGGTTACGTTAAGTGACTCACGTTAACGTCGCCTATTGTTTACAGCCTCGGTGCGTTAATCCATTGTTATGTAAGGTGACTCACAAGGTCAAGGTCAATGATTCCATTGTTATGTTAGGTGATTCATGGTCATGTGACGTAACCAGACGAGTAACTCGCGTTACTAAAGGATGACTCATTGACCTTTATGAAGTAGGTCAAGGTCACGTGGTTGCACCAGGAGCACCAGGGCACCAAGGAATATGGGAATCTAATGCTACTATACTACTCCCGAGTACTTTTTTGCAGTCAATAATACACATATAGACAAATAAATACTGACATTGGATAAGATTTAGCAAAAAATACGATCCTTTTTATTCTAAAAAGTGTAATAAAACTTTACCTGGATTTTTTTAATTTGACCCCCTTTATTACATGCAATGCTGTAGTACTTAACACCAGCGTCAAGAAAGGCTGAACACTCTCTTTTATTCCACATTGTTCTTGCAAATAGCATATGTATACATGTATGTATAACACACGTTATTTCACAAACTTTGATTAGGGTTTGATAAATCAAATGAAAGTCAGGTGTAAAGATACTTTTGCCTTTCAGTATATGTCTGCGCCTTATTTGAGACATGTCTAGGGCAGTCGATTTTCATCATTCTACAGATATAAATCGTCTAAATACTGTTGAACTTACCGTGTTCCTGTAGTGTTTCGGTGTTGACAGATCCACGTTTGTATTCCATAGTGGGATAAATGTTCCGTGTGCCTTGGAGTAGCTGCTACCAAGAGCTTCGTATTCTTGTTTCAGATTAGACATCATTAGTTTAGCAGATTGCAGATTTCAGCTATTCACATCTTCCATTTTTGATCGACAGTTTGGCTTCAAAATGCAAGCACAAAATACATCTTTGAAAAACAGTACCTTGTTTCGACGTCTTTAATAAGAACAGCTTTTATTGAATATTGTAACAATTCCCTTTGTTATATCTCTAAATGCCGCATAAAATGATTCCACTGCGCATTCCAAACTCATACAGAGTATTTATGCCTGCATGTTGCTTGTTTTTAAACCGACTTCATTAGTACCACGCTAATCATTATATTGCCGGTTACGTTAGAAAATGTCGTAGTTTAACCCTTCCCCAAATGTCCAATTTGAAAGCTGCTGCAGACGACAAAGTAAATGATAAAAAGGTCACTGCTGCTTATAAGAAGTTTCTTCTTTTGTCTCAATGATTTCCCAAACCGTTTCTATAAGGAACGTCTTGTTTGGAAAAGGGTTAAATGGGATGCAGATTAAGACAGAGTTTTAAAATTGTGACCCAACATGTGGACAAGTCACTTTTCAGTCAAAGGTATTTTTTCTGGACCTAGAATGTTTTTCTTACCATACCATACGTTCATTTTCCAAAATGCTTCATGTAGGTAATGCCTTCAAAGTCTGACTCGTTTCTTGAAATGTGGTTTAACCCTTTCCCAAACAAGACCTGGTTTTGACGTCCCTAATAGAAAAGGCTTGGGAAAATATTGAAACAAAAGAAGAAACTGCTGATAACCAGCAGTTTCTCCTTTTGTCTCAATATTTTCTGTGCCATATTTTCCACAAATCCCGTCTTTAATAACATCCATTTTGTCTTTTGTGGCAGTTTTTGAAGTGGATCACCCTAAAATTTTGTCGTTTGGTAGAGGGTTAAAGGTCTTCCCAGAAGGTCTCTTTTAGCGTAACGAGTTACAATTGAATTAACTTCGATACCAGGTTTATTCAAGCAGGTAAGCCCTTTCCCCGATAATCCTTGGGTTGATCACACCAAAATAAAAAGATTTGGGAAAATATTGAGGGGAAAATGCTGTCACGAGTTATTATCCTTTCCCTAGATATCTTTGAACAGTGGTGGAATGTATTGTATTCAAAACGTATCTTCATTTAGCAAAAACAAAAAAGGTCTAAATAATTGTTGTTTTGGAAATGTGTTAATGTACATAGGATACATACAATATTCTTTTGAACTTTACCACTTAAATGGTTGCCAGGTAACAAAAGCACAGAAAAATGCAAGAAATGCACCCATGCAGATTAGATCATTCAGAAATTCCACGATTCAAATGTCATTCTTATATAATGTTTGTAAATGTTTTAGCTATCTATTTACCTTTTTTGAAACGATGCCTTGTCGTTTTTTGACGTCCCTACTACATAACTGGGATAAAATGAGTCAAAAGAGTAAAATGCTGATAACCATTATTTTCTCCTTTTGCCTTAAATTTGTTGGCTGATATATTGTAGACAAATCGTATTCTTATAAACTTTCATTTTATCGTACGTAGATGAATAGGTTGGTGCATGTTCAACAACAAGATATTGAGACATAAGAAAACATGCAAATAAGCGTCATTTTGTCGTTTAGTTTCGTATGTATTGACACAGACATTCAAGCCAAGTTTCTTATAGTTTAACCCTCTCCCAAACGTCAAAATGTTAGAATGATCCACTTTAAAACATGACACAAATGACAAAGCGGATGTTATAAAAGATAGGATTTGTGTAAAATAAGGCATAGAAAATATTGAGACAAAAGGAGAAACTGCTGGTTATCCCAATGCTTTTCTATTAGGAACGTCAAAACCAGGTCATGTTTGGGATAGGGTTAAAGGGGCTCATGCTACATTGTCGGAGGTTACAAATATATTCAAGAAATATCTTATGGAATGGTCATCACGAATAGCTAGATTTTTTCTGTCAAAGGAAATTTCAAATGAATTTCATTAAGTCCTTCCAGATCAAATCTGTATTATAATTCATCTACCCGCCATTTATATTCCTAGTAACATTTATGGGAAACTGGGCCTTGACAGATAGTAAAAACTATCCACGCTAACATTCATTTCTTTTTGGCCTTAGATATTACATTTGCACCACACAACAATGCAAACTCTGACTGTTCCCATGTTCTGATCCATCCCTGAAAAACTTAGCATGTGCCCCTTTAATATTCCTGTCTCATACACAGAGTTCAAGTTTAACCCTTAAAATAACATTTGAACATTCATTTGGATTTCTTTTGTGATTTGCATTACAATATTAAAAGACATAAATATTTGTGGGGTCCGAAAGACCCCCCGTTTGAAGGGTATATGCCTAATAATATTAAAGCTCATGTTAAAGGTCGATGCTTTTCAACAATAACATCGCAACTGCAGCTTATTAAATTGTGTACCAGCTGCAGTTACAAGGTTTTTTTTTATTTAAAAGCGACGATATGCTGGTAGGATTAAGGTTTAATCGATGTAAAATTTTTCGTTTGATGGATAGGGAGAAATGCTATATATCAATTACCCTCTCACTCAGCCATATCTCTACCCTCCGAGCAGAGGTCATGATTCGATATCATTTGAAATCGTTTAGTACATGTGTACTATAAACGTTTGAGCGGCGTAAAAGAGAGTACCATATCTCTGGTTCTTTGCTTGAAGGTATAGTTACGATGTTTTTGTTGAAAAGCGACGATAGCCGACAAAAGTACGCGTGCACTCCCCTGGAACCACTTATGAAGTAGAGCTTATTGGTATTTGCATTTCTGTCCTTTCCTAAACAAGTCCTGATTTAACCCTTTCACAAACGACACAATTTTAGGGCAGCCCAGTTTGAAAGCTGTCGCAAGCGACAAAAATATAATGTATTGAGGCAAAAGGAGAAAATGCTGATTATCAGCATTTTCTTCTTTTGCCTCAATGTTTTCCAAAGGTTTCTTATAGTTTAAAGGGACCCATGCTAGGTTGTCTGAGGTTAAAATACAGAGTGTCCCCAAAAAAACGGAACCCTCATTCAAAGTCAAATATTTAAAAGTGTAAGCAAAAAAAATCTATTTTTTGAATTTGCAGTACTGAAGATACATTATTTTTGCATTTGAGTTCTAAATTTCACTTAAAAATATGCATCGGTTCAAAACTTATAAGCAAATTAATAATGACGCTAAAAAACAGATCTGACATGATAGTGATGTTTGCAAAATTTAAGGTATATGACCCATCATTAAGAACACGACTTTCTAGCCATGCAACATGCATCAAATTACACACACTTGTAAATGCACTTCACATATTAAGTTGATTCACCGTGCCGGAATTCAAGATTATGGTTAAAGAAGAAAATAATTTACAAATATTTCTTAGTCTATATTCATATGCAAGGTAGGTAATTTTCATTATTTTTGTCAAATATTTCCATAAGTATGCATTAATTCAAAATTCTAAACCGTTCAAAATACTTATGTTTGTATTTGAAATGGTAATGAAACAAAGTTTAGGAATTACTGGCACTTCTCAAACTTCGCATTTGGCTCTCTGGTGCTAATAATGGGTTATATGCGTCAATATATACACGTTCTGTACGTTCAAATTGAGTCCATGTGGTGGTTGTTTGAATTAATTTCAAATTATTATGTGGTTCATTTCACATGGCGCAGTTTTAACTTTTATTTTCATAAATTACAAGCTTGATATGTTTCCTAAAATTAGCCCAGTCTTAATTTAAACATGCAATGTGATTTCCTTAGGGATTCGCATTGTAATATAAGACAAAAATATTTGTTGGGTCCGAACGAACCCCCATTTGTAGGATATGATTTAATATTAATGTCGATGCCTTTGAACAATAACATCACAACTGCAGCTTATTACAAGCTGCAGTTACAAGGTTTTTTTATCTAAAAGCGACGATATGCTGGTAGGATTAAGGTTTAATCGATGTAAAATTCTTCATTTGATGGATAGGGAGAAATGTTATATTAATCACCCTGCCACTCAGCCATATCTCTGGTTCTTTGCTTGAAGGTATAGTTACGAGGTTTTTGTTGAAAAGCGACGATAGCCGACAAAAGTACGCGTGCACTCCCCTGGAACCACTTATGAAGTAGAGCTTATTGGTATTTTCATTTCTGTCCTTTCCTAAACAAGTCCTGATTTAACCCTATCACAAACGACACAATTTTAGGGCAGCCCAGTTTGAAAGCTGTCGCAAGCGACAAAAATATAATGTATTGAGGCAAAAGGAGAAAATGCTGATTATCAGCATTTTCTTCTTTTGCCTCAATGTTTTCCAAATGTTTTTTATAGTTTAAAGGGACCCATGCTAGGTTGTCGGAGGTTAAAATACAGAGTGTCCCCCAAAAAACGGAACCCTCATTCAAAGTCAAATATTTAAAAGTGTAAGCAAAAAAAATCTAATTTTTGAATTTGCAGTACTGAAGATACATTATTTTTGCATTTAAATTCCAAATTTCACTTAAAAATATGCATCGGTTCAAAAGTTATAAGCAAATCAATAATGACACTAAAAAACAGATATGACATGATATTGATTTTTGCGTCTTGTTTGTTCGTGAAAGCGCACTAACGGTCAGCTGTGGAATCCTGTGTATGTACCGATTTTCTCAAAATTTAAGGTACATCATTAAAAACACGACTTTTCTAGCCATGCAACATGCATCAAATTACACACACTTGTAAATACACTTCACATAAGTTGATTCACCGTGCCGGAATTCAAGATTATGGTTAAAGAAGAAAATAATTTACAAATATTTTTTTAGTCTATATTCATAGGCAAGGGAGGTAATTTTGAACATTTTTGTCAAATATTTCCATAAGTATGCATTAATTCAAAATTGTAAACCGTTCAAAATACTTATGTTTGTATTTGGAATGAAAATGTAACACAGTTTAGGAATTACTGGCACTTCTCAAACTTCGCATTTGCTTCTCTGGTGCTAATGATGGGTTATATACGTTAACATGTACACGTTCTGTTACTCTCCAAAGCCGGTCCATCAAATATGACCTCTGCCGTTTTTGGTACACCAACGGCCTATTTGGTCGTCATAATCTAATTATAGCACATCATTTGAATTATCGAATCAAAATCAATCAGTTTTTTCTTGCATGATCATTACGTATACATTACGACGCTACTATTTTTAGCTGAAGCCGGTAACATTTGAATTATCGAATCAGACTCATTCAGTTTTATCTTGTTTGATTACGTATACATTACGTCGCTTCTATTTTTGGCTGAAGCCGGTAATTTGAAGCGTCAGCCAATGAAAACTTGTATCAAAAATATCAATTGTTTTGTAGTTTATTGGCAACGATTGGATACCGAAATCCCGCCAAGGCCCCGAGGCCCCGAGATTAGACGTGAAATGACCCCGCGAGAACAGAGCTCATTCTATCGAAATGGAATGAAGAGAGAATGTGCTCTGTTCTTAAGAGAGCAACGTTCTGTACGTTCAAATTGAGTCCACAGGGTGGTTGTTTGAATTAATTTCAAATTATTATGTGGTTCATTTCACATGGCGCATTTTTAACTTTTTATTTTCATAGATTACACGCTTGATATGTTTCCTAAAATTAGCCCAGTCTTAATTTAAACATTCAATATGATTTCCTTTGGGATTTGCATTGTAATAAAAGACAAAAATATTTGTTTGGTTCGAACGAACCCAATTTGTAGGATATGATTTAATATTAATGTCGATGCCTTTCAACAATAACATCGCAACTCAGCTTATTACAAGCTGCAGTTACAAGGTTTTTTTTTATCTAAAAGCGACGATATGCTGGTAGGATTAAGGTTTAATCGATGTAAAATTTTTCGTTTGATGGATAGGGAGAAATGCTATATATCAATTACCCTCTCACTCAGCCATATCTCTACCCTCCGAGCAGAGGTCATGATTCGATATCATTTGAAATCGTTTAGTACATGTGTACTATAAACGTTTGAGCGGCGTAAAAGAGAGTACCATATCTCTGGTTCTTTGCTTGAAGGTGTAGTTACGAGGTTTTTGTTGAGAAGCGACGATAGCCGATATAAGTACGCGTGCACTCCCCTGGAACCTCTCATGAAGTAGAGCTTATTGGTATTTGTGATTTTGTCCTTTCCTAAACAAGCCCTGATTTAACCCTTTCACAAACGACACAATTTTAGGGCGATCCAATTCGAAAGCTGTCACAGACGACAAAAAATATAATGTATTGAGGCAAAAGGAGAAAATGCTGATTACCAGCATTTTGTTCTTTTGCCTCAATGTTTTCCAAAGTCTTTTCTCTTTGGGGCGTAAAACCAGGCCTTGTTTGGTAAGGGGTTAATGAGCATCAAAATGTTAAATGGAAACCTCACGAGAGAAAGGGGAAAACGCTGCATGATGATCAGCATTTTCTAAAATCCTATTGAACCAAATGATACATTTCGTTGCTTTTCAACAAAAACTTCGTAACTGCAGCTTGTTTAAACATGCAGTTACGATTTTTTGTTTAAAAGCAGCGATTTTCTATTAACATTGATTGAAATGACATTTGAAACAGTTATCAGATAAGACCAGTCAAAATGTGTCTAAAGAATTCGGATGTTTAAACAGACGTACTTCTGACGAGACAGACATAAAAATGATACCATTCACATTACAGACAAACGGACAGACAGACACGAGTAAAAAGAAAAGGCATATGCCCAAATCTGCGTTATGAGGGCATATTAATCTGCGAGACAAAACCTCGTTTTCAAGCAATGATTGACATGAATTTCATTTCAACGCAACATATAGTCATAACCCTACGCACGACGTAGTCACGGTAGTATTCAATTACAGTCGACACTCGTTGTGTCGAAGTCGGAGGGGTCGTCAAAATACCTCGACATATCCGGAGTTCGACTTATCCGATTTTGTTCGGCTTCGATAAAGTTGATATTTGACTGTTTTGATACTAATCAAGTACGATTATTATTGAAATATAGTAGGAAAAGGAAAGAAATAATTATTGCTCGTTTCGAGCAATTTCTATCCTTTTCATACTATGTTTCAATAGCTATATTGAGTTCGAAATTATTTTGTTTGAAAAAATTATGTCCATTGATGAAGACGGGACCAGATTTAAACTTTGACTTATTATAATAAGCGAAAATTCGACTTATCCGATGTCGACATAACGAGTGTCGACTGTAGTAAATTTATACAATAAATTTGACCATAAAAGACAGAAGAAAATTGGAGAAACAAATGAGAGAAAAACAACGAGCAAACAAACCACTTTGTTTCCAGTTATATCCTTTTGACAATTTGTTAAATACAGTTTTTAGCTCGGATGTCTTGTATGAAAAAATACGGAGTGAAGTAAGTTTTTTTTGATAGATCGGCATTTTTTAAAATAATTTTGATACCGTGCTTTACACAGCAATATTTTCGCTGTTCAACCAAATTCTCGTTACTACGGCTTGTTTTAAGCTGCAGTTACGAGATTTTGGTTGAAAAGAAGCGATTTACGTTGCAAATTGCCATTCATCATTTTCATTCATTATACAAATGCATCATAATTTCACCTGTTCTGTCTGTTTTTGTGTGTATTAGGCCTATGTTTTAACCCAAACCTCTCCCATTCAGCATTCAGGCTGTGCCAATTAAAAAGCTGTAATTGCAGATGACAGTTTTATGGGACTAAGATATTTGTTCAATATATCAGAAAAATAGCCAAAGAGAGGAAATGTGCTTTATCTGAGATAACTTTTTCTTTAGTCTTGAGGAATTTATCTTGTAGATTCAATTAGGAGTAGGAAAGTATCAGCAGTGAAACCCTAAAATCAGTGCATAAATCAATAGAAAGCCGTTCATCTTCTCCAAAATAATGAAACAGTTACTGCCGTATATGTCTCTGAAATGGAGATATTATTTGCATTATTGTGCATCATAATACTGTCATTTTTACCTGCAGGGCGAGTATATAAGGCCTATAAATTGAAATAGGATTAGGAAAGGAATAATAATATTTGATTAATGCCGTTCAAATAGCAATATAGGTTTATGCAGATTGAAACGTTCAATAAACTACCAGTAAAATGTGAAATGAAAATATTGTCTTTCAACCTTTCACAAAATAGTAGAATGTAAATTGTCTAAGTTAAATAATTTTATCTAGTTAAATTGAAATAATTTTGAGCAACACAACATTTATCTTACATTTTTCATTGTGATTGTATCTTAAAGTTTGTGAATCTTCTTTCCTCATTTCTTGAAAACAGTACCCCATGCTCATGATTTCGTTAATTAGGCATACTGATTTTCATATTTATGAATTTATCATCATTTTCTTTATATATACTTTTTTCATTAACAATTATGCTACATTCGAATATATTGTAACGAGAATGATAATGTAACAAATTCAACAATGACGAAAACATCTAATAGTTTACCTGAGAATCTGAAAATCTAATCCGAAATGAGTCAAAGTGTATGAGAAGGCTGCAATTGAGTCAGAATATGGCAAATGGGGTCTTGTAGCATTCTACAGTATGAAAAGTATGTGCCTTCTCGATTAGCCTCACTGGTGGTAAACTCGGCCAAAGCGTGGGACGTTTTTTCGCGATCATAGTATTCCGTCGGTGTTGTTATAAATACCGTAACTACTGCTTCGATAAAGCCGTAGTTACGAGATTTTATAACAACACAGGCTGTTTTTCAATTCATATCGGTAAACCCGGTCTATTTTTAGAACAAATTCATTGTTATTAGAAAAACTATCCAATCAGATCTTTAAACTCGCATTTAAACGCAAAATATCGGTACCTTGTTGTAGCGAAAAACGTCCCTCGTTTTGGCCGAGTTCACCACCAGTGAGCCTGAGCTTATCTAAGTGCAGGTTGATCGGAACCCATGCAGTTGTTTTACGCATGCTACAGGTAATGAAGAAGTTATTACAGAACAAGATAGATCCTGATCAGACTGTTCGTATAAACATGCTGATCTAGATATAGGTTATAAGGATTTGTATTCACAAATTTGCTCCCCTGAACACTTAGTAGCACACGGGAAAATAATTATACGCTGATTGAATTTTGACTCCTAGGGTCGGTGAATAACCTAATAGTATGTTCTTTCTATTTGAGCCAATCTATAATCATCTAAGCCTCATATATCGTGGCTTTTCATCAAAAACCTCGTAACTGCAACTTGATTCAAGCTGCAGTTACGAGGTTTTCAATCAAAAGCAGCGATATATTGTAAATGTACCGTTCCTAGACAATTCCCGAAATTACCGTAACTGATACACCAATCAAAACATTTCTGCTTTTCTCGTAAGTTTTGGTTTCTATATAGCATAAATGTTTTGGTTTTTGTAACACTTTCATATTCGTCTACCACCAAGTGCATGGATAAGTGCAACGAGAAGCTGGGGTCATAGGAAGGACATATCGTTGGTGTTATTGCAAAACCTCGTAACCCCAGCTTTAATCAAGCTGGAGTTACGAGGTTTTGCAATAATACCGACGATATATTGTATGAAGCTCAGGAAGGACATTGTGGTAGTATATTGTAGGCCTACTGCTGTGAGGAACGGCATGAATCCATAACAAGGTCTCCAGCTGCCAAAATATTAGCAAAGCAGTTGAAAGAGGTGGTAAACCACATTCAATGTATTATCGTGATGCTTTTTAACAAAATCCTCGTAACTGCAGCTTGTTTTCAGCTACAGTTACGAGGTTTATGTTGAAAAGAGACGATCTGTACAAGCTATCACTTATGTCTACCACCAATGCCTATACAATCGTAAACTGATGATCTTTAATATACGTGGGGCGAGAAGCTGTGGGCTCAGGAAGGATGTTGTGGTAATACTGGTGATAGAAACGACAATAATCTATTACTAGGCCTGCTATCTGATGTGCCTGGAGCAGTATTCGATTTGAAATTATCACCTTTTTATGAAAACAATCTTGTATTTTCTAAAAGTCTCGCCAATCATTTATTATTTAACAGTTTCGCAAAACGTGAAATGAGAAAAAAATGCCAAAAACACTTTATTAAATTCAATAACATATTGAAAGTTAGAAGGAAATTGGAAATAAAATAAAGGTATAAAACCACACAAATATATTTTGGCAGCAATTTGTACCAGTATTTAAAGCAGCAATTATTTTCAAAATGGCGTCTGGCAGCCATTCTGAGATTCGATATACATGTAAAACCAGGTTACTTTAAATGTAATATAAAGGAATAAATTGCATTTGACTCATTAAGTATGTCCTTATAGAGAATGAATTGCATTTGCATTGCACGAAAGAATATGGAAAAATGTTATTTTCAAGATGGCTTCCGGCAGTCTACTTTATTTGAACACATTTCTGACATATTCATGCTACTTTTGGATTTAGATTAAGCATTCCAAAGAATCATTAGATAGACATTTTTGTAACAATTCAGGACAATTTTGTATAAAAAATGATTTTTCAAGTTGCCTTTGGCGACCATCTTGGATTTTTGGAAACTGTGGACGTTGTCCAAGGTTGCCATTTTAGCAGTCAAGCTAGATCTGCTCTAGAACACCTATGTAATGTAAAGAAAATAAGAACTTCGTTGTACTCCTCATGGCAAGGTTCCGAACATTTTAAGTGGACTATTTACCAAGTTAAGGAGTTAAAGTATCATCCGCAAGACCTTTTGAGCGTGGGACAAGTCATGTGTAACAGTAACACTCTCCCAAACAAATAAGTTTGACAAATCGACTGTTCAGAAATGAAAGGTATTCCAAAGATGAAAACAAAATGTAACTGTAAACAAACTACCATGAATGGCATTCGTGGATACAGGGGAAAACACGGCCTCCTTTAGTAAACATATCTGGATCTGCACATACATGGCATCAACGTTTCACACGAAAAAGGGAAAAGCTAGATGTGGGCATTTTCCTGTATCCAAATGAATGGTTTCGAAACTATCATCCTGTAAAGCTGTCTGAACCCGCAACGTTATCACGGATTATAAGAGGCCTACTGCTTGACTCCCCTGTCCGTAGTTCGATTAAAAGCGCCTTTGGATCGAATTTTGTATGATGATCCACTCGAGGTAGCTATCGCCCTTGTTGAATATTTTCTGTGCCATTTAATTTTATTCTTAAAAGAAACGTTCTTGAATGAAGAACATAATAGAGTAGAAGCGGTACATGTAACATCACTCGATGTATAAAAATCACCTGTGTGACACCAGGTTTCAACATGACAACAAATGATTCACGTTTCCGGTTAATGTTCAAAACGAAAGTAAATCGCACAAATATGGGTTATCGGTAGCATAACCAAATAATCACTTTTCAAAAGTCACAATATCACCACAAAAGGTAAGTATTTTTTAAATCAAATCTGCAGATAAGTAAGTTGACGTTGCGATGCTTCATTTGTTTTGCAGAGGGGTAATTGTCTGGCTACTTTCGTTTTCAATGGTTTGTTTTAAAATGGGTGGGGAAACCTTTTTTCGACACTGCAGTTTGTCAGAAATTTTGACCAATGTCTGTGTTAAAAGTTGCATGCTTTAGTTTATATGTTTTACTTTGCTTTGCTGGTATCTTCCCACTTAATCCGAGTCTTCTCTGATGCAAATACGCTCTTTGATATTTTGATTTTTCGCTATTTAAAATAGCGTAAATAGCGAAAAATCAAAATATCAAAGAGCGTATTTACATCAGAGAAGACTCGGATTACTTCCCACTAAGCTCTCAGTTTTTGAATTAGCAGAAATGTTTAACGTTGTGAGTGACTGACAAAGTAGCCTAGGCCTACCGGGTAGGCTTGTGAGAATTTTGACACTGTCAAAATTGAAAATGCTCGCATTGTAGCTAAATTAATATGTAAATACATTTTTTTACATCATGACATACTTATGGTAAGAATTTCATAGCCTGATTATTTAAACTGATTGTAATATTTCAACAAAACATTTAACCCCTTCCCATATAGTAAACTACTGGAACTGTTGAGGCTAAAAGAGAAAGAAGGCCTACTCTCAATGAAGGGGTTTTGACGTCATTGCGTGAAAAGTTTGAAAATTCATTGAGAGAAGGCCTTCTTTTTCTTTTAGCCTCAACAGTTCCAGTAGTTTACTATTCTTTACCCACATCATATATTTTATTTTTATCAAAATCCATTTGCCTTCTCTAGAGTGTTATACTAGTGCTATAATTCAAAAATGAAAATCTACAAATCGTCGGTGTAAATGCAAAACCTCGTATTTCGATTCTTGCGATTTTCAAAGCACAATCTTGTGAGCCCAGTTTAGACAATTCTCGCAGGTTTTGTGATAATTTTACTGATCTGTATTGATGACACATTATTTGTGAACAATACGTCGAAATTTCAAGTAAAACTTATCAGTCTGGGAAAAGTTATTACACTTTTTCCCTCCCCTTTAAAATTTTCCAAAAACGAGATACAAGGTTTTGCATTTACAGCGACGAAATGTGTAAATGCATGCGACTTTTAGATAAGTGTGGCGACAATTGAAGTGGTTTGGTATAAGGAACGATGCTTCGCCTTTTGACGATGTTTTCCGAAAGGAAACGGACTTCCACGAGGATGAATTTATTCAAAATGTAATCTAATCATTGCATAAAGGTCAAATCATGCCAGTGTGTAGCAATGATACCCTGATACTGTAACTAACCCACAGTGGATAATCACGTGATGCAACAGTTTCAGAAAATCTTCAATAATTTTGTTAAAACGGGACCAATTTTAAATCGATTTGAAGCTGAGAAGGTGGACAGACGTCACACATTAATTAGATGAGTTCACATGTTGGATTTGTGAAAAATCAACTGATAAAAAAGTTATTGAAGATAAACCCAAATTTTGGTTTGTCTTCAATAACTTTTTCAGCAGTTGATTATTAAAAAATCTAACACGTACATCTTATTTCTGACATTTTCCCAAATTCTCTGCTTCAAACTGAATTCAAATTGGTCAAGTATTGACAAAAATTTTGACGATTTTCTGAAATTCTAAGTTACATGATTAACCATCTAGGTAACCAGTCTATAGTTGTACCATTTGTTTCAGGAAATGGCTGAAGGTCCAGGAGGAGACGACGACCGCATGTCGGATGACATCCAGAGATGTCCGGATACATCCAACCTATTTTGTGATCCTTGTCTTCAGGAAGAAAACAATGTGGAGGCTCATGGGTACTGCATAGATTGCAATGAATATCTGTGTCTCGATTGTTTTCGCTCTCACAGGCGTGCCAAACCCTGCAGAAACCATGTTCTTCAAGACAAATATGATATGCCTTCGAAAAAGCCAGATCAAGAATCAATTTATGAGGCTTGTCCGGATCATGAAAATGAACTTCTGAACATGTTTTGCAAGTCTCACGATATAATTATTTGTAAACTGTGTAGGGTAGCCAAACATAGAAAATGTGAGGAAGTCCGACACATAACTGACATATGTAATAACATTTTCTCTTCTGATGAATATATAAAAGTGACGGGAAAACTACAAAACCTTAAAGAATCTTTTGAAAACGAGACAGAGAAAACAAAACACAATGCAGATAAAATTGGAAAGCATTACAAAGATACAATTGAAGAAGTTACTAAAGTCCTCAAAGAAATATGTAATCGTGATCTTGAATTGATGAAATCGATAGATGTTGCTTGTCAAACGTCTGTTAAAAAGATAGGATCGATGATTACCAATTTAGACAGCTTTAAAGACGCTGGAAAAACAGAACAAGCGTTTTTGACACAAAAGAAAGCTGAATCAAAACTGAAAGCGTTTGAAGAAGCACTCAAGTCTGCAGAAGTAGATAATAGTTTTACAGCATACACATTTGAAAAGGATGCAAGCCCCGACGTTACACAAGTAATTGGGAAAATCCGAACGATAGTATCTCTAGTAGATGACACCAAAAATGAAACATCTTCAGTATCTAGATTAGATGACATCAACATTGGAACATCATCAGACACTGTCAAGTGCAAAATCACCGGTATAGACGCTCTTGATAACAATATGTTAGTTTTAGCAGATCACAGAAACAAAAAATTAAAATCCATCGATGTTTCAACGAAAACTATCATTTCAGAACTGAAACTTGCTGGTTCATGGGACTTGACAAAGATTTGCGATGATAGGATAATAGTTACCATGTACGATAAAAAACAGGCTGTACTTGTGAAATGCACCGACTCTCTGAAATTGCTTAAAACCTTCAAAAAGGGAGATTGTTCTTTCTATCAAGGGATAGCTTATGATGGTCAGTCATTGATTATATCTTATTGTTTGCCAAAACGGATAGAATTTGTAAATATGGACGGTTCTGTTGGGCAGACAATAGATGCTCAGGACAGAAATGGTATTAGATTTGCAGACGTTGAGTACATTGCTTTGACTCCAGAAAAAGGCATCCTCTATCTGTCAGAGGGAACAAACCACAGAATTATTCGGATGCAAACGGACGGTACGATTCTGTCAATTTTTAAACACGAACAGTTGAAAACGCCTCAAGGGCTTACTGTTGGTCCCAATGGAAACGTTTACGTTTGTAGCAGGGGTTCAGATAGGATTTTTGAAATTGGTCCAGATTTATCTTCTGGGTGGGTCTTTCTGGATGAACAAAATGGAATATCCAAACCACAAAGTATATACTACAGCAGAACAAGCTCTAAATTGTTCATTGGTAGTGAAGATAAGAATGAACTACAAGTATTTCTGCTTTGAAAACTATTACATGTATATTGTCGCTTTCCGACAAAAATCTCGTAATTGCAGCTTAAAACAAGGTTTTTGTTGAAAAGCAGCGACATTATGAACGAGAATTATATTAATTACAGCAGGACACAGTCTAAACTGTTCATTGATAGTAAAGACAAGAATGAACTTCAAGTCTTTCTGGTTTGAAAACTAGTGTACCGACGCTTTTTGATAAAAACCCTGTTACTGCAACTTGTTTTAAGCTGCAGTTACGATGTTTTAGTCAAAAAGCATCGATATCATGACCCAGAATTATATTTATTACAGCAAGACACAGTTTAAACTGTTCATTGGTAGTGAAGATAAAAATGAACTACATGTCTTTTTGGTATGAATACCAGTATATCATGGATTTGTATATATCGTCGAATGTCTTCAAATATTTTCTTTCAATTGTTCAAATTGTTCATCTGGCGCGAAAAAAGCGTCTACTTATGTTATCTTCTTGTTTGGATATAATATCCTAGCCCAAATTTGTTTGTAAATCTCTTCATGATGGTCTTGGATACTCAGATCATTTTGGCAAGCAGAATAGAATGCACTTGTAATATCATCCTGCGTACATTATGAGCCAGGATCTTGAAAAAAAGTGCCCTGATAGCATTTTGAAACATCCGAGTTTCGAGATAAGCCTGTCATTAAATGTAGTCTAAAATGGATCGAATTTACTAACTTACAATTACTGCTGGTCTTAAACAAGAAATTTGAGAACAAAATCGATCCGGATAAGACTGTACGCATGCAGAGGCTGATCTGGATCGATGTTGTTCTCAAATGCTTTAAGGGACCTTTATCCAGATCCTGTCTCATTATGCATTCTAATCAACCCGCTTGTTTCAATTTAAATTGACAAGGTTAAGCTCATTATTGGTATACATTGATACCGGTAGTTTACACATCTTCCACATTCTCTTTAAGGTATGCAACCCATCATTAGCGTTAAAGAGCCAGAGACAAAATTTAAAAAGTGCCAGTAATTCCTAAACTGTATTACATTTCCATTCCAAACACATACATTTATAGCATTTTGAACGGTTTAGAATTTTTGAATTTTGCATACTTATGGAAATTGTCTTAATTGAGATTTTACATTTGAAAATCGCAACAAGCAAATTCGTTGAATTGATATCCCCCGCCGAACATATTTTCATTGTCAATAAAGTAGCGCGGAAACGAATATAATTCTGTATGTATATGGCTTCAACAGAACGAATATCACTCTGTATGTATATGGCTTCAACAGAACGAATATCACTCTGTATGTATATGGCTAAAACAGTCAGGGGCAGTAACTCTAAATTCGGCGGTCGAACCGGGTAACCCCGACGATATGCGCATGTCCTCATTGTAGTAAAGCTGTGTGCCAAGTTTCATTGAAATCCGGTCTATAGTTTTCAAGAAATAGCGCGGAAACGAATATCACTCTGTTTGACGTAACGTCAAAAGTTGCGGACCAAGCCAAAATTGGCTATGCTCTTCTGTTTAAAACCGCATATTTGTTATTTTTATTTGAGAAACACACATGTATTTGGTATCATATAAAAGATATTGAATTGCAATTTATTAATATATGTCGAATTTCAACATTGTTTGAATACAGACAATTTGATAAACAAAATAAATACACTCTGACGCAGAAAATGACGTCGTCACGTGTAACAGAAATTACCAAACAAACTCGCGAGAATCCCAATAGAATAAAAAGTAAGACTTTTTAAAGCGCACAAACTTTGGCAAATTACGTCAGTGATGTCACAGAAGATATAGCGTAAATCTTACGGCAGTTGGATGGTGTAAACAAACTATGGAGGAATGGAAAGAAAGAGATAAGTAGCGTCACGCTGTTAAAAAACGTCATTTTTTCGGTATGTCTAATTTTTAAATCTAATCTATTTTTCCAATAGCGATTAGAAATCAATATAAAAAATTTTGGGACATACATCTGAGCTCTAGTTTTTGTAGTTAATTTTTTGTCTTGATTGGAGTTGAAGAAAATCATTATTTATTGTGTTTGTAGCGTCTTAAAAATGTCACATTTTCACTAAAACGGTCCTAAATGCAAGGGTGATTTTTTCATATATAGCTTTTTTTCTAAGAAAATCAAAATATTTTGAATTTGAATTGATTTTCGACATACATCTCGGATAAAATTTGAAAAAATAAATGCATTTGTCAATATCTCTTCAACTATCGAAGATATAGAGTGTGATGTAGCGTCTTAAAAATGTCACAAAAACACGTTTTTGACGATTTGACGTCATGTTGATTTTTTCGGTATGTCTAATTTTTAAATCTAATTTATTTTTCCAATAGCGATTAGAAATCAATATAAAAAATATTGGGACATACATCTGAGCTCTAGTTTTTGTAGTTAATTTTTTGTCTTGATTGGAGTTGAAGAAAATCATTATAATTTATTGTGTTTGTAGCGTCTTAAAAATGTCACATTTTCACTAAAACGGTCCCAAATGCAAGGGTGATTTTTTCATATATAGCTTTTTTTCTAAGAAAATCAAAATATTTTGAATTTGAATTGATTTTCGACATACATCTCGGATAAAATTTGAAAAAAGTAAATGCATTTGTCAATATCTCTTCAACTAGCGAAGATATAGTGTGTGATGTAGCGTCTTAAAAATGTCACAAAAACGCGTTTTTGACGATTTGACGTCATGTTGATTTTTCGGTATGTCTAATTTTTAAATCTAATTTATTTTTCCAATAGCGATTAGAAATCAATATAAAAAATTTTGGGACATACATCTGAGCTCTAGTTTTTGTAGTTAATTTTTTGTCTTGATTGGAGTTGAAGAAAATCATTATTTTATTGTGTTTGTAGCGTCTTAAAAATGTCACATTTTCACTAAAACGGTCCTAAATGCAAGGGTGATTTTTTCATATATAGCTTTTTTTCTAAGAAAATCAAAATATTTTGAATTTGAATTGATTTTCGACATACATTTCGGATAAAATTTGAAAAAAATAAATGCATTTGTCAATATCTCTTCAACTAGCGAAGATATAGAGTGTGGTGTAGCGTCTTAAAAATGTCACAAAAACGCGTTTTTAACGATTTGACGTCATGTTGATTTGTGAAGAACTATTCATGGCGTTTTACGATAATTTATCGATGCTCTAGATCCACTTGTTTTATCGTTGTTTGTTTGACTATCTTGCTATTTTGTGGTCTACGCAACTTAAGGTTAAAATTTGAGACCCGTAACAGAAAAAAGAAAGAAAAGCATTGACCAAGGCATAACGTTGAGATAATAGAAGACATTTTTAAGTAAAGCATTTCATTGATTTCATCTAATATCTTGCAGCATTTAGTCTCGGAGTTTCATTTTTCCTACATATAATGCATTTGTTGTAGACCCCATTTAAAAGAATATTCTATCTTTTGTCTGCTAACGAGTAAACTTGAAGACGATTATTTAGTAAGTATTTTTACATTTTTTTTTATTTTTATTTGTTTATTTATTTTTATTTCTTTTTACATTTGCGCAAGTAGAAATATCTTAATAACAAAAATATGCATACTTGACAAGTTATATTTAGCGTATGAAACGGCTCCATTTCTCCTACAGGTGTAAAATATTCACTTTCAATATTCATTAGAGCTTGATTTTTCAATACTTACGAAATAATTCTGTTGTTTATTTATTGATAGTTGAGATTATTAATTTTGTACGGTGCTATTTTCATGTATGCATGTATTGGTATTATTGTGAAAATGTTTTCTTTTGGCCAACATTGAAAATTTGTCATTTCTCATGTTTTGGGGAAAGTTATAACTTTCTTTACACCTTCGCGTAACGTTAACGTCGGAAAACGGTCGATATGCGTGTTACAATGTTGGTCCGCAACTTTTGACGTTACGTCTATGTATATGGCTTAAACAGTCAGGGGCAGTAACTCTGAATTCGACGGTCGAACCCGGTAACCCCGACGATATGCGTATGTCCTCATTGTAGTGAAGCTGTGAGCCAAGTTTCATTGAAATCCAGTCTATAGTTTTCAAGAAATAGCGCGGAAACGAATATCACTCTGTATGTATATGGCTAAAACAGTCAGGGGCAGTAGCTCTAAATGCGGCAGTCGAACCGGGTAACCCCGACGATATGCGCATGTCCACTTTGTAGTGAAGCTGTGTGCCAAGTTTCATATTGAAATCCGGTCTACAGTTTTCAAGAAATAGCGCGGAAACGAATATCACTCTGTATGTATATGGCTTAAACAGTCAGGGGCAGTAACTCTGAATTCGACTGTCGAACCAGGTAACCCCGACGATATGCGCATGTCCTCATTGTAGTAAAGCTGTGTGCCAAGTTTCATTGAAATCGGGTTTATAGTTTTCAAGAAATAGCGCGGAAACGAATATCACTCTGTATGTATATGGCTAAAACAGTCAAGGACAGTAACTCTAAATTCGGCGGTGGAACCGGGTAACCCTGACGATATGCGCATGTCCACTTTGTAGTGAAGCTGTGTGCGAAGTTTCATCGAAATCCGGTGTATAGTTTTCAAGAAATAGCGCGGAAACGAATGTCACTGTATGTATATGGCTTAAACAGTCAGGGGCAGTAACTCTGAATTCGACGGTCGAACCGGGTAACCCCGACGATATGCGCATGTCCTCATTGTAGTAAAGCTGTGTGCCAAGTTTCATCGAAATCCGGTCTATGGTTTCCAAGAAATAGCGCGGAAACGAATATCACTGTATGTATATGGCTAAAACAGTCAGGGGCGGTAACTCTAAATTCGGCGGTCAAACCGGGTAACCCCGACGATATGCGCATGTCCACTTTGTAGTGAAGCTGTGTGCCAAGTTTCATCGAAATCCGGTCTACAGTTTTCAAGAAATAGCGCGGAAACGAATATCACTCTGTATGTATATGGCTTAAACAGTCAGGGGCAGTAACTCTAAATTCGGCGGTCGAACCGGGTAACCCCGACGATATGCGCATGTCCTCTTGGTAGTGAAGCTGTGTGCCAAGTTTCATCGAAATCCGGTCTATAGTTTCCAAAAAATAGCGCGGAAATGAATATCACTCTGTATCTATATGGCTTAAACAGTCAGGGGCAGTAACTCTGAATTCAATGGTCGAACCGGGTAACCCCGACGATATGCGCATGTCCTCTTTGTAGTGAAGCTGTGTGCCAAGTTTCATCGAAATCCGGTCTATAGTTTCCAAGAAATAGCGCGGAAACGAATGTCGGACGGACGGACGGACGGACGGACATGGCAAAAACAATATCCCCCCCGAAAAATTTTTTCGGCGGGGGATAAAAATCAAAATACAAGATTTGCATTTACACCTACGATACGATACAATGACATTGAAAGTTTTGAACGGAAAAAATAAATTGCTGGATTTCATTAATTCTCTTCTCATTGTTTCCGAAAGCTTCTTTTTGGTACATGTAAGACACATCAAACCATTTGGCGCTACAGTCATGTTGAGACAGAGTAAACTGCTAGACACGTTTAATAATCCCTTCACAAGCAAGACCTGGTTTTGACGTCCCTGGTAGAAATGGCTTGGGAAAACATTGGGACAAAAGAAGAAACTGCTGATGGCCAGCAGTTTCTCCTTTTGTTTCAATATTTTCCGTGCTGTTTTACACTCAAATTCTATCTTTTACAACATCTCTTTTGTCATCAGTAGCGTCTTTCAAACTGAATCACCCTAAAATTTGGCCATTCGGGAAAGGGTTAACCCCTTCCGAAAAAACAATTTTGGCATAATCCAATTGGACAGCTGCTGTCAAGAGCAAAATTGAAGTTTAAAAAGAAAATATATTGTACAACATCGCATAGAAAATATTGAGACAAAAGGAGAAAATGCTGATTATCACCATTATCTTCTTTTGTCTCAATGGTTTCCAAAACTATTTTGGAGACGTCCAAACTAGTTCTTGTTTGGGAAAGGGTTAAAGCGTGCAGTACCTGTGTTGTGGTTGCGAGATTTCGAAACAGCATGTCAAATCTACCAAGAGTCGGATAGATAGATTAAACAGCACTTCAGTCATAGCACGGTCGCTGAAGCACTTCTAGAAGCATGGCTTCCTATATGCCGTACCGAATGGGTCAAAAGTCTAGATACCAGGTGCACCTCTAAAAAATACAGGTGCACCTGTATATTTTGAGGTGAACTTATAAATTTTATACGTGCACCTCCATTTTTTAGAGGTGGACTTGTATTTTATAAGTTCACCTCAGAATATACAGGTGCACCTGTTTATTTATGTCAAAACGAGGCGGACCAATGAACGGAGCCGTAAGAACCGTTTCCATTTAGGGTAGATCCACCAAATTTCGGTCAGGTGGGGTAACTCGGTCATTCACAGTCTAAACCGTATCCAACCATAGTACCAACTTCCTATTATTTCCGTTTCTGGACTATTTTGCGTTATGTTTTCCTTGTGTGATTCCTTTACTATTTATAGAAACAACTTTCTTGTTCAAGGTGAGGAAGTACGCAATTTATTCACACACCCATGCTTCCCTTGCCTGTGCTGGGCGGACGCATTTGAAAGTCACTACTTTACATAGCGCATTTCGGAGTTATTTATTGCTTGAAATTCACGTCAATTTACGTCAATTTAGTTTGTATACTGTAAAGTAAATATTATTTTATAACTTTATACCGTTTTTGTTGTCTTTATGTGAAGTAATTATCATAAATCCTAAGAAATATCTAATGTCCGAATTAACCAGACTACAATTTGCCTTCCCTTAAAATTCGGTCGGCAATTTCTTGCAGGATGACAAATTCGGTCACTAGATAAATGTCGTCTATAAGATGTTTAAATCAAAATATGTTGATAATTTTCATATAGATTCTTAATTAATATTGTTTCTAGATCTTTTTCCAATCCTGTACATTTATGAACTCGTAATTCTAACTGATAAATTTACCTTTTTTGAGGAGTGACACCTGTTGCTGTAATGGGCATGGTTGGCTATGTTGTCGTATTCTCGGTTTATGGAGTCAGTGTTATATTTTGTTGGTCATGTACTCATTTCTTTCATATTCGAGGTTATTTCGTAATAACATGCATTAACAATGGAAAATATTGAGTTTAAAGACGTTTTTTCGTAAAAGAAACGTATATGTACGAAGGTTTCAACCCGGTGTCCGAAATAAAAGTTCGTGCGACCGAGTTACCCCGCTTCTACATGCAGTTAATAATGCGCTGTAAACGAAAGTTTAGCCTCGTTTTCGTGTCATACAGTGATGTGTTTGGGAAACTCGGACTCTATATTTTATGTTAATCGGTAAATTAGGGTGGAAGTGTGACACTGTTAGGAAAGAGAGACCGCCGATTGTCAACTGTAAATAAAGCGTCCGAATTATGGTGGATTTACCCTACCCTATTTGGCATATTCGATGCGGGACTACCATTTTCGTAGTAACATGTTGCCAAGTTAAACAAAATCTGATAGACCTAGATCTATACATTTTTTGAGTAGGCTATGTACCCCGACAGATTTTCTCACCTTTTTCCTAATCTATGCGTGAATCCAGACATATCCCAAGATGGGACACGTGTTTTCAAATGGGGGAAGGGGCGGGGCTCTAAATCAGCTGAAATCAGCATATTTTCTCTTAATTATTCTGCGTTATAATGTAAACAAATTCCACATAGGCCTAACTCGTTCATTGCTATGCGGCGCACCAGGATTTCTTTTAGGGGTTCGAACATACGAATAATTAGGGGGTGTAGTTTTCCTACTAGATCTAGATCTATTACCGTGACAATTTTGATTGAATTTCTGTATGAAAATGAAAAAAAAGTATCAGGCAACAGAGTGGGTTCAAACGACCACCACCTCTGTATCCGCCACTGCTGCTGCAGCTTGTAAATCGGAATAAATCCGGTCAAAATTTTTGCCGTTTAGGAAAGGTTTTTACGAAAATTGTATTTTGATCCAAATTAGTCTCAAGTCTATTAGGCCCGAATTTTCCAGACTAATTATACATGCCTGCCACAACAACAACTCAACGATGTCATGCAAATTAAACATCAAATATTATGCCAAAACGGGGTAAGTATTGCTGTATTAACCCAGAACTCTCTCCTCTATAAAACTTTCGAATTACATGTCACGATATGTGTGTTTCTCGCAGTCAGGAATGCATTGTGGACAATAAGTAATTGGTTTGGAAGTGGCTAGGGATACGGGCCCGTATCTCTAGCCCATGGGGGCTGGAGATACGGGCCCGTATCCCTAGCAAAACCCCCTTGTTTTTGCTAGAGATACGGGCCCGTATCTCTAGCGAAACCATAGGGTTTTTGCTAGGGATACGGGTCAAACGACTTCCGGTCTAACATAACCTATCGTGTCATTTATGGAAAATCGATATTGATCCTTTCCCAAACTGCGAAATTCAGACTGGTCATTTTGAAATTAGTTCCAGAAGACAAATGATATAACACTTATATCTATTAACTAGAAAATACGGGCGATATTGCAGGGTAAATGTCGAGGGAATGGAGAAATTGCTGAAACGAAATTTTGAAATTGAAACTTTTTTTACTTCATTAATATCTCATGTTATTTTATTTGCATTTTGACAAAAAACGTGCTAATTGTTTGCAAGTTAATCAGTTGCAATGGTTTCACACACGTGTGCCATGCGTATTTACCCTTTTGTTTGTTTAGATATTAGCCTATTCTTGTTTGTCAATAAACTGTCCTGTAAAAATCTAGCCGAGGTTGTAGCTCACACGATTTAGACCAGCAGATAAATGTTCGTAGAGGATCATAATTTTCACTCTTTTTTCAATTGTAAGGGGCGAACAGTTGGCCGGAAGGAGGGCCTGTTACTGAAAAAAATTGGGCAAAAAAGTCGAATTTTCATGTCTTTATTTCTATACTGAAGAAAATCAGGAAAATCTAATACCCCCCCCCCCCCCCATCAATATTCAGACACTGGTCCGAAGAGGGGCTTAAGCCGCTTTCCCCATATGAAATAGTTTCATGTGGCCTTGTATAATTTAGAATATAAACTATATTTTGTCTGTAGAAAAGAACACATTTATTCAATAGGTCATCGCATTATTGAATCGCAACAATAATATCATCTAAAATAATATCATTTTGAGTTTAATGCAAAAAAGGTGTAATTGCATATACACTTTTATGTCTTACAAGTTCGTAACCCTCGCCTTCGATATTTTGAAAGTAAGTCCAGCACTATAGACATGCTCTATTATACAGTAGATAACCCACGTAACTTTTGGGAAACGTTCACACCTAAATTTGTCTGCTTCACTTATGTTCTGTGTGCAATATAACATAAACAATATTGACGCAAAAGGAAAGATAGATACCATGTAGATTACCAGCATTTTTTTCCTCTGTCTTCATACAAACCAGAACAACAAACATTTATACCCGTCCAATTGAAAAGCTGCTTCGGGAAATAAAATGGTTGTTTATAGAAAAAGGATTTCTGCGCAATATAGCAAAGAAAATATTGATGCAAAGTAAGAAAATGCTGATTAACAGCATTTTCTTCTTTTGTCTCAATGTTTTTATCCAAGCAAGAAAGACGTCAAAACCAGGTCTAGTTTGTGAAAGGGTTAAAGCAGTTTCCATTTTGCCAAAATCAAATAGTCGTTGAACCCTTTGCAAGATTATGGTTTTGGCGTTCGTACACGAAAAGGTTAGAGAAAACATTGAGGGAAAACAAGAAATTGGTTGATGATCTATCCTTTATTTTTTTCTAATTACCTTTTTGCGCAATATTGTGGCTTAAAGTAAAATTTGCCAAAGTTTCATTATTTTTTAGTTTGGTTTCTTCTTGGAATTATGTAGACTATTGGCCTTTAACGTTTCTTGTGAATCAAGAATAATATAATCAAACAAAAGTGTTATACACAATATAAGATATCAATACCCCCAAAGGTTGTAAATCTGGCGTTTTTTGACGCCCAATGACATAAAAGGTTTGGAAAACAATGTGAAGATTGAAGACACTTCTAGTGACAAGCAATTTCTTAATTTCTCACGACGTTTTCTGTTCAGAAAGATAGAATTGTACTCGTCTAAAATTTTGCGGTCTGGTAATGAGTAAAAACGTAAATGAATAGGCCTAGTTATTATACCTATGTAAATATTTTACAACAAATATTATAGAGTCTACCACGAATAAAAAAATATGTTACAATGCAAAATTATTAAGTTTTCTCCTATTTTCAATAATATTCCTCATAAATGTGACCTCTCAAAAGTGTCCCCCAATGGATAACCCCTTTTCACACATTTTATAAAAGGCGCGACTCGACGTTCCGGGAATAAAACGATGATATAATAAAACTTAAAGGTTTCTATTTTAACCCTTTATCAAACAAGAAGAAACAATTTCAGCAATTTCTCCATTCCCTCGACATTTCCCCTGCAATATCGCCCATAATTTCTAGTTAATAGATATAAGTGATATATTAATTGTCTTCTGGGCCTGATTTCAAAATGACCAGTCTGAATTTCGCTGTTTGGGAATGGATCAATATCGATTTTCCATAAATGACACGATAGGTTATGTTAGACCGGAAGTCGTTTGACCCGTATCCCTAGCAAAAACCCCGTGGTGTCGCTAGAGATACGGGCCCGTATCTCTAGCAAAAACAAGGGGTTTTTGCTAGGGATACGGGCCCGTATCTCTAGCCCCATGGGCTAGAGATACGGGCCCGTATCCCTAGCCACTTCCAATTGGTTTTCGTGTTTGACGTTTGGGAGCTAGCATTCCTATAATGCTTATGTACAGGCATTTGAATACTTCTTCAAGTGTTAAGATATGGGATGATATCAAAGTAAGAGGCATTCATGCATTGATGCCATACGAGCAGGATTCTTAACTTAAGTTTAAGGTAGTACGCCTCCACTGGTAATGAGATTCACAAGAAGTCAGAATTTGTTGGACATTGTTAACATTGCTACATATTGATTCGCTCGGCACAATCCTTTCAGCCAATCAAAAACGTCATCAGCACACCTGCACTCATTCGGTGGAGGTGAAAGCTTCGGTCTTTTTCGTTGAAGCATTACCAACTTTCAGCATTAATATCTCGACGACTACGCCTGGTTATTAAAAATGCGTTGGTAGTTAGAAAGTTTAAATAACATTCTTTAAAGAAAGAATTTGGTTTATGAATATTAACGATGGATTTTTTAAATAATCTGCCTCAAAGTTGGTATCCCGTAACGATAAAGACCGAGGAAGTACCCTCGATGAAAAAATGAAAGTGAGGCTATGACGTCATGCCGACTGATTCAATCGGACATGTTTTGGAGACATCTAAAATTCAACGTTTGAATGTTCCAATGCTGAATATAATATTTACGACTGTCGACAGACATCACCCAAATGACTGCGACAGCGCATGAATTTCATTAGGGGATGGACTTTTAAAAACACTGTTAAGGTCTTCCTTTTGTACAATATTGTGTGAACATACACAATATAT
Organism: Fragum sueziense; assembly: GCA_963680895.1. Lineage (NCBI taxonomy): Eukaryota > Metazoa > Mollusca > Bivalvia > Cardiida > Cardiidae > Fragum > Fragum sueziense. The sequence goes on along the minus strand of OY804596.1, from coordinate 25,273,401 downwards.
AATACTATTATGATTTGTAAACTTTCATTCCAAGTTAATGATTTTTGAGGATTGTTCCTCTTCAGCTTCTCTCTTCAGCCCTGGTAAAGGACTAGAATTTTTTGTTGTACAGTACATTCAGTCTGGCAGTGCTATTATTCAGACAGGAATCTACTAAACGTTCATGAAACATATTGGTGGCAATGCCCATATTCGGAGTAAACTCCGAGATCTATACATTGAAAGGCATCATAGCCAGTAATTCAATTTAACTTCTGTTATTTTTTCAGGCATGGAAGCACTCATCAAATCACAGCCTTTGACCTGTCAATCTGTACATCCTGCGTTACCACTGCTACACCAAATCATTTATTCTTCGGATGAGTTGATGAACAATTAGCAACAGCAGCGATAGGCAGCATAACAAACCATGAACAATGAAGTTTGATAGTCTTAGAACACATTCTTTACTTTTGATAAAGCTGGATGAAAGAGTCGGTACAGAATTTGTCACCTGGGGACCAGGGCTAGGAAAAAGAAATTTTGAGAAAATTTAGACTTGGAAAATATTGAAGGTGATATAACATGCTTGTCATCTCAATAGAATCTGAGGGATAATAATAGCCTCTATGATGGTTGAAGAAAACTTAGACGGTATTGTTATAGCTGTGAAAACTTTTTTACAAATAACAATTAATTTGACCGGTAAGAAAATGTTGGGTAACAAAACGTTATCGGCTAGAAGAGATTTGAAGTTAAGACACTCGATCAGACATAAACATCTTTAATCTATTTTAGGAGATCTTTCAAATATCAGTGTTGAATTGTGGCTAAATGGGCATATTCCTCCATGAGCATCCATTTTAACCCATTCGCACACATAGATGCTTTTTGATCACCCACAAGATAAAGGCTGTGGAAAGCTCTTTGGAAAATAAAGAAATTGCTTGCAATCAAGCAATTTCTTCATTTGCCACAATCTTTTCTACCCTGAACTACCAATGCAAAAAATATATAGAATTTCGTTCACTCAAAATTGTTGTCTGCAACATATTTATGCCCCCTTTCGAAGAAAATGGGGGTATATTGTTTTGCAAGTGTCGGTCGGTCGGTCGGTCGGAAGGTCGGTCGGTCGGTCGGTCCGTAGGTCGGTCGGTCTGTCCGTAGACCAAACCTTGTCCGGAGCATAACTCGAAAAGTATTAAAGGTAGAATCATGAAACTTCATAGGTGGATAGATCTCATTATGGAGAGGTGCAGTGCACAAGAACCGTAACTCTGCCGATCAATTTTTTTGAGTTATTGCCCTTTGTTGATTTTATAACTTGATTCTTGTCCGGAGCATAACTCAAAAAGTATGTAAGGTAGAATCATGAAACTTTACGGGTGGATAGATCTCATTATGGAGAGGTGCAGTGCACAAGAACCGTAACTCTGCCGATCATATTTTTGGAGTTATTGCCCTTTGTTGATTTTCAAACTTGATTCTTGTCCGGAGCATAACTCAAAAAGTATGTAAGGTAGAATCATGAAACTTTACAGGTGAATAGATCTCATTATGGAGAGGTGCAGTGCACAAGAACCGTAACTCTGCCGATCATATTTTTGGAGTTATTGCCCTTTGTTGATTTTCAAATTTGATTATTGTCCGGAGCATAACTCAAAAAGTATGTAAGGTAGAATCATGAAACTTTACAGGTGGATAGATCTCATTATGGAGAGGTGCAGTGCACAAGATCTGTAACTCTGCCGATCAAATTTTTTGAGTTAATGCCCTTTGTTGATTTTATAACTTGATTCTTGTCCGGAGCACAACTCGAAAAATATGTAAGGTAGAATCATGAAACTTTACAGGTGAATAGATTTCATTATGGAGAGGTGCAGTGCTTAAGAACCGTAACTCTGCCAATCAAATATTTGGAGTTATTTCCCTTTGTTGATTTTTACACTTAATTCTTAACCTTGCCTATATCTCATGTCCTTTTACACATACAGCCTTGATATCTCACACATAGATACCTCCTTTCAACATGGTTCACATTTAACCATGACCTTGGACCTTGTGACCTTGACCTTGGAGTTTGACCTACTTTAAAAAAAATTAAACCCGGCATATATCTCATAACCTTTTACAAAAACAGCCTTGATATTTCACACATGGACACATCTTACCAAGACCTTTCACAATTGACCATGACCTTGGACTTTGTGACCTTGACCTTGGGGTTTGACCTACTTTTAAAAAACTTTAACCTGGCCAATATATCATGTCCTTTTACACATACAGCCTTGATATTTGACACATGGAAACCTCCGACCAAGACCTATCACATACGACTATGACCTTGGACCATGTGGCCTTGACCTTGGAGTTTGACCTACTTTTAAAAAAAATAAACTGGGCCTATATCTTATGTGCTATTACACATACAGCCTTGGTATTTCACACATGGGCACATCTTACCAAACCTTTCACATTTGACATGACCTTGGACCTTGTGACCTTGACCTTTGACTTTCACCTACTTTAAAAAAAACTTTAACCTAGCCGATATATCAATTCCTTTTACACATACAGCCTTGATATTTTACACATGGACACCTACGACCAAGACCTTTCACATTTGACCATGACCTTGGACCATGTGACCTTGACCTTGGTGTTTGACCTACTTTAATAATACATTAACCTGGCCTATATTTCATGTCATTTTACGTATGCAGCCTTGATATTTCACGCATGGTCACTTCCAACCAAGATATTTCACTTTTGACCATGACCTTGGACTTTGACCTTGGAGTTTGACCTACTTTTAAAAAACTTAAACTAGGCCTATATCTCATGTCCTGTTACCTATACAGTCTCAATATTTCACACATGGACACCTCCTACCAAGACCTTTCACATTTGACCATGACCTTGGCCTGTGTGACCTTGACCTTTGATTTTTACATACTTTTAGAAATCTTTAGCCTAGCCTTTATCTTATGTCCTATTACACCTACAGCCTTGATATTTCACACAGACACCTCCTACCAAGACCTTTCACATTTGACAATGACCTTGAATATTGCAACATTGACCTTTGAGTTTGACCTACTTTTAAAACGACTGAAACTAGGCATATATGTCATGTCCTTTTACACCTACAGTCTTGACCATGACCTTGACCTTGGCATTTGGCCTACTTTTAAAAACTTTAACCTGGCCTATGTTTCATTTTACTTTTACATATACAGCTTTGATATTTCACACACAGACACCTCCTACCAAGACCTTTCATATTAGACCATGACCTTGGACCTTATTAACTTGACCTTGGACTTTGACCTACATCAAATGCAGGCCCTTGAGGGGGCAATATATGTTTTACAAACATCTCTTGTTCAAATTGTTATGGTCCATAAGCTTTCTGTCTGGTAATGGGTTAGAAAATCCTTCACCATTGACCCACACAATAAGAAAGACTGGAGACAGGGAGTGAGAACAGCCATGCGTGCAGCTAGCCAGCTACCTGGAAAGGAGCCCACTGATGTGGACTGTGCTTCTACACCTGCACGTTAAATATGAAACCCGGGAGTGAGTGAGTGAGTTCACAGATTTTCGCAAAGACATTCAAATATTAATAATTTAAAAGAAAATCAAAAAGACTATCAATCCACTACAAATGGAAGTATCATTTTAGATCTGTAATATGTCATATTGTAAAGTAAAAATTTAATAGCCAGAATCTATTTATTATGCATGCTATTTCTTTAACCCTTTCCCAAACAACACTTTTTAATGGTACCCCAATTTGAAAGCTGGTGTAGATGACAAAAGGGGTGTTGTAAAAGATAGAATTTGTGTACAATACAACATGGAAAATATTGATACAAAAGGAGAAACTGCTTCTTTTGTTTCAATTTTTTCCCGAGCCATTTCTTTTAGGGACGTTAAAACCAGGTCTTTTTGGGGAAAGGGTTAACAACAAATTCATCATTGGGACAAGGGCCAACCCATTGGCTTAAAAATGCTCACTGGGACATATTGTTTTTTTACTTATGTCCTTCCATCTGTCTGTCCGTCTGGCTTTGGAAAACATTGTGGAATATGAAGAAATTGCAAGCAATTTCTTCATCTCCCACAATGATTTCTTTCATGAAAGCAGAACACATCTTAAAATATAATTTTCTTAAAATTGTTGTCTGCAACATCTTCAAATACGGAAAAGTCTGAATTTTTGCCATTTGGGAATGGGTCAAACTCCCATTCAATAAGTCAATTTAGAAAAAAGGTGTTAATTGTATTTAAGACAGACATGGATTTACAGTGTTGAGTCTAGAGGGGGCCATGGCCAAAATGGCCCCCTAAAATCTCAAATGACCCCACTGAGAATGAAGCATGGGTCAAATAACGGTAGCAAAGTGATTTATGGTTCTTTCAAAATGCTATGCATAAGGGCCGCCATTTCCCAAGATCCCAGGTCATTTATATGATCAATAAATTCATTAGAATTCATAAGAACTAGACGGATCATAATCAAATGTTTTTACGCCCTCGTATGGAAAGATCAGGGGCATATTGAATTACAAGTGTCTGTCTGTCCGAAAACTCAGTCATTTGAGGGCATTGGTGTGTTTCAGTCACATCTTGTTTCACATTAGAATAAGTACAATGAATTTGAAATTCCTTAAGGTAGTCCACCTGTAACGAGATTCATGTGACGTCACAATTTGTTGGACATTGTTAACATTAAATTTTGTTACATACCTGACCTGTTAAGGCGACATCATGAAATTTGATGTTGGAATTTTCCAATGCCAAATGTTGAAGACAATGCCTGAATAATTCCGACATGGCATGAATCTCATTAAGGGTGGACTACCTTAACAGTAACATCCTCATAGCTCAGTAAGGTAAGAGTCTTATCAATCAAGGGGGTGTGAGTTTTAAATTCATTTGTCTCTCATCTATGTATGAAACACTTCTGATTAAAAAAGACTGAATCAGCTTGTACCCAAGTGCAGCCTGATCAGAGAGCAATGATACTTCCTGATAGTTGCTACAAGTAATGAAGAAGCAAGAAGAGATCAAAATGGATCTTAATCAGACTTGGTATATGCACCGGCTGTACTAAATTCTTGTTGCTCACAAATATGTTCACCTGTTCCCAAGGCTTGAAGCAACAACATATTAGACCAGTTTAACCCTTTCCCAAATGACAAAATTTTGGGGTGTTCAAATTTGAGAGCTGCTGCAAACAACAAAATATGTTATGATAAAGATGGGATTTGTGTACAATATAACATAGACAATATTGAGACAAAAGGAGAAAATGCTGGTTTCATTTGTCCCAAGAATACTAGTTGATCTGAGTCAACATGGCTTTCCAACTGACTTAACCCTTTCCCAAACAACATAATTTTGGGGTTGTCCTTTTTAAAAGCTGCTGCAGATAACAAAATTACTGTTAAAAAGTGGGGGCTTTGTGTACAGTAAAGCACAGAAAATATTGAGACAAAAGAAGAAACTGCTGGTTATCAGCAGTTTCTTCTTTTGTCTCAATGTTTTCCCAAGCCTTTTCTAATAGGGACGTCAAAACAAGGTCTTGTTTGGGAAAGGGTTAACTCCAAGACAATATGGTAGTTTAACCACAACAATCTTGTTTAACCCTTTCCAATATGACAAAATTTTAGGGTGGTCCAATCGGAAAGCTGCTACAGATGACAAAATGGATGTTGATAAAGATCAGATTTTTGTATGATAGAGCTGAAAAAATATTGAGGCAAAAGGAGAAACTGCTTGTTATAAACAGTTTCTTCATTTGTCTCAACGTTTCCCCAAGCCATTTCTATTAAGGAATTCAAAACCACGCCCCGGTTTCTCGAAAAAAAAACTTAAGTAAATTCTCATGAGAACATGCTCAACTTCAAAGGAATACTCTCTTACCTTGGAGGGTATTCGATTGAAGATCACGTGAATTTTGTGCGATTTGAGCACAATGCTCAGATTTGAGCATGAGAACGTACTTAAGTTTAACGACAACAATGCTGTTTTACTGGAGCGATATTGAGCGACTGGTGCATCTAACCAACTCAATATTTTAGTTTAACGGCAACAATGCTGTTTTACTTGTGTGATATCGAGCGGCTGGTGCATCTAACCAAGTCAATATGGTAGTTTAACAACAACAATGCTGTTTTACTGGAGTAATATTGAGCGTTGGTGCATCTAACCAAGTCAATATGGTAGTTTAACGACATCAATGCTGTTTTACCGGAGTGATGTTGAGCGGCTGGTGTATCTAACCAAGTCAATATGGTAGTTTAACAACAACAATGCTGTTCTAATCGAATAAAATCTAGAGGTTGGTGCATCTAACCAAGTCAATATGGTAGTTTAACTACAACAATACTGTTTTACTGGAGTGATATTGAGCGGCTGGTGCAGCTAACCAAGTCAATACGGTAGTTTAACAACAACAATGCTGTTCTAATCGAATAAAATCTAGAGGTTGGTGCATCTAACCAAGTCAATATGGTAGTTTAACTACAACAATACTGTTTTACTGGAGTGATATTGAGCGGCTGGTGCAGCTAACCAAGTCAATACGGTAGTTTAACGACTACAATGCTGTTTTACTTGTGTGATATCGAGCGGCTGGTGCAGCTAACCAAGTCAATACGGTAGTTTAACGACTACAATGCTGTTTTACTTGTGTGATATCGAGCAGCTGGTGCATCTAACCAAGTCAATATGGTAGTTTAATGACAACAATGCTGTTTTACTGGAGTAATAATGAGCGGCTGGTGCAGCTAACCAAGTCAATATGGTAGTTTAACGACTACAATGCTGTTTTACTTGTGTGATATCGAGCAGCTGGTGCATCTAACCAAGTCAATATGGTAGTTTAACGACATCAATGCTGTTTTACTGGAGTGATGTTGAGCGACTTGTGCATCTAACCAAGTGAATATGGTAGTTTAACGACAACAATGCTATTTTACTTGAGTGATATTGTGCGGCTGGTGCATTTTACCAAGTCAATATGGTTGTTTAACAATGACAATGCAATAGAATAATCCTTAAAATAAGATTGACTTTTTTTGTCAAGACTACTGAATAAGATTTGTAGAAAACATTAAAGAAATGGAAAAAATTAAGAAAATACAGATAGAATTTAGATTAAACTCCATATTTAGCAAGGACCCTTTTGCGTTAAGTTTTATCTTGTGCCATGTTCTTTCCCGAAGGCACATGGCACATGCGCAAGCTTAGACGCAAACTTGTGTTCTGATTCCAATTGAATAATTGAATGGGGGCTAATGCCTAACTGCTATGCATGGTCATAGCGTTGCAGCTTGAGCACATAACCATGGATTCCTGTCGTTTCTCTCATAAGTATTACTACAACATCCTTTTGGAGTCTCTGAAACTACTTTGTGTATTAAGATCAATTGCTTAATTGAATTGGGGTTAAAGCCTAACAGCTATGCATAGTCATACCATTGCAGCTTGGGCACCTTACCATGAATTCTTGTCTTTTTTTTAAAGTACTACCGCGACAACCTTTTTGCAACTCGTAGGAGACAAATGGCATTTAGGACATTTGCTATGGCTTCGCGTTCAAAGCCAATGAGATTCAGACTCTCTACCGACTGCGCTATGGCCACAGCATGTAAATTAATAAACAAAAAGTAGTTTACGGATTGATAGCCAGACTCAGCGCATGCTTTGAAAGGCTTCCGGATAGAAAATGGTACAATAAAACATAGATTCGTGTGTTTATATGTCTGAAGCAGTTTTATGTTAATATGATTTAAGATTGGCTTTCAATGCAGATTAAGAATCCATAATGAATATTTTAAATGTCATAAGCATTTTCCATGTGCAGAAAGAGTGAATGCGCATTGCATAATAAAGCTGATCATGTATAAGATTGGTTTAAATATAATCCAACAGATTGGTATGTTAGTTATCTATTGTTTTTCTATGCACTATCTGCCCCTGTGCAAGTGCTATGAAAATCCCCATCATTTTATTGTCTTTCCAGTGGTATCTTTTCAAAGATTTGTGGCTCATCATTTGGTCTTTAAAAAAATGGCAACACTTTTCTAAAAGAAATTTATATGAATGAAGTTCAAAACTTTATAGCATTGCTAGACCTGTGGGCCCATTGTACAAAATCGATGGTATGTCTAATATTGTAAGCATGGTAGTAAAATACTTGGTGCGAAATAGTTAGGGTACGAATCACTCGTAGTTCATATCAAATTCGAATCGGGTGTAGATCGATGCAGTTTTTAATTAAAATAAATGTGAAAGAATATTAATAATAGAAGGAATAAATTGAACATTAATTTTCTCTCTCTTTTTTTAATGTTTATCTTCAATTAATTTGATCTAAGGATCGCTGCAGAACAACTATCCCGCAGACAGGCGCCGCTAAATGGATTGGAAAACCAAAACAAGATAAGAAAAAATTATAGATCTATAATTGAATCTAGATCTAGTTTTAAATTTTGAAATTTATTAAATAGTAGGGAGTTACAAATCAATTATAAATCTTTTTTTATCTCTATTTAGTCTCCTAAAGAAATCGACAAAATGTTGGATATAACGTACATTCTGATTGGATGAAACAGGTGCGCTTGTATTTTTTATAAAACGAGGCTAAAAATACGGGTGCACCTACAAAATATACGGGTGCACCTGTATTCTCCGAGGTGAACTTATAAATAATACAAGTGCACCTCTAAAAAATACAGGTGCACCTGTATATTTTGAGGTGAATTTATAAATTTTATACGTGCACCTGTATTTTTTAGAAGTGCACCTGGTATCTAGACTTTTGACCCATTTAGTACGCCATATTCCTAGATATTCTCTCACCAGTACAGTCCATGCATCCAATCCGAGCCTCAAGCTACTTATCTTACTAGATTAATCTTAAGCAATTCAGCAATTGTCAAGGGTTAAAGGGACATTTCATTCCAAATTCAATTTTTTAAAGTATGTCTTGATGCCAAGATTGGTTATTCTAATGAGTATGAATACTATTAGTTTTTTTAAGTTGTTGCCAATAAGCGAGAAACACGCATTTAAAGTTGAGACATAATCGATAAATTGCATATAAATCCGAACTGTTGTCCACAACAATTTGTTCAATTTTAACACAAAAATATAAATTTCTCGTAAACGGCGCAATATTTTGGCTTGAAATTTTCAGAATTTTTCATAAGGAAATATGCACTTTCAGATAAAAATAAAAGTAAAATTTATGACAAAAAATTCTGAAATGTCACTTTAAATGACTTGTCAAATACCAGAAAGATAGTTATTGGTCAGGCTATGGTTTGAATCAACTATCGCCTCCAACAATACCGACTGATTTATCAGGGTCAGCCTTTTAACCCTTTCCTGAAAGACAAATTTTTATGGAGGTCCAAAAGCTGCTGAAGACTGCAAAATGGATGTTGCTTATGACTAAATTTATGTATGATGCAGAATAGAAAACATTGAGACAAAAGGAGAAACTGCTGGTTATCAGCAGTTTCTTCTTTTGCCTCTATGTTTTCTCAAGCCTATTCATATAGGGACGTCAAAACCAGGTCTTGTTTGGGAAAGGGTTAATGTGCACCTGAGCCACAGATAAGAGGGAAGTTGTGGCTTTTTAACCATTTCCCAAACAAGACATGGTTTTGACGTCCCTAATAGAAATGGATTGGGACAACATTGAGACAAAAGAAGAAACTGCTGATAACCATCAGTTTCTCCTTTTGCCTCAATATTTTCTGTGCTATATTATACACAAATCGTATCTTTAACAACATCTATTTTGTTGTTTTCGGCAGTTTTCATATAGCAAAAGTCCAAATCTTAGCTGTTTGGGAAAGGATTAAAATGCATTATTTCATGAAATGTTCATGAAACACTATGTTGTGAGTACTCATTATAATTGTCTCATTGAGGGGATTTCCAAGGTTCCAATAAGTACCCACAACACAAAATTTGGAATCGAAATAACAAAGTAAGAATGTCTTCACTTCCCACATATCTTTAGCCTTGGAATTCACAGTCCAACCTTCGCTGTTTGCGAGACTATTCTGAAAGACTGCAGCGATCGAGGACTGATCCAGCAAACCTTGTGTTACATATACCACAGTGGGGGGTCAAAACCTCGTAAGTACAGCTTTATCAAGCTGTAGTAACGAGGTTTTGACCTCCCACTGACGAATTTATTACACCACGGCGCCAACACTGCCTATTTGGTACGGACAAAATAATGGCAATAAATTTTGTGCCAAAAATAGACTGGGTATACCGTTGTTTTCATAAACCGTCGGTGTTGTTTTAAAATCTCGTAACTACGGCTTGAATCAAGCCGTAGTTACGAGATTTTATAACAACATCAACGAAATATCATGTTTGTCCGAAATTACGTCAGGTTTAGGTGGATAAAATCATTCCAAATTAGATATGATATAGGCCTATTTGGGTTTAACGCCAATTTCAACTGCTATGGTCATATCGCAGTTGGAGCATCTAATGGTGAATAACAGGTACTGTGTTTCTCTCACCAGTGCCACCGCAATACCCAAACCGAGCCTCAAACTGCTCTCTGACATAGACAATTCACACCCATTGGTGATAGATAAGTCACTGGGGGTTTGTGAAATGTCAGGCCGGATATTGGCCAAGTCGGGGTTCGAATTCACGACCCCCGGATTGACAGAATCCGACGTTACCGACTGAGCTACAGCGGCTCAACAGAGGACAAGATAATGAATGAAAGCAAATTAAAAAAATCTGCTTTATTAAAAATATTTTGATCAAAACACGTTGAGAACTCCTTAATGATAAAAAGACTACATAAATGTTGTATTCAACTCAATACCCACAGTGCAATGACAGCTGCATGGAAGCAAAGACATTAACCCTTTCCCAACCAAGACCTGGTTTTGACGTCCCTAATAGAAAAGGCTAGGGAAAACATTGAAACAAAAGAAGAAACTGCTGATAACCAGCAGTTTCTCCTTTTGTCTCAATATTTTCTCTGCCATGTTTCACACAAATTCTATCTTTAATAACATCTATTTTGTCATTTTATACAGTTCTTGAAGTGGATCACCCTAATATTTTGTCGTTTGGGAAAGGGTTAACTGATAATAACATAACAGAAGCTCAGTGACCATTGGTAGGTGGAGCCAAAAGAAGAATAAACATGTAAACATAATAAACAAGAGCCGTCACCGACAGATTATGCTCTCCGAATAAGTGATTGTCCCACAATAAAAACTATCATACATTAAGCCCCCTTTTTCTCATGCCAGATTTTTTGTACACAAACTATTTATAGAATATGGTCTAGAACATCTCATTTATCACATAACTTAGGTGCAAAATTTCAATAAATTCTGACCATTAGATGAAGAGAAATTAGAGAAAAACTAATTTTTACATTTAGGCCCCTTTTAACATGACGCAGTCTCATTAAGAAACGGAGAAAAAAGTCCCTAGGAATTATTCCAGTGAGTTCACATGTGAAGTTTCATTGAATTTGGTCCAAAGGTTGCTGAGAACTGGCTGTGGATGGACGCACAGATGGACGGACAGCGTGGCAACAATATGCTCCCCTGAATTTTTTTCGAGGAGCATAACAAATAATTGGTGAACATAGATAAAGATTAGTTTGCAGAAATAGACTAAAGCTTTAACAATAACATTTTGTGTTTTAAATAGACATAAACAACATATGAAATTATCATTAACCTATTACCACACATTGACTCTTTTAGACTCCCCACAAGATAATGGCGTTGGAAAACCTTGTGGAAAATGAAGAAATTACTTGTGACAAGAAATTTCTTCATTTCCCACAACGTTTCCTACCCAAAATGATCAACAAATTTTTAATTTCATTCACTTGACTGTTTCGTCTGCAATGTCTTTCAATTTGGACCACCCTGATTTTTTGTCGTTTGGTAATGGGTTAACCATTTCCCAAACAACCAATTTATGACGAATGAAAATCCATCCCCATTGCAGTGTCTGACAAAAACCAGAAATTACACCATGAAAGGCAGAAACGTGCATTCAATAATGTAGAAAATATTGAGAGAAATGGAGAAAATGCTGGATATCAGCATTTTCTTTTTTTTTCTCACTTATATTTTTCAAAACATTTGTGGAATGTGAAATTTGAAATCAGGGGTTGTCTGGTAAATGGATAAATGCATAGGTACAACATCATGAATATGGCAAGTATGGATAAATTGTTAAAAATATAAGTATAATTGATAAAAAGGTGTAAACAAGAGCTGTCCGAAGACAGCGTGCTCGACTTTCTAAGTTGCTTAGTATAAAGGGGGCATAACTCCAAATATAGTAGAGCCAGGGTTATGGGCCCTGGTAGTAAGGTAGAGGGTGTGATGGTGAATAAATATTACAAGTTTGGGTTGAATCGCTTTGATAGTATGGAAGTTATGTTTGAAAAAACTTTAACCTTGGTTGCAACGCCAACGCCTACGCCTGGGTGACAGTATAAGCTCTCATTTTCTTAGAAAAGTCGAGCTAAAAATTTTCAAAAAATAGCACTATAAACCCATTCCTTAACAAGATATTGTTTTCAAGTCCCTCATAAAGTAGACCTGAGAGAACATTGAGGCAAATGAAGAAAATGATGATAATTAGTTTTCTCCTTTTTCCTCCATATTTTCTGTGCTATTTTATTCACAAATATTATCTTTAGTACCACTCACTTTGTTGTCTGCAGCAGCTTTCGAAAGGAATCACATCAAAATTGTATCATTTGGGAAAAGGTTAATAAAAAAATATAGCACTATTAAAAGCTACTTCTGTTTTAACAATAGATCAGTGAGCACATAGCCTGCAGAATAATCTCGCATATCAATTGTCGCTGTTCCATGGAATCCAATGTTGGTGAAAATTGTCAAGTATTCAAAAAACGCAAAGAAGGAGTAGACTGGAAAAGAAAGGATATTGTAATCATAATCAAAACAAGATGTAATTGTGAAACACAAATGCCCACGAAATTGCCAATGGTTTACGAACTGAGAATGAAATCCAGAGCCAGACGCGAAATTTGAAAAGCGCCAGTAATTCCTAAACTGTGTTACATTTCCATTCCAAATACAAACATAAGCATTTTGTATGGTTTAGAATTTTGAATTAATGCATACTTATGGAAATATTTGACAAAAATGTTTTCTTCTTGGAGCATAATCTTGAATTCCGACATGGTGAATCAACTTATGTGAAGTGTATTTACAAGTGTGTGTAATGTGACATATTTTCTATGGCTAGAAAGTGGTGTTTTCATTCTCAGTTCGTAAACCTAAGTGTTCGGACACCCAGACAGACAGATGGTCACAAGTAAACAATATGCCCCCCATCTTTCAAAAAGAGGGCATACAAATCTTGTACAAGTAAATATCTCCCAAAATTACAGTACAAAAGGACAGTTGTAAGAGAAAACTTCTGACTACAAGGTAGGAAACAAATATACATAATAATTTCATTAACTTTCTTTTTGTTTTCTCTTAATGGTACATGTAATCAGGTGGTTTGTCTAACTATTGATAACCATTTGAGCCGGGATCTGGAAAAACATACCTTAAAGCATTTTTAAAAATTGAGTTTTAAGATCAGACTGTTGTCAAACACAGTCCAATGTGCATCCATGCTGCTCTCTTTAAGTTACTACAGGTCACGAAGAAGCTATTAGAGAACAACATGGATCCTGATAAGACTGTGCGAATGCACAGGCTGATCTGGATCTATGTTGGGCTCAAAAGCCTTAAGGGAAGTTTTTCCAGATCCTGGCTCATTTATTAGCAAAAACTGGTGGCAACAGTCAATTTTGATGTGATTTCTCTTAACCCAATACCAAACAACAAAATCTTAGACTTATCCAAATTCAAAGATGTTGCAGATAACAATTTCAGTTGAATGATCTTTCTTAAAGAGAAAAAGCATTGTGGTAAATGAAGAAATTGCTTGTCACCAGCAATTTCTTCATTTTCTACAATGTTTTTCAAAGGTTTTATCTGGTAAGGCATCAAAAAGCACCACAGTTTTGAAAAGGGTTAAAACTTAAAATTAGGTAGCAACTGTTAAACAAGAGCTTCACAGAGCGCCGCATATACGTCCGAGAGGGGCTTGTCAGTAAAATTGGACGTTTTTCAATTCAAGGGAAGATAGCTCAAGATTGAAGAGAGTAAATCTGCATTCTTTATTTGATACGCATAACTAAACACAATGGAGATTCATTGTATCATGTTTGATATAATTCCGATTGAAACTGTAGAAGGAGTTGCACATACAAGTTGGAAGTTGTTACGGACGGACAGATGCATAGCCAGACGGATGACCATGGCCATAACATATTACGAGTCTACAACCCTTCGAGCGTAGGCCAGTGGAGCTAAAAATTGAACAAGAGCTTCGCAAAGCAGCGCATATACGCCCGAGAGGGGCTTGTCAGTAAAAATGGGTATTTTTTCCATTCAAGGGCAGATAATTCAAACATTAAAACTTATCAAAATTTTGTTTGCACAACAAGACACCATAGAGATTCATTGTGGCTAGTTTGATTAAATTCTGGTTTAAACTGTAAGAGTTAAACACAGGAGAAAAAAGGACATTTTTGAGAAAATGCACATTTTTTTCTTAAATTCAAGGGCAGATAATTCAAGAACGAAAACAGTTATCTAAATTCCGTAAGCTGTGGGCACAACTAGACACCATGGAGATTCATTGTGGCAAGTTTGATCAAATTCTGATCAAAACTGTAGGAGGAGTTGCACACACAAGAAAATGGGCATTTTTTTAATTCAAGGGAAGATAATTCAAGAATGAAAAGAGTTCATTAAATTCCGTAAGCTGGATGCACAACTAGACACTATGGAGATTCATAGTGGCAAGTTTGATTGAATTCTGATCAGAGTTGCGCACACAAGAAATTGCTAACGGACGGACAGATGGACGGACGGACAGACAGACGACCCTTTGGGCGTTTAATACAACCCTTTGGGCGTATAAAAAGGTTGCAATTTGTAAATAAGAACCAGAACTTACCCATCGGTTCACAGTACCAGTTGTGTCTAAAGTACAAATATATGGCATAACAAAACCCTGAGATGTTCATCGCTGCAAGTATCTTCTTGTATAGAAATGATCTTTTATCCTGAAATAGTCCAAGAATTGATCAACAAGATTATATGTGAGACAAATAACCAATATGTTATCTATATTCTTGTATAGAAATGATCTTTTATCCTGAAATAGTCAAAGAATTTGTCAACAAGATTATATGAGACAAATAACTAAGAAGTTAATCATTAATATATTTACTTGCATAGAAACAATAATAAAGCATATCTGATAATTTGTGATAAGAATCAAACTATACAGAGTAGTCATGCAACCATTTCTTTAACCCATTACTACACAGTGACTCTTTTTGACTCCCCAAAAGATAATGGCTTTGGAAAACATTGTGGAAAATGAAGAAATTGCTTGTGACAAGCAATTTCTTCATTTCCAACAGTGTTTTCTACATAAAATGACCAAAAAACTTTAAAAATCATTGATTTGAAAACCAATTGTGATTAGATTATAATATATGGCATTACAAAACCCTGAGATGTTCATAGTTGCTAGTATTTTCTTGTATAAAAAAAATCTTTTATCCTGAAATATTACAAAAATTGGTCAACACTATAACATGGGACAAAGCACCAATATTTTATATATCTTCTTGTATAAAAATGATCTTTTATCCTGAAATAGTCCAAAAATTGGTCAACAAGATTGTGAGACAAATCACCAATATTTTATATATCTTCTTGTATAGAAATGATCTTTTTATCCTGAAATAGTCCAAAAATTGGTCAACAAGATTGTGAGACAAATCACCAATATGTTATCTATATTCTTGTATAGAAATGATCTTTTATCCTGAAATAGTCAAAGAATTGATCAACAAGATTATATGTGAGACAAATAACTAAGAAGTTAATCATTAATATATTTTCTTGTATAGAAGCAATAATACAGCATATCATGATATTTTGTGATAAGAATCAAACTATACAGAGTAATCGTGCAACCATTTCTTTAACCCATTACTACACAGTGACTCTTTTTGACTCCCCACAAGATAATGGCTTTGGAAAACATTGTGGAAAATGACAAGCAATTCCTTCATTTCCAACAATGTTTTCTACATAAAATGACTTTAAAATACTTTAAAAATCATTGATTTGAAAAGCAATTGTGTCTAAAGTATAAATATATGGCAAAACAAAAGCCTGAGATGTTCATAGCTGCCAGTATCTTCTTGTATAAAAATGATCTTTTATCCTGAAATAGTCCAAAAAATTGGTCAACAAGATTTTGAGACAAATTACCAATATGTTATCTATATTCTTGTATAGAAATGATCTTTTATCCTGAAATAGTCCAATAATTGGTCAACAAGATTGTGAGACAAATCACCAATATGTTATCTATATTCTTGTATAGAAATGATCTTTTGTCCTGAAATAGTCCAAAAATTGGTCAAAAGTAAAATAAAAGTAAAGGTGGTTTATAGTCTCAACAAGATGGTCAACAAGATCATATGTGAGACAAATAACTAAGAAGTTAATCATTGATATATTTACTTGTATAGAAACAACAAGAGGACCATGATGGTCCTAAATCGCTCACCTGAATCAAGACGACAAGAGTGATAATGGCAATTTTGTCAAATTCAAAGGCATGAAACTTATAAGGACTTTCTGTTTGGAAACAATAAAGTAATAATTTTGTTCAAATCGATCCTGTAAAGTTGGATATGAATTAGCATAATGGTTGATTTTTTTTCAATAATCTGTTCATGATTTCGCAATATACAACATAGGGCTAATTTTCAAAGCATGCTGATCTGTTAAAATTGATCATTTATGATATTATAAGCAAGATTTGGTATGCGATTTGAAAGAATATAGTAAATGAGGACAAACCATCTGATAAGCTGGGCTAATCCCTTCTTATTTGTTTACATAAGATAAACATGGGGCCAGCCAGAGCAACAGATAACAGAAATAGATAAGAGAAATAGGAAAAACTTTCCACATTAATTACTTAACCCTATGTAGAATGTATTAATTTTTTCAAGCAGATGATTGAAATGATCACCAACAACATAGGGTTTCATGAATATTGAAACAAAATGTTGATTTTTGAAAAGCAATTATCTCCTCTTATCTTCAGCTTCTTGCATTCTGGAACCCATTCATGAAATTAGGTCTTACACAAAATTTCAAGGTTCTAGGCCAAACAGTTTAGACGAAAACTGAGTACAAAACTGAATCACAGTACAATATAATTTTCAATGCACGGAATTTCCCTAACCCTGCCATACCAAAATAATTTTTAAGGAAATAAAAAATTCACGATAAAATTTTGAAACGAGTCACTCAAGGAACTTTCCAGCCAGATTTCGTACAAATTGGCCCAATGGTTGATTTTTAAAGAATTTTCTTATGATTTCTCTATTCGGATAAGCCTCTTCCTCCCTGACACTCCCACATTTTTTGACAAATGTGAAAATTTGTGAACAAATTTTGAGAAGAACATTTCTGCCAAGTTTGATTAAAATTGGCCAAATGGTTGATTTCTAAAGAATTTTCTTATGATTTCTCCAAGTCCAATAAGCCCTTTCCTCCCTGCCACGGCCACATTTTTTGACAAATGTAAAAATTTGTGAACAAATTTTGAAAAGAGTGGCTTAAGGAACATTCCTGCAAAGTCTGGTTCAATTGGGTCCAATTGTTGATTTTTAAAGAATTTTCTTATGATTTCTCTAAGTTTGATAAGCCCCTTTCTCCCTGCCACGGCCACATTTTTTGACAAATGTAAAAATTTGTGAATAAATTATGAGAAGAGTGACTCAAGGCACATACCTACCAAGTCTGGTTCAATTGGGCCCAATGGTTGATTTTTAAAGAATTTTCTTCTGATTTCTCTAAGTCCGATAAGCCCCTTCCTCCCTGCCACGGACACATTTTTTGACAAATGTAAAAATTTGTGAACAAATTTTGAAAAGAGTGACTCAAGGAACATTCCTGCAAAGTCTGGTTCAATTGGGCACAATTGTTGATTTTTAAAGAATTTTCTTATGATTTCTCTAAGTTTGATAAGCCCCTCTCTCCCTGCCATGGCCACATTTTTTGACAAATGTAAAATATTGTGAACAAATTTTGAAAAGAGTGACTCAAGGAACATTCCTGCAAAGTCTGGTTCAAATGTACTTTATGGTTGATTTTCAAAGAATTTTCTTATGATTTATCTAAATCAATAAGCCCCTTCCTCCCTGCCACGGCCACATTTTTTTGATAAATGTAAAAATTTGTGAATAAATTTTGAGAAGAGTGACTCAAGGCACATACCTACCAAGTCTGGTTCAATTGGGCCCAATGGTTGATTTTTAAAGAATTTTCTTCTGATTTCTCCAAGTCCGATAAGCCCCTTTCTCCCTGCCACAGCCACATTTTTTAACAAATGTAAAAATTTGTGAACAAATTTTGAAAAGAGTGACTCAAGGAACAATCCTGCAAAGTCTAATTCAAATGGGCCCTATGGTTGATTTTTAAAGAATTTTCTTATAATTTCTCTAAATCGATAAGCCCCTTTCTCCCTGCCACGGCCACATTTTTTGACAAATGTAAAAATTTGTGAATAAATTTTGAGGAGGGTGACTCAAGGCACATTTCTGCCAAGTTTGGTTCAAATTGGCCCAATGGTTGATTTTTAAAGAATTTTCTTATGATTTCTCTAAGTCTGATAAGCCCCGCCCTGCCACGCCCACATTTTTGGACGAATCAAAAATCCGCGAACAAGTTTTGAGAAGGGTCACCCAAGGAACATTCCTGACAAGTTTGGTCAAAATTGGTCCAATGGTTAAGGAGGAGAAGATGTTGAAAGAAATTGTGAACGGACGGACGGACGGACGGACGGACGACGGACAAAAAGCGACCACAATAGCTCACCTTGAGCACTTTGTGCTCAGGTGAGCTAATAATACAGCATATCATGATATTTTGTGATAAGAATCAAACTATACAGAGTAATCATGCAACCATTTCTTCAACCCATTACTACACAGTGACTCTTTTTGACTCCCCACAAGATAATGGCTTTGCAAAACATTGCGGAAAATGAAGAAATTGCTTGTGACAAGCAATTTCTTCATTTCCAACAGTGTTTTCTACATTAAATGACCAAAAAACTTTAAAAATCATTGATTTAAAAACCAATTGTGATTAGATTACATATATGGCATAACAAAACCCTGAGATGTTCATAGCTGCAAGTATCTTCTTGTATAGAAATGATCTTTTATCCTGAAATAGTCCAATAATTGGTCAACAAGATTGTGAGACAAATCACCAATATGTTATCTATATTCTTGTATAGAAATGATCTTTTATCCTGAAATAGTCCAAAAATTGGTCAACAAGATTGTGAGACAAATCACCAATATTTTATCTATATTCTTGTATAGAAATGATCTTTTATCCTGAAATAGTCCAAAAATTGGTCAACAAGATTGTGAGACAAATCACCAATATTTTATCTATATTCTTGTATAGAAATGATCTTTTATCCTGAAATAGTCCAAAAATTGGTCAACAAGATTGTGAGACAAATCACCAATATTTTATCTATATTCTTGTATAAAAATGATCTTTTATCCTGAAATAGTCCAAAAATTGGTCAACAAGTCGCTTTTCAACGAAAACCTCGTATCTGCAGCTTAAGACAAGCTGCAGATACAAGATTTCTGTTGAAAAGTGGCAATATGAGATAAATCACAACGATGTTAATCATATTGCATATATTCTGGTATAGAAATAATTCTTATTCTGATATTTTATGATTAAAATTAAAGAATACAGAGCAATCCTGCATCCATTGATTTCACCCATTACCAAACAACAAAATTTTCGACTTGTCTAAATTCAAAGATGTTGTAGAGGACATTTTCAAGTGAGTGAAATTCCAAATTTTTGTTTTTTGCTAGGTAGGTGATAATGTGGGAAATGAAGAAATTCCTTGTCACAGGCAATTTCATCATTTTCCATGATGTCAGGTGTTACTATGTGGGAATGGGTTAAAACCAATCATGATAAAATCATGAATAAATGGCACAACAAAACCCTAAGGTGTTCACAACTGCAAGGAGCATTTTATATTGAAATGAACTTTTATCCTGAAACTAAGGGCTCTTGAGGGCCTGAATTGCTCAACAGGCCAACTGAGAAATAATTCTTGAGGTCACAAACATTTTATATACATGTATGTTTTGTCTTGATCGGTGAAAATGTGTGGATGTTAGGGTAAAAAAATATGCAATTCTGTCAAACTTAATGAATTCTACCCATAAGGAGATAGGAAAGGCGTCAAAATTATTCGGGAGTGGTCGTAAACATTCGGCGGTGGATTTTTCTTCTGCCATATGTTTTTGACCACGCCCATATAGCTTCAGACACAGCTGGAAAAATCCAACATTTCAGGAATCTCAAAATGGCGATATAACAGGTAATCTACCTTACGTGCACATTACTAAGGATGTGAAATTCCTATCAAGATGAGAATTATACTGAAACTAAAGTCTCACAATAAACAACATTTCAGGCATGTTAAGTCTTCATTGGTCAATATTTGTGGATGTAAGGAGTAAAAGCAATGTCAAAATCCTCATTTCTGTCAAATTCAAGGGCAGCTAACTCAGGATATAGGAATTTTGATGAAACTTAAAATTATACTCAAGTAAGATTTTATGTTGACAAACATTTCCTCAAACTATTGACTTGATTGGTCAAGATTTGTGGATGTACCTGTGAAAACCAAGTCCAAAATGACAATTCTGTAAATTCAAGGGCACAAAACCCAGGTTGAGAGATTCTGATGAATCTGATAATTACAAGCATGCAAGTTATCATAGTGACATTTTTCAAGTTTTGTCTTAATCGGTCTATATTTGTAGATGTTAAGAGTGAAATCAAAGTTATAACCAGATATATTTTGACATTCAAGGGCCGATACCTAAAGATTTTCTGGCTCAATTAAAATTCTTTTAAAGATTCTTTTAATAGAAGGTCAATTAAGGAGCATTCTTGTAAAGTTTGATTGAAATGCATTCATTACTTTTGAAAGAGAAGGTCCTCAAATAAAAACCTTACAGACACATGGATGCACAAACGAACACACACTTGACGGACACTATACCATGACAATTGCTAGCTGATCCTACAGTCAGTGGAGTTAAAAATGATGAACTGCTATTAATAAGAAAGGGTTGATAAATGAACTTACCTGTTTACTGTTTCTAGTGTTTACAGCACTGTTTGCCCAACTAATGATGTAGATTGTGATCATCATATAGAGCCAGGATGTCACGATGAACAATATAAAACACCACTCATGTATGTCTGTAATAGAAATTCAGCTCATTTCAAGTTCTGATGATTTTATGTAAATATTGTAACATTTAACCCATTACCAGAAAACAAAAGTTTGGACTATTTCAATTTGAAAGAATCTGCAGACGATTTTAAGTTCATGAAATTTTAAAAATCTTTCCATTTTGGAATTAAAACATTGTGGAAAATGAAGAAATTGCTTGTCACAAGCAATTTCTTCATTTTCCACAATGTTTTCCCAAGCTTTTTTTCTCCAGGGGCATCAGAAAGCGTCACTGTCTGGGAATGTGTTAAAACAAATTGTCAAAATAAAGAGACATTTCAATATTATGAATATACATGTATCTCAAGTTTTCCTCATAACATTTGATTAGACAGCAGGCAGTATAAGCTAAGGCCTGACTGCATGTCTGTGCATGCTGATCTTAGTCTGTACTGCCTGCTAAAGCTTTGGTCACAACAACGGTGGATAACCCACGTGACTTTTGGGAAGCGTTAACACCGAAAAAATTGTCCGCTTCAAGAAATGTTTTGTTTAATTTCTCAGCTTATACTCTATTGATTTTGACGAGATAAAGTGCACGGAACGCGCATTTGAGAGGGCTATTCCCGTTTGTAACTCACTCTGCTCAGAATACCATGGTTTCTTCAAACATACTAGCGAAAATTTTCTTCAGTGCATTTGAACGCTTCCCACTTTCGTTTTGCACTTACAAATACTTTGGCTCGAATGTTTGAAGCTGGATTTGGAGCAGAGTGAGTTAGAGCCAAAACATTTATCTCATGTAGTCCTTGTCCTGCTGACTTTATTTAAATATTGTAATGTTTAAAACAAATTGCCAAATAAAAAGGCATAAATTTCAATAAGTTTATCTCAAGTTTTTGCCACAAAATTTGATGTGACAGCAGGCAGTGTAGGTTAAGACCTGTCTGTGTAGACTGATCTTAGTCTATACTGCCTGTCAAAGCTTTGGTTACAAGATAACAAGACCACAAAACATTCGACAATTAAAATTTGACAGGTACTGCAGACAACAAATTTGATGTTGATGATAACAGAATTTTATCATAACAAACAAGAGAGATTCAGGGGTCGACACTAACAGTGTCCAGGGATCCCGAGGACACCAAAATTTAAGGAGGGACTCCTGAAATTCTGCATTTTAAAGAGTGAAGTGTCCCTGATTTTGCTAAATTATGCAATCGGGACACCTGCTTAAAAAGTTAGTATCTAACCCTGAGATTTAGGATAGTTCAACTCAATGGCGAAGAATTTTGTGCTAAAAATAGACTGGGTTTACATTATGTTTTGATAAACCGCCGATGTTGTTATAAAATTTCGTAAATACAGCTTGAATCAATTTACGAGATTTTATAACAACACCTACAAAATACTACTTTTTGTCCGAAAATATGTCACTGTTTACTTGATAAAATCGTTCCCTGTTTGAAAGCTGCTGAAGTTGAAAACACCGATGTTCAAAAAGGATGTTTGCCAGGGTTGTGACCTAATCTGGGACCTTATCAGCCACAGTCTGAGTCTGATGTGCTACCAACACAGCAAAATTGACCAAACGCCGGCTTTCAATCAAAACCATCCATAAGCCAATGGACAATCATAAAAATGTGGCATCACCATTGTTTGTCTTAAAATCTTCATTCCATGTGGTATTGTAGCGATCTATTGACAATCAAAACAATCGACATGCCAATGCCCCCATTTTTTGTATTAGATTGTACATTGGGCGGAGTGATCTATCGATTGGCGTTTGGTCAATTGCTGCAGCTATTTGAAAGTACTAATACTTGAAAAGGTTCAACTGTTTGGGAGAGTTAAATAAATCAGTCACCAAATAAAAAATTCCAAAATGACTAAACAACCTACTTCTGTTTTCCTTGGACGATATGCTTGTAAGGAACACCAACATGAGGTTTTCTATAATATGGAATATCACAGCAGTTGTCACAAGAAATGAGTATAAGGACTGGTTTTTACCTGAAAAATTGCCAAGTATTAATATTGATAGATGCTTTTCAACAAAAACCTTGTAAGTGCAGCTAAAAACAAGCTACAGTTACAGTACACTTAAGGTTTTGTTGGAAAGCAATGATATAAGCTCTGCATTCAAACCATAACATCGAAACTGGATCTTGGACAAGATCCATTATAGCATTTTTTAAAACTAAGTTTTAACCCATTACCAAATTCATGACAAACTTTTAGGCTGGTCCAAATTGAAAGAAGTTGCAGATGACATTTCCAAGTTGATGAAATTTATCAATTTTTTCCAACTTTTTGGCAAGAAAACATTGTGGGAAATGAAGAAATTGCTTGTCACAAGCAATTTCTTCATTGTCCTCAATGTTTTCCAAAGCCTCTTTCTTTTGGGGAGTCAAAAAGAGTCATTGTGTGGTAATGGGTTAAGATCAGTTTGTGGTCAAATGCAGTCCAATTCTCTGCTGTTATCTCCTTGTTATTATGTAGGTCATGAAAGAAGCTTTCATGGACAAACATGGATCCTGATCAGACTGAGAGTATGCAGAGGCTGATCTGGATCAATGATGGTATAAGACCTTAAGACCTTCCTTCTTATAAGACCTTAACCCTTTCTCAAACAAGACCTGGTTTTGACATCCCTAATAGAAAAGGAAGCTTATGAAAACATTGACACAAAAGAAGAAACTGCTCATAACCAGCAGTTTCTCCTTTTGTCTCAATATTTTCTGTGCCATATTTGACACAAATCGTATCTGAAATAACATCCATTTTGTCATTTGTGGCAGTTTTTGAAGTGGATTACCCTGAAATTTTGCCATTTGGGAAAGGGTTAAAGGACCTTTTATCAGATCCAAGCTTATTTAATTTCACTTTTATGGCCAATTCTAATTCCAAACAGACCATTAAACAATTAGGCTAAATGCAATACTTCATTAACTGTTCAGCAAACCTAGAATCGTCTCGAGACAATTCAAATGTGTACCCACAATATAGGGTCTGGACTCAAAATGAAAAATAAAGAAAGTCTTCACCTCTCTTATCTCTTGCTTTGAGTTCTGTTTGCATGGTTCTTACTAGCTGCGCTATGGTAGCCAAATATTTGATGGGTATTAGTCAAAACTCAAACAGGTTTCGGTTACATTTATGATTGATATTGCAAGTAGGTTCTTACCAACATGTATCTGTCTATGCCAGTTGTAGTAGGCCATGGCAAACATAAATCTAGGAGCAGCGTGTAAGGCAATACATATTCTCCACATATAACACTGGGGTCGACCCGCAATAGCTGCGCTGATGGACGGAAGAAAGTTGTAAACCTGCAATATACCATATAATAAGTATAGAATTTCAGCTGTTTTTCTCCTTCATTGAATGCCATGCAGAAATTTTTCTAGCAATTTTGGAAAAAGGAGTCTGGCTATATTGTGAAATTTTAAATGCGCACTAAACAGCCATTCCACGAAAATTGACTCGTTTACAAAAATGAAAATGTTAAAAAATGAACTTTTCTGCATGAGCACAATTTTTATGCTAAAATAAAGTGTCACATGTCTGCAAAGTATGGTTAAAGTTTTACTCACAACATTTTAAGTCTTGCTGAGTTATCGCATTTTCAAATATACCACTATAACCTAGCTGTTACGGAGCATATAAAGCAACTCGAGATACATATAGCATGAGCTGTGGCCAATGTTATAACCCAGCATCAAAAAATTGTTTGTTTTACCATCATCAACCATTTGCACTACTTACAAGGACAAAATGATAACAATTCAGCTGTAATCCTATGTGGTGATATAAAATCGAGTATTTCACTGTTTAACGCAATATTCGAGCATTTTAAAAGTGTTTGTGATCGTTTGTATTCTTTTTGAAGCCATCTTGCAAAGTAAAGTTAAAAGTAAATATTCCGATAGTAATGACTCTTCAGATTATGTTTTCAAGTGCATCTGGCTCTCGAGCTTTTATTTCTTAGTATGTATGATCGTGGAAAAAATGGCTCTTGTGTTACGGAAAATAGATAATTTCCATAACCTTATTACCATTAGTGTCATTTCTTTCAAAGAACTTTAAACGCTAAACGTAAAGGTTCTTACAAGAAAGAAACAACAAATTGGTATAAAACAAATACTAAATTCAATAATACGAATGAATCAATAGACGTTTCTTTTAGTACTCCTAAACTATTAATCTCATTGGCAAAATTGCCGAACTGGTACCTTTGCTATTCTTTAATATCACACTCAGAGTAACAATTACATTGTAAGCATCGGACAAAACAGTCTGCACAGATATGTCTGTAAATACCACAAAGTCGTCAACCGGTTACCACCATGGACAATTCCTATGATTAGATTTCGATTGATCTACAACAACTAACCAACCAACAACAACTACTCCCAATTCGTCTATTTTGAAAACCAGTGCCACCTTGTCTACTCAGGTTTTGTATACCGTTTCCATTTCGTTTAAATTTGCCTGCTTTATATTTCAGTATGATATCTTATCTTTTGTTAAAAACAATGCATTGTTTTTCTTAATTTATGAAAATGTTATAAGATATGAATTTCGGGGGAGGGGTATCTAGAAATATGTAATTCGATGGTGTGCTAGACATATGTACATTGGTCGTGTAAATTTGTAAGGATGTTTCAATTTGAAGGGGTGTTAAATTGAACAATTTTCTGTAAGTGCGCAATTACTCGCCCCCTTCTCTTCTGAATTTCTTTTATTTCCAATCAAATCATTTATATAAGAACACATACCATTTTAAAGTAAATTTGTTATTCATGCGAATCATATATCCCTAAATAAAAACATGGCTCTCAAAAATCGTTAACAAATAACTCCATAAAATACAATTAAAATATGAATTACAAAGTGAAAAAATAAGAATGAATGATTTGATACAATTTGATGTCAAGCATAATTATTCCATTTATTGACAGGAAATAAAAGAAAAATGCATATATATTAAAATATTGAAATAAAAATTAAAATGAATCATGTAGGTCTAGTAATGAAAAATGTATGATATATTGTAGACCAAGTCGAAGTAGACGAATTCTGAAAGTAGATGAATGTTGATTCTGACAATAAAAATGTAGCAAACGAACTGGGAGTAGAAAAAATGATGGGATGTTACAGTCACTTTGACTAGATCCAAAGCTTGATATCCAAAATCACAGCGTCTTAGATTGTCATACCCCTGGTGATTGATTGGATTGGCCATGGTTGACACAAGGTTTAGGCTTTTTGCGTGTGAACTTGTGTCAAAGGATCAGTATTTGTAATTTCAATGGTGAGAGAGCGGTGTAATTTGTCTTAGCCAATTACCGAGTAGAAGGGAACACCAGCTTTCGGAAAAAGAAATATAGAGAAGCCAGTTTTTCACAAACTATTCAAGACCCGACAATACAAATATCTAGGTTAGTTTCGGGAAAAAAGATGTCAGGACTTATGAAAACTAAATAGAATGTGCAACAACACAGCCTTGGGGTGTGTTACTTCAATATCAGCATTACAAAAAGAAGGGAAAATGCACGCTGCATACCTGCTCCTGAAACTTGGGTACTAAACTGTGACAAGTGAGTTGCAAGCCACGTTTGCAGAAAATTATTCCTGTTAACATTATCGTCTGGCCCAGTTGAAAAGGAAACTGTTTGTGTCTTCTTTTATTTGCCACAAAAGCGATGTAATCAGGTTTTCTAAGAACAACCAATACAAAGCTGAAAAATGTATAATGGTTGAATTAGAAAATGCCAATGGCGTTAGGACCAAAAGGGGCACATTTTATGGCCTAGACAATAATGTGCTTCGCTCGCAATAATCAATAGGGTGCTGTAACCATGTCTGTCTACTTTAGAAGCCACAAACTGTTTCAAACATGTTGTGTAACATGCTTAGATAGAACCTGTAGGGGTATGTTTGCTAATCTATCGCCCACAGATGGCAGTGTATGCTCAATATTCCATAAAATATAGTATATGCTTCCGTAACGAAGAGTCTATATTTCGTAATGGAATATTACTATGGGAATTCACAGATAAACACAATTAAGCGGCTTTGTTAGTATTCCTACTTCATATACTTTCTGAGTTAATTATAATCAATTGACATCAGCATGTTTTATGTATCGTAATTTACGCACAAATTGTATACCCAAATATATGCTTCCGTAACATTTTCTTATAACATATGTGGCAAAACATGATATAATAAGCTCTATTTAGACACATTTTAACTATGCAGAAATTTAAAATTCCATTTGATTCATGCCAATTCAATTAATCAACAGAATAAATCTCATTTATATCCAGGACATGCTACCACCAAATAATATATGCTCCGTAACAGTTATTTTGACCGTAAAACAAAAAGGGTAGTTAGGTAAATCCCGCATTACTTTGTTTTTTGTTTGAGATTCCTGCTTTTGCACCTTAAATTAAGATAGAATCGAGCATAAATAAAGAAGTTTTGTATTGATAATTTGGAAATAAATTTGCATAATACTATATTTACATACTTCTACGTCGAATTTCACATTCAACATTCCATTTATCTACTTACAGTAGCCGATATAATGAATCTTTGATAACTACAGTGTATTATATTGTTCACTGTATTGAAATATTCCTGTTAGTTTAACTCAGGGCGTCCTTTGAAGTACGTTACGGAAAAATATGTGTAACGGAAGCATAGCGACCAAAGGACTTTCAAGTCTCTCAATATGCTATACTCTTGATTATACTTGAAACTCGCCTCTATTTCAACAGTTTGGCAACCACTCTGTCAAAGTTTGACAGATTTAGGAATGTCCGTTCATTATTGTGGGCTACACGGACGTAACGGAGGCATAGTAAACGAAATGCGACAAATTATATTTTTCCATGTTCCTTGCTTTAGTGAAGAAATACTAAGATATTCATAAACTTTAGGCTTTTGATAGTTAAACTTAGCCATTCTCGGACCAAAATAGTTTGAAAATCAGCAAATTGAGAGAAAAGTTGACTTTCTTTCATGCCTTTGAAAATTCGTTACGGTCACATACACAGTGTAGGAGCGGAAGTGTGTGAATGCTTGTCTTTGAGTGATAACTTGTGTGTTTGTACATCGAGGAAATGCAACTTGGTAAACATCAGCGGTTGACATAGGTAAGAAAAAGTTTATGATTGATAATTATTTCGACATATATCTCATATTTTGTTGTAATGTCGTAATCGTGAATAAACATGGAAGGCATCGTCCAAATATGCGCCCGGTCTGAGCTGTTTAAACCATAAAAAATGCCTTGATCATTCGGATGGGAAAATTGGAGCATGATTTTTACCACATACAATTGCCATTTTTATCGCTTTTTTATCATTCATCGTATTGTTTCTTCCAAAAATTAAATGCCTTTATGTAAGTATTTTGTCACTAAGAACATGATTCAGACGAAATGATTTCCATTCCAATAAAATTCCCGATTTAAGTGTCCGCAGTTTGACAGTTTTTATGTACAATCAATTGGCTAATGACAATTCCCTTATGAATTTATTGTACAATCACTTACAAGCAATTTGTAATGTCGCTTGCCTATGTTTCACACAGATTTAAACATCAACACAAACACGAACGTTCGGTTTATCTTCTTTAATTTGTTATCCAATGTTACACTGGATAGGCTTCTTCCTTTACCTATATTTCAAAATTAATTTTAGTGTGATGAATGAGTTTATACATGTATAATAGCATGGAATTTTGTGCTAAACGTGTAGACTTGGTTTGTTAAACGTTATTTATGAAATAATAACAAGTTTAGCGGTCTTTATTGCCAATAAAACCCGATGTGCGACGGACTACATGTGTAGGTAAAAACCGAGGCACACAGCGCCGAGATATTTGCCTTAACATGTAGTCCAGAGCACAGAGGTTTTTATTGCGCAATAAAGACCGCTTAACATGTTATTATCTCTATTATAACACTCTAAATAAAAAACGCACATTAGAAATGTGTTATTTTGTGAAAATTCTGTCATGAACTTGTTTTCGGCGTAGGAAACGCATTGTCGTTTAAGTGACGTCATTTGACGTTACCTTGACGCCACGTGACGTTTTGGCGCATACACAAAGCATAATTACATAGGGTTATTATTGTAGATAAAACCCGATGTAGTTCTTCTTTCGCTATATATGGATTTTACGGAAAAGTGTTATAAGTTTTGATAAACCATCGGTGCCTTTTTGAAAACTCGTGACTTCGGCTAGAATCAAGCCGTTAGGTTTATTGGGGTTTCGCGCCGTTTTCAACTACTAAGGTCATATCGAGGTGGCTGGAGCACCTAACCACAGATTACTGGTATTTCTCTCACCAGTACTACCACAACACCCTAATCGAGCCTCCAGCTGCTCCCCCACATAGGTTCACGATATCAAACCATTGATGGGTGACATTCTTGTCAGAAAGGGTATTAGCCGCGGCCGGGTATCGAACCCGGGACCTCTCGTATGACAGGCAGATGCGCTACCAACTGCGCCTTGGCCGTGGCCTAAAGCCATTGGGTATGCCTTGATGAAATCACACTTTGAACAATGCAAAATCGGGCATTTACAATTGTGATTTGTAAAATTATATATACTAGACAAAAAAAGAAACGCAACTTCCTTTTCAATGCCTTCAAGAAGATTACGCAAAGACATCAAATTAGATTTAAACAAAATGTAATACATTTAAAGCAATAACATTTCACCTTCCATTAATAAGAAAACACCCAGTTTACACTGGGCATCAACACAATTTTACAAAAAAGTGAATGTAGGTCGAAAAACACAATCTGTTTCGTTCAGTTTGGTCCGATATTCGAATGTTGTGCAGTCCATGCGATTTATTAGCGGCCTCCGTTGCAGTTTTAAACCTATCCCATAGGTGGGGTTTACCTGGCGATACGGTCCTGTCGTGACGTCATGTATCTCTTGCACGTCCGCTCCGTGTTTGATCGATTGTATTCCCATTGAGAGCCAACAGCGTATACAGTCGAAAATGTGTCGATTTGTTACGACAACATTTTGACTTTTTCCACCTAACAGCATCCGCACTGCAGCTTAGCGCTGGTTTTGGCGTAACCCTGCTGGCGTACCAAATGGGTCAAAAGTCTATTTAGCGTGCACGCTTAAAATATACGCGTCGACGCGTAAATTTTCAGCTGCTGGCATAAATATACGCGTGGACGCGTATTTTATGTTTTAACCAATCAGATCCTTCGTTTCATCCATCAATTTTATGGTATAAAGGGAAAGGTTTGTAACCGCCTCTCCCATTGGCCAGCCTCGTTTTCACATTTTTTACTACTGCTCGCGTAAAATTGACGCGTCGACGCATATTTTTTCAACTGCTCGCGTAATTTATATGCGTCTACGCGTAAATATACGCGTCGACGCATAAAATTTATGCGTCGACGCGTATATTTTATGCGTGCACGCTCTATATAGACTTTTGACCCATTTGGTACGCCATACTGCTATGCGCAGTGTAGTGAGAAGTGTGTGAAAGCTTTGGCCTCTTCTTGGTCAATGTTTCAGCTTATGTTTGAAGAAAAATTATTTTGATAGTAGTCATTTAGAAAACACGACAGGAGATAATCAGTTTTCAACGATTTTCTATGTATCACGTGATGAATTTACGATATCTGAAGAAAATGACACTATATTCATGCGTATAGAGGCAGGAATATTAAAAAAGGTACTCAATAGCCATTAAAAACATAGTTTGTCGAAAATATTATGAAAAATTGGGGTTGCGTATCTTTTTTGTTATAGTATATAACATGAGCTCTGTTTGGTACAGTAAAACTAATCGGTTTTTGATTTCCCAGGGTCATGGATGATTACTATTAATTGGTCCCTGTCAAATGTTAATATCGGTTAAAGCCGGATTTTAACAGATTGACAAAGATTGAGACTTCAACTACACTTTAGTATAGTATTTCGACGGTGTACATCAAAAACGTCGTAACTACAGCTTGATTGAATCAGTTGTTACGAGATTTTACAACAACACCGACAATGGATCAAAATAAATTGGCAAACTCAGTATAATTGACAAAACGCCGGCTGTCAATCAAAATCATCGATAAGCCAATGGACGATAAGAAAAATACCACACCCCCATTGTCTTAAGATCTACGTTGCACGTGATATTGTATCGATCTATCGACTGACAATCAAAACAAGATCGATCAAGCGATCGAGTACTGATCGAGCTTGGTCTGCAAGAGTGATCGGGACATCCCGATCGAGCGTGAGACTCGGCAAAAATGGTCGGGAATTAATCGACAAGATATAAAGAAGAAGTCGTGTAAATACATTTGATCGATTTTAATCGGGTTTGATCAAGGGATTAAGCCAATCGAGTTGATCGAGTTGATTTGGTCGGCAATAATGTTTTTGTCAGATGATTTTAAAAGATCTAACATACAAATTTTATTTCTGATGTTTTTACACATTCTTTGCCCAAGCCAAATACAACTTGGTCAAATATTATGATAGTTATTGAAGATTTTATGAAATTATGACACGTGATTCTCCATCATGCAAAAATTTCTTATTTTCCCGACATTTTTTCTCTGTATCTTTTACGGGCGAGCATAATATCATGAAAAAATCAGTCGAATATAATGCAAAAGAGGTAAAGACGCATTTATTACAATCAATATATCACATATGCAATTCAAGCCATTGTACAAAAGTAAAAATTTCTTGTCAGGCTATTGTACAGGACTTGACAATTGATTGTACAAAAGAAGTTTTTTTAAAACGGCAAAAATTGGAAGTTTTAGAAGGATTCCTAACTAAATAGTTATATCAGTCTCAACACACACATATGCACGAGCTGTGAATGAAAATTTTGTTGAGAAAAACCCTACAGTATGCATCTATTCGAGTAAAAACTGCGACTCGTAACAGCTAAACCACCCGTTGTAGTTCATGCCCAAGTGAATCGGGCCTAAAATGATTTAAATCTAGAACCAATGGCTCCGATTGCTCTAAAAATGTTACAGGGAATAATGAATAAAGAGATTGGTACAATGATCTGACAAAAGTATTGTGTTTATCCAGAAAAAAAACCATAAATTCTTACCAATGTCAACCGGTGGTGTTTACCAAGTTGCGTTTCCTCGATGTACAGACACACAAGTAATCACTCAAAGACAAGAGTTCACACACTTCCGCTCCTACACTGTGACATAGGCAAATCTGGCGACATACAAACAGACATGTTTAAATTCTATTTCATGTATGATGATGGAATCATACTTAATTTAG
The DNA here is from genome assembly GCA_963680895.1 of Fragum sueziense. Classification (NCBI taxonomy): domain Eukaryota; kingdom Metazoa; phylum Mollusca; class Bivalvia; order Cardiida; family Cardiidae; genus Fragum; species Fragum sueziense. The sequence continues at coordinate 25,240,644 of OY804596.1, read as the reverse complement.
TCGTTGTAGTAGGGTTTGGGGAAAATAATGTCCAAGAGAACAAAGTCTAAGTAAAAAAAACGGCTGATTTGAACAGTAGTTTAGAACAAAAAATTGTGCGGCGACATCAAGATTTTGACGTTTTTGCAATTTTCAACACAACCAAGCACATTCATAAAATCGTTTGAATAACTTAAAAATCATACTACTTTATTGCAAATTATGTCCCGTGATAAAAGATAGCTTGCTTTTTGTTGTACCTAATTGATAAATGTGTTAAATAATGCAATGAAGGTCGGCGACATGCATTTTCAGTAAATGGGTCAATTTTCGTGGAATGGCTGTAAAAGCTCATTTTGGCTAAGGAAGTAAACCCAAAGCATTCATTTTTCAACATCGAAATTAATTTTCTTAAATAGATAAGAATAGATAAGGAAAAAAAGAAGAAAATATTCTCTGAAAACACAGCAATTGCTCCATGGGAATGTATCTATTTTCAGGAGGCAAAGAAAACTTAGGAAAACTTCTGAATGGTCATTATCATTATGGGTCTATATAGAATCAGTCAGCATGACGTCATAGCCTCACATTCATTTTTTCATCGAGGGTTCTACCTTGGCCTTTATTGTTATGGGATACCATTTGAGAGGCAGAATATTTCAAAAATTCATCGTCAAAATTCATGAACAAAACTCTTTCTTTAAAGAAAGTGATTTAAACTTTCTAACTACCAACGCATTTTTAATAATCGGGCGTAGTCGTCTAGATATCATTGCTGACAGTTGGTAATGCTTTAACGCAAAAGACCAAAGCTTTCAAATCACCAAGGGCCCGTTTTACTAACAAACTTACGAACAATTTTAAAACAACAACAAATCTGATTGCAGGGCTAGCGCTGGCTCAAAAAAAGTTTGAGCCACTGCTTGAGCCACTTTGAAAAATCTTGAGCCACATTGGTGCGTTTTGAGCCAATTACTTTTTTTTTGGGGGGGGGGGAATACATCAATAATTAGTACTTTGTAGATGATACTTTAATAGACACTATAAAACAGTGATCATGCAAAAAGAAATAATGCTTGAAATATAACATGATGTTCTCATATTTTGTGGATCACTTTGCTCATGACAATGGATCACAAGTCAATGACAAGCAGCTTCTTCATTTTCCACTATGTTTTCTCTAAGCAAAAAGTTTGTCCAGGTTGTGAGTCTTCAATGTTTTTAGCTAAAAGCTGATTTTAACCTTTCCATTGCTGTAGATTACATAGATTGGTGAAGAAGTCCCGTTCATCAGCCTAAACCCTTTCCCAAACCATGCAATTTGAGGGTGATCCAATTTTAAAGCTGTTTCAGACAAAAAATGTTTAAATGAATGGTTGATGGTGAAAATAGGATTTCCTTTGTAATATTATAGATCTACCTTTGAAAATTTTGAGGCAAAAAGGATAAAATTCTGATTACCAGTATGCTATTCTTATGCCTATCATTTTCTATTTCGGTAGTCAAAACTTGGGAAAGAATTAATTAAGAAGTTGCAATACGAGCTCTGTTGAAACCCTTCATATTTAAGTCATCTGCTTTCCATTCAGTTTTTATTTCCTTTGGAAAGTATCCTGTAAACATATTTAGATCTACTTTGATTTATGGATTATGATATTGTTAATCTAGATCTATCTAGTCAACAACTATATTTTTACAAACTGTCATTTATCTACACGAAAATCAGATGGCCATAATTGTTATCAATTAATAAAGTACCTTGCTTTGCAAATGATAATCCAGCAAATGACTTTTATCTGCATAAATAAGGGTTAAAATATCACTGTCGAGTGAGATAAACACTGATTGTTTTACTGTACCCGGGGTTAACAAGTTTACATCGAGTGTGTACTGGGATGATCTATGCAGGGGTTTAAAGGGGGAATAACACTTAACATCTTACAAATTTTCCGAGAACTTCGTACAAAAAAAATAAATATATATTATTAAAATATGGTCTTTAAATTGCAAATATGCCAAATCTTAGCTTTCTACCTTGTGTATTGGCTTAGATGTCGACGGATTTAAAACCCCATGATTTTTTTGTCCCGGGGATAATATTTAAAATAATGGAACAAATGGGGTTTTAAATCCGTAAACATCCAGAACTTCAGATTGTTTCAGAGACCTGTGGGTCACAGGGCCCACCACGCAGGAATTTGAGGGGTCATTTTCCAAAACAATGGGCCACAGTTAAGCGTTCATATCCAAACTTTGGATTGGAGTAAATGACTTATTTGCTGTGAAATCACCAGTGTATTGTTCTTATTTGAGTGGATGCATATAAACTTTGTTAGAATTAAGAATATTTCACTTCATTTATTTATAGTTATTTATTTTGTGTGTGTTAATGATTTGAATTTAATTTTCCCTAACAATAAGTTGGTTTTTTTTGTATTTTTTTATACTAGTCCAATTTGAAATGAATTGCAGATAATGTTATCAATTGTTGTCCACGATTGTGGGTGGTAGTAAATACTGGTAGAAAAGTCCCCAAACTCTGCTAGAGTGATAGCGAGTTGCTAACATAAATCGGATATAAATATCACCCTATTAGCCGGAATCAAAAACCCCTAACTCCAGTGTAAATGAATAGGGAGATGAAATAGTTTAACAAAATTTGGTATCGAAAGAGCGAGTAGCTAGGCCATGACGATTTGTCTGCTTGCCAAATTCTTAAGGTCGAATCATTCCGCTGCATTTTCGTTGATTATTGACTAATTATCCGCTCGATTAAAAAATGCAGCCGTATGTTCTTTGTATGTGATTTTACCCGTATATTCCTCTGCTTTTCGTTTGAAAAAACGTTTAAACTTGTTTGAGACATCATCGAAACGATAGTTGAAACAGCCGGATGTTTTCAATCGAGTTGTCTGGTTATCGATTTGAAGCACAAAGCCGGGTACCGTCACGGACTCACGATACTAAAAATAGTAACAAATCGAAGGTGAAGGTTAACGAATTGAAGGTGAAGGTTACGGAGATCGCCCGAGATTGGCCGACAGCTTGTTTATGGTTTGAAATTTGGGATATGATTGGTTGATCAAGTAAGGTCATTATACTAATCTAAAAATAAGTTTATCAAGTAGATTACTTAGCTTGATCATGTACATAGCAGATTACGGGTGCGTTATGCGAAGGTCAATATTGTCTGAAATCTACTATTTCATGATCATACCTTTACTGAAATTTGTGCGCCCGGCTGGCGCACCAATACATAATTTCATGCGTCATATTTTGAAAAAAATGCAGGATTGGCGCGGGCGCACCGTCAATCTGAAGCTCTGAACATCCTAGCCAATACACAAGATAGAAAGCTAAGATTTGGCATAGATGCAATTTAAAGGCCATATTTTCATAACATATATTTATTTTTTGCACGAAGTTCTCGGAAAATTTGTAAGATGTTAAGTGTTATTCCCCCTTTAAAGGTCACTAGTATTGATTTTCTGTGTATCTTATCTTTAGACACTTGCATAATTTGCACTGTAATCGAGGACTGGTGAGAACTTGTTAATCCAGAAGTTTGACAGGTAAACAATTAGAGCCACACTTCACACCCTTGGAGCCACCCTTTGAGCCACTTTCATTTTTCTTGAGCCACTTTTTCAAAATTGTCGCCAATGGCTCAAGTGGCGATCGCCAGCGCGAGCCCTGTGATTGGCCGAATAGTTAGTTGTTATTATTTCTCTTTCAATCAGATGTGTTGTTACAAGGTTTTTGCAAAATTCTATGTTAGTAAAACGCGGCCCAAATGATTGCAGGTCCGCACTTTATGACTGACGACCTTTTTGATTGGCTGAAGGGATTGTGCCGACGGAATCAATAACTTATGTTTTTTTTTGTTAAGTTTTTAAAGAAAACTTCAACAATTCCTTTTAATTTCTTGATGTTAAATATTTAAGATTACCTGTTGAAACAGCAAAACTCAAAAGGTGTTACAGAACACAGAGATAGATAGAAAACGCCATAGTAAAGTAAAAGGAGCAAAACATATTGGTGCGAATCAGCTCAGGAACAAACTCGATCGCTTACCCTGCAGTGTGTCATCGTTGTTTCTTTGAAATCATACATCAGCGAGTATAGTACAGTGGAGAAGACACCTATGGCGGGTAGAGACATCGTCACATAGCCCAGACGGGCAGCTGACAGGTGCAACAAGGTGTTTTTTGATCCTCCGTCCATCGTTGTTTATTATTGTTGTTGTTGTTGTATCTACCTGTCAAAAGGTGTCACACCGGTGCGAAAAGTTAATCAAAATAGTAGTAGGTATCCTGACGCTTTAGACGCAACACAGGATAAAGGCTTTGGAAAAAGATGGGAGAATATGGAAAACAATGCAAGTGACAAGCAATTTCTTCATTTCCCACAATGTTCTTTACTCCGAAATACTATTTAAAAATGTAAAATTTTGTTCTCGAAAATTATGTATTAGATCTAATCAGAATTAATCGAATAGACAGGCGCGTCGCGTGGTTTTCAACATTGGGGCGGCGGACGGGGAGGGTTTGGGAGGGGTGTCCCCTCCCGTTAGTAAGAAAATTTTGTCTAGGAGTAAACAAAATGGCGCCATTTCCTGGATTTTAAATCCCATTTCTGGCTTATTTTAACGATGTAGAATCGAGTATAATACAGAGACAATTATCTATTCGTATTGCCTATTGGCTTCTTTCAAGTTGCAGAAGCCGTGATGAAAGTCTTTTTAGCCTTCGTGTTCGAGATCTTGCCTTCCTCCACCGTCGACATACAAAAGCAGAAGCAAACATCGTTTGTCTCATATAATAAAATCGACATACAATTTAATTTTATCATCATCTATTTTTCCACAGTCGAAGAATCGGTCAGACGATTTTTGAAAACACTAGCAAAATAGGCTAAAACTCGATTTCAAGGTAGGAATTTTAAAAAATTCCTTATACAACGTATGCACTCTGTTTACCCCCAACTTGGCCCAAGTTTTTAAATCTGTCCATTTTCACGGTGGAGATTGTGCATTATGGGATGGATAACGACTACGGACAAAATAATCTTGATTCTGGTAGTATATTTTGCAATAACTTTCTTATTTCTGCACCAATTTTCAAACGGTTTGTTGCATGTACCCCGCGTTATTCAGCTCTTTCATCGGATATATGCCTCATAGAAAATTATACGTAAGTTTCTCAAAACATTGTCCCAACCGATTAGACAGCGAAATGGTAACAACTACGGTCAAATAAGCCCCACTTCAGGTAAGAATTTTGTTGCATGTACCATGTCTTACTGAGCTCTTTCCTCTGATGCATGAATTATTTGGGAACTCTTTGTACTTTTCCGAAAAATTGATTTCAAGCTACCACAAAAACTATCTGAATTTTTTGTCGTTTTTTCTGGCCGGTTGGGATCTACTTTTGGAAAATTTACAAGCACTCCACAAACAAGTCATATACCTGAGGAAAGATCTCAATTAAAGCGGGCACATGTAACGGAAAACCGCTTGGAAATTCACATAGAAATAAGAAAGTGGTTGCACAATTTCTTACCTGAAGCGGGGGCAAATTTGTCTGTATTGACTATTCGGTACCCATCCCATGATGCAAATCTCCACCGTGATCTTAAAACGTTTTAATATCTGCGTAACATAAACGTTGTCCAGCAATGTTGATAGTATTAATCCAATTACTTCCGTCTAATTTCAAATTACAGACAGAAATTGAATAGTACCTCGTTGTGGTACATCTATGGAGTAATCAGTATTGTTTGGATCATAGTGCGATGGATAATCGCGATTCTGATGTCTTTTTACCAAAAGGAACGTTTTGGGAAGAAAAATTAAGAGGCTGATTAGCTTTGGACATGTCTACTTTCAGACAGTATAGAAAGGGATGACGTTAGAAGGGAAAGAAGAAAGTGGGCTTATTTTTTTTAGCTAAACTTTTCGAAGAAAATGAGAGCTTATACTGTCACCCGGGCGTCGGCGTTGCAACAAAGCTTAATTTTTTTTCAAACATCAATAGCTTCCATACTATCAAAGGGATTCAACCCAAACTTGGAATACTTATTCACCATCACAGCCTCTACCTTACTACCAGGGCCCATGACCCTGGCTCCACTATATTTGGAGTTATGTCCCCTTTATACTAAGCAACTTAGAAAGTCGAGCGCGCTGTCTTCGGACAGCTCTTGATAAGTTTTGATTATGGCCTCGAACAAAACAATTCTTTTATGACGAAAGTCATCTAAAAGTCGCCGTCTTTTTATTAAATCACAAAAACATATACATGCATGTAATGATTTTATGTTCAAAAAGTTCTGGATAACCAATACGCAAAATCAGTTTGCTTTCGGGTAATTATTTGATAAGCTGACCCATTCAGTCAAAAATTCGTCTAAATAAGGCAAAGGGTTAATCGCGAAACTGTTGTAAGTGCGATAAATTTTACCTACACCTACAATAGTCTTGCGATAATCACTGAATGTATATTCGACGGGTACCGCACGCTTTCACAGCTTTTAAATTGTGACCGTTTCCCTGGAAACCGATAAGAAGGAAACCCAACCGATTGCCTTTTCGCCGCCCCAAACGACAAAATGCCTTTATTTACTTGCCGAATTATTGGGGCGGCGGCCGCCGCCCCTGCCGCCCCGCACGCGACGCCACTGATATTAGATCTAGGATCTAGTAGATCTAGTGCTTAAATTTATCATCCCTTTCCCAATCAATAACTTGTATTTATGTACATTTCTGCCAAAGATGAAAATACTTTGGCCCATACAGTGGTGGATCCCGGATTTTTGCAAGGGGGTTCTAATATAGGCCTACAGAAGGGGGGGGTCTCGTTCTTCTCCTTCTTCTATGATAATGGCAAACGTTCTTACAAACATTAAGGCCATGGGTGGGGGTTAGAAAAGTGTAAATGACAAGTTTCCCAAGCTACCATAATTCCACACAGGAAGATCTTGTCATTGTGATAAAAAAATAGGCCTAGTGCAAAAACCTTTAAACCTTACAACCTTAACCCATTTATGCCTGAATTTTTATTTTAGGAAATAAATCAGAGAAAACATTGAAAACCATGTGAAAACAACAAGTTAGGCTTTAATTTTGTGAAATTTCAATGGAAAAGTATGATTTTGTACAAAAAACATTTTTGTCCACTTAAGTGGACGCTAGGCACGAATGGGTACATGTAAGTTAACTTATATTTCCCCCCCAAAACTATAGTTTCCATCTTGAAATTTGCAAATATACGAGCACAATCTGTTAATTATACCCCCACCTACGAAGTAGAGGGTGTATATTGGTTTCACAAAGTCTGTTTGTCTGTCCGTCCATTCGTCCATCCATCCATCCCAATACCTTTTTTGTTTCCGTGCTCTAACTCGATAACCATTTGACCTAGGGTCATGAAACTTTACTCAGTTGTTGCCCATGACCTTAGGAGGTGCTTAATGTTTTTGGGTCACGCAGGCCAAAGGTCAAGGTCACAAATGGACCTTGTTTAAACTCATTGTCCGTGCTCTAAGTCAAGAACCCATTGACATTGGACCATGAAACTTAATTCAGTTGTTGCCCATGATCCAAGGAGGTGCCTATTGTTTTGAGGTCACAAAGGTCAAAGGTTAAGGTCACAATTTGACTTTGTTTGAAATTCATTTCCGCGCTCTAAGTAAAGAACCGGTTGATCTAGGATAATTAAAATTTACTCAGTTGTTGTCCTTGACCCAAGGAGGTACCCTATTGTTTTTGGGTCACAAAGGTCAAGGCCACAATTGGGATAATATATCTTCCTTCAGCTTCCAGCATAGATACAACCACGTTTACTGTATATTTTCTGCATAAAATTAAAAAAAACTGTTGTTACTATACAAAGAATTTACAGGCACCCTCTCAGTCCTAGCGTCCACTTTAGTGGACAAAATTATATTATTCTATAAAACTATGAAAATATATTATTTTTCTCTGGAAAATGTATCTGCAGTTACCTACAGATTAGGAACATTGCAGAATAATAATGAAACAAGAAATATACAAAAAGATAAAGGAAATAATTATAATTTTTCCCCTACCCATTTTCAAGTCTTTTTTTTTCTCACTAAAATCACTCCCTTCTCTTATAATATTCACTTTTACTGATACTTTTATTGCTAATGAGCACTTGGATCAGCATTCCCCTGCTTATCGATGGATAATCAATACAAACAAATGATGAGAACCAGAGATAAGCATATACGTAAGCACCTACTTACAGATAAAGTCTAGTGTCGTCTTTAGTGGACGCTAGGCACAAATGGGTTAATTTGTATTGTAATCTGTTATCATCTACATAATACTAAAGTGAAGAGAGTAAGAATGTTAGAAGAGTTAAAAAGATAAAATTAGATTGATAAAATAACTATAGGTGGAACATATATGAAGCAAGTGCTGACTTAAACCCCAGGGTTGTTTCAGCACTTACTACATGTGTTGGCAAAGTGTTCCACTGTAGGCCTACTACAGTTCTGGGAAAATATGAATATTCAATATAAGCAACTGTAGTTGAGGGAATTTGAAAGGCCAAGTGGTGGTGGTCTCATGATTGTCTGTTATATATATGGTGTTAAATAATGTCGAGGACCTATATCGTAACGTTTATAGATCATTTTGTGGAACAGTGAAAGTCTGCTAAACTGCCTTCGAGACTGTAGTGAATTCCATTTTAGTTCATCCATGGTGTTTGTAATTGTACCCGGTACCCTACTATAATTATTGGTCACAAAACGAGCTGCTTGCTTCTGAATATTTTCAATCTTATCGATATTTGTTTGATGGAACGGATCCCAGACACTCGAACAGTAGGTCTTACAGTAGCTTTATATGCTGCTGCTTTGGTTAGGCTCTTATATTAGTGCAGATTACGCTTAAGGAACCCTAAACTTTGGCATGATTTACCAGGAATTTTGTTAATATGTTTTGTTAATACGTTTTCCCTCCTTTTCATAATTCTGACTGAATTTCTGCATGACAATGAAATAATTTCGCTACTGAGGGAGATTTGTTTGAACCCCCAAAACCTCCCTCTGCATTCGCCACTGCTATAAGCTATCCAATATTTTAGCCCTTTCAATAGAAATTATAGGGCCTATAGACCCCTACGGGTTTTTTTTCGGAAAGTTTTGTGACAACTTTAATTGCTGGAGTCACACACATTATAGTGTACATGTCACAAATATTTGGTATATTCTTTTTTAATCTTTAATCTATACGAATGTGAAAATTCATGCAAATTGCACGTCTTCTTTAAATAAATCATTCGGCTAGTGGCTCTTTTGAGCATGTCGACAGAGAGCTCTGACCCGAATTGTAATGTCACTCATGACGAAAGTTTTTCGCAGAAGGTTTTAGGTCGCATTGGATACAAAAATATAGAGTTTTGAGCACGATTCTTACTTTTAGACACTTTAAGTAGGCCTTATTTTTACACATGTTTTTATTTATAGTAATATGCGCCATGATTCAGATTTCTTTTTTTGTGTATTTATGAAATCAATTAAGTCCTCTTTCATATTAAGACTAAAGTGTTCATTTTATCTAAAAGAATATATATGACATGATGTTGACACGAGGTCTGTCTGGGGCTAGTTCGACTTTTGGGGTTGGGGCAAGTTCGGCCACCACCAAACTTGCTTATGAATAAAGAGAATAACCGCGATTAGAAATGTTATTTCTTGTCGAATCTAGATATATTAATCGCGCAGGCCTAGCTCTATCAGAAATGTAAAAAATGGAAAAAATCAAAATCACAGGCCGAACTAGCCCCTGCCTCTATGTTATCCCAAATGTCACACTATGCCGAATGTGACATCCGATGGCAACACGAATATGGAATTTGTAATTTCACACGAAGATGGTCCCGAACTTGGTAAAAATTCAATTGAAAGACGAAGCAAACACGGTGCCAATAGATGGTCATGCGATGGCTCCCGAACCGGCTTCACGATGGCTACGCGACGTCGCGTGGAATTCGTATTCACAGTACGATGCATTGAGGAGAGCTCACGAAGGCAACACTTGATCATCCCGGGGTGTATCTAAAAATGTGATGGATGTTTTTTTTTCAAATACATACCATCAAATATTTAAAATGTCTTAAAATGCGACAAAGTCAACATTGATTTTCTTTGACTTAATTTGTAATTGGGGGTGTTATATGCTGTATCATCCAAATATAGGATTAGCATATTATGTTGGCGTTGTTATGTTAATATGAGGTTATTTAACATGTCTTTGTACAATACGGAATTCTATTGGATGAGTACTTTGCAGAACGAGGCTATATTTGGACGAGCCGATAGGCGAGTCTAAATATAGACTGGTTCTGCAAAATACGAATCCAATAGAATTCGGTATTGTACAAAGACATGTTAAATGACCTCTTTATTTCACATCATGATTTTTTTTTTTTCACACTAAACATGACAAAGAATAATTTTGTATAAAAATAAAACCTAGATCTAAGTAGGCCCTACATTTAAATAGAATTCCGAAGACGTGAAATAAAAACAGAAAGAAGGCTTATGTCATGAAAAAATGTAGGCTTCATGTACATTTCTATTACTGTGAAATGTACATGGCATCTGACATTATCTATATTTATCGGTTTATGTTTGTCTCAAAAGGTTTAATAGACCGTCATATAATACTGTGAAATGTACATGAAACTTGTCATATAGACTACTAGTATCTTTGAATCAAGCCGTAGTTACAAGATTTTATCACAACACCTACAAAAAAACTATTGTTTGTCCGAAATTTTGTCACGGTTAACTCGATAAAATCGTTCCCCAATTGAAAGCTGCTGTAGACAATATTGGAATAGATGTTGGCAAAACCAGAATTTGTATCACATATAGTAGATATATGGAGACAAAATGAGAAAATGAGGTTTATAAATCATTTTCTCCTTTTGTTTTAGTGGTGTGTTTTTTTTTTAATCACAGACTAGGCAAGGATTTTATGCTAAAATTAGACTTGGTTTACCGCTATGTTTTGACAAACCATCGGTGTTGATGTAAAATCTCGTAATTATAGATAGACAACGACCTGTGAATGATCAAAGATCAGCGAGTCTAAATTGACGGGGGAAGAGGGATTACGAATTATTAAAATTTGTGACTCGAACAGTCTCCCTGTAATAAATCGACGAAGCACTATCTGGATACAGCTACTGAACTCACACGGCATCGCGGACAGCACGCAATACATACATGTCATAGTTTGCTTTTATTCAGTGGAAAATAGACACTCCTCCCTATTTACGTGTATTGGAATATACCGTAACCTATCGTCACGGCTCACGACTCGATGTCTATTTATACGGCTTGACAGAGCCGTAGTAACGAGATTTTTATAACACACACGAGCTACTAGTACTATTGTTTGTCCGAAATTACGTCATGGTTAACTGGATGAAATCTTTCCCTATTAAATCTAGCTCTTGCTTAGGACAGTGTCATGTTGAAACAAACATTCAACTCCAATGCCCATTTGCTCTACTAAGGCAGATTACTCTTCGATGCAAATATAGATATTTTGTATCGCAGCCTCGCTTTGGAGAAAAATCCATATTTGTACGGTTCAATCGATATTTGTAGGGTTCAAATGAGTGCAATGCATATTTGGACGGGTCAATCGGTGCATCGTACAATATCGATCTAGCCGCTTTGGAATATCGAGAATCCCGTGCGTCCACGCGATTATCTCGTGCGTACAATACGACTCTATGTATTGTATACTCACGTGGTACGAATGGGACGATTTCATTGGTTCACTAATTCAGGGTGTGAAATAACTATATTTATTGAACAGCCAGTCTGTCATGTCTCTATATAGGTGTTTGGTAAACATGTGAATTTCCTTTAAATTTCTTATCAGCAGCACAAAATTGCTTTCAGATAGCAAATGTGTAAGATTTTTAAAATCTTTAAAAACACCGTTTTTACCCAAAAATATTATTATCAAATACATGTATAATAAAACAAAAATAAGAGCTGTCGGAAGTCAGCAAAGCGCGACAATGATGTAGTGAAACATAAAAGTCCGAAAAATACATGGAAATACACTAAATTGAATGTCAGGGTAATGAATCTTTGTCTATTGGCTGATATTATGGCCCCAGAAGCATGTGCAAAGTTTGATAGCAATAGCTATATAGCAAACAAAATATGTCACAGATTTATGAATATTTCACGTAAAAACTAAACCATGATTTTTTAAGTCCGAAAGGGGTAGAAATTCCATTAAATTTCAGAGTAACGGATCTTTGCATAGAGGCTGCTATAATGGTCTCAGAATCACTTGCAAAGTTTGAAAGTAATAGCTGTTATAGAAAAGTTATCACACATATGGAAGTTGCACGTAAAAACTTTACCAAGAATTCCGAAAGGGCAAAACTTCAACCAAATTACATGTTGGAGTAATGAATCTTTGCCGAGATTGATCCCAGCAAACATGCTTATATGGGTCCTATATGGGATGTGTATGGGTAAGCCCATGTGGGTAGGCCCATATTGGACCCAAATAGGACCTATGTAGGTAAGCCCATGTGGGTTTGATCATAAGGGACCAAGATTGGTCCCATATTCCCAGCATATGGGCTGTGTATGGGCAAGCCCATATGGGTATGCCCATATAGGACCTATGTAGGAAAGCCCATGTTGTTTTGACTATGGGGGTCCCAGTTACAATAAACGGCTTGCGCCCATTCAAGTACAACAGAATAATTATGTATACACGAGCATATCTAAAATATCCATAATCTGAATCATGTAGCCTATAGAATTATAAGTTTTCAATTTGAATGACGATCTTATTTATATCCATCAAAATTAATGACCATCAAATCAATACAAATTTAAAAACAACAACATTAGATTCAGCAAGACAAGTAAGGCAACATCAATAAGACATGTCTAATCCTTTCTCGAACAAAACCTGGTATTGACTTCTCTAATAGAAAGGTATGCCTAAATTGCCAAAAAACATAGGCCTAGAGGTATTAGCAAAAGTTGATAATCGGCATTTTCTTCTTTTGCATAAGTTTTTTCTGCGCTATATTGTACAGAAGTACGTTGTTTGTCAATATCGTTTTTTAAACATGGGCTTCATGTTGGATCATCCGAATTATTTTGTCGTTTTAACGGTGTTTAAACTGTAATTAGTCTGTTCAAATCACTAACATAATCTTATCAATTAGTGTGTTACAAGGAGTTTTATGTATATTAAAGGGAAATAATTTAAAATATTGACAATAAATCATGTTTTTACAAAGCGTTTATGTAAAGAAAGCATTTGGCTTGATAATCCTATATGATTATGTTAAAAGAAATTAAATTGTGTACACATTTTCAAAAAAAGATAGAAATAAATCTAGACATAAAAATATATCAAAAAACATATAGATAGTAATAGAAAGCCTCGAAAATGTTATGACAGCTAAGACCAAATTCCTAGGTATCAAACCTTAGAATATGTGTCAAGGTCGTCAGACATACCTGGCGATACCTTAATCCTCTTTGATGGGGAATAATTACCCCTTCTGAGCGAGAAGCTCTGGAAGGTTTTCATCTTCGATCAACACCAAACGAAAGCCAATAGAAATGGGTTAGATCAGGGCTGTCTCTATGGGTCTGCCCATATGGGTCCCAGATTGCGTGTATATGGGCTGCCCAGATAGGACCCATATGGCCCCCGGTTGCACATCCTAAATGGGTCCCATATGGGTTGCCCTTATGGGACCCATAAAGGTGCCCATAAGGGACCCATATGGGACCCATACAAATTGCTTGCTGGGATGTTATGGTAACAGAAGCATGTGTTTCACAAAGCTTCACCAAGCAAAGTTCCAGAGCAATATCAATAGTAGAAACAGAGATATTAAAGTTGCACACAAAAACTTACTACAAACCAAATCATTGCGCCGACGCCCTGGTGTCAAGAAAAAAGCACTTCCCTATTCAACGAATTGTCGCACTATATAATAGTCTTTTCGTCGCTTTTTTTTAATCATTTGACATGATAAATCGCGAAAATGTTTAGGACACTCTTGCATGGAAACGGGTGCAAACGTAAAACGTTTTATCACTTTTGGAATATCAATGTAAGATGATTAGCACGGAAGTCATGTATTTATGTATCGAAATTGAAATAAAGACAGGGAAACCTTTCAGATGTTGGTGTTACTTGTTTAAGGTTCGACCATCGGGGTTTCAAATATTATAATATTACTGGGTAAGCCTACATTGAATTGTGTAAATGCAATTGCAACATAAATAAAACACACATGGGCCTATTTTGTATTACTGATCTCATTCGACACGACAGTGACCTTTTCTACGCAAGAAGTATGTATATTGTGCAATCTCGTTCATAGCACACCTGGTAGTCTTGTATAAGGCGAATCTGGAAGAACTCCCATCAGCTATATGTTTTATGTACCAATATGTTCGATATTGGACTGACATTACTTAACAAATTTCTTTTGCTCGAATTTGGTTCGGGCTATTGGTAGCACAAGAAACTCCAAAATCAACGATTAGAAGACTTATTCTTTCGGAATAATTCTCCAAGTTTCAAGATAAAAATTGAGGGCATCAGGGGCCAATGACCAAACTAATAAGATTCTACCATCAACTAGCTAAAACAATTATGAGAGTTTCGATACTTATTTCGGTAGAAATCTAGCCACACATTCTGAAAACATAGATATCTGTATGGGTAGAGGGATAGCTTACTGATAATGTGGCTTTAAAAATTGTAATATTTCGTGTTTGTGATACTTAAATAATATAAAGTGAGATCGTTATAGGTTTACACCGGTTAATTAAATGCTCATTCGGTGTTTCTACCTTCAAATGCGGTGGCATTGAGATGGCTTCCCGAATTCGTGTTGCTTTCCTTAGGCAATCGGGAAGGTTCGCGATTGCTTCGTACTGCCCTCTTTAGGCAAAAAATGACATGTGGTGGTGATGATTATTCGAAGGAAATGCGAAGGTTACCCGATTTGAAAAGATGTCTACACGATGGCATTACGAAGGACAAGATGGACATACGAATCCAACACGAAAACGCACCTTCGTGTTGACCTTCGGCAATTTTTTGGCATGCCAAAGATTTTGTCGGCGTTCCCGAAGGTACTGCCGAAGTGCGAGAAATTCAGTCGACGGTCATACGATAACCCAGGATGGCCACTACGAAGGGCCCGATTGATTCACGATCACCCCTGAACTTGGAAAATTCGAACATCGTGTTTCCATCTTCTGTCATCTTCGGCACAGTGTGACACTAGCATTAACGATGATTTGACTGTTAAAACAACGCTTTTTCAATGTATACCTTCAATTGAAAGTCGTATACAGATTCCTTGAAATTTAAACAGTCTAAAAATCAAATATAAGGAATTATTGGTCTTTGCATACATTGCCACGAGGGTGGGCCGAACTCGTCCCATGTATGGGGCAAGTTCGGCCAGCACAATCAAAACTCTAAAACTTGAACTTCTTTTTATTGAAAAGAAAAATATAAAAAAGGACAGACGCAGTTTGAAAGGCTATCGCTTGTTGAACTTAAATAAATTTAATAATAAATATAAATCACGCACAAATAACTTTCATATAATTCAAAATATGAGCAATCGAAATTAGGGGGCCGAACTTGCCCCGGTCTCCGCTACAGCGTACAAGGGCATTCTTGATCGTAGTGCATTTCTTTACACTGAATGATTTCTTCACTCTCCTTACCCATCTATCACACAATTTCTAATACCAGTCGCTTGAAACAACGAAAGAATATTCAACACGCGGGTACATAGTTGGTGTAATTCTCTTAAAGTGATGCAGCGATCCCAGCGATAAGACATTGTGTAAATTCATTTTTGTGCATAATTATTGATGGACGGCCACTAGCTTCTCTCTGTTGATTTCCATGCTTACCGAAAACTTTCTGTCCTACCTTTTTACGGCGTCTCCGTAGAATGCGCTTCTGACATGACTAAAATGAACTGCAATGTCGATCATTTAAAAGTAACACACAAGTGAGATCATAAATTGGTGATATGAACGTTACATGAACGTTTTGCGTGAAAATAGTGTAGTTATAACGATATTAATCAAAGTTACCTCTTTTGTAGCCCATGCGCCGGCTTCATGGGGGTTGCGTTTCTATGGTTACTCCTAGCAGCAACCCGATTATCCAAATGTTTAAAATCCAATAGATTTTAACTTGTTATGTCTCAAACTATATGCAGAATTAGAATTATTGAGCAACTCGCAAAATTTTTGTAAGAATAAAGTTTGTCTCAAAGCTTACCGAACAACCCTCGTATAGGCATAACTCTCCTTTTGAATTGAAGAACGGAAATCAGTTGCAGCAATTTGATAACAGATCTGGAAAAGGACCTATGTGGCATTTTAGCATTTAAGACCAACATCAGATCAGCCTACATATACACGCAATCTAACCAGTAACTATGTTGGTTTTAAAAGCTTCTTTTAAAAAGCTTCTTCATGCCCTATACACATGTAGTAACTGTAAGAGGGCATCATATATCCTGACTATATAATATGAAGACTGATCTTGAAACATGATGGTATCAAATGTTATAGGGGGCCCTTTTTCCGGATTCTGACTCATTTATTGGTCTAAGTCAAGTTTTTTTTTAAAAAAAAACTACGACGGTTAAAAAACAAAATCGTCTGAGCCACATAAAAAATTGACGATTTCTCATCCATTTATCTTGGTTAGAAGATATTAGGAGCGATCAGCTGCCGACGGACCAAAGGTATTTATGAGTCAGGGCCTGAAAGGGGAGGGGGTTAAAGCATTTGAGATTTCCACGTTTGTAGACCCAGCATTGATATAGTCTTATTGGATCTATGCTTCCTTGTAACGGTCGCTATGTAAAGCCGAGTACAGTTCACGAAGAAGACATTAAAGAACAAAAGAGATGATCACCAGACTGTGTGTACACATGTGTACATTTGTGCTAAACTAAAACCATGGTTGTATAACATGCCACAATGCCACCTTTTCCGGATCTCGGGCTGTTGTATATTTGCCGGTATTTGGTAATGGGAAAATCACATAAGATGATTTGAAGATTTATTTCGGAAAATAATTACACTCAATAACTCCACCGATAACAAACTGTTCATTATATCTTGGGAGAAGGGCTTTGAATGCACGGCATTGCACGGCATTGTACATGTACAAGCGTCAGTGATTTTCTTATCCCATTAACTGGACATTGACGCCTTTTGACTCCTTCACAAGAAAATGCTTGGGAAATAGTTGTGGAAAATGAAGAAATTGCTTGTGACAAGCAATTTCTTCTCTTTCCACAAAGATTTCTAATCCGAAAATGGAAAGGTTTATCAATTTTCATCAACTTTGAATTGTCGTCTGCAACATCTTTCAAACAAAATAGCATAAAATTTTGCCTGATACTTGGTTATCGAAGTTGTGGTTTTCAACAGAGGTTATAAGTAATTCACGTAGTTATTTTTGCCCAATAACTCCTTTGACAAGAACTCGTCCGTTTGTCTTGGCGAGTAGAGCAGGAAACACGCGATAAGCTACTCGTGGACCACTGGTATTGTTATGAGCCAGGTATGTATCTGCTGGTATTGAGTTGTTTACATCGAGGTATGATATGGACATGGGTGGATCCTGTACCATCATCAGGCTTGTAACAATCGTACATTTCCTTATGTATTCGATCGTCTCCGGATAAGCTCGCCATTTGTCGTCCGTATATACCTCTTCGATATTCTGCAGAAATAAATTCAATAATTGAAATTTATCATATCGGATTCGTATTGATAGGCAAAGCTTGCATAATATAAGGGAGATTTATGTTAACAATAACAGGACAGATTGATGACACAGATTAAATAAAATTTTCAAAAGTTTAAGATTATTTTTATTAAATAATTAAGCCAAAACATATTACATGTACAAAATACTTCCAATTAGATTATCTTACAATAAATGGTTCATACGTATAATTTGAAAATTTATGGTTATTGTGAAATGATACGTGGTTAATATATAAATCTATGGCAGAAAATGAAAGAGTATAAACAAGACAAGAGGACCATGATGGTCCTATATCGCTCACCTGAACCAAAATTATATAAGCAAAACTTTTCTTCAATTCAAAAAATATTTATGACTTTAAGACTGAAAACGAACTTATGGTCAATAACATTGTGAAAATCAAACTCATCCAAGATTTCATCGTGTCCAACATTGTGTCCAAGATTTGTCTTGTTTGATAAATAATTGTAGATTCTGGAGTATAAACAAGGTCAAAAACAGCCGAAAACAGTGATTTTGTCAATTCAAGAGCACATAACTCTCGACCTTCTAGTCAGATCAGGCTGAAAATCAAACTCATCCGAGATCTTATGATATCCAACATTGTGTCCAAGATTTGTCTTGATTGGTCAATAATTGTAGATTCTAGAATGTAAACAAGGTCTAAAGCAGCCGAAAACGGCAATTTGATCAAATTCAAGGGCACATAACTCTCCACTTTTTTATCAGATCGGACTGAAAATCAAACTTATCCAAGATCTTATGGTCTCAAACATTGTGTTCAAGTTTTGTCTTAATTGATAAATAATAGTAGATTATAGAGTGTAAACAATGTCAAAAACAGCCAAAATCGGCAATTTTATCAAATTCAAGGGCACATAACTCTCATCTTTCTGGTCAGATCAGACTGAAAATCATACTCATTTGAGATCTTATGGTCTCCAACCTTGTGTCCAAGATTTGTCTTGATTGGTCAAAAATTGTAGATTCTAGAGTGTAAATAAGGTAGAAAACAAGTCAAAAACGGCAATTTTGTCAAATTCAAGGGCTCATAACTCTCAACTTTCTGATCAGATAAGACTGAAAATCAAACTCATCCGAGATCTTAAGATCCCCAATAATGTGTCCAAGTTTTGGATTGATTGATCAATAATTGTAGATTCTAGAGTGTAAACATCGTCAAAAACAGTCAAAAATGACAATTTTGTCAAATACAAGGGCAAGTAACTATGGACTTTCTGATCAGATCAGACTGAAAATCATACTCATCCCAGATCTCATGGTCCAAAACATTGTGTCAAAGTTTTGTCTTGATTGATGAATAATTGTAGATTCTAGAGTGTAAACAAGGTCAAAATCAGTCGAAAATGGCAATTTTGTCAAATTCAAGGGCACATAACTCTCGTCTTTCTGGTCAGATCAGACTGAAAATCGAACTCATCCGAGATCTTATGGTCTGCAATGTTATGTCCAAGATTTGTCTTGATTGATCAATAATTGTAGATGCTAGAGTGTAAACAATGTCAAAACTAAGTATTTTTCGCATTCAAGGGCAGATAACTCCTGACTTTCTAGTTCGATCTGACCCATAATCGAACTCATCCGAGATCTTATGGCCATACATGTTTTGACCAAGTTTGGTCAAGATTGGCTTATATTTGTAGATGCTAGAGTGTAAACACGAAATTGTGGACGGACGGACGGACGGACAGACGGACAGACGGACAGACGGACAGACAGACAGACAGACGGACGACGGACAAAAAGTGACCACAATAGCTCACCTTGAGCACTTCGTGCTCAGGTGAGCTAAAAACGACAGAGAGAGTGAAATTGAAAAGTACACACTAAAAGATACAGAGAGACGGAGAGAGCGGCAGACACAATAAGACATATACAAGCACATTGAAAGACAGACGGTGTAGTGGTTTATACCTGTGTCATTCGGGCATTCATTTGCTCAAAATTTCTTCTCAAAAAGATCTTTAGGAAACTAATAGTGTCATCTTCTTTCTTCGGAGGAGACACATCTTTTAAAACCTGTCGAAAATAAGTCATCGTTTTCATTTACGATGGCACATGATACAATCCACTAAATCAGTTTTTGGAAGAGCTCCTCCCCTTCCATTTCCTTCATTTCTGGCCGAGACCAGATAGCTCAGTCGGAAACATCGGAGTCTGTCAATCTAGGGGTCTTGAGTTCGAACCCCGGCTCGGCCAGTATCCATTTCGTCATTTCACAAAATTCGTTTGTCACTTACCAATTGGTATGAATTATATACGCGAGAGAGCAGCTGGAGGCTCGGTTTGGATATTGTGGTAGTACTAGTGAGAGAAATACCAGATATCCTTTTTTCATGGATACATTATATCACCAAAACAAATATAGATTCAGAACATGGAATCCGCCGTGCTAAGACTTCATAGTAAGGATTGTCTACTTTTGTATTAACGATTTTTACCATCAAGAACAAAACATTGGTAATGGGTTGATAAAGGAAAACGATCCATACTTTCGTCTAGTTGTATTTTTTATCTGTATTAAGTTAACATTTTTTACCTCTTCGCGGTGTGGATTTACAACCTTTTCGACCGACGTTTTCATCGTTTTGACTGTTTCTTCTACCATCTCCCTGGAGACATTGTATCTTCTCTGAAAAGGAAAAATGAAAAAGCTTTCAGCTGCGGGAAAGAGTAGACTTTTGTGCTATAAAAAATAACGAGTTCCTTTCGACGTAATTATCAATTTAAGAGAAACATGATTCATTTTTTATTTAATCGACATCTGCATACGAATCTGACGCTTGAAACGGTTTTTTTGTTACGTCCAATACGTCCAATACTGATCGAGAAATATATTCATATTGAAACGTTCATCTGGGCAAAGCTTCTTATGGCATATAAGACATTAATGTAGGCTTATTTAGATCAGAGTCACATTCTTTAGAGCGAGACTTTTCTTACGACCCCAACACTCCCACCTTAACTAAAAGCCTGGATAGTTGGTAAAATGATCATACTCTAATAAAGTGTCTCATAAACTTCGTTTTCATTCAATGTTCCTCTAGCCATGAACTCTTCGTACGCCGATTTCCAGTCCTTTTGATACAGCTGTTCATAAAGTTCAATAACATCATGTCTTTTCCACTCCTCTCGGTTTCCGTCAAACCTATCCGAAATGTAAAAGATAATATGCTGCTGGCGACAATTTCAACTGAATGGAATTCCACATTTTTGGTCTTTTGGAGTAGTTAATATTGTGGGAAATGAGGAAAATGCTTATCTCAAGCAACTTATTCATTTTCCACAATATTTTCTAAAGCTTTTGTCTTGTGGGGCATCAAAAAGCGCAATTGTGTGAGAATGGGTTAAGTCAAGAATTAATTATAAACTAGTTCTGTGCAACCGATCATTGCAGTACTTATGACATGAAAGAATTAGTTTACAGTAGACAGTTAAACTTGACTTTTAAAATATAGCCAATAAGCTATAAACATAAAAGGTAATTTATTCTTTTCATATACAGAGAAAATTGACATTTAAATCGTGCGGCGATTTTTTTTATATCTGTATCTATAATTGAGCACATGAAAAATAACAAAAACAATGATCAGAAGAATAAAATTAAGTTAGGATTTCGACTATATCGCTCCTTTTTAGTTTGAGCATTTCTGTCACATCACATGTTTGTATTTTATATACTTCCGATATATCAACTACGCACGAAACTGTATGTAGAATTATACATGTTGAGCTCACAAGCCTCAATAAGGAATAATTTTCGCGGGCTCGCTTGCTAAAAATAAATTTCTGATGGGAAATCCCTCAACAACGTTTGCCGGGTACCAGTCTAATATTTTGTTTATCGGTCATGAATCGGACAATATTTTCGTAACAGTGTTAGCGAAAATTTATCCTTTTCAAGCAAGATATTAGTCGATCATAGATAATGCAGGCGGGAACTAAAACTACGAAACATTGCGCATATTCAACATGCAACATTCATTCCAGATACGGAGACAGACCAGAAATGACAAACGTTTTTTCTTGAGATTCCTCAGCAGCTTAACCAGAAAAAACATCGAAAAGTGTGAAAGTAAAGTAGCTATGATCATGAAACTTCGCGGGTAGATAGATCTCACCAAGGAGAAGTGCAACATACAAGCAGCGTAACTCTACCTTGCTTATTTTGTGAGTTATTGCCCTCTGTTGTAGGCCCAGTGAAAGCCTATCAAATCACATTCAGCGACAAATTCTAGTTTTTTTCTAGATTAATCCTTTCCCAAACAAGACCGGTTTTGTCGTCCCAACAGAAAATTCTTTGGAAAACATTGATGCAAAAGAAGAAAATGATGATCAACCAGATTAAAAAGACCTGCATGCACAGCAGACAAAATGAGATTGAACAAGGTCTTTTGATATTGATGATCATTCTTTTTTTGCCTCGATATTTTCTCTGACATAAAACACTAAAAGTATTCACATCCGTTTTGTCGTCTGCAGACGTTTTTCAATTTGGCCCAACATGACATTTTGTCGTTTTGGAAAGGGTTAACAAAGCGAGTACGCACGAGCGGCACGACGAAGCTAAGGTAGGATCGTATGTGTAAACATTACTTGTCCACTGCATATTTCATTGTTACCGGTATTAAAAAGTGCACGACAGTGCAGCAACCTTCTCAACTCTGAATTATAATGCTTCTCAACAAATGATTACGGCAATCCAGCTCTTAGAACGTCATCTTCAGCAAGTTGAATGTGGAAGAACTTCGCGAGATACACAGCCATATTTGTACGATAGAGGATTCCCAATCTATTTTTAGACCAGTGAGGCGTGACGATGACGTATTTGTATCTCGAGAAAACCGACTCCTATTGGCAGGAATTTATGACAAAAGTCGTTTTAAATCAGAAAAAGTTCCGTCTGAATAATAAATCACCATGATAGGCCCAATAACTAACCATAAATTTATTTCACAAAACATGGATTTGAAGTGATTCTATACATAGTAAAAAAAGTTTTGCAACAAAATGTAAAAATCTGTAGTAACCAAAATAGTTTTGTTTTAACATAAAGTCGAACGTCTACACAATAGATTATAGCTAGAAAACACAAACAGTTGAATTTTATACCGCCATCGCGTGCGTCTCGCACTCCAGGTGTGCATTTCCGGTTTTCATGTCTGCCATGGTATTCATGTGTATGGAGCATAATCCTAGAAAACATTTAGGTATGAACATAATTGTCTTTGCCAAGCATGAAAAAGGCCACTAAAAAGAGTTTTCTGCAACGTTGTGGGACTACGCCATGGACTTACGTTAGAAGGACGTTATATCGCTAATGTGTTCTTTCGTGGCAGAACCAGTGATAAAGATCTATGTCTTTTTGAATCTTGCGCATCTCAAAGCATAAGTAACAGTTTGAGGATGCTATGTGAGCCAATTTTTGTGGTTTGAGAAAGTCCCAGTCAAGGACGTCGTAGAAAAAGGCCACGAGAAGATGACCGTCATAATTTCGTAACGTCACGGCAAAGTTGTTCCATATCGACAACAAAACTTCCGAGTGGCTTCCACAGGAATTTCAACACAGAGTATCCACACTTACCATCCGTGATCGTCTCCACAGATGAACGGTTACTAGACATTGACCATACGTTGTAATTTCCCTGACGCTACATCATGAACGCACCAGGCTTGACTGGCATAGAGTCCTAAATGCTTTAAGCCAAATTAAGCGTATACAACATTGATGTGCTCCCATTATCATCCCTTTCTTTCTGATTTGTCATCCATAGAGCACATACGGATCATTTAAAGAAGACGTGTGCGTGATCGTATTGACGCGAATGACGTTCAATCTTTTGATAAAGTAGTGAATGTTGATACCGTGTACAAACAGTTTAAGTGGATTAGAAATTGTTTCACTGCTGTTCTTGCTCGAAAATGGCATTATAGTCGATACCGAATTTTATTGTAACTTTTTATTTTGACCCCTCACCTACGCCAAGACAATGTTTCTAACACAATATTTAACGTTACCACAAAGCGACCTTTGAATGTTGTGCGTAAATGCAGATGCTAAAATGTATATAACGGTTGTGAAATAAATATCACAGAAAAAACATGTTTTCAATTAACAAAGTCAGTGTTGCTAAACTTTTTTTACATGGTAATGTATATATACAAATTTTGTTCAAATACTTAATATTTGTACGTGCATACTGCTTTATCAAAGTGGAACCTCGGTCTCTCGAAGTTTTTTGTTTGTCATTTGTAGACTCATATAATGCATGATTCTGATTCACCAGGGGCAAAAAATATGAAAGCCGTATATTCTCACATGTACCTGTCAATTTGGCGACCTTCTTTCTGCCTGGATGGTTCTTGATTTCGAGGTGCTCCAGGTTTGTCTTTTTGTTGTTCTTTTCTCTTTTCTTCCTGTAATTATTTAGATATATTTTTGTATAGTTTTTGGTCTCCCATGACTTTGTACAGGTTGAAGCCACTGCAGTATTTTTGTGGCTTAACAATTAAAGAAAATATATTACTCGCAAGATGACAGGCGGAGTGGCGAAGTGGTTAACGCACTCGACTTTTAGCCCGGTGGTTACGAGTTCGAGCCTCACTCGGGTAAGGTGTGTCTTTGAGCAAGACACTGAATTGTCAGCCCCAGTCTACCCAGTTGTATGGAGTGGGTAGCAGTGAGGTAAAACTTACTGCCTCTTCACTAACAAAAGAAATAAAGGGCCTATAGAAGCTTTAATTGGCCTATGTACATAGTACATTTGGTCTCGAAAACTTTATGAACTGTATGAAATGTATGATGGGTTAATGGCCAAGTGTAAGTTTGTTGAAATGTAGGTATAACTCAAAGGTCAAGGTCATGATGTCAAAGTCTACATATAAAAGGTATTGGCAGTAGGTATCCATGTATGAAATATAAATCCTGCATCTGAAATAGTACTTTACATATTGACCAGGTTGAAAACAACAACAACAAAAAAAAAAACAACAAACAAACACAACAACAACAACAAAAAAAAACAGAAGGCCAAGGTCACAAGGTCCATGGTCATGGTCACAGATGAATGGCATTGTCAGGAGGTACCGGTATCCATTTGTAAAATATCAAGACTGAATATGTTATTGTACATGTAATAATTATATAAGGTCAGGTTAAAGTTATCTAAAAGAATGTGTTGGTCAAACTCCAAAGTCAATGTCGCGTCGTGTTGGTAGGAGGTGTCCACATGTTATATGTCAATGCTGTATGTGTAATAGGACATAAGGTATATGCTATGTTGAAGTTTAAAAGTAGGTCAAACTCCAAGGTCAAGGTCGCAAGGTCAAATGTCATGGCCTTAAATAGAATATTGTTAAGAGCTATCCATATATAAGTTCCAAGGCTTTATCTGTGCTAAGATATAGGGCAGGTTAGAGTTTTTAAACGGTCAAAAGGTAGGTCACACTCCAAGGTGAATGTCACAAGGCTATGTCAAGGTGATTGTCTCAAAATTGAAAGGTCTTGGTTAGAGGTACCCACATGTGAAATATCAAGGCTGTTTCTCTAACAGATTTCGGCCAGGTTAAAGTTTTCGCGGACGCTGACGCTGCCGCCGACATTCGGGGTGTGGCAAGACCTCCTTCGAGACTTTGGTCCCGGGCGAGCTGAAAAGGGATACCAGTTCTAAAGTTTATTTCAAAAGTGATTAATTACATGAGAGTTAACGCTAATTTAACCCAATTTTGTTATATCGCGCGTTGGATCACCTAACCATTGATTCCTGAAATTTCTCTCACCGGTTTATCTATTACAGTACAATTTATCCAATCCACGCGTCCAGCTGCAATCTCGTGATTAATTTCCAATGGATAGATAAACAATATAATTGAATCCTAAGTAAAGATGTATTCAAATGGGAAAACACCAATTTCATACAAAGACTCAAACGGTTTTAACAATATACCACATTGTTTTTCTTGTGACTAGCTTTTTTATTTTCTCTCAAAGATTTCTTCTATTTTCTTGTACGATCGCCAAGAGTGAATTTATTGTTAAGGAAAGAAAGTCAAATCAACTTACCACAATGAATTTTTCAATGTATAATATGTATACATGTTTAGCATTGTCCAACTTTGCTCTTGCTGATTGTAACTGTTTATCACGGACATTCTTTATGATGCTGTCTATAACAGTAATTTGTTTCCTCTCTCCAATATTTATTTTCTGAAACACCAAGTTATACGCCTTGCTTGCATTATTGCGAATGCGTTCGACGTCATTGTCAGCGAATTTCCTTTGATTCTGTACTAGATCGAACAATGCTTCAAACGCGCTCTCAACCTGTTCCATATCTTCTCCTTTGTAATTTTAGACATGCAGGTGCAAATCATTGGTTTGCGTTCGAAAATGTCGCAAATAAAGCTTGAATAAGCTGTAGTTACGGCATTTTCGAACATGACCGACGAAATGGCCAGGGCACGTCAATATCTTTATTTCGTCATTTGTACACTTCCACAAACATTTGACCGATTTTTAGTTTGTAAAAAAAACTGTATCAAGGTAATCCACCCCTAATGAGATTCGCGGGACGTCGGAATTATTCGGGCGACATCGAAAACAATCGGCGGTAGAACTTTCCACCGCCGAATGTTTACGACTGCGCCCGAATAGGTTCGAATAGGTAACAACGTCGCTCGAAAAAATCCGATGTTTTATGAATCTCAAAATGGCCACAATGCGGGTATTCTACCTTAAAAAGGAACATCCAAATCCACAGTCCAATTTTAAATTGTCATTAGATCTTTAAACCTTAACGAGATCTACTATTTTTTTTTAAAACGAAAGAAACTTATACATTTACATTCTATGGCCTGTCAGAGCTATTGAATATTTAATTTACTTTATCCTTTCCGGAACAACAGACCAGTCAAATTAGCATTGTGTTGCAGACGACAACCTCAGCTTTAATTTGTGTAATTCGTGCATGTAAAACTAGTGGTAACCAGCATTCTCTTCTTTTCTCTCAATACCTTTCAAAGCTTTTGCTGTCATAAACTTGTATGGGAGATGATTATTTAATTCATGGAATTTGTATTTATAGACTGACAATTTACTTCCTTGATTTTTTTCGTCAATACACAAATATTCAATAGATCTATTAAACTTGTTATAAAGATGGAATGATAAAGAAATCCAGGTTAGGCTATATATTAAGCGTCGTGAAAAATAGCTCTATACCCAACCTAAATAATTTCAGATATGACTTTTCCGCATTCATTCAGATTGCTCTAAACCCTTTCCCAAACGATTTGAAAGTTGACAAGTGCGATATACTACTGCACCCCCTAAGTACCAAGGTTGTTATATACCATTTTAAAGCTTGAAATATGCTGGATACGATACACAATGTTGTCAAGTTGTAAACCTGTGCAGATCCCGTGGAAACGCACAAATATGTGGGTGGGGTAAGATAACATATGAATTATTTGAAATATATTTGACAAATAAAAATCGTCTTAAACCCAACAACTTAGGAATAAACTCCTTCAAATTCATAAGTCATTATGGAATAAACCAGAAGAAACACACAAAACACATTTCAAACGATTATGCGTAGAAATAAGTCTCATATATCTCGTCAATTTGCATATGGTGGGTGGGGTAATTTTTACACAGTAAAACACTTGACCACAAAAACAAATTATCGCTTTATTGTTCCGCGAAACGTTTGTACAACCGTCTTTAAATTGAATATAACTTATTTGGATCTTAGCTAAACACATTCACCAAAAATCTTACCGGATATACAAAATAAACGGTTCAAGGCTTATCTTGAAAGTACCCCCTATTTCCCAGTAAATTACAACATCGTCCGTCAAATGATTTCAAATAAGGCGGATTTGTATGGAGATCGCTGCACCCCTAACCCCCGATGTACCAAGGATGTTACATACCATTTTAAAGCTTGAAATACACTGGATACAATGTACGATGTTGTCAAGTTGTAAACCTGCGCAGGTCCCGTGTAAAAAAATACATATGTGGGTGGGGTAAGATAAGATATAATATATTTGAAATGCATTTGTCATATAAAATCATATAACAAGAGTATTTACAAGTGTATTTTACATACATACTGTCTTCTTTCCAAGCTTAAACTGGTATATAACAGCCTTGGTACATCAGAGGTTAGGGGTGCAGAAGATCTTAAAAACCTCCTTATTTAAAAATCATTTGACGGACGATGTTGTAATTTACAGGGAAATATTGTCGCTTTCAAGATAAGCCTAGAACTGTATCTTGTTTATATCATTTGACGGACGATGTTGTAATTTACTGGGAAATAGGGGGTACTTTCAAGATAAGCCTTGAACCGTTTATTTTGTATATCCGGTAAGATTTTTGGTGAATGTGTTTAGCTAAGATCCAAATAAGTTATATTCAATTTAAAGACGGTTGTACAAACGTTTCGCGGAACAATAAAGCGATAATTTGTTTTTGTGGTCAAGTGTTTTACTGTGTAAAAATTACCCCACCCACCATATGCAAATTGACGAGATATATGAGACTTATTTCTACGCATAATCGTTTGAAATGTGTTTTGTGTGTTTCTTCTGGTTTATTCCATAATGACTTTATGAATTTGAAGGAGTTTATTCCTAAGTTGTTGGGTTTAAGACGATTTTTATTTGTCAAATATATTTCAAATAATTCATATGTTATCTTACCCCACCCACATATTTGTGCGTTTCCACGGGATCTGCACAGGTTTACAACTTGACAACATTGTGTATCGTATCCAGCATATTTCAAGCTTTAAAATGGTATATAACAACCTTGGTACTTAGGGGGTGCAGTAGTATATCGCACTTGTCAACTTTCAAATCGTTTGGGAAAGGGTTTAGAGCAATCTGAATGAATGCGGAAAAGTCATATCTGAAATTATTTAGGTTGGGTATAGAGCTATTTTTCACGACGCTTAATATATAGCCTAACCTGGATTTCTTTATCATTCCATCTTTATAACAAGTTTAATAGATCTATTGAATATTTGTGTATTGACGAAAAAAATCAAGGAAGTAAATTGTCAGTCTATAAATACAAATTCCATGAATTAAATAATCATCTCCCATACAAGTTTATGACAGCAAAAGCTTTGAAAGGTATTGAGAGAAAAGAAGAGAATGCTGGTTACCACTAGTTTTACATGCACGAATTACACAAATTAAAGCTGAGGTTGTCGTCTGCAACACAATGCTAATTTGACTGGTCTGTTGTTCCGGAAAGGATAAAGTAAATTAAATATTCAATAGCTCTGACAGGCCATAGAATCTGATGTAAATGTATAAGTTTCTTTCGTTTTAAAAAAAAATAGTAGATCTCGTTAAGGTTTAAAGATCTAATGACAATTTAAAATTGGACTGTGGATTTGGATGTTCCTTTTTAAGGTAGAATACCCGCATTGTGGCCATTTTGAGATTCATAAAACATCGGATTTTTCGAGCGACGTTGTTACCTATTCGAACCTATTCGGGCGCAGTCGTAAACATTCGGCGGTGGAAAGTTCTACCGCCGATTGTTTTCGATGTCGCCCGAATAATTCCGACGTCCCGCGAATCTCATTAGGGGTGGATTACCTTGATACAGTTTTTTTTACAAACTAAAAATCGGTCAAATGTTTGTGGAAGTGTACAAATGACGAAATAAAGATATTGACGTGCCCTGGCCATTTCGTCGGTCATGTTCGAAAATGCCGTAACTACAGCTTATTCAAGCTTTATTTGCGACATTTTCGAACGCAAACCAATGATTTGCACCTGCATGTCTAAAATTACAAAGGAGAAGATATGGAACAGGTTGAGAGCGCGTTTGAAGCATTGTTCGATCTAGTACAGAATCAAAGGAAATTCGCTGACAATGACGTCGAACGCATTCGCAATAATGCAAGCAAGGCGTATAACTTGGTGTTTCAGAAAATAAATATTGGAGAGAGGAAACAAATTACTGTTATAGACAGCATCATAAAGAATGTCCGTGATAAACAGTTACAATCAGCAAGAGCAAAGTTGGACAATGCTAAACATGTATACATATTATACATTGAAAAATTCATTGTGGTAAGTTGATTTGACTTTCTTTCCTTAACAATAAATTCACTCTTGGCGATCGTACAAGAAAATAGAAGAAATCTTTGAGAGAAAATAAAAAAGCTAGTCACAAGAAAAACAATGTGGTATATTGTTAAAACCGTTTGAGTCTTTGTATGAAATTGGTGTTTTCCCATTTGAATACATCTTTACTTAGGATTCAATTATATTGTTTATCTATCCATTGGAAATTAATCACGAGATTGCAGCTGGACGCGTGGATTGGATAAATTGTACTGTAATAGATAAACCGGTGAGAGAAATTTCAGGAATCAATGGTTAGGTGATCCAACGCGCGATATAACAAAATTGGGTTAAATTAGCGTTAACTCTCATGTAATTAATCACTTTTGAAATAAACTTTAGAACTGGTATCCCTTTTCAGCTCGCCCGGGACCAAAGTCTCGAAGGAGGTCTTGCCACACCCCGAATGTCGGCGGCAGCGTCAGCGTCCGCGAAAACTTTAACCTGGCCGAAATCTGTTAGAGAAACAGCCTTGATATTTCACATGTGGGTGTTAGAGAAACA